>JAQSUU010000199.1:10015000-10718778 GCA_038087645.1 Saccharum hybrid cultivar R570 | reverse complement strand
AACCATCATCGTGTCTGGACAAACTAAGTCAAACTTCTCTAATTTGGATCAATTCTATAAAAAGATGTACTTCACTAAATATCAAGGTTTTTCTATGGCACCTATTTAGAGGAGTAGTGTTAGTCAAGGACAATCTGGTTAAGCGAACTGGAAAAGGTAGCAAAACGTTTGCTTTTTTCACAAGTATGAGATAATTAAGCGGTTGTTCTTTAATTGGGCAGTTTGCAAGAGTAATTTGGTGTAGTATATAATAGTTGTTGGTTTTGGGGATACCCTAAAGTGTGTTTAGCATGTTTGGCAACTGGTTAGAGGTACACACAAGCACTTGAAATCACTATTAGTGTTACATGCTATTATTACTTGCTGGTTCTCCTAGCTTTAACTTACTCCGGTGGAATGAACCGGAAAAAATGTTTGCTTCTTCTTGCTTTAACGCCCTGTTTAGTTTCCAAAAATTTTTGCAAAATTTTTTAGATTTCCCGTCGCATCGAATCTTTAGACACATGCATGAAACATTAAATATAGATAAAAAATAAAACTAATTACACAGCTTAGATGAAATGGACGAGACGAATCTTTTAAGCCTAATTAGATCATGATCGGACACTAATTACCAAATAACAATGAATTTTGCTACAGTGTCATTTTACAAAAAAAAATTGCAACTAAACGGGCCCTTAATCTGATGGGCCTATGTGTGAGCAAAGGTTCGATTTAAGTATATTGAAAAGAATTTACATGTTGAGCTATTTTTTCGAACGGTTTACCGTATGTTTGGCCGGTGGGATAAAGCATATTCCCTCCAGATTCCTTGACTCTGCATCCCTCTTTTTTCCACGGACAGGGGCCGTCCCACCTGGGAAGAGCACGCACGAGCACGACGCAAGGAGAAGGGAGAGAGGAGAGAGGGTGGTCGGCGCGGGTTCCACTCTCGGCACCGGCGCTCCGCTCTGACCCAGCATCGCTGCTCCGGCGAGCTTTCCCCAGCAGTGCCGCAAGCCGCCGGCGGGTGAGCTCCGTCCGGGCACCGTTGTGCGACCAAGCTCCACCCCAGCCCTGCGAGGATGAACTGCGCGCAACGCCGCCGTGAGGACGAGCTAGAGCCGGTGGATGCCGCTGCCCGGCCCACGTGCGCGAGGACGAGAGCTGCGGCACAAAGGAGATGTGGCTGCCGGAGGGAGGAGGGAGGAAGGAGGAAGAAAGAGGACGACCTAGGACCCACGTGCACGAGGACGAGCTGTGGCTCGCCGCCGGAGGCGCCGCGCGGGGCGACCTGCGCTTCGCCTGATTCCGTATGCGGAGGAAAGGCACAGTTGGGAAGAAGATAAGGCAGTGAGGAAAGAAAAAAATAAAAAAAATTGACACATGGATCCACCTGTCAGTGGGTGATTTCACTTTTGCTGTCCCGGAACCAAATAGAAAATGGGTTCATCCTATCTTTTTTCAACCAAACAAAATTCGGTGCAGTCCCGTCTTAAAAATCAAAGACATGATCGTCCCACCCCACTTTTAACTCCTAACTAAACGCTACCGTACAGTTTCAGCTAGCTCCAACGAGACGTTGTTCGTTGACCTGAAGAAAAAAACTGTTTCTTAGGGCCTGTTTAGTTGCAATTTTTTTTGCAAAACGACATTGCAGTAAATTCGTTGTTATTTGGCAGTTAGTGTCCAATCATGATCTAATTAGGCTTAAAAGATTCGTCTCGTCCATTTCGTCTAAACTGTGTAATTAGTTTTATTTTTTATCTATATTTAATGCTTCATGCATGTATGTAAAGATTTGATGCGACGAAGAATCTGAAAAAATTTGTAAAATTTTTTGGAAACTAAATAGGGCCTAAGATGGGGCCGTGATGGGCCCGGTCTGATCGCATGGAGTAAATGCATAATAATACTAGTATGTTTGTTTGTTTGACTAATCATGACGGATGAGGCAGGCGAATGTGGGCCATGCTTGCTCCCATGCATTGCATGGATGGACGACGACGACGACGACTTGAGAGACGGACGGATGATGGGTCATTCGGTCCAAGCTAGCAGCAAGCACCACCACCTGCAGCAGCATTAATGTTGATCTCATCTGCGACGATCGATCGGGACATGGAGTTGTGACGACGATACTAGTGTTCCTTGCTAGTCGGGCAGTCAGAGTATCTAATTAGTCTTAAAAGATTTGTCTCGTCCATTTCGTCTAAACTGTGTAATTAGTTTTATTTTTTATCTATATTTAATGCTTCATGCATGTGTCTAAAGATTCGATGCAACGGAGAATCTGAAAATTTTGTAAAACTTTTTGGGAACTAAATAGGGCCTGAGATGGGGCCGTGATGGGCCCGGTCTGATCGCATGGAGTAAATGCATAATAATACTAGTATGTTTGTTTGTTTGACTAATCATGACGGATGAGGCAGGCGAATGTGGGCCATGCTTGCTCCCATGCATTGCATGGATGGACGACGACGACGACGATTTGAGAGACGGACGGATGATGGGTCATTCGGTCCAAGCTAGCAGCAAGCACCACCACCTGCAGCAGCATTAATGTTGATCTCATCTGCGACGATCGATCGGGACATGGAGTTGTGACGACGATACTAGTGTTCCTTGCTAGTCGGGCAGTCAGAGTAATGGTCGTCCCGTCAGCGGAGTTCATTTACAGCGTCGTCCGTAGTCGTCGTCCGTGGCCGTGCGAGCGAGTCAGGGCGTGTTTTGCAGGGACAGTAAAGTTTCGGGTACTGTAGTACATACGTAAATATAGTAATTAGTGTATAATTATAGACTAATTAAATTTAAAAGATTCGTCTAGTAAAATACATATAAATTATATAATTAGTTATTTTTTATACATTCGATGAGATGAGACGTAAAATTTTTAGATGAAAACTAAACAGCCTCTGAGTGACACTGAGCGAGGGGCGAGACCCACCATGCCATGCATGCATGCTCACGTATGGCCTGACGGCCGGCGGCTGGTGCTCTGGTCCGTCCACGAGGCCGCCACTGGCTCATGCATGGTACGTAGCCGCCTTTTTGCCCATGCATTTGACGATCGTTAGTTTTTTTTAACATCACTCGTCAGTCTTTATTCATTAATGTTTGGTCCAGACGTCCCGCTGAATCGTAAACCACCGAGCCATTTACAAAACTAGGGAGGAGATCGAACCAAACATGTGGCTGATCTGGGTCCCAATCAAAGCTTAAACGAGCTAACTCGTGAGCACATTTATTAGACGATCTAGGAACATGTAAAACTTGTACTGAAATAAAACATGACCTAAACAAATCCCTGGCTTCTCTATACAAGACAGAGGCAGGACATAGATCCATCTCATCCGACTGCAGGGCCTTTATTGTAACCATTGAGTCGGTCTCGAAGATCAATCTTGGGATGCCTTGATTCGATGCCGCCTGTAGAGCAGCCACACATGCCTGGGCTTCTGTGCATTCGACATCCTGCAATAAGCGCCTTCCCTTGATGGTCTCTTATGATGAAGCCCCAACCCCCTTTCTTTGAATCCGAGAAGAAGGAGCCATCACAGTTAGCTTTGAGTAGCCCTTCTGGTGGTCGCGTCCACCTCTTTGGTTGTGGCGGCTTGTTAATTTCCTTCTCCCTTGTCAGCTTGGTCTGAACCGCCAGCATAGCAGCATGCTGGACTACTTGGCTCGTTTGTCGCACCCCTTCTCCTGCATTAGCTTTATTCCTAGCCTCCCACCAGGCATACATCAGCGATGCCGCCTTGATGCAAGTGTCATCATTCAAAGATAAGATGGTCGTCACTACTTCATAAGTCAAAGCCTTCTAAAGCAGCAAGGACCGCACATCTTCAAGTAGTGCTTCGCGCCAATAATGGACTGCGAACTTGCATCTCAAGAAGCAATGACCTCCATCCTCATTCAATCTCCAACAGACTGGGCATGTTGTATCTATATCCATCCCCCTCCTCTTGATATTCATTTGCAATGGAAGACTGTTGTGAGCTAGTCTCCAGAGAAAATGTTTGATTTTCGCTGCACACTTCAATTTCCAAACGTGCTTCCATGTTAGCTTCTTCCCTTGGTGAGTCGTGGAGGGTTCTCCTTTTTGTTTTTTGGCTGCCCGACTGGCTTGATAATGCAAGTTATGGTATGCCAACTTTACTGAAAAAGTGTCTTTCTTATCAAAATGCCACACTATTATATCCTCTCTTTCTATGTGAACCGGGATAGCTAGGATGTCTTGCACATCTTGCTCCCAGAATGGCCTTGTTTAGATTACAAAGTTTGCCTCCCAAATTCACTATGCAGAATTCCTATTCCCCGTCACATCAAAATATCGGCACATATATGGAGTACTAAATGTAGATAAAATAAAAAACTAATTGCACAGTTTTGTTGTACTTTGCGAGACGAACATTTAGAGCCTAATTAATCAAGATTTAGACAATTATTACCAAATAAAAACAAAATTGCTACAGTATGACGTGACGTTCACTATGCAAATTTTGCACCCAAACTTGGGTATCTAAACAAGGCCAATATGTCCTTGATAAGACCTTGGTCCCAATCACCGGATACCGGATCAATCAATTCAGAAACCCGTGTAACTAGGGACTGACCTCGTGGGGTGATAGGTCTTCTTGTCACGCCTCTAGGCACCCAGGGGTCCAGCCATATGTTAATACGACTTCCATCACTCACTCTCCAGATCATGCCGGCCTTTAACGCTTTTATTCCCCGGACTATACAACACCAAGAGTAGGAAATTCCAGGGCCTTCTTCCACATTTAGGAGATTACCGTGCCTAAAATACCTGGCTCGAAGTACCTGGGCACAAAGAAATTCTGGCGCCACAGCCAGCCTCCATGCGTGCCGAGCCAGCATGGCTAAATTAAACAAGTGAAGGTCACGAATCCCAGACCTCCTTTGTCCTTCGTCTGGCACATGGTATCCCACGAGAGCCGATGCATCTTGTTTTCATTATCTTGTTGCGACCACCAATAGCGACAGATCATGGCACCAATCTTGTCACATAGAGTTTTGGTGAGATCAAAGCAAGACATAGCATATGATGGGATGGCTTGGACTGCTGCCTTTATCAAAATTTCCTTCGCCGCTTTAAAGAGGAGCTTCTCCTTCCAACCTTGTATTCTCTTCCATACTTGGTCTTTTAAATATGCAAAAGTTTTTGATTTGGACCGACCCATATAAATAGGGAGCCCCAAATATTTCTCAGTTCTAGCTTCTGTGGTGACATTCAAAACAGACAGCACCTCACTCTTGTCTCTCTCAGTTGTGTTCCTACTGAACATCACAGATGATTTATCTTTGTTGATTGTTTGCCCCGAGCAGTTCTCATATAGGTCTAGAATATTTTGCAGATGATGTGCACTTCGTTCATTGATTTTCAGAAGTAATAGTGAATCATCGGCAAACAAAAGATGATTAACACTCGGTGCATCAACGCAGATTTTAACACTCTCTAAATCTCCTCTCCTTTTAGCCGCATTCAACAAGGAAGAAAACCCTTCTGCACAAATTAAGAACAAATATGGGGAAATTGGATCCCCTTGTCTCAATCCGCGTTCAGGTATAATCTCCTCGGTTAGACCTCCATTCAACTTGACTTTGTAAGAGACAGATGTCACACACTGCATCACAGTGTTGACCCACGTCTCTGCAAAGCCCATTTTTAACACCATTTTCCTCAAAAAGATCCACTCAACACGATCATAAGCTTTACTCATATCTAATTTAATAGCTGCAAAGCCCTCTTTGCCTGATCTCCTATTTTGCATAAAGTGAGTCGATCTCATAAGCCAATAAAATATTATCGGTAATGAGTCTTCCCGGAACAAATGCACTTTGATTTGGTGATATAATATCAGCAAGAATATTTTTTAATCTATTTGACAACACCTTGGATATGATTTTGTAAACCACTGTATAAAGACTAATTGATCGGAGATCTTTTAGTTTTTCTGGGCACTGGACCTTGGGGATAAGAACAACAGTTGTTTCATTCCATCCCCGTGACATCTCAGCACCTTCTAGGAAAGCTTTAACCTCCCGAACAATATGATCTCCTACAATGTGCCAAAATTTTTTGTAAAAGGTCGCCGATGCCATCCAGCGCCTGTTTGATCTCCTCGCTTCACTTCCCTACACAGGGCCTGATTCAGCTCCGCCGGCACGCTTGCTCTAACGTGCTGCAGGAGGTCATCAAAACGATCGTAGCAGTTGACTACTTGACCATTTGACCGTGTGACTACATCAAACATTTAGGATTTACCGAAACCGCGAAAATTAGAAACCGATAGATGCAGGGAGCAGGGAGCTCCATGCCTCCAAACCGATCGAAGATTAACCCCAAGATAAGGCAAGGGTTTTCTGAAATGCAAATTAAAACGAGCAGATAGTGTCAGGTTTACAGATATTAGTGGGTGAAACTGAAATCTATATATGCACTATATCTGCACCCTCGTGATAAAAATCTATGCACTAACAAGGCAACAAGCGCACCCCATCCAATTGGTTCTAGCTCCGTCCCTGAGAAGAAGTGTGCGTGTCGTTCCGCAATCTGCAAATCTACCGGTGCTCACATGATTGTTGTCAAACCCTAAATAGTTTCTAAATTCAGCGGCTTTTTACACACTGATATAAACCTTCGTTCTTTTTAAAATATATAATCCTAGATTTGAGACAATCAAACCTTTTAAATTTAATTGAGGTTATCGGAAACAATATCAACATTTATGTCTCAAATAGATTATTATAAAAACATATTTTTAAAATTAATCAAATGATATTTACTATTTGATATAACAAATGTTAATATTTTTGAAAGTTAGTTCAATCTAAAGTTATTTGATTATTTAAAACCAGGAGTTACTGGTAGTGTATATTCTTTTGAAGTCAGGGGAAATACAATCACGTACTCCCTTCGTCCCTAACTAAGTGTCGTTTCCGGTTTTTGTGCCCGCAAGTTTAACTCAATTTATATAAAATACGTGCAACATTTGTATCTCCAAATAAATTTATTAAAAAACTAGATTTAAAGATCTTTCCAATGATACTAATTATATACCATAAATATTAATATTTTTAATATATATTTAATTAAAGTTGTTTCTCGGAAGCGTAAAGCGACATATATTTAGGGACGGAGGGAGTAATACGGGAGACGACAAATCACGCAAGTGAGAGCATCCCCACCACTGTGCTTCATCAGGCCAACTAAGGCTGCGTTTAGTTCGAAAAAAATTGTGTCATATCGGACGTGTCGGAAAGATGTCGGGAGGGGTTTTTGATACTAATAAAAAAAATAAATTACAGAATTCATCGGGCAACTGCGAGACGAATCTAATGATACTAATTAATTCGTCATTAGCACATGTTGGTTACTGTAGCATTTAAGGTTTTTCATGGACTAATTAGGCTTAAAAGATTCATCTCGCAATTTCCCCAAGAACTGTGCAATTAGGTTTCTTCATCTACGTTTAGTACTCCATACATGTGTTAAACATTCGATGGGATGGGTAGAGGCAAATTTTTTTTTTTTGAAAACCAGGCCTAAAGTCTCAATGAAAAAGTGGGTGCCGTGTAGGTGGCAGTCGTACCGTAGAAGCTACAGTAGCCTCGCAAGAGAGAAGGCGAAGACTATAGAAATTGTGAGGAAAAATAGAGAGGAGAGAGAAAAGTTGTGGTAACAATAAAAATATGCTTACGCTTGAATGAATAATAACAAGTTTTGTATATTATTAACCTATATAACTCGTGCTTTTGAATAAAAATCACTGCTACGGTATGTTTTCATTGGCTATGCTCCGAGGTGACCATGCATGAGACTACCCGCGCTTCAAGATGGCAACGGGTACATACCCGACGGGTAGTGCCCACCCGTACCCGTACCCGCACCCGCAAAATTTTACCCGTCGGGTTACCCGTACCCGCATGCGGGTAAAAAAATAGTTCCATACCCGTACCCGCCGGGTAATTCTCACCCGACGGGTAACCCGTACCCGATAGCATACCCGAAAATTACCTAAAAATATCAAATAGTCACATACAAAAATAAATCATTCTAAGCTTCCAACAAGTTACAAACATGCTAACAAACATTATTAGCATCATTACAACAAAGACAATCTACTAGAAATATAGTGGATGTCTCAATGGGCCAAATTCATGACTTATATGCGCTAAAATAACTGAGGTTGACTAGTTATTTTTGCGGGTATGTCTTACCCGCGGGTATGCGGGTATGGGTAGTATACACCCGCACCCGTACCCGCATAACCGATGGGTATA
This sequence comes from Saccharum hybrid cultivar R570, assembly GCA_038087645.1. Lineage (NCBI taxonomy): Eukaryota > Viridiplantae > Streptophyta > Magnoliopsida > Poales > Poaceae > Saccharum > Saccharum hybrid cultivar. The sequence continues at coordinate 10,710,492 of JAQSUU010000199.1, read as the reverse complement.
GTATTTTGTCCAATAACGTACCCACGGGTAGAAAATTCATTCCATACCCGCCTCTTTATCGGGTAATACCCGTCGGGTACTCGGGTTTCGGGTACCCGTTGCCATCTCTACCCGCGCTCATGGACCTCTATATTCATCCTCTATACGTCCTAGTCAGCAAGATTCTCTCATCTATACTCAATTCTCCCGCACTCATCCATCCTCTATATCATCCTCTATCTACTCTATCCACTGTGGGACCCACTTGTCACTTTATCTAAATATATTCATGTGTGATCTAGTTTTGAAGGATTTATTTAGACGAATTTAATGGTGAAATCAAAATGTAATTTGGATTTTTGGTTTGTGAGTTATAGCATTTTTTTCCCTTTGTTTAGCTAGTGGGGTCCGTCACTATAGATTATAGAGTAAGCACAATATCACTCTAAATATAGAGTGAGAGAAAGAATAGAGTATCGTTTTAGAGTACCCAGTGCAGCAGTTTTTACTCTATATTCATACTCTAAAGCTTTAGAATACCGTTTTAGAGTACCCACTGCCAGCGACGAAGCCAGCGGGGGGGGCTACCCGTGCTCCAGCCCCCCTACGGCCATGATTTACATGGAGCCCGGACTTAGCCCAAGCTACCGCCATGAGGAGGAAGAAGAAGGCAAGGAGGAGCTGAAGGAAGAAGAAGAGAAAGCCAGCCGTGGCTTCGTCGATTTCTGGCTTCATCGCTGCCCACTGCGGCTAGTCTGAGCATGACACGCCGAAAGGATGGCAATAGCAGCACTAGCACTAGGCAGTAGTGCACGTATGGTGTGGTGTGGAGCTGAGAGCAAGCATGCGGAGTTGCGGACAACGCCCACCATTCGTGCCGTTCCTATCCGGATCGGCTGGCCGTGGAGGCCACGTACGTACGCTGGCGCACGCAGGCCTACGCCTGGTCAAGGGGCGGGGACGACGGCGCGGGTCAGCCAACACGTCTTCCGTGACTGGCGTCCCTGCGCGACCGGTCACATCCAATGTTTGTCCTGTGTGGGCGTGTGGCTGTGTCCCCTCCTCGCCAAACTTGTCCTGGAGCGGCTGTAGTTTCAGGACGCTGTGGCGGCAGAGTTCAGGAGCACAGCAGCAGTAGTAGTAACAGTGCCGCCAAAGTTGCTGGCATTTAAATTTAAATACTCCTATTTGACGTGTTTTTCGAACACTGCAGAAAAGCAGATCTTGGCTTCCAATGTTTTGTAATTTGCCGTTAATCCAACCACTACTTGTTCCTAAAGTACTAGTATGGCCTCGTTCGGCTGGCTGGTGGCTGGTGGCTGAGGCTGATTTATTGTGAGAGAAAAATACTGCTGGCTGGCTGATGACTGGTGGCTGGTGTTGAACTGGTGTGAGAGAAAAACACTGCTGGCTGGCTAGCAACCAGCCAGCCGAACAAGGCCTATATTCCACCGTTCAAAAAAGGTGTTTGATTTCTAGCCACATTTTATATCATTCTCATATCTTAGACAAGTTTAACCAAGTTGACTAGTGTTTGGTTAACAACTAAACTTTGACAAACTTCTTTTCAACTCTACAAGTCATAGAGTAAAAAAAATATGAAAAGATTTTTAAAATATACAAAATGTGACTTTAAATTTTCTAGCTTTATATTTTATATGGCTTTCCACACTTCCTAAGTTTAGTCATGGCAGCCCCGTGATTCTCACTTATCGACGTCGAGGAGTTTGCAACAAAATAGAAAAAAGACGATACATGCACATGCACCTCTACTTTGGTATTGTCTCATGTATTAATTAAATAAAATCGTCTCTTTAGTTCAGCTGTGAAAAGCGTCTGTATTAATTACCCCTATAAACTTTATTTTTATCTCCCCAGTCCCATAAAAAGTATCATTGTCAATTTCCAATAAATCAAACATTTTTAATTTTAACTAAACACACACACACAAATATATATATATATATATATATATATATATATATATATATATATATATATATATATATATATATATATATATATATATATATATTACTCAGTCTAAAATAAAATGCAATCCAATAGTTCAAATTTTCCAAAAAAAGCGCTAAAGTAGCCTACCTAGGGTGTGTTCACTTCGCGAAAAGTAGCTGAAAAGTTACTGTAGCATCTTTCGTTGTTATTTGCTAAAATTTGTCAAATTATGGACTAACTAGGCTCAAAAGATTCGTCCCGACATTTACAGACAAACTATGCAATTAGTTATCTTTTTTACCTACATTTAATGCTCCATGCATGCGTCGAAAGATTTGATGTGATGGATGGAAGAAGAAATATTTTGAGTTGGATGGGGAAGTGAACAAGGCCCTAGGCTATTACACCAGGCCTAGGGTGGGAACCCACACCAACAGTACCAGACAGACTGCTGCCAGCTCACACACGACACTTCTAAAAAAATCCATCCCAAGATGCTTTCTCCACCACTCGTTCTGGTTACGGCAGCAGGCCACCAGCAGTTGCCGCGTCCTCCGCAAAAGCCCCGCACCGATAATAAAAAAAGAAAACAAATTGACCACACCTTTCCTCATCCTCACGCGCAGGCACCCTCTCCCTCCGCATCGACTCCTTTCCTCTGCCGCCGCATCGCATCCTTTGCCTAAGCCTCTGTAACACCCTATGTGTTAAGCATTGCATTAGCATTCCAAATCATGAACATGAGCATCAATTACATTCATAATCACATGTAATGTAAGTGTAAAGTTAAATTGAAACATGTGAAACATCATTTTGAAACATGCATGTTGCATATGCTTGTTAGTTTTACTTTTGCCTTAATTATGCTTGCTAGGATAGTAAAACATGTTTGGCTATAATTGTAAATCATCTAGAATTATTTAGCATGATTTTTAGAGCAAATTTGGTATTCAAAATTTTCTCAAATTTTGCTTTTAAAATATTTTAAAAAAAATAGATTTTTATTTGAAAAATGGACTTTGAATCCTTAATTCAAAATATGTTTGGAATTTCAAAATGTGCCCTAAAGCAATGTTGTAGAGAATTAAATTTTGAACAACTTTGGTTTTGGGGTCAACTTTTGAAAATCTCCTTTTCTACCTCAAAATTTGAATTTGAAACTGTTTAGAAAATCTAGAATTGAAATTAGAAAAGAAAAATAATTTTCTGGCTTATCGGGCCGCCGCCCCGCTTTCGGCCCACAGTTGTAGCTGGCCCGACCTGCTCCCGCACGCTTGCCTCGCGCTCACCCGCGCGCGCTCGCTCCGACCGTGGTAAGCCTCGTCGCCGCGTGGTCGTACACCGCCGGCGCTGGCTGTCCGGTGGCACGCTATGGCCCCCACGTCCACGCCACGCCTCTAAAACGGTCGAGCCGAGCAGCTGCCCTCGCCCTCCTCGCCAATTCGCCTCTCCGCCTGCTCGCGCTCGCAGCGCAACCGCCGTTCGTCGCCGCAGCTCGACGTGGCCGAGCACCGCCGCTGCTCCTCCCGCGCCAAATTGCTCGCGGCTCCGGCTCCGCCTTGACCTCCGCTTCCCCGTGCTCCCCTTTGTGTCGGCTGACTCGCATCGGTAAGGCCCGATTGGGCGATCCCTCCGCCGCGGCGCCATGGCCGCTGAGCTTGGCTCACCGTGGCCGGAGCTCCTCCGAGCCCTTTTCGTGCCTCCTTTTCTTCCCCCTCGTGTCCGCCGTGCCCTCACGAAACCGATGCGCCCCTCCGCGCGCCTCGCCTTTACCGGTGTCGGCCTCCCGCCGATGAGCCGCACTGCTGTGTCGCCATGCACGCCGGCGTGCATGCTACCCACCTCCTTTGGCCTCACTAGCCACACCGCTGGGTTCACCTCATCGAGGTGAAGCTCAGGGTGGCGACCTCACCGCCGATGACCTCACCGTCGGCGAGATCTCGGCCGGTCAAGGCCTTCCCCTGCTCTGGGTGACCGACATGTGGGGTCGGTTTGAACCAGGGGGCCCAGCCGCAGCGACTCAGTAGGGTTTGGGGTGAACAGATCTAGGTGCGCGTAGCATTTTGGGTGGCTGGTTTTTTCAAAGGAATAAAGAAAATGAATTTCTAGTTTTGTTTTAAGGCTTTGAAAATTTACAACTCGAGTTATAGGGCTCCAAAAATGATGAGACAAATTTTGTAATGCTTCTCATGACTAGATCTACAGTTTAAAATTATTGCATGTTAGTTTTATGATACTTTTCTGTGGAGATCTATTTAATTCTTGTAATTACTGTTATCTTAGAAAATGTGTAATAAATCATAGAAAGCTCAGAAAAATATGGTTCCAGTGTCATTAGTCTTCTTTAGTGATGTACTTTCTAGAAAAAATTTATGTCATGCATGTTCTGTGGAAAAATATTGAGGGGTAGTTCAAGTACCTTTAATTGATGATTTTTGTTATTTTTGGTAGAGAGCAAACATTGTATAAAATATACATATGATAATTTTTGTGCTATGATTGTTTACTGTATAGAGCATAGGAAAAAATATTCAACCTGTTGTTTGATACTTTTCATAGTACAAAGTATTTTCATGCTCATTTTTATGCTAGAGCTTGTTATTTTTATATAGGCTGTTTCACTTATCCAAATCTCATGAAATTTTTATGGTGTGCTACTTGGAGTAGGACTATGTTACTGTAATTTTTATAGATTTTTCTAGGCACCAGAAATAGATGTTGCTGTTGTAACCCTAGTTTACATAGAATATAAAGTATTATTCTTTTGAGTAATTAGTTAATAATGAGAGTTTGGTATATCTTTAAAGCACCAAAATACCTTGCTGGTGTTACTTGATAGGTTAATATGGTTGTGCTAGTAAAGTATAGTAGCACTTATGTTAGGGTTATGGGTGAAATAGTGTAAAAGTAACGGGGATTGTCATAGAAGAGAATGCAGACCTGCATTAGTAATAATTAATCTTGAATGATGTTGACTACCTTGTAGAAATGTTTTGCTTCTAGTCTATACTATAAATTTCAATGTGTTCATCTGCATATCATGTCATCATGATCTTAGCATTCCACCGCATCCGATGCACCATTTGCATGTTTACTTATGCAATTGCATCATACAGGATCGCAGGAGGAGTCGCTAGTAGCAGTGCAGGAAGAGCAGACCTGGACAGATCCACAAGAACTCCAGGCACAGGAGGTGCCCGAGGAAGAAGAGCAAGGAGAGGACTTGCCCGAGTGCGTGGATCACCAGCCTAGTTCGTTTGAGCGAGGCAAGCCCTGGAGTATTTTAATTCTCCTACTTTATAAAAAACAATTCTTTATATATGAGTTATATATTGTTACATTAAGTTATAGGAGTTGAGTGAAACCGTTGTTACATTTATTACTATCCTTGCCCACCTGGTTACATGTTTACCCTATTAGGTCAGGATCGAATAACTGCTTAGCCATGCTTAGACCGGTAGCAATCAGTGATTTCCGGTCACCTGCGTTGATAGGTGGTTACTGAAAGAATTTAGCTATGAAAAGAATGATATCCTGGAATTAACCATGTGATGATGGATAATTGGATACCGGACGGAAAAGTTGGAGGCAACCAGACAGGGTTCTGAGGTGCTATTAGTTTTCCATCTGTGTCGATTAAGGACCGATCATTGCTCATCCCTCTTGTCATGTTGAATGCATGCCTCACATTTAGCTGGTCAAATAAAATACCTTTCAACCGTGAAGCTAGTGACACTTTTTGGGCCGGGATAAACTCGGATTAGCAGACTGGTGCCGAAGGGGGTTAGACGGGGATGCGAAGAGTGAGCCCAAGGTTCTTCTTGGCAGTCGGTCGATCCTTGGGTAGTGCGGTCCATGATTGTTACCCCGCTGTAAGGTCCAAATGGCTAGAGGGGGGGGTGAATAGCCTATTTAAAACTTCTACAAGAATTACTTAACCACAAGTTAGTATGAAAGGTGGCGAAGCAAAAGCACTAGCTCTAACTAATTAAGCAAGCCACCTACACAAGTCTAGCACAAGGCTATCCACTAAACACAACAACAACTATAAGCTAGAAACAATAAGTAATACGAGAGAAGAGCTTCGAGAGATTATACCGCCGTGTAGAAAAGAGAATTACCAATCAATCAACCACACAAGAGAAATCTTCGGGAAGAGAATGACATAAGATTTATCCCGAGGTTCACCTGCTTCCCGGCAAGCTACTCCCTGTTGTGGAGATACACCCACTTGTCGGTTCGCGAGCTAATCGACTATCAAGAGTCGAGCCCTCGGCGGGCACCGCACAACCACACACAAGATGGGGATCCTCCAAGCCATGAGCTTCACTAGAGTATCCAATTTGCGAACTTCCGCGGGGAAGGATCAAGAACCCCTTACAACACTTGGTGAAGGCTCTAACAATCTCCAATTGCGAGCTCAATCACCTCCGCTGCTCCAAGCCGTCTACCGTGTCGGGAAACACGGAAGAGTAACAAGAAATCTGCAGCAACTCGAAGATCAAGTGCCTCTAGAATGCAACTCTCAAGCAATGCACTTGAATCTCACTCGATCTCACACAAGATGTGCAACTAATCAAAGAGATGAGTGGAGGGGTTGTTCTCTAGCTCAAAGTATGTCTCTATATCTCAAAATGTGCAAGAGTTACCCTCAAACCCCGGCCAATGTCTATTTATAACGAAGGGGTACGCAGCTAGCCGTTACCGGATGACACAGTTCAAAACAGGATGACCGGACGCGCCGGTCAGGGTGACTGGACGTGTCCGGTCACTACAGGACAAGCGTAAACAGTGCGCGTCAGAAGTAACCGTTGCTATGACCGGACGCGCCCTAGCGTATGACCGGACGCGCCCTAGCGCATGACCGGACGCGCCCCACCTGGCGTCCGGTCAGAGTCCAGTAAGCTCCCATTACAATCGGACGCGTCCGATCGTACATGACCGGACGCGCCGCGTGTCCGATCAACACTTCGCTGCTCTCTGCCCCTCTGGACGCATGACCGGACGCGCCGGTCCCATGAATGACCGGACGCGCCGGTTGCGCGCTCTGCTTCTGCGCACAGGTGAACTGACCGGACGCGCTGGTCAGGCCAGACCAGCGTCCGATCGTTAACCCTAGGCACGCTAACCGAATGAACTGACCGGACGCGCTGGTCAAGCCGTGACCGCGTCCGGTGCAGCGTCCGGTCACCTCTGTGACCTCCGTTCGCCTCTGTTTCTTTTCCGACTTCCGGCACAGTAGAAAATAGGCGTTTCACTTCTCCAAAAAGCGCTGAATCCCGCCTCACAAGCTCGGCGGGAGGGAGAGAAGAACCCAAACCCTTCTCTACCGCTCAAACTCCACCGCCTTCGCAAATGTGCTAACACCACCAAGTGTACACCACCATGTGAATGTGTGTTAGCATTTCACAAATATTTCTCAAGGCGTTATGTTAGCTCTTTTTACTAGATCCTAATGCATATGCTCAAGACAATGATCTAGTGGCACTTGATTCCCGGGCTAACTGTGATTGCCCCTCTTGATAGTCAGCTATGTATCCTTATCGGTGTTCGGACCCGAGGGGGTCCTAAACCAATGAGTAAATGCTACGTGTCTCTTTCCTGGATGGTGATGCAAGGAGAACACACGGGGGTTTATCCTGGTTCGGGCAAGAGAATACCCTACGTCCAGCAGGGGGGAGAAGTTTGTATTTCCTTGCACCGAAGTGCTCGTGTAGGGGTTACAAGCATGCGAGAGAGGGCATCGAGCCCAAGTCTCAAAGAAAGGAAAAAGAGGACAAGGGCGATTACTTGAGATATTGATCTCTATCTGGCGTCTTGCCTGTTGTCTCTTGTGTTTCTTCGTTGTCCCCTTCCTCCTTCCCTTGTAGAACCCTGGCCTGCCCTTTTATAGGGTGAGAGGAGGCCAGGACGACGGGGGGCCTTGAGGTGATGTTTTGTCAATTCCTGTTGAGCTGACCATGGCGACGTGCTCTGGGAATGGCTGGCCATCCCTAGACACCATGGCGTCGTGGGAGACGAGACGACGAAATGACCTAGAGCGTCGTGCCATACCGTCCTTCCCTTGCCGTTGAACTGTGCCGAGCGTCGAGGTTGGGTCGAGATCGGATGGATAAGGCCGAATCCCCGAGATTACGGAGGACGGGCCTTGTCTTATCCTCCCTCGAGGGTGATCGATGGTAAACAGTGCGCGGTAAGGTGGGTACAGTGACGGGTTTCACCTCCCATCACGGGATGAGCGGTAAAACAGTGTGATCTAACACGGGCATTGTTCCCACGTCGATCCTGGTCGCAGCCATGCCGGTATGTGGTAGTAGGTAACCGCATTAAATGCTATGGCTTTTGTCCTGGGGTAGGTAAAGAGAAGGAGTCGAGGCGCTCGACCCGGGCTCACGCGAGTCAGAGTTTTTCCCAGTGGGCGGACGAGCCTCGCGCGGGTCAGAGCGCTGTCGAGGTACCTTGCGGTATGGGATGGGGCGCGGTCAAGGCGCCCCATCGAGCGGGCCTCGTACGAGGTGGACTGGATACGCGGTCGAGGCGGGCTGCCTTCTATTGCGGTTTCAGTCATTTTAGTTTTTTATTAGCGACGGATGTGGGTACCCCCGTACTGTTGGTACCGACAGTAGCCCCCGAGCCTTTGGGTGAGTGTGTGATCACTCTCCTAGAGGTTTGTTTGAACTGGAGTCATAGCGTCGTGATTTTTTCCGGTGGGGGCGCGCGAGCGCACCCGCCTGGTGTAGCCCCCGAGGCCTCGGTGGAGTGTTGAGACTCCTCCGAGGTCTTGTATTCGTTTTATTGGGGAATGATTCGTTGCGGTCAAGCCCCCGAGCCTCGCGCGCACGAGGTCGATCAGAGTCCTGGCCGTCTTTTGCTGTGCGACCCTCACGCTCCTCCCTTAGGAAGGAGGAGAAGGGGTGGGGAACGCCGTACTACCCTCGTTTGGGCGAGTTCTGACGATCTCCGGTGAGCTGCTAACGGGGGAATTCGAGTGAGAGCCCATGCCCCAGTCGTTAGGGGTCGGCTAGTGGCCCGGAGACGCTCTCAAAGATACCAAGAAGTGGTCGTGTGGATCTCGATTCCCTGCGATAGGATTCGAGGGCTCGGTGCCTCTCCCGAGGGGATTCCTACGTGGACCTCCTCCTTTGGCCTCGAATACATCCTGGGGTGCCTCGAGAGCGTGGCTCGAGCCCTGGCCATGTACGGGCGCACCCTTGGTCGTCCCTAACTCTGTTACTCGAGGGCAGCTGTCGAACCCTGGTCGAGGGCCAGCTTTCGATCCCTCAAGGTTTAGGTTTCTGCGGTCGAGCCCCCGAGCCTCGCGCGCATGAGGTCGATCAGAGTCCCGGCCATCTTTTGCTGTGTGACCCTCATGCTCCTCCTTCAGGAAGGAGGAGGAGGGGTGGGGAATGCCGTACTACCCCTGTTTGGGCGAGTTCCGACGATCTCCGGTGAGCTGCTAGCGGGGGAATTCGAGTGAGAGCCCGTGCCCCAGTCGTTAGGGGTCGGCTAGTGGCCCGGAGGCGCTCCCAAAGATGCCAAGAAGTGGTCGTGTGGATCTCGATTCCCTTCGACAGGATTCGAGGGCTCGGTGCCTCCCCCGGGGAGATTCCTACGTGGACCTCCTCCTTTAGCCTCGAATACGTCCTGGGGTGCCTCGAGAGCGTGGCTCGAGCCCTGGCCATGTACGGGCGCACCCCTGGTCGTCCCTAACTCTGTTGCTCGAGGGCAGCTGTCGAACCCTGGTCGAGGGCCAGCTTCCGCTCCCTCGAGGCTCATACCGGGCTCGAGGCCCGTTTCCTAGGTATCTGGGAATATCCGTCCGTGGATCCCTCCCCCGCCCGTTAGCCGGGCGCGTCTTTTTAGGAGGGGAGGCGAGATCGGCGCGGTAGTGGGCGATGTGGCGTACGGTTACGACGTAGGGGACGGCCACGTGCCCAATTCCTGCGAGATGTAAGGAAATGGTTAGGTGGGCGTGTTTAATGCGGGAAACTGTTCCTACCTTTTCGCGCGGCCGTTAGGCTTCCGCCTGGGCATATAAAATCAAGGCCTAGGGGTCTGCGTTCCCCACCGATTCCTTGCGCCCCTGCAATCTTCTGCCTCAGACAACCCTTGCCTTATCGCGCTCTCCGCCCGCGTCGCTGACGCCACCGCATCCTCTCCATCCACCCCCCTTCAGACAACACCGATGGCAGGAAAGAGCCAGATCCTCCCCGCCGACGACTGGGCCACCTCCTCGGTGACGGAGAGGAGGTTGAAAGAGTTGGTCGAGGACGGGCTGCTGCGGCCAAGGACGAGCAGGTCACAGCCGGAGTGGATCGCGCCGCCTCCTGGCCACCGGGAGCCGGCGCCCCCTGAAGGGTATGTGTTGAGCTTTGTCTGCTTCCACGAGTGGGGGTTTGGCGTGTCGGCATCCGTCTTCATGCGTGCGCTCCTCCACTACTACCGGGTGGAGCTTCACCACCTTGCCCCCAACGACGTTGCGCAGGCCGCCATCTTCGCGGCGGTCTGCGAGGGCTACCTTGGGGTGGAGCCGTAGTGGAACCTGTGGCTTCACTTTTTCAAGGCCGAGCTCTTCGCCAAGAAGGCAGGGGAGAAGGGCGTCCTATGCGCGACTCGAGTAGGGAGCTGCGTCCTGCAGGTGAGGTCGAGCCGGGCGGATCTATACATCCCGGCTCGCCTCATCTCTTCGAACAGCGGGTGGCACGAGAGTTGGTTCTACCTCCGCAACGATGAAAATCAGTTGCCGAGGTACACCGGCCGCGTGCTGACCGCTCGAGAGGATCGCTGGACGTACGGAGTGCCGGAAGCCGAGAAGCCGTGCCTAGACCCGCTGCTGGCGGCGCAGCAGCAGCTTCGCCTTTAGGGCTTGATGGCTGCGGCGGTGGCCGCGGCCTTCCATTGCCGCAGAGTGATGCCGCTGTGCCGGCGTCGTCTCCGCCTCGACCAGATGACTCCGGAGGCATCTCTAGAGGGGACCTGGATGTCCCATGAATCCCTTGCCCTCGAGGAGGTCCTCTGACGAGCGTGCCGGATGGTTGGGAACTTCAAGGTGGAGGAGGCCAACCGGGTCCCTATGAGACCTACCGAAGGGTTCGAGCCCGTGGTATGTATCTTAGGGCTAGTATGTTTGTTAATTTCGTTTATTTTTGGATTTCGCTGATTTGGTCAAGGCCGGCGCGTAGGATTTGTCGGCGCTGCGGGAAACACGTCCGCCAGTCCCAGAGGACCGGCCCACCCGGGAGGCTCGACGCCAGCATGCCTCCAAGAAGAAGCAAACCAAGGAGACGGCCAAGAAGCGAGCAATCCGCAAGGCCAAAGAGGCGGAGGCGTTGAAGAGGCTCCGGTGCCAGCAGACCATCGACGGGGTCCCCCTGGCGCCGTCGCCTTCCGAGACGATCTCGGGGGAGGACGACGACAGCAGTGTCGAAGACGACGACGCCCTGTCGCGGTATGAGACCACGACCGGACTGGGGAACCTTCCCGACATTCGCCCCCTGCTGGAGCCCATCAGGGGGGCGTCCTCCTCGGTCGTCGTGATCGAGGCGTCCGGGGAGGAGGAGAAGACGGAGAAGGAGACGGGCCCCTCGACGGGAGGGGCCGTTTTACCCCAGACCCAGCAAGAGGGGTCAACGGGGACGCCCGCACCAGCCCAGGTCCCGCAAGCTCAGGCAGGGGCTGGGACGGTGGTACTGGCGTCGTCATCGGTGGCGGCGTCGGTAGGCGTGAGAACCCGAGGCCAGCTGGCCTCGGAGGCACAGAGGGCGCTAGGCGGTGCGTCGGTCGGGGCCCCAAGGAGTGCCTGGCCTATGGGTGAGGCCACTGCGAGGCCACAATCGGCCGCCCCGGGGGGCTCAGGTCGCACGGGGTCGAGGCCCTTGGTGCCGATTTCCGGGTAAGCGTCTCTGCTCGATTGTTCTGCCTTTCTCGGGGTCCGTTGGCTGACATTTCTTCTCACTTTGCAGGTTAAAGCGGAAGGCGGAGCCGATGGGGCTTACCCCCGTGAAGTCGCTGCGGGCCATCGCCGTTGTCCTTAAACGGACGCCGGAGCAGGATGCGGCCTGGGTCCGGCAGGTCGAGGCCGCGAAGGGGCGCCTGCGACAATGGCAGGGGGCAGTGGATGCCACGGCGGTTGCTGGCCCTGATCCTGCCATGGAGGCGTCCGAACCGGCGGAGGTGGTGGCACCCGGTGCTGTCGAGGCGGGGCCTAGGTCGTCGGCGATGGCCGAGGCCGCCGTCGAGGTCGTGACGGGCGAGGCACCCATCCGCGGCACGGAGCGGGTTTGTTCTGACATGACCATGGAGGAGGTCGCGTTGGCGTCGGGTCAGGAGGCGGCCTCGGCGAGGGGGTCACGGCCGCAGCAAGACCCGTCGGCGCAGCGAGCGGGTACGGCGGAGGGCGGGGCGGTCGAGCCCCTGACCGGAGCACCAGAAGAAGAGGCGCCGGCTTCGGGGGCGCCAACGGTCGAGGCACGGGTAGCAGAGCCATCATTGGTCGAGGCGCCGGCTCTGGAGGTGCCGGCGGTTGAGGGGCCAGTTCCCCTAGGAGGACGGGCACCCATGACCGTGGACCTTACCCTCGACGACACCCCTCTGGACAATGGGAAACAAGTGATGGGGGTCGAGGGGGGCGAGGCCGCGGATCAGGCCGGTGCCTCGACAGCCATTGGAGAGGCGGGAACTGCGGGCGAGGCCGGTCCTTTCGCGGGACCGGGAGATGCCCCGGTCGGGTCGTCGTCGTCATGGCCCGACATCGCCGCGCTGGCGATAGCGCGGGCAGAGGCGTAGATACCGAGGTGGGGGGCCGTCCCTCCAGTTCAGGGACGCCGCGAACCCCGACGCCGAGCCCGTCTTCGTCCTAAACGACAAAGACGAAGTGCACCGATGGGAGTACCTCGAGGGCGTCCGCCGGCACCTTGATCGGTTGCTCGGAGTGGCGTCCGAGGCCGTGTGGAGTACGCGGGATGCCACCGAGGTATGATCGACCCGTCGTCTTTCCGTGGTTTTCTTGGTGTCTTTTTCCCTCGGCTTTTTAACCTTTTTGGTTTTTTTGGATTACGTTCAGGAGCTGAAGGAGTACTCCTGCCGCAAGTCACTCTTCATCCGGGATGAGAGTGGCGTGTGGGCCGCGCTGTCTCAGCAACGGGTCCTGGTCGAGGAGGCCCAGAAACGGCTTTCCGATCGGAACGCCGAAATGGCTGAGCTGCGCGTCGCGTACGCGGTGGTGAAAGAGGAGGCGATGTAGGCTTGGGCGGCCGAAGCCGTGATGCATACTGACATGGACAAGGCTCGGGAGGAGGCTGCCCAGGCCCGTAGAGATCTCGAGCCCTGTTGGCACGGGTGAAGGAGCTCGAGTAGGATGTCTCCCAGGTTAGCCATCAGCGCGATGCCCTCAACGTCGAGGTCGAGCAGGCCGCCGCTCGTTCTGATGCTCTGAAGGATGAGGTCACGACGCTGAAGGGAGCCGTCCAAGAGAAGGACGCAGCTCTCGAGGCTGCTCGGCAAGAGATCGAGGCGCTAAAGGCGACCGTCAGAAACAAGGACAGCGCCCTCCGAGGGCTCGAGCGGACGTGCGGGGGGCTTCGCGACGAGGTCGTGGGCCTGCAGACCCATATCGAGGGTAAGTGTGATTGTTATGGCCACGACGTTGAGGGCCTCGCATTGGGTGTTAATTTGTTTGTCGTGTTTCAGAGCTGGAAAGGGAGAATCGAGAGGCCCAATCTTCTGCCAACTCCTTCCAGAGCCTCCTTGAAGCCGAGATCCGGAGGACCCAGCTGCTCCAGGGCGCGATCACCACCGTGTGTGACGGCCTAGGGGTCGAGCCCGATGCTGACCCAGGGAAGATGTTCCGGGGAACTCCTTCGCCCGTCGGATGGTGGCGCTGGGCCGCCTTGCCCGGGAGAAGATACGGGACGGCCTCCATCACGGTGTGAAGAGGGCCCTGGCCGTCATCCGTTCAGGGTTTGTGTTTGACATGAAGTTCGTCGCTGAGGGCTTCATCACAGACCCTGATCGGATGAACGAGGAGAACGAGGATGCCTGCGTGGAGCTAATTGAAGCCGCGGAAGAGCCTGGAAGTCGTCTGGCCTCGCTTTTTGAAGCCGAGGTGGTGCCGCCTGCTGACGATGAGGGCCTATGAGCCAAATCTGGGCATGAAGGCCCATGTAATAAGTTAGTATTTTGTATTTTGGTCATGGTGGCCTCGAAGGCCCTAAAAACTCAAAACATAAACCGGTTCGTGGTTAATTTAGTTTTATTCGAGCTTTTCTTCCCTTTATCGCTTGAATCGTGTTCTCGCGTGATTTACTTAGCACGCAGTTGCATCCTTTGGCGTAAGGGAGCGAGTGGAGGTACCGTAGCCTCGGGGGCGTAAGTGATCTCACGGCTCAACTACCCTCGAGCTTCAGGGTGATGTTGTGGCCTTGCAAATCGTGTGAGAGCCTGATCTAAGCGACAGGGGGTATGTTCTTTTTCAATGTTAGGAACCATTATTTAGATCTCCCTAGTGTGAAGTCGCACCACTAAAAGGTGTGAGGGGTGAGTGGAGGTACCATAGCCTCGGAGGCATAGGTGATAATCCTGACTCGAGGGCCCTTTCGAACCTTAGGGTGCTCTTGCAGCGAAGTTGATCTAAGAAGCGGTTCTTAAATTTAAAAAAGAGCATAAGTTTTTTCGGGGACTGGGGGTTCCCCCCTTGTAGCCCCTGAGGGAGGGTCGATTCTGGGAGTGCATAGTCGATCCTTCCTCATTGTGAAATGAAAGTTTGAACATCGCTGTATTCTTTATTGACGAAAAAGAAATTACAGAGCCTCGAGGCTTTTTAAGGAAAGAAGCGACGTAGCTGTTCAATGTTCCAAGCGTTGGTGAGGATTTCGCCCTTCTCGTTAGATAGCTTGTAGGTGCCCGGCTTTAGTACTTCTGCGATGATGTACGGCCCTTCCCATGGTGGCGTGAGCTTGTGCCGTCCCTTGGTGTTCTGGTTCCGCCGTAGCACCAAGTCGCCGACGTTGAGGTCATGCTTGCGGACATGTCTGTCGTGGTAGCGTCGGAGACCCTGCTGGTACCTGGCAGAATGCAACAAAGCCACATCTCGGGCTTCCTCAAGCTGGTCGAGGGCGTCATGTCTTGTGGCGTCGTTATTTCTTTCGTTGTAGGCCTTCAACCTTGGGGATCCGTATTCTATATTAGTTGGGAGCATAGCCTCAGACTCGTAGACTAGGAAGAACAGAGTGAACCCCGTGGCTCGACTCGGCGTTGTTCTTAGGCTCCACAGGACCGAGGGTAGCTCAGTAGCCCATCTGAGCCCATCTTTTGCCATTCTGGGCTTCAGGCCTTGTAGGACCATGCCATTGGCATGTTCGACCTGACCGTTTGTTTTTGGATGGGCCACGGCTGACCAGAGCACCCGGATGTGGTGGCTGTCGTAGAAATCCAAAAACTTTTTGCCAGTGAACTGGGTGCCATTGTCTGTGATGATACAATTGGGGACCCCGAAGCGATGAATAATGTTGGTGAAGAAGAGCACAGCTTGCTCGGACCTGATGCTGGTGATAGGGCGGGCCTCGATCCACTTGGAGAATTTGTCGATTGCGACGAGCAAGTGGGTGAAGCCGCCAGTTGTCCTTTTCAATGGTCCGACAAGGTCGAGCCCCCAAATGGCAAACGGCCATGTGATGGGGATAGTTTGCAGGGCATGTGCCGGGAGATGGGTTCGTCTTGCATAGTACTGACAACCCTTGCAGGAGCGTACTAGCTTGACAGTGTCGGAGACCACGGTCGGCCAATAGAATCCTTATCGAAAGGCATTTCCTACGAGGGTTCGAGGTGCTGCGTGGTGACCGCAAGCCCCCGAGTGGAGATCGCTGAGCAGGTTCCTGCCTTGCTCATTTGTGATGCATCATTGGAGGATACCAGTAGGGCTACGGCGGTAGAGCTCTCTGCTGTCGCCCATGATTACAAAGGTTTTGGCCCGGCGTGCGATCCGTCGAGCCTCAGTCTTGGTCGAGGGGGCTTCTGCCTCAGGTGGAGGGTCGAGTGACGTCCCGTCAACCCCTCCGTCTAGCCCGAGGTCGACGGATGGCTGCTGAAGGTCTTTTGCAAAAACGTCCGGTGGAACCGTAGCTCGACTGGACGTGATTTTTGCCAGTTCATCGGCGGCCTCATTATACCTGCGTGCGATGTGGTTGAGCTCGAGGCCGTGAAACTTGTCCTCGAGACGACGTACTTCTTGGCAGTAGGCTTCCATCTTGGGGTCACGGCAGCTCGAGCTCTTCATGACCTGATCGATCACGAGTTGGGAGTCACCTCGAACGTCAAGGTGTCGGACCCCGAGATCAACGGTGATTCTTAATCCCATGACGAGCGCCTCGTATTCGGCGACGTTGTTAGACGCAGGAAAATGAAGCCGGATGGCGTAGCACATGTGAACCCCGAGGGGTGAGACGAAGAGCAAACCCGCGCCTGCTCCTGTTTTCATCAATGACCCATCGAAGTACATGGTCCACAGCTCCGCCTGAAGCTGTGCAGGGGGGAGTTGGGTGTCGGTCCACTCCGCCTGAACCTTGATGTTGCGTTCAAATGCCTCCGGGCAAAACATCAGACTCAGCTTCCTATTTGGGATCGAGGGCTTATGTCCACTCAGCTTCCTATTTGGGATCGAGGGCGGCGCTGATGTTCAGCACCTTTCCCTTGGGATCAGCGGGGTCGAGGGGTATGAGTTTGACATCTTCGGCGGGCTCGAAGCTGTCGACATGGCGTTTTGGGTCGGGAATCGCATTGGCGAGACCGTCAAGGCCTGCAGCCAAGATCGCTGACTCCAAAACAGCCTCGCCGTGCTCGACGCACTCGACGTCACACTCGTAAGCATGTTCATATGAGGGCCCTACAGTGATGACACCATTTGGGCCCGGCATCTTGAGCTTGAGGTAGGTGTAGTTCAGGATTGCCATGAACCTGGCGTAGCATGGGCGCCCCAGGATAGCGTGGTACGTTCCACGGAATCCAACCACTTCGAAAGTGAGTCTCCTTTCGGAAGTTGGCCGGTGTGCCAAAACAAACAGGCAGATCGACCTGTCCGAGGGGTTCCGCCTGTTTCCCTGGCACGACTCCGTGGAAGCCCCCGACGCTAGGTTGGAGGCGCGCTCTCTCGACCCCCAGAAGGTCAAGGGTCTGGGAGTAGATGATATTGAGGCTGCTTCCGCCATCCATGAGCACCTTGGTGAGGCGTGTGTTGGCGATGACGGGGTCAACAACGAGCGGATAGACTCCTGGGTTAGGGACATAGTCTGGGTGGTCGTCACGGTCGAAAGTGATGGTCACCGCAGACCAATCAAGGAAGCAGGGGACTGCCATTTGTACGGAGAAAACCTCGCGCCGTTCTCGCTTGCGCTGGCACGCCGAGAGGCGGGTCGAGGGCCCTCCGTAGATCATGAAGCAGTCGTGGATCTCGGGGAATTCCCCATCCTTGTCGTCACTCTTAGGGTCCTCCTTCTTGTCGTCCTTCTTGACGCCGGCACCCCCAAAGTACCTGCGAAGCATATGACAGTCTTCGAGGTTATGGTTAGTAAGTCCCTTGTGGTAGGGACACGGTTCTTTGAGCATTTTGTCGAAGACGCCCCCGCCGGGGGGGGCCTCGAGGCTTCTTGTGCTCGGTAGCAGCGACGAGCTCGTCGGCCAGGGCCTCAAGCTTGCCCTGCTGGCCTTTCTTCTTCTTGCGGTTGTTTCTCTTGGAGCCCCGGGTGGAGCTCGCGGGATCGTCGACCTTCTGCTCCCCCCTCTCTGGGTCGCCACCAAAGATTGCACCAACCGCCTCCTCGCCGGCGGCGAAGTTGGTGACAATGTCCATTAACCCGTTGGTAGTGAGTGGAGTGTTACGGCCCAATTCTTGGACCAACTCTTTATAGGTGGTGCCGGAGAGGAAGACCATAATTACGTCGGAGTCGGTGACGTTGGGGAGCTCGGTACGCTGCTGGGAGAAGCGCCGGATGTAATCCCGGAGGGATTCACCTAGTTTCTGCTTGCAGCTCCGGAGGTCCCACGAGTTGCCGGGGCGCATGTAGGTCCCCTTGAAATTTCCCTCAAACACCCTCACGAGATCATCCTAGTCGTGGATCTGTCGAGGCGAGAGATCCTCGAGCCAGGCTCGGGCGGTGTCAGAGAGGAACAAGGGGAGTTGTCGAATGATGACCCATTCGTCGGTGGCCCTGCCCAGCTGACACGCCAAGCGGAAATCGGCGAGCCAAAGTTCGGGTTTGGTTTCGCTGTTGTACTTGGTGAGAGTCGTGGGGGGGGGCGAAACCGAGCCGGGAGCACCGTCTCATGGATAGCCTTGCTGAAGACCCGAGGACCCCGGGGCTCGGGTGAAGGGCTACGATCTTCCGAACTGTCGTAGCGTCCGCCCCTGTGGACGTGGTAGCCTCGAGGCACGCCGTCACCGTGCTTGCGCGTGTGGCGCTCGACGATGTTGCCACGGGTGTCTCGAGGCTCGTGGTCATTGGTGGTGGGCTCAGGGGCTGGAGTTACCCGGTTTCGCTGGGCAGGCTCGGGGTGAACCGAGGCTTCTCTCTCCTGTCGGGAGGGCTCGATGATCTGCTCCGAGGCTGCCTCGCGTCGCCTCGAGGCAGAGCTCTCGGCCTGCTGCATGGCGGTAGTCTCGAGGAGTTCTCGGATTTCATCTCGAGCCCGACGGGCGTCGGGTTTGATGGCTCGGGCATGTTGCAGAGGAGCATGGCGGCGGCGACGACATTCTGGCTGGCTCGAGCGAAAACCGGGGGATCGACCACCCGGTCCTCGTCGATGCGACGGTTGACGTCGCGAGCTCTTTCGCGAGCTCTCCTGCCAAGTGCGCGTTCCGCACGCTCACGCTCAAGGGTTTGTTGGAGTAGATCTAGGTTTTCCCGTTCCTCATCAAGCCTGTCCTGCAACTCATGAATCTGCTCGAGCTGCGCTCCTTGATCCGCAAGGAACTGAGGATCGTCTCGCTCGGTAGGAAGCTCGGCATGAGGTGGCGTGTGCCTTCCTTCGACTGGCTCTTCGTCCTCTGATTCTGAGGTGCTTTCAACATCGATGTTGAAGCATTCGTGGGTCGGATCATAGGTGTCGTCAGCCGAGTCGGAGTCAGGAGCGCCAAAGTAGTAGTATGACGGGGGAATGTATGGCTGTTGCAAATCGTCACTGGGGTTGCGACGTTGAGAAGTAGTCGCATGGGGCTCTGTTTCCGGTGTCTCCGTAGAGTCCCGATAATCAGAAGCCGGTGTGGATGCAACGAGGTCTAGAGTGGAGCGTAGATGGCGCCCGGGGAGTTCCTCATAAGCACTCATGCAAGTGCTCACGGAAGATGCGTACACCCGGGCAGCCGAGTCTAGCCCAAACGGAAATGGTGATGGAGATGTTGCTGCCCGTGCCGAAATGGATGCTCCGGACAGTGGTGTCTCACCGGATGGGGGAGCGGCGGGATTCTCCGTTGGCATGTTACCCTCAGTCAAGCTCGTCCTATCCAAACCTTCCACAAGGAGATCTAGGCTGACGCCTGGCTGGGGGGTGCCGGACAGGGTGATCCAATCATCCTCCTCGAGGTGAAGACGGTGGTTGTACCGGGCTCGTCGTCGTCGGGCGGCCCGCGCCCGCCTAGAGCAACGGTACCGGCGGATTGCTCCCCCGGGCTGGGAGAGCTCGTAGTCCTCGTCGGTTGGGTGCCTGGGTGGAAGTAGGACCATATCGTAGCCGTAGCCAAGCGACATGAACTCCAAACTCCCGAACCAGATCACCGTGGCCAACGGAATAGGGCGTTCGGGGTCAGCCATCCAGGAAAAAAGGCGAGAAAGCGACGTTGGCACGCAGCGATCCCCTACCTGGCGCGCCAACTGTCGGTGTTCGGACCCGAGGGGGTCCTAAACCAACGAGTAAATGCTGCGTGTCTCTTTCCTGGATGGTGATGCAAGGAGAACACACGGGGGTTTATCCTGGTTCGGGCAAGAGAAGGCCCTACGTCCAGCGGGGGGGAGAAGTTTGTATTTCCTTGCACCGAAGTGCTCGTGTAGGGGTTACAAGCATACGAGAGAGGGCGTCGAGCCCAAGTCTCAAAGAAAGGAAAAAGAGGACAAGGGTGATTGCTTGAGATATTGATCTCTATCTGGCGTCTTGCCTGTTGTCTCTTGTGTTTCTTCGTTGTCCCCTTCCTCCTTCCCTTGTAGAACCCTGGCCTGCCCTTTTATAGGGTGAGAGGAGGCCAGGACGATGGGGGTCCTTGAGGTGATGTTTTGTCGATTCCTGTTGAGCTGACCGTGGCGACGTGCTCTGGGAATGGCTGGCCATCCCTAGACACCATGGCGTCGTGGGAGATGAGACGGTGAAATGACCCAGAGCGTCGTGCCATATCGTCCTTCCCTTGCCGTTGAACTGTGCCGAGCGTCGAGGTTGGGTCGAGGCCGGGTCGAGATCGGATGGATAAGGTCGAATCCCCGAGATTGCGGAGGACGGGCCTTGTCTTATCCTCCCTTGAGGGTGATTGATGGTAAACAATGCGCGATAAGGTGGGTACAGTGACGGGTTTCATCTCCCATCACGGGATGGGCGGTAAAACAGTGTGATCTGACACGGGCATTGTTCCTACTCTTAGATCCTTCTCCTCCACTTGATCATCATGTCCTTCATTTCATGTGCATCTCCACCCTGATCATCATTACATGTCCATGCACCATCTCTTTGTGATCTTGTGGCCACCACTCCTTGCCACATACACCTTCATCACATGTGTTGCTTATGCCTAACTCAAAACACTTAATACATGGCATTAGCAACTTGGTGTCATTAATTACCAAAACCAAACTTGGGCTTTCAATCTCCCCCTTTTTGGTAATTGATGACAACCATCACAAAGATATGAAATGAAATCAATTTTCAATTTTGATAGTATTAGCTCCCCCTACATATGTGCTTCCATGAGTTTGGTTCAATTGTGCACATATGTATGGATTTGAATTTTGGGAGAGTTACTACTATCAAATTGATGCTAAGGTATATAGAATGGACCTTTCAAGCGTGATACCAATCGGAGTTGCCTTTATATACCATCCTTAGCATCAATGTAGCTAGACACCACTTGTAATACATCACTTGTAAAGATCACAAACACTAAAGTACCCCGTGAGATCAACATTATAAGCAAAGGTGTCTAGATACCACATGTAAAGCTACTCTTAACAAAACATCATTCAAGTTCTATATCTAGCATACACCATTCAATCATGAATATCGAAATTAAACTTTGCAATGCAACATTTCATCATGTTAATGCACATACAAATGCAACAAATAATCCATGAGCTTGCTCCCCCTACTTATGTGCTCAAATTTAATTTCTCTCCCCCTTACTATATCTTTTCTCTCCCCTTTACTATATCTTTCTCCCTCTTTGTGACTTTTCTATCTTTGTGCTTTCTCTCCTCTTTTTATATCTTTCTTGCTCTTTGCAATATCTTTGTGACTTTTCTCTCCCTCTTTGTCAACAATCACCAAAAAGGTGCCAATTTTAGTGAGAGATAAGTCAATCAATTATGAGGGAGTCCAAATTATGGTTCAACCTAGATCACTTGCCTAGAATATGTAATTCGGTTTGATCCAAGGACAAGCTTTTTCACACCTCATAAAGTATAAGGGTTATCTTGACCATGTTGAATTACATGTCATGAGCTCGTTTTCTAGATTCAACACTAGGTTTGCAAGCCCACAAACATGTCATATGCTCCCACTAGATCAATCAAACATAGAAGCAATAGTGGTACCATATATACATCAAAATCATTTGATTTTCATGAATGAGCCTATTTGTCATACAAATATGTCAATATGTTCTAAACATGTCCTTAGCAAAGTATGGATGATATGTCAAACAACTTTACCTTGCTATGTTGGAGGAGAGGCATGTCATATAAGAATGTGGGGGGGGTGCACCCATTTCAAGTTGGAGAAGTCAAGTATGTTCAATTCATTCTTTAACTTGTAAAATCTCTTCTCATCAAGTGGCTTTGTAAAGATATCGGCTAGTTGATCTTCGGTGCCAATGCTCTCAATGCAAATATCACCCTTTTGTTGAGGGTCTCTTATGAAGTGATGCCTTATATCAATGTGCTTGGTTCTTGAATGTTGAACCGGATTTTGTGTCATCTTGATAGCACTTTCATTGTCACAAAACAATGGCACATTCTTGAACTTGATTCCAAAATCATTCAAGGTGGCCTTCATCCAAAGCAATTGTGCACAACAACTACCGGCACTAATGTATTCGGCCTCGGTGGTATATAGTGCAACACTATTTTATTTCTTAGATGACCATGAAACAAGAGACCTTCCTAGCAATTGACAAGTACCACTTGTGCTCATTCTATCAATCTTGCATCCACAATAGTTGGAGTCCGAATATCCAATCAACTCAAAATTAGACCCCTTTGGAAACTATAATCCAACATCATGAGTGCCCTTAAGATATCTCAATATTCTCTTGGTTGCTTTCAAGTGACTTTCTCTAGGTGAAGCTTGATATCTTGCACACTTACACACACTAAACATCACATCCGACCTAGAAGCGGTGACATAGAGCAAACTTCTAATCATAGACCGGTATTGCTTTTGATCTACCATGTTGCCACTAGCATCAACACCCAATTGATCATTTATGCCCATTAGTGTACTCATTTGCTTAGCTTCTTGCAATCCAAACTTCTTGATCATATCCTTGATGTACTTGCCTTGACTTACAAAAGTGTCATTCTTCATTTGCTTGATTTGAAGTCCAAGGAAGTAACTAAGCTCTCCAATCATAGACATCTCAAACTCATTAGCCATTATATTTCCAAACTCTTCACAAAAGTCTTGGTTAGTTGATCCAAAGATAATGTCATTCACATAGATTTGCAACACAAACAAGTCATTTCTAAGCTTCTTGGTGAAGAGAGTGGTGTCAACCTTTCCCATCTTGAACCCTTTAGGGAGGAGAAAGTCCCTCAATCTCTCATACCATGCTCTAGGTGCTTGCTTCAAACCATACAATGCCTTCTTTAGCTTGTAAACATGGTCGGGCTTCTTGTTATCTTCAAAACCGGGAGGTTGCTCAACATAGACTTCTTCATTGATGTAGCCATTGAGAAATGCACTCTTGACATCCATTTGATAGAGCTTGACGTTGTATATGTCTCTAATAAGATTCTAATAGCCTCTAATCTTGCAACGGGTGCATATGTCTCTCTAAAGTCAAGACCTTCAACTTGAGTGTATCCTTGTGCTACTAATCTTGCTTTATTTCTCACAGCCATGCCATCTTGATCTTGCTTGTTCCTAAAGACCCACTTAGTACCAATCACATTGTAGTTCTTTGGCCTCTCAATAAGTTTCCAAACTTGATTTCTAGTGAAGTTGTTTAGTTCTTCATGCATGGCATTTACCCAATCGGAATCCTTCAATGCATCTTCTATCTTCTTTGGTTCTTCTAATGAGACAAATGAGTAATGCTCACAAAAGGATGCTAGCCTTGATCTAGTTTGAACACCACTTTGAATTCCACCAATGATTTGATCCAACGGATGATCTCTTGCAATGCTAGTAGGTTGTAGTATTGGGAGTTGATTGCTTCCACTTGCTTGACCTTGATCTTGCACTTCATCATGAGAACCACTAGAGCTTGCTTGATTTGTATCAATTTATACACTTTGGTTGATCACATGAATATCATCATCATCAACTTGCCTTGGCCTAACATCACCAATGTCCATATTCTTCATTGCATTTGACAATTGATCTCCTCTCACATCATCAAGGTTTTGAGCTTCATTTTGAGACCCTTGGGTTTCATCAAACTCAACATCATGAACTTCTTCCAAGGTGCCATTTGTGAGATTCCAAACTCTATATACTTTGTTTATGATAGAATAACCAAGTAAAAACCCTTCATCACATTTCTTTTCAAACTTGCTCAATCTAGTGCCTTTCTTGAGAATATAGCATTTGCAACCAAATACTCTAAAGTATGCAATGTTGGGCTTTCTTCCATTCAATAGCTCATATGGTGTCTTTCCAAGCTTCCCATGGCAATAGAGACGGTTGCTACAATAGCAAGCCGTATTGATAGCTTCACTCCAAAATGAATGACTCACATTGTATTCACTAAGCATTGATCTAGCCATGTCAATCAAAGTTCTATTCTTTCTTTCAACTACACCATTGGATTGAGGAGTGTATGTTGGTGAGAATTGATGTCCAATACCAAGATCATCACATAAATCTTCAATTCTTGTGTTCTTGAACTCACTACCATTGTCACTTCTAATCTTCTTGATGGTAGTCTCAAACTCATTTTGCACTCTCTTGACAAAAGACTTAAATAGATCATAAACATCACTCTTGTCATAAAGAAAGAACACTCAAGTGTATCTAGTGTAGTCATCAACAATCACAAAACCATACTTGTTGCCACCAATGCTAGTGTATGTTGTTGGCCCAAACAAGTCCATGTGCAATAGCTCAAATGCCTTTGATGTGCTCATTTCACTCTTACTAGGATGTGGATTTCCAACTTGTTTGCCGGCTTGACAAGCACTACATGGTTTATCCTTTTCAAAAGTCACATATTTCAAGCCTCTAACTAAGTCATGCCTCAAAAGTTTGTTCAATTGTTTCATTCCAACATGACCAAGCCTTCTATGTCATAACCAACCCATACTAGATTTACTAAGCAAGCATGATGTCAATTGTGTCTCACTATCATTGAAGTCAACCAAGTATAAGCTACCATGTCTAAATCCTTTGAATATCAAATTTGATCCATCAACACTTATGACTTCAACATCATCACTTCCAAATATACACTTGAAGCCAAGATCACAAAGTTGTGCCACCGATAAAAGATTGAAATCTAAGCTCTCAACTAGCAACACATTAGATATGCTCATGTCATTTGAGATAGCAATTTTACCAAGCCCCTTGACCTTGCCTTTCTTGTTGTTGCCAAAAGTGATAGCATCAAAACCACCATTTTGACTTGTATCAATAGATTTGAACATACAATAATCCCCGGTCATATGTTGAGAGCACCCACTATCAAGCACCCAATGCCTTCCTCCGGCTTTGTAATTGACCTACCAGACAAGATCAATTCTTTTTAGGTACCCAAACTTGTCTGGGTCCTCCAAGGTTAGTGACCAAGCTCTTTGGTACCCAAATGGCTTTCTTCTTTGAGCCCATCCATGGTGCACCAATGAACTTAGCATGAACACCATTTGTACCCTTGGTAAGTATATAGAAGGAATCAAACTTAATTGAGGATACATTAGCATTGGATTTCTTGTTCATGCATTGTTGCTCTATGTGACCAACTTGCTTGCACACTTTGCAATAGCTACCTTTGTTCATCACAAAACGAGTCTTGTGAGGAGCAAAAGCGGCCTTGCCTTTCTTGGGGTTATAGCCCAATCCCTCTTTATAGAGAGAAGCCCTTTGGCTACCCAAGCACATAAGCAAGCGGTCCTCACCACCATAAGCCTTAGCTAAGGTGTGATTGAGCTCTTTTACCTCCTTCTTGAGATTTTCATTCTCAACTATTAGTATGGAATCACAGGTGAAACCGTCACTACTAGATGTGGATGATATAGATGCGCTACATGAGGGGTTAGTGGGAGCAACAACAATAGGCTTATAAAAGGATTCATCAATTATATCACATGATATGCCTATGTTGCAAGTTTTGGCTTTCTCAACATTAGTTGGCATGTTTTCATATTTTTCAACTAGAGAGGAATGAGCTTCTTCAAGCTTAGTGTGAGACTTTTGAAGCTTCTTATGGTCTACCTTTAGACTCTCATAAGATTCTCTAAGGTCATCAAGTTCTTGCATAAGGTTTTTCTTTTCCTTAAGCAAGCCCTTGCACTCCTTTCTAGATTCTTTAAAATGTTGAGTGCAATCTTCTAGCATAGTGATTGGTTCATCTTTAGTAAATTCTTTTTTATCACTATCACTATCACTAGTATTATCATGATCACTCTCATTGTCGGATGATACCTTAGTGGCCTTAGCCATGAAGCACGATTGAGTGTCGAAGATGGAGACCTTCTCTTGGATGGCAATGCTAGCATGTCCCTTCTTCTTGCTCTTGTTTTCATCGTCATCATCACTTGAGGAGTCATCACTATCCCATGTAGCAACATGAGAATCATTCTTCTCCTTATAAGAGCTCTCTTTCTTTTCTTGCTTCTTCTTTTGCTTCTTCCTTTCCTTCTTGATAGCATCTTCATCATCACTATCATAAGGACACTTTGCAATGAGATGGTCCTTGCTATGGCATCTAAAGCATCTCATGGTATGCTCATTCTTCTTGTAAGAGTTCTTCCTCCTTCTTGCACGAAAGCCCTTCTTCTTCATGAATTTGCCAAATTGTTTGACAAAGAGAGCCATCTTCTCATCAATGTCATCACTATCACAAGAGCTTGAGTCTTCATCACTTGATAATTCAATCTTGGATTTGCCCTTGGATGTGGTGGCTTTGAATGCCACACTCTTCTTCTTCTCATCATCCTTCTTCTTATTTTCCTTCTTCTTCTTCTTTACCAACTCATCCTTCTCATCATCTTCTCTATATGAATCATCGGTCATCACTTCTTGAAATATTTGTTGAGGAGTTGAATCCTTCAATGTAGTCCTTACTAGCACGGTGATCAATGTATCAAATCTCTTGGGCAAGCTTCTCAAGAACTTCATAGAGAATTGGTTATCCTTGACCTCCTCACCAAGTGCCTTGAGCTCATTGACAATGACTTGTAACCTATGAAACATCTCCGGTACACTCTCATCATCTTGCATCTTGAAGCTTAAAAATTTTTCTTGCAAGATATATACTTTAGCGGTCTTTGTGCCTTCGGTGCCCTCAAATGTTTCTTCTAGCTTGGCCCAAGCATCATGAGCAATCTCAATATTCTTTACTTGCTCAAAGGTCTTATCATCTAGTGCCTCATGAAGAGCACTAATGGCAATGTCATTGCATTGGAGCTTCTTCTCTTCCACCAGTGTAGGTGCTCCTGGACGACACAGTTCAACATGGGATGACCGGACGCGCCGGTCAGGGTGACTGGACGCGTTCGGTCACTACAGGACAAGCGTAAACAGTGCACATCAGAAGTAACCGTTGCTATGACCGGACGCGCCCTAGCGCATGACCGGACGCGCCCCACCTGGCGTCCGGTCAGAGTCCAGTAAGCTCCCATTACGATCGGACACGTCTGATCGTACATGACCGGACGCGCCGCGCGTCCGATCAGCACTTCGCTCCTCTCTGCCCCTCTGGACGCATGACCGGACACGCCGGTCCCATGAATGACCGGACGCCAGGTGGGGCGCGTCCGGTCATGCGCTAGGGCGCGTCCGGTCATAGCAACGGTTACTTCAGATGTGCACTGTTTACGCTTGTCCTGTAGTGACCGAACGCGTCCAGTCACCCTGACTGGACGCGCTGGTCAGGCCAGACCAGCGTCCGATCGTTAACCCAAGGCGCGCTAACCGAATGAACTGACCGGACGCGCTGGTCAAGCCGTGACCGCGTCCGGTGCAGCGTCCGGTCACCTCTGTGACCTCCGTTCGCTTCTATTTCTTTTCCGACTTCCGGCGTAGTAGAAAATAGGCGTTTCACTTGTCCAAAAAGCGCTGAATCCCACCTCGCAAGCTCGGCGGGAGGGAGAGAAGAACCCAAACCCTTCTCTACCGCTCAAACTCCATCGCCTTCGCAAATGTGCTAACACCACCAAGTGTACACCACCATGTGCATGTGTGTTAGCATTTCACAAATATTTCTCAAGGCGTTATGTTAGATCTTTTTACTAGATCCTAATGCATATGCTCAAGACAATGATCTAGTGGCACTTGATTCCCGAGCTAACTGTGATTGCCCCTCTTGATAGTCGGCTATGTATCCTAAACCCGGTCAATCACTTCTCTACTCATCTTAGACCGGCAAAAGGAAAACCCTATGGTTATACCTTTGTCTTGCACTCTTAGATCCTTCTCCTCCACTTGATCATCATGTCCTTCATTTCATGTGCATCTCCACCATGATCATCATTACATGTCCATGCACCATCTCTTTGTGATCTTGTGGCCACCACTCCTTGCCACATACACCTTCATCACATGTGTTGCTTATGCCTAACTCAAAACACTTAACACATGGCATTAGCAACTTGGTGTCATTAATTACCAAAACTAAACTTGGGCTTTCACCCGCGATGTTTACCTGGAAAGTGTCATTGGTGATCTGTAGCTCACTTGATCGGTGAGTGTGGTTTGTGTGAGGAATAAATCACCAGCTGGTTAGGAATCGATTCGAATCATCATCGCTCCTGGATAGTGAGCACTTGACTCGAGCTACAGCATCGTAGTAATTATGATGGAACATTGATGGTTATTGGATGGTATTGGAAATACTAAATCTAAATTGGTAGCTGGATGTTATTGGTTAATTAAGTGATTGCTATAGTATAGGTGCTTACCTAGTTGGATAGGTACTAATAAAGATGATGCAAAGTACTTAAAATAGTTTCTTCATGTTAGCTTATGCTTTTCGCAAATGAGTCAGCTAGCCCACTAAAGAAAGCCTTGCATACTCCTTGGTATCAACTATTTTTGGTATAAAACGGGTAAGTCTAGCTAAGTATCTTCTCGTACTCAGGGCGTTGTTCCCATTATTGTTGCAGATAGTCAAATGTACTATGGCTATTGCATTAACTGCCTATATCCGGCGATGGGCGACAACTAGGACCAAGGGCAATGGTCACTCCGTATCTCTCATCTGATGCTTTTGTTGGAGACGACTACCTACTGGCACCGTATCTGAACTAAATGTGTGTGTGTGGTTTTAAAACTATTTGCTTCCACTATTTCAATTTAAACTTGGGTTGTAATAACTTTATGTTCTAAACTCCGATGTATTCAACTGTCGTTGCGAACTTTATGTAACATGTGACGGTGATTGCTAAACTTGTACGATCATGGTTTGTATGTTGGTTGATTTAAAATCCTTTGTGATTTCACGGACTATCGGGTTATATGGGCATAAGTCTGGTAAATTATCTGCTTCGGCAGAAGATTTTCTTACTTAATCTCGTATAATTGGTCGATTCTGTTACAGCCTCCCGCACCAGCCCTCTTCAGTCCCTATTCGGAGCTCCCAACCCTTCGCAAATCGAGCCCCATCTCTCCAGATCTTGTCTCCTTGTTCCTCTTCCAGCTCTCATCCTTGTTCTGGCTTGTCTGGTGGCAGCAGGTGCCCAAGGCGTCACCGGTGGAGCCACCGCCGATGGAGCTACCGCCGGCATGACGGTGGCGCCAAGATATGCGACGATGATGATGGTGTAGAGTGTGTTGTGAAGCCGACCGACATTGGGATCCAAAGTGACGCCAAAGAATCAATCTGTGCGCGCGGCCCCCGTATAGGACGGGGTCACCCGCGCGTCAACGCCGAAGGCATCCTATATGTGCTTGACTCCGAGGATGAAGACTCTAACATGGAGGTCGACGTAGACGCCGTAGGGGTGGCCACCGAAGGTGTCGTGACCGTGAACGGGGTGGATCTGTCCGTGGAAGGATCTTCGGTGGCCGGTGATGGGGCTGCCAACGTGGATCTATCCCTCGGACCTCTGGTGGCCGCTGCCGAGGCTACCGGTAAGGATCTGCCCCTCGGCCCTCCCCTAGGGCACTTGGTGGCCGGTGCTAGGGTTGTCGGCGAGGAACTGCCCCTAAGCCCTCCGCTGGTGGCCCCAGGTGACGCTTCCAGGATGGAACTAGCCCCGGAAGTGGCTGCATGTTTGAAAGGAGGTGCTTGTTAACATGGATCCCATCTACCATTAGGTCTTCATCTGCATGTATAAGATTTTGGTACCTATATTCTTCCGTCCCTAGTTTATATGGCTTTATGTGTGTCATGTAGTGCTTATGATAATTGTTGTTCATGTGAAAATGCTTTTGTTCTAGGATTATGAACTCGGTTTAGGTTAGTTGTGACAATAACTTGTTATTTAGGTGTGCGATATGATAATTGTTGTACATGGTACCACTTGTCATGGTGGTCTGTAGTTTACATGTCGGATGTCATGAACTGTTGTGTAATGATAGCTATCGTAACTAAGAATTATCCTACCTATTGAATTTACGACACTCTTTGGTATGCCTAGTTTAATGCGTTTTTGCAATCATTTAACGTTATATTGTCATGCCCAATTTAATATAGCAGTAACTGCTGTTCCCATAGTATATTTTCAAATTGGTACGAAAATATAGCAGGACCATCATAGTCAACACTAGCGACACACCATACAAAGTTACAACTTTATTTACTTATAGCAGTAACAAAATGGTCATGACTTTATATTACAGCAGTACCAAAATGGTCATGACTTCATATTACAGCAGCAGCAAAGTACTCATAATTTTATATTACAACAATACCAAACTGCTCATGCCTTTATATTACAGCAACATAGTCATCACTTATATTACAGCAGCACCAAAATAATTGTGAGTAATATATGGGTCATCATGTGCATGATTAGTGTCCCAAGGACGCGACCACATCCTCATATAGCTGTCGATCACAACTAAGGCTTTTAGGAAGCATGCCTAGTGCCTCCAGCCTGTCTTTATCCATGTGAGAAATTTTGTATCTGTTTCCTCCTCTATCTTTTATCACCTCAATCAAACACCTTGTAGTGTTAGGAACACCCTATTCAAAGTATCTGGATCATAGTTATCAAACTCATTTTTGATATTCTGAATCAGATCATCCAAGTTTCTAGAGATTCTTTCATTGGTTACAGACTGAAGAGAAGCAAAGAATCCTAGGTCCAGTACATTCAAATCTGGGGAATTTGCATGTTGGTTGACGAGTCATATGTCCAACCCATTTTGTGCTACAGCAACAACGAATTCTACGTCATCTATTGGCACATGTGAAGGCGCATTGTCTTGCTAAATCCATATGGTTTGTCCTCGAAGTTCTCTTGGCCACCGTCGAACAATAGCTTTTAGAACTTTACCAATCAAGTACGACCTCATAGTAGTTCGACGTACCTTAATAGGCTTCGTCACTTGAGTCCCTCTCCCCCTATTATGGCTTCTTCTTTTGGCTTGTTCCTACAGTCATTGAAAACAATTAAGGATAAAAAATATTATCACAAACTAGTGTAAGAAACTAAAACAAGGTGATGTTGTACCTTTCTAACAAATGGCCACACTCCTATCTTCCCATCAAAGATGCAATTACCTTCATCATCGTATATAGGTCTTCCTACCACTAACAAGAACATAACTTTGCCAATACGATTCTTATTTTGCAAGGTCCTATGCGGGTCGTTCTCTCCTAGAAGCATATAATACTTCTTGTACCTTGATGTGGTTTTGAACCACTTCTCGTCCATGTGGATGATGTTTTCCATTGCCCTAAACTTGGGATCATGTGGTAGTGTCCGCTGATCTAACATCTTAAGACACCATTGGAGCCCCTCTCTTTTGTTTTGTTCCGTCAATAGAGGCTTTAGTGTGCTAGAGTGACGTCGTAGTAGCCCTTCCTTGAACCACTTATGTAGAGTGCTCTTTTTGACACCAATGGCAGTAGCAAGAGATCGAATAGTGCTTCTTTTATGCAATGGAACACTAAGAACCTCAGATAGATCTATTGCATCCTTTTACGGCCACTTCTCTTACGCTTCCTTGAGCTAACATCAACTGGCATTTCTTGGGCACAACATTGTTTTGCTCACTGCCAAATGCGCTGGACTTTATACCTTCTTACCTAGAATATTTGTGCTACTATGGTTGTAGTTTTCCTTTTCAGTCTTCCACGATCACTTCTCTCAAGCAATGCTGCATAGATTTGTTGTCATTGAGTATCTGTCAAATTTCTGGACTGATGTGCATTGTTTTCATTTGCATGGTGATCTTCTTCATCATCCGAGTCATCCAACTCCTCTTCATCAAAGACTATGTCCACGGCATCAGCGTACACACCATAGTCCTACATGTCCTCCGTCATGCCTAGAAAAGAATGAAATGGTAAGTTGCTAAATTTAGAATTGTAGGTGACCATCAGTGCAAAGCAATCTGCAAAAATTAGTGCTAAGCTAAAGCAGCAAATATGACAATTGTGTATCATTTAGTTGTTCTTTTTGTTCACTTATGATTGTTGGTACAAGTAAATAATTATTGGTACAAGCGATGAATGGGTTTTAGGAGCATGTGATAATTGTCTAGAGATTTATTTTATCTTATTACTATAATCCAAAGGTGATCCAAACAGGCCTAATGGTTCTGGTGAATTCTTTCAATAGAATCCTGCTACTCTCTGATCCAGTGGAAACAAACTACTTTCATGCTGCATATCGAGTTTTTTTTCTCTTAAACAGACTGCCTTTGTTGATCAAATCATGTACTCATGTTAGTACTAAAAGCAATTGTTGTTATTCAATGTAGTTTCTAAACTACTTACGTTTGATCCGAAACAAATAAAATATTTAAAAACACCAATGTCCTTCTCTAATTTTAACATGTTTCAATTTTTCCTTAAAAATTTTGACCTTCTCTTGGCATCTGCTCATGTGCTCTGTTCTTAGCTGGTTCTTGTTCAACCTGTATTACTTGTGATCTGTCTTTTCTCCCCGTTCATATGACTCTGCTTCCTCTTGTGCGGATTCTATGGTTTTTCTTCTGAAGGTAACATTGAGCCAACAGTTGAGGTGATTTCCCTGTTGAGCTGTTTGCTTTGCTATTTTTAAAGTCATTTCCTCAAGAACCTCCATCTGCCTGTTTTGTCAGTCTAAGATATTTAAAGCATTGGAAAGAGCAAAACTATGGTGGCAGTAGGAAAGAAGCATGCTATTTGAGGTGTGGAAGAACTGACAAAGGAGTTTCTGCTACTGAACAGGTAGCTGCAGAATCCCTGTATTCTGGCGAGTAACTCAAATGCCAGAGTCTAATGAAGTCTTTAACTATTGGTTTCAATCTTGTATGAAACATTTTTTATGTACCACATTGTAGAAGCTTTTTTAATAAATAATATAATTAATATGAGATTTACATAATGTTAATTTTCTGAATAGAAGAACATTAACTGGAGGCCTATTCATCCATTAAAAGGAAGAGGTTAGCTGGTCGTAAGATTACTGTGAACTTGATGCATTTGTTGTTGCAGATCAGAAGGTGCAAAGTTTAGATCAAATTCATGTGGACCGTCAAAGTTGAGATATGTAGGCTATGGATGCTCGTCCTCTACTCTAATTTCTGCAATGAGGTGAGGCACAATATTTAGTTCAAGTATGAATCTAATTGTAAATAGGTAATTCGAGCTAAGCTCATCTTATTATTGTGCAGATGCAAACAAGAGAAAAAGATCACCTTCATGATGTTCTTGTTCTCTCTCGGAATAATCAACATTGAGATCTATGACATGCATATCAAGCAGTTTATCGTGACGAAGATGTAAGGGCTGACCTTCTTGTAGATGGGCATCAGATTCATAAAGTTGATGTTCCTGAAGATGAGTTATTTCACTTTCTTGCTCATAGGCAAGTTTTTCGTTGAGATCAGGTAAGAGCTCCCTATGTTAATCTGGAAATGGGGCTCGATCTTCATAAAGTTGATGCTCTTGGCGATGAGTGATTGCATCTTCTTGCTCATATGCAGGTGCTTCATTGAGATCAGGTAAGAGCTCTCCTTGTTGATCGGGAAGAATGTTGAGATCTATGGGCATGGCTGATATGAAAATGGGTTCTAGGCTAATGGAGTGGATGATACTTTTGTTAATTTGTCAGCTTATGTGTGCCCCAGGAACCAGTCGCACACTCCAATTAAAGGACAATATAGAGTGTATACATCTTATGTGCGCCCCAGGAATAGTCGCACACATAAGCTGACAAATTAACAAAAGTATCATCACCATGTACATACATATCGTTATTACATCACGTAGTTCTTACATAAACAAACGGAAAGATAAATAGCAACTCTCGGGCGTAGTGTCTGATCCACAGGGAAGGACGACTGGTTGACTCAAACCTAGAAATCTTCCGGGAAGTCCTCGTAGAAACTGTCATCTGTTACCCATCCGGGATTTTTATCCAAAAACAATATAGCAACAAGTGTGAGTACATTTGTACTCCGCAAGTATAGTATGAGGATTCATGAGGCTCAAAAAGGATAGACACGGTTGGCTGCAGTTAGCACTTTTAGTAGATCAACATTTCATTATTAATCATTATTAAGTTATGCTCAAACTCCCATTTAACCCACATGATCCACTACTAGAATTAAGAAGAGAAAACAACAGTGTGATCTCATCATCATCTTCATAATTCATCCACATATCTAGTAACCATTTATTCTGTGAGTTTTCCGGGCCGCTCGTGTCCGTGAGCACGGCTGTTATAACAGTTTTAACACTCTGCAGAGGTTGTGCATCTTTACCCGTGAGTCGTGTTACCCGTATGCCCGGGGCCCGTCGACCCCCTAACACTTCCAAGGTGAGCAGGCAGGGTACACTATGAAGCCTTCCATAGGCCTCTTCTAACAAGTTAGGGCCGCGAGGTTTCCTCGGCAGGCAGATATAGAGAACCCCCCTTTCGATGGCACAATTCCCGCAGGCTATACACATCAGAACAGAGGCAGTTCTATACCCAAAGTGGCAAGCCCCTCTTGCGCCCTTTCGGGTAACCTCTAACAAGCTAGAAAAGATCCTATTACTGAGCTAAAGTCAGAGCCATATGACTCTCACGGTTGCACTGTATGTCCCAGCTTTTGCCCTACAGACAAGTCCTTACGGAGAGTTTAGGGCAACATGATCGACATCATTTGCACCATCACCCTATATTTCTATCATTACCATCATGTTTATCCGTTTGTTCCATTAATCATAGTATTGATCATGTTTGAATAGAGCACTAGCATTCTACCCATATGCAATAAAACCCATAGGTATCAAGATATAAGTCATAAATGGCTAGGATGTCCTTATAGTCGAGCAATATTAGACACATGCATAATGAGTAGATTATATAATGAATAGGAATCAAGGAAGGCCCATGCTATACTTGCCTTGGTTCACGAACTGATGCTGGTCCTGCTGCTCCTCGTACGCGTCCGGATTTCCGACGTACTCCTCACCGTCTGAACTCGTACGACACGAAGTACAACACGCAATTCGGAGCAGACATACAAGCAAAACATAGCTACTATTAGAACAGTACACCAACAATAAATAAATCTGAATAAAACGTTTACCAAAATCATCTACGTCTCGCTACGATCACATTGACGCGAATTGCACGAAAATCGGAGCTACAACGCAAAAGTTACGAGACATTTACTATTCTAGAAGCTAGCTATTAACTAGATTTATTTGAGAAATTCAAAAGCTATTAACGGGTCTAACAGTAGCACTATTGCGTAGATTATGAAATTACGAATCTAACGCAAGTTGAACGGGTCGAATCGGAGCTAAAACGACGATTTTATACACGTTTTACTGCAGTGGCAATTCTGTAAATAAATTGAAAACATTTCGGAATTAAAATAATTCGAAATTCTGAAAATTCATTGGAACCGAGGACTGCGGGTTAAATAGATGAAAGTAGGGGGTCTCTTTAACAAAACGAACCCCGAAGGGGTATCGAGCCCTCTGAGCCGTTGATCGGATGATGGACGGTTGGGAAAGAAAAGGGGGGGAAAGAGAGACAGCCGGCCACCGGACTCAGAGAAGAAGATGGCGGCGCCGCCATGGAGCTCACCGGAGCTGCTCGGCCGGGCACTACAGGGCTCTATTCGCCAAACCAACTACATAGGGAGGATGCGGAGGGGATGGGGGTTCCGTTTTTGCCACAAACGCGGCCGGGGAAAGGCCCGAGGGGCACCCGCCATGGCCGGCCCGGAGGGGCTCGTCGGAGCTCGCGTAATCCGGTCCTAGAGGCCACCAAACATCGAATTGGAGGTACAGGGAGAGGGAGGGGAGCACGGGGAGTCTCACCACGGCTTCAAACGGGACGGGGACGGCTCGGAGAAGACAACCGACGCGGTGGGGCGGACGATGCTCCGGTGGTGCCTTGCTGCGGCTCTATGGCGTAGCGAAACCGAAAGAGAGAGGGTTGGAGTGGGAAAGGAGGGCGGAGCCGGGTCGCGCTGCCCTATAAAAAGGCCCGAGGTGCGGGGGACGCTCCCACGTCGCGCGGAGGTGGGCGCGGGCGTCGGACGGCGGTTGCTCGGCCGAGAGAGGGAGAGCGGAGGTTGGAGAAGGCGCCGACACGTGGGCCCGGTGCGTCAGCGACACTGAAGAGGAGAGGGGCAACGACTGCTGGCGAAGTGGGCTGGGCCGCGGCCCAAGAAGGAAGGCACGGGCGAGAATTGCTGGGCCGGCCGGGAATCGGCTAACAGGCCGAAACCGAGGAAAGAAAGAAAACGGGAAAGAATTTATTTTCCTTTTTCAAATTTGATTTTCAAATCACATTTTCAAATGTTTTTGAATGTCTTTTAAACTTTGACTCAAACCAATCATCACAAAATATAGTGCAACAGCATGAGTGCAAAAACAAATGGTTAACCTTATGATTAATTTTAATTTCACAAAATTTATTATTCTCTATATTTAAATGCACACATACATACCTAATTAAATCATATTTAGCTATTTTAAAACAAAGCAAAATTTAGGGTGTTACAATTCTACCCCCCTTAAAAGAATCTCGTCCTCGAGATTGGATGATGCTTACTCAAAAAGCTGTGGATAAGACTTTCTCAGATCTTCTTCTCTTTCCCACGTAGATTCATCTTCTGAATAACGATTCCATTGCACTCTGCACATCTTTATA
Source organism: Saccharum hybrid cultivar R570 (assembly GCA_038087645.1). Lineage (NCBI taxonomy): Eukaryota > Viridiplantae > Streptophyta > Magnoliopsida > Poales > Poaceae > Saccharum > Saccharum hybrid cultivar. The sequence goes on along the minus strand of JAQSUU010000199.1, from coordinate 10,673,683 downwards.
GTGCGGCTCCTGGTAACTCTTTCTGCAGTTTCAAGTATCTTTACCGGATACTCCTCATACGTGAGATCTTCTTTAACAGTAAGCTCCTCCAAGGGAATCTGCTCTTCTGGTACCCGCAAACACTTTTTCAGCTGTGAAACATGGAACACATCATGCACACCTGCTAAACTTTCTGGCAATTCCAATTGATAAGCCACTTCTCCACGTCTCTCCAGAATCTTGAAAGGTCCTACATATCTCGGTGCTAACTTGCCCTTCATATTGAATCTTCTCACATTTCTCATTGGTGACACCTTCAAATACACATAGTCACCTACTTGAAAACTCAACTCTCTCCTTCGGGTATCAGCATAGCTCTTCTGTCTAGACTGTGCTACTCTCAAATTATCCCTGATCATCCTCACTTGTTCCTCGGCATTGCGTAGGACATCAGGTCCAAACACTTGGGTTTCACCTGTCTGATTCCAGAATAGAGGTGTTCTACACTTTCGTCCGTATAAAGCTTCGAATGGCGCCATCTTGAGACTTTTCTGGTGACTATTGTTGTATGAAAACTCAGCATATGACAAACTCTTATCCCAACTAGTACCATACTGTAAGGCACAAGCTCTCAACATGTCTTCCAAGATTTGATTGGTCCTTTCGGTCTGCCCATCAGTTTGGGGGTGATATGCCGAACTGAAATTTAACTTGGTTCCCAAAGCACTGTGTACCTTACGCCAAAAATGCGATGTAAACTGAGTTCCTCGGTCAGATACGATCTTCTTTGGAACCCCATGTAGACATACTATTCTCTCCATATACAATTCCGCTAGCTTTGCACCACTATAAGTGGTTTTGACTGGCAAGAAGTGGGCTACCTTAGTAAGTCGATCCACTATTACCCAGATCGAATCATATCCTTGTTGAGTGCGGGGCAATCCAGTAATGAAGTCCATACCAACTTCTTCCCATTTCCACTCTGGTATTTTCATTGGTTGCAACAATCCTGCAGGCCTTTGGTGCTCAGCCTTCACCCTTTGACAAGTATCACATATGGCCACATACTCAGCCACATCCCTTTTCAAACCATACCACCAATACTTCTCTTTGAGGTCCAAGTACATCTTGGTGCTTCCAGGGTGTATAGAATAAGCAGAATCATGTGCCTCTCGCAGAATCATATCGCGGATGGCTTTCACTTCAGGTACACATATCCTTTTTCCAAACCATAGAGTACCATTCTCATCCAACCGGAAACCTGGTGCCCTTCCAACCACAACCTGCTCGGCAATCTCTTTCAATTTCTCATCCTCCAACTGACCTTTACATATCTCTTGCTCCAATGTAGGTTCTATAGTCAATTCTACTACATTATTGACAAAACCCAAGTTGAGACGTTCTATTTCAGCTCGCAACTCTACTGGTATAAATGTCAACTGAAGTCCGTTGGCATAGCTTTTCCGGCTAAGTGCATCGGCAACAACATTTGCCTTTCCAGGATGATAATGCACTTCCAGATCATAGTCTTTAATTAACTCCAGCCAACGACGTTGCCTTAAGTTCAACTCGGACTGAGTAAAAATATATTTTAAACTCCTGTGGTCAGTGTAGATGTCACACTTATGTCCGATCAAATAATGCCTCCAGATTTTTAGAGCATGGACAACTGCGGCTAATTCCAAGTCATGGGTTGGGTAATTCAGTTCATGCTTTCTCAATTGCCTGGATGCATAGGCCACAACCTTTCCTTCTTGCATAAGCACACATCCAAGGCCTAGGCGAGATGCATCACAATAAATAGAGAAACTCTTACTTAAATCAGGTAGGGTCAACACCGGGGCTGTTGTCAACCTTTTCTTTAACTCCTCAAAGTTAGCTTGACATTTGTCTGACCAAACAAATTTGGCATTCTTCTCTAATAGGGCTGTCATAGGCTTGGCTAGCTTAGAGAACCCTTCAATAAACCTTCTATAGTATCCAGCCAAACCCAAAAAGCTACGGATTTCACTAGCATTGACTGGGGCTTTCCAATTCAACACATCTTGCACTTTACTGGGATCTACGGCTATTCCACCGTTAGAGACCACATGTCCCAGAAAAGATACTTCTTTCAGCCAGAACACACATTTGCTCCTCTTTGCATACAATTTATGTTCCCTGAGTTTTTGTAAGACTAACCTTAAGTGTTCGGCATGTTCCCCTTCATTTTTGGAGAATACTAGGATATCATCTATGAATACCACTACAAACTTATCCAAGTACTCCATGAATACTTTGTTCATTAGGTACATAAAGTATGCAGGTGCATTTGTCAGTCCAAAAGACATCACTGTGTACTCATAAAGGCCATATCTGGTAGTAAATGCTGTCTTGGGTATGTCAGACGCACGAATTTTTAGTTGGTGATATCCAGAACGGAGGTCAATTTTTGAGAACACACAAGCACCTTTCAGCTGATCAAATAAATCATCAATTCTAGGGAGTGGGTATTTGTTCTTGATGGTGACTTCATTTAGGGACCTATAATCGACACACATCCTTCGTGTGCCATCTTTCTTATCCACAAATATAACAGGTGCTCCCCAAGGTGAAGAACTAGGACGAATAAAACCTTTCTCTTGCAATTCTTTAATTTGTTTCTTTAGTTCTTCTAATTCATTTACCCCCATTCTATATGGTCTCTTAGCTATGGGTGCAGTCCCAGGTAAAAGCTCGATAAGGAATTCGATGTCGCGATCGAGTGGCATACCTGGCAATTCATCGGGGAACACGTCCGGGAATTCATCCACCACCTGGTTCTCCTGGTTAACAACATCGCTCAGCTGATTGACGGTGGCAGTAGGTTGAGCTTGCACTTCTACTTCGACACAAATTCTATCACCACTTGGAGATGTCACAACCATAGATTTCTCCTGACATTGTATCACTGCCCTATGTTGCTTCATCCAATCCATTCCCAGGATGAGGTCAATTCCAGCGGTTCTCAGAACAATTGGATTTACCTTGAAAGCTACCCCCCTTAAGAATATACTAGTAGAAGGGCTCCAATAATTTGCGGGCATGCTACCCCCCGGTGAATTTACTAGCATGGGATCCTTCATGGCACACAGGGGTATGCTATGCATTCTAACAAAAGCTTGGGATATGAAAGAATGCGAGGCACCGGAATCAAAAAGTACGGTAGCGGAGATGGAGTTGACGCTAAACGTACCCAGCATAACCTCAGGCGCCTCCTGAGCTGATTCCGACGACACATGATTCACCTTGCCAGTGAACGGAGGTCGAGCGTTGGGTCTCTGGTTGTTCTGCTGGTTCTGCGGGGCCTGCCGGTTCTGCTTCTTCGGGCACTGGTACGAATAGTGTCCCACCTCTCCACAGTTGTAACAGGCATTGGGGTTGCCTGGGGTGCCACTCTTGATTGGGGCATTGTTGGGCACTCCCTGACGTGGAGCTTGGTTGCTAGCTTGCTGTTGCTGGGGGCGCTGCTGACTCTGATTACCCAACTGCGGTGGGTACTGGGGACGCTGCTGGTACTGGTTCCGCTGGGGGTACTGGCCCTTGTTCCATTGGTTGGGTGGCCCTTGGTTCCTCTGCGGAAAACCTTGCTGCGGAAAGGCTCGCGGGCGAGTGTTGCTACCCGATGCCTATCCCTGGAGCTTCCTCTTCTTGAGGTCCATTTCCTTACGCTTGTTATCAATTACTATGGCGCGGTCCACTAACTCTTGGAAACTGGCATATTTGTTGGACATCAGTTGCAGCTGGAGTCCATCATACAGGCCCTTCAGAAAACGGCGCTGTTTGTCAGAATCCCGAGCCACTTCAGCCGGGGCATATCGCGACAATTGTGCAAACTTGTCGCGGTATTCCGCCACAGACATGGACCCTTGCTTGAGAGCCCGGAACTCCTCTTGCTTCAGCTCAATAAGTCCCTCCGGAATATGATAGGACCTGAAGTTCTCTGTGAACTCTTTCCATGTGACCTCTGGAGCATTCTCTGGACGTCCATACTGGAATGACTCCCACCAATCCTGAGCAGCTCCTTGGAGTTGGCCTGAGGCGTACAAGACTTTCTCCAAGTCGTTGCACTGTGCAATGTTTAGCTGCTTTTCCACAGCTCTCAGCCAGTCATCCGCCTCCATAGGTTCAGAGGCATGTGTGAACACAGGTGGGCGTCCTTTCAGAAACTCACCACGCTTGTCACGGACCTGCACAGGTGGGGGTGCTCCTGCGGGTTGCTCACCGAGACGGTCCATCACTGTCTGCATGAGCTGCGCTTGCATGGCCATCAGCTGCTCAATGGTCACCGGCGGTGGCGGAGGTGGATCCACCAAAGCTCCGTGTCCACGACCACGGCCACGGCCTCTGCCACGTCCTCCTCTGGCGGCCATCTGTCTCCAATCAAATGTGCAAACTTTTAGAGATCTTCCAAAAATTTATAAATTATTTACAAAAGGTAAATAACATAACTGAAAATTTCTGGATGAGTGTCTACAACGGCAGACCGAAAACTGGAGTGTACTCAAGTTCCAGAAATCCAAAATATGCGTGGCATACATCGTTGGAAAGCTTAAAGAGTCTGCTACAACTTTTGTATAGAACTTTTTCACTGATACGGACGGCAACATCATCAAAAACTGAGCTAAACAATTTCTGTTCTAGGTTACAGACTGCACAAACTTGCCAGGTTGTAGCAGGCATATCTCTCAAACCAGAATTGATAATGAGGTGATTCCAGTGGGAAATGAAAGGTACACAAGTCTAGTTCTTTCCACAAAAATTTCATAATTTTTGGACGTAGAGATTTAGAGATATGAGACAAACATTGCAGACTGCTCTGAGAAACAGCACAGCAGTAAAGCAGAATTTTAAACCCCAACTAAGTTAAACAAACACTAACTTAAGGTTTTGATAAAAAGAACATGTGGACAAGCCCACACTGTTCCTGCAATCACACAAACTCCAAATCATTCAAGTTCATCATCACCAGCAACAAGACAATTAAAAGTTCACAACCCACACATAAACTTGACACGACCCTCGATTCTAAAACGCATTCAGCAAGGCGGGGCTGCAAACATCTAAGGAGCGCGATCCACCATGGTGAACACCCTGGCCTTCTTCTTGTAAATGGTAGGCTGTCCTAGCTGAACGGCCATCTCATCTATCTGGTTCTGAAGGCGCTTTTCAGATTTTTGCGCTGCACGAAGCTCTTCCCTGAGTGCTTCGTTAACCTCCTGCATAGCGCTGAGGTGCCTCACTGTGGTGTCCAAGGTGGGATCAGAAGCTGGAGGAGCCAACACCGCCCATGTCTTCTCCCTTGAGTCGTAGCGTGGAAGATACCGGTAGCGATCATTCTGCATGTCCTCAAAACGTCGACCATGGTAGTGCAGGTACGCCGCCTGCGCAGCATCTTCCATGCTGTCATAGACACTGGCACGCCTGGCTCGGTGGCTATGGGTGGTCACAACATCCTGAGATTGGTCGGTGTTGTTCCAGGCGGTGATGATCACATTGGTCTTCCAGTACGTCGCCTCCACTGGATGTGTGTGCTTCGCACAGTAGTACTTCACAGAGGCAGCAAACTCTGGATAGTACTCAGCTAGCATGGTGGTGAGGAGGTTGTGGTAATGGGCATCTTCGGGAGCTTCCTTAAACTTGTTCCTGGTGGTCCAGCCTATCTCTTCTGGCTCCTCTGATGCAGCTGGGGAGGGCACTGGTGTTGGTGCAGAAGCGGCCTGGGATGCTGGTGGAGGTGTAGCAGCGGGAACTGGAGCATCCACATGTGGGATGGGTGCAGCCACGGGGGTCGAAGCAGGTCCATCCGATGCAGCCACTGAAAATACCTCCTCCTCCATGGGTTCCTCCTCTTCCTCGTCAGTGATGTGGGCGACCTCTGGCTCCACTGGTGGTACTGCTGGTGGTGCTGGTGGAGCAGGTGCTGCTGGAACGAACTGGGCGACGTAGGCAGCGGCACTGAGGCGAGGCATCTATAGTTTGGATATAAAATATTATCAGAGTCAATATTTTATGCAATAGAATAAAGAATAGAGCATAAAAATTTTAATAAAATATCAAGAGTGAGGTAGTAGCAATTAAATAAATAAAGTCAAACTCCTAGAAACGACCATTTCTACCTAGGTTTGCGTCCTACAGTCGACACAGCTTTGATACCAATTTGTCACACTCCAATTAAAGGACAATATAGAGTGTATACATCTTATGTGCGCCCCAGGAATAGTCGCACACATAAGCTGACAAATTAACAAAAGTATCATCACCATGTACATACATATCGTTATTACATCACGTAGTTCTTACATAAACAAACGGAAAGATAAATAGCAACTCTCGGGCGTAGTGTCTGATCCACAGGGAAGGACGACTGGTTGACTCAAACCTAGAAATCTTCCGGGAAGTCCTCGTAGAAACTGTCATCTGTTACCCATCCGGGATTTTTATCCAAAAACAATATAGCAACAAGTGTGAGTACATTTGTACTCCGCAAGTATAGTATGAGGATTCATGAGGCTCAAAAAGGATAGACACGGTTGGCTGCAGTTAGCACTTTTAGTAGATCAACATTTCATTATTAATCATTATTAAGTTATGCTCAAACTCCCATTTAACCCACATGATCCACTACTAGAATTAAGAAGAGAAAACAACAGTGTGATCTCATCATCATCTTCATAATTCATCCACATATCTAGTAACCATTTATTCTGTGAGTTTTCCGGGCCGCTCGTGTCCGTGAGCACGGCTGTTATAACAGTTTTAACACTCTGCAGAGGTTGTGCATCTTTACCCGTGAGTCGTGTTACCCGTATGCCCGGGGCCCGTCGACCCCCTAACACTTCCAAGGTGAGCAGGCAGGGTACACTATGAAGCCTTCCATAGGCCTCTTCTAACAAGTTAGGGCCGCGAGGTTTCCTCGGCAGGCAGATATAGAGAACCCCCCTTTCGATGGCACAATTCCCGCAGGCTATACACATCAGAACAGAGGCAGTTCTATACCCAAAGTGGCAAGCCCCTCTTGCGCCCTTTCGGGTAACCTCTAACAAGCTAGAAAAGATCCTATTACTGAGCTAAAGTCAGAGCCATATGACTCTCACGGTTGCACTGTATGTCCCAGCTTTTGCCCTACAGACAAGTCCTTACGGAGAGTTTAGGGCAACATGATCGACATCATTTGCACCATCACCCTATATTTCTATCATTACCATCATGTTTATCCGTTTGTTCCATTAATCATAGTATTGATCATGTTTGAATAGAGCACTAGCATTCTACCCATATGCAATAAAACCCATAGGTATCAAGATATAAGTCATAAATGGCTAGGATGTCCTTATAGTCGAGCAATATTAGACACATGCATAATGAGTAGATTATATAATGAATAGGAATCAAGGAAGGCCCATGCTATACTTGCCTTGGTTCACGAACTGATGCTGGTCCTGCTGCTCCTCGTACGCGTCCGGATTTCCGACGTACTCCTCACCGTCTGAACTCGTACGACACGAAGTACAACACGCAATTCGGAGCAGACATACAAGCAAAACATAGCTACTATTAGAACAGTACACCAACAATAAATAAATCTGAATAAAACGTTTACCAAAATCATCTACGTCTCGCTACGATCACATTGACGCGAATTGCACGAAAATCGGAGCTACAACGCAAAAGTTACGAGACATTTACTATTCCAGAAGCTAGCTATTAACTAGATTTATTTGAGAAATTCAAAAGCTATTAACGGGTCTAACAGTAGCACTATTGCGTAGATTATGAAATTACGAATCTAACGCAAGTTGAACGGGTCGAATCGGAGCTAAAACGACGATTTTATACACGTTTTACTGCAGTGGCAATTCTGTAAATAAATTGAAAACATTTCGGAATTAAAATAATTCGAAATTCTGAAAATTCATTGGAACCGAGGACTGCGGGTTAAATAGATGAAAGTAGGGGGTCTCTTTAACAAAACGAACCCCGAAGGGGTATCGAGCCCTCTGAGCCGTTGATCGGATGATGGACGGTTGGGAAAGAAAAGGGGGGGAAAGAGAGACAGCCGGCCACCGGACTCAGAGAAGAAGATGGCGGCGCCGCCATGGAGCTCACCGGAGCTGCTCGGCCGGGCACTACAGGGCTCTATTCGCCAAACCAACTACATAGGGAGGATGCGGAGGGGATGGGGGTTCCGTTTTTGCCACAAACGCGGCCGGGGAAAGGCCCGAGGGGCACCCGCCATGGCCGGCCCGGAGGGGCTCGTCGGAGCTCGCGTAATCCGGTCCTAGAGGCCACCAAACATCGAATTGGAGGTACAGGGAGAGGGAGGGGAGCACGGGGAGTCTCACCACGGCTTCAAACGGGACGGGGACGGCTCGGAGAAGACAACCGACGCGGTGGGGCGGACGATGCTCCGGTGGTGCCTTGCTGCGGCTCTATGGCGTAGCGAAACCGAAAGAGAGAGGGTTGGAGTGGGAAAGGAGGGCGGAGCCGGGTCGCGCTGCCCTATAAAAAGGCCCGAGGTGCGGGGGACGCTCCCACGTCGCGCGGAGGTGGGCGCGGGCGTCGGACGGCGGTTGCTCGGCCGAGAGAGGGAGAGCGGAGGTTGGAGAAGGCGCCGACACGTGGGCCCGGTGCGTCAGCGACACTGAAGAGGAGAGGGGCAACGACTGCTGGCGAAGTGGGCTGGGCCGCGGCCCAAGAAGGAAGGCACGGGCGAGAATTGCTGGGCCGGCCGGGAATCGGCTAACAGGCCGAAACCGAGGAAAGAAAGAAAACGGGAAAGAATTTATTTTCCTTTTTCAAATTTGATTTTCAAATCACATTTTCAAATGTTTTTGAATGTCTTTTAAACTTTGACTCAAACCAATCATCACAAAATATAGTGCAACAGCATGAGTGCAAAAACAAATGGTTAACCTTATGATTAATTTTAATTTCACAAAATTTATTATTCTCTATATTTAAATGCACACATACATACCTAATTAAATCATATTTAGCTATTTTAAAACAAAGCAAAATTTAGGGTGTTACATGTGGGTGTTGCACTTGTATGAGGGAGTGCTACATTTATATATGAGGGCACGTTGGGTGGCAACAGGCGGGAAATCACTTGGGCATGGTTCAGTTTAATTTTGGTACTAGGCGCGGTTCATTCTCAGCCACAAATTGTGTTCAGGTAAGCTTTGGTTGTTTCTGTGCTTTGTCTCTAGAGGCTTCTGGCCAAAACTTGTGCCAATCTTGTATATGGACACGTGTACTCCAGCTGCAATTTTTTAGTGTCAAATTGTGTGCAATGATTGTGAACCTGAATTTTGGTGCAGTGTACCGTCAGATCAATTTATGGGGGGCATTTAGGTCATTTGCCATGGTCCTTGTTACCTCCCTCCGGTCCTACAATTGCAGTATTTTGTGGACGGAGGGAGTAATACTTGTGGTACGTAATGAGTATCAATTAAATAGATTGTTGGATACATTTTAATAATAAACTTATTTGGATATACAAATATTACTAACTTTTTCTACAGATCTAATAAAATTTAAGAAAGTTTTACCAGCACGAGTTTCATAGCGACTCCTTTTTTGTGACGGACAGAGTATGTACCTATATAACATTCTTTTTTAATCTGTTTACTTCAGTTATGAGTTGTGAAAAAAAACTGTTGCAAGCTATGAGATATGGAAAAAGTTATTGTGAACTATTAGGCCATGTTTAGTTCCAAAAATTTTTGGGTTTTGCCCATCACATCGAATCTTTGGACGCATGCATGGAGCATTAAATGTAGATAAAAAAAAACTAATTGCACAGTTGGGTGAGAAATCACGAGACGAAACTTTCGAACCTAATTAGTCCATGATTGGACACTAATTGTCAAATACAAACGAAAGTGCTACAGTAGCAAAACACAAAAGTTTTCCGGAACTAAACAAGGCCTTAGCTGTGAAAACTATGAGTTATTTGGTTAAAAGAATTATGAAACATACCTCTCTCTTTATATCCATTGAAACAACTGTAAAACATCTATCTATTTCCACACATTTGGAAAACAAAAGGTTAAAAGCGGTGCCGTGGAAATTATACTATGTGAAAGTTGCTACTTCTAAAAAAATAGTTTCGATTCTACCCTTTTTCGTTTGTGTTATACTTTTTTTTTGCAGCTGAGCATTTTTCAGAAGATGGACCAATTACAACCTTAGAATACTACATCTAGTTTGGTAGTCATAAGATAGACTTATTGAACACTCATTTAGCAACAAACATATGACACTTTAGGTAGTATTACTCGGGCCATGTTTAGTTCCCAAAATATTTTGAGATTCCCCGTCACATCGAATGTTGGGACATATGCATTGAACATTAAATATAGATGAAATAAAAAACTAATTACACAGTTTGGTAGAAAACCACGAGACGAATCCTTTGAGTCTAATTAGTCCATGATTGGACACTAATTAACAAATACAAACAAAAATGCTACGTTAGCCAAACCTAAAATATTTCGCGAACTAAACACACCATCAATACAAACGTTTGTGTTTGGTACTGCGGTTGTTGCAGCTGCTTTGACCGCAACTGCAGATCTAGGCCATGTTTAGATTGCAAGTTTTTTCACTCTCTCTCCGTCACATCGAATCTAGGGACACATATATAGAATAGTAAATATAGATAAAAAAAATAACTAATTACACAATTTGATTGTAAATTACGAGATTAATCTTTTGAGCCTAGTTAGTTCATGATTGGACAATAATTACCAAATACAAACGAAAGTGCTACGGTGTCAAATTTCACTCTCTCTTCAATCTAAACGAGGCCCTAGAACTACTTTCTCTGCCCCAAAATATTTTAGCCGTCTAGGTTGATGGCGAGTAGGGGCACGTTAAGTTCCCAAAAAAATTCAAGATTTTTCATCACATCGAATCTTTATACACATGGACAGAACATTAAATGTAGATGAAAAAAATTAATTACACAGTTTGGTAGAAAACTACGAGATGAATCTTTTGAGTCTAATTAGTTCATGATTGGACACTAATTGACAAATACAAATGAAAGTGCTAAGTAGCCAAAGCAAAAAATTTCCGCGAACTAAACACACCCTAGATTAGTGTCTATGAGATTACATTCCTTCGCCCCAATATATATATATATATATATATATATATATATATATATATATATATATATATATATATATATATATATATATATATATATATATAGAGAGAGAGAGCTATTACCCTACAGCTGGCTACAAAATAACTTATTTTGTAGCTAGCTATAGAGTATGTTGCAGTCAATCTTTAGGGGGTGCTTAGTTCCTTCTAAAATATTTTCACTCCGTCACATCGGATGTTTGGACACATGCATGGAGTGTTAAATATAGACGAAAAAAACTAATTACACATATTGCGATAAATTTACGAGACGAATTTTTTAAGTCTAATTAATTCATGATTTGACAATGTCATGATACAGTAAACATGTGCTAATGACGAATTAATTAGGCTTAATAAATTTGTCTCGCGGTTTTCAAGCGAGTTATGTAATTAGTTTTTTTATTAGTATTCGAACACCCTTTCCAATATACCATAAAACATCTAATATGACATCTCAAAATTTTTCTCTAAGGCAACTTTTGACTTGTATTGTATATACACGTCCCATAGCAACATTTTTTTACGCAAAGGGGAGTCTCGTCTCTCGATGAAGAAAAGACTGAGGCCCCGTTGTCTAGAAAGTATTGTAGCATTTTGTTTGTATTTGGTAATTATTATCCCACCATGATCTAAGTAAGCTCAAAAGATTTGTCTCCTAAATTACAGATAAATTATACAATTAATTATTTTTTTATCTACATTTAATACTTCATGTATACGTGTAAAGATTCGATGTGACGGAGAATCTTGAAACACCCGAACTCAACAAGGCGCGAGTAAACGTCATGTTTGCGTGCCAGCAGGGCTGGATATCGAGCCAACCGTAATTTTTTTCGAGCTTTTTTAGAAATTGGTATAATCTTATTCATCATTATTTCATGCATTGTTTAAGACCCAACTTCACGACAAACTAACGAGCCGAGCCTAACGAGCCGAGCCGAAGTTGAAAGTCGTTTCAAATCAAGTCATTTTCATTTTAAAAGATAAATGAGTCCAATCGGAACACTTTTGTATCGAGCCACCGAGCCACCGAGCCAGCTTAACGAGCTTTTTGTCCAGCCCTGCGTGTCAGGATCTGTGGCTGTGTTTAGTTCCATTGAAAAGTGCACTATGCAAAAAAAGATTTCCCGTCACATCAAACTTGCGATATATGCATGAAGTACTAAATATGGATAAAATCAAAAACTAATTACACAGTTTGGTTGTACTTTGCGAGCCGAACGTTTTGAGCCTAATTAGTCAACGGTTGGACAATCATTACCAAATACAAACGAAATGCTACAGTATCACTACATTGAATTTTGACACTCTAAATTTGAGAACTAGACACAGCCTGTATTTTCCCATACTCGTCTCTCGATGAAGAAAAGTCTCGATGACCCTCCGTCTCATCTAGGGATGAAAACGGATGGAAACGGACGGAAAAACCTTATTTCTATTTTCGTTTCTATATTTTTTTAGCGGAAACGGAAGCGGGTTCGGAAAATACGGTTCGAAAACGGAATCGGAATATGTGGACATATAGAAACGAACAAATACAGATAGAGAGCCGGAAAATTAAATTAAGATCACATAATCTAATATTCTCAAAGTATACATATATAAAGTCATGTAATAATATATATAAAGTTTAATATTCATTTACATGCTATGTACGTGAACATAACATGCATATTTGGTGATTCGTAGTTATATTAACATAACATAAGGACATGTAATTGTTGAACATATTGAGCATAGATTGAAAACGGGATAAAAACGGGTCTATTCCGTATTAAAACAGGATTACTCGAAAACGAACGGAAAACACTATTTTCTATTTCTGCAAATATGAAAACGAGATCTCGCAAATACGTAAACGGACGAAAAAATATAGAAAACGTAACATGACTATACGGGAAAAATTTCGTCCCTTTTCATCCGTAGTCCCATCTCCCATGCTTCACACGTCCGGCGAGGCGGCGAGCAGACGAGAGCAGACGACGTGATGCGATGCGACAGGCGCGCGCGAGGTGTCGTGACGAGACATGAGGCGCAGGCTCGCGCTGGCCGGCAGGTGTCGTCTCTGCAGTGCACGCAGGCGCAGGCTCGCGCTGCTTCCTTCTGAACTTGTGATCAAATCCCCGTGGCTCCATAAAAAAACACACTAATATTTATCGAACTATAAATTGGTATCATGAAATTCGTCTTAAAACATATTTTTATAAGATATTTATTTAATGCCATAAATATTAATATTTGAGTTACATGTTTATCAAACTTTAAAGAGTGAATTTTGTTGTGGGTCTTTAATCTTTTCCCCACTTCTCACCAGGTCTATAAACTTTATCTATGTTCTAGCCGTCATCCAAAGCAGGCCATATAGGACTTTGTTGCTTGCGTGGCTGATGATGTAGCGCCACGTGCTATTTTTATTTCAAAAACTAGCTAAAATTTTGAAAAATTATATAAAATCATAGAAAAATCGTAAAAAGAAAAATCGAGTTTTGTTAAACCCCACATGAGTAGATCTATGCAATACATATATAACATGACAGGCTTTAGTTTAAAGTTTCGTTGTTACTATAGATCTATATGTCCCTTGTGCTCTAATTGTGGTGAATTTTTATGGCAGACTACTCATTGTATGCTTGAGCTAGGTAAAAATTTCATATTTATTGAACCATGTATGACTGAGTTATTGATTTACCTAGGTTTATGATTGTTTAATAGCTAATAAATAGTTAAAACATGTCCATTATTATTTGGTGGCGTACCAAAACATTTAATGTGAAGCTGAGATTTTTATGGGCGACACATGACAAGAAAGCGTAGCTACTATAAAAAGATTGCATGCCCAGAATTAGTAGATTAATTATTACAATAAAAACAAGTTTTTATTACAAGAAAGCATGTGATGCAAACATAAATCTAAAGTTCAACGTTTTCTGTAACAACATGGTGATGTTAAGTGTTCACAATGCATAACCAACATCATCGCAAGCAATGGAACCACATTTTTCATTTTTACATTTGTACCTTTTTATTAGCCAATACATTAGGATTGCCATTTTTAACAGCTCGTACTTCCGCAGAGTTGATCGAGCCGAAGGCGACGACGTCCTTCTTACAGACCCTCGCCATCCTGCCCTGCCTGTCGACGTCCAGTCCAATGCCCATCAGGGCCTTGTTTAGCCCTGGTTTAGTTACTAAAATATTTTGCAAAATATTTCGGATTCTCGTCCCATCGAATCTTCGACACATATACGAAGCATTAAATATAGATTAAAAAATAAAACTAATTACACAGTTTAGTTGTAAATCACGAGACGAATCTTTTAAGCCTAATTAGGCCATGATCATACTATAATTGCCAAATAACAACGAAAGTGCTACAGTAGCGCTACAGTTACATTTTGCAAAATATTTTTGGAACTGAACAAGATTCGTCTCGTTATTTATAACTAAACTGTATAATTAATTTTTTTTATATTTAATGCTTCTTATATGCGTGTAAAGATTGATGTGATGAAGAGAATAAAAACATTTCAACTTTTTAGCTCAGGGGGTGTTTGGTTTGAGGAGTTAAAGTTTAACAAACACTGTAGCACTTTCGTCTTATTTAATAAAAAATTTCCAATTTTGAACTAATTAGGCTTAATAGATTCATCTCGTAAATTACTCCTAATCTGTGTCGACATACATGTAATTAGTCTACATTTAGTACTCCATGTATTTAAGAGAATATTAATGTGATGGAAGTTAAATTTTAACAAAACGTAACCAAACAGACCTTCAATCTAAACAAGGCCCTATCTTTTCAGAGCACACATGTCTTGTTTGACACGTCTGAGCTGATCAGAGAAGACTGCAGACGACGTGGGTGTCTGCGACGACACTGCGCGCAAGCGCAGGACTTGTTTAGGCCCTTGTTTAGTTCTCTCAATTCTCTCTCAAATTTCACTACGTAAAAAGAAGATTCTCTGTCACATCAAAATGTCGGCAAATGCATTGAGTACTAAATGTTGATGAAATCAAAAACTAATTGCACAGTTTTGTTATACTTTGCGAGATGAACATTTTAAGCCTAGTTAGTCAAAATTTGGATAATTTTTAACAAATACAAACGAAATGCTACAGGAATTCTGATACAGTGTTTTTCTTCCCAATTCACCGAACTAAACGAGGCCTAGGCCTTGTTCACTTTCCCCTCCCAACCCAAAATATTTCCTCTTCCACCTATCACATCAAATCTTTCGACGCATGCATGGAGCATTAAACGTAGGTAAAAAAGATAACTAATTGCATAGTTTGTGTGTAAATGTCGGGACGAATCTTTTGAGCCTAGTTAGTCCATAATTGGACAAATTTTTCCAAATAACAACGAAATATGCCACAGTAACTTTTTAGCTACTTTTCGCGAAGTGAACACACCCTAGGTAGGCTACTTTAGCGTTCTTCAACTTGGATGTATTTCGTTTGTATTTAATAAAAATTGTCCAAACATTGACTAATTAGGTTCAAAACGTTCGTCTCGCAGAGTACAATCAAACTGTATATTTAGTTTTTAATTTCATCTACATTTAATACTTCATACATGTATCGATATTTTGATGTGATGAAAAATCTTCTTTTTGTCTAGT
The DNA here is from genome assembly GCA_038087645.1 of Saccharum hybrid cultivar R570. Taxonomy (NCBI): domain Eukaryota; kingdom Viridiplantae; phylum Streptophyta; class Magnoliopsida; order Poales; family Poaceae; genus Saccharum; species Saccharum hybrid cultivar. Next base: position 10,657,904 of record JAQSUU010000199.1, on the reverse strand, counting down.
GAATCTGGACCCAAAATCTGGCAAACATGGCCGCAATCGTTGCGTGCGACGTGAATCCCTTGACAAGACATGGGATATCAGCTGCTGCTTGCGGCCGCGTCGTCTCTGAGCAACCTATGCATGCTATAGGCATAGGCAGTCACAGACTCGCTTGCTCCAACGTCCACTCCAACCCACGCACCACGGCGCCAGCATTTCAGCGATCGGTGGATGTACTGTACTACTGCGTATGCATTTCTGACGTATAACCCCACGAAAAAATACCGCTCACGTAGTTCGAGCGAACAGGGCAACTACTTCTAGTAAAAAATATATATAATTCTAGATGCATTTTTGTTAAAGTATCTAAAGTTTGACAAAATATATAGATAAAAGTATTAATATTTTTAACACCAAATAATTATATTTTAAAAATATATATCTCATGACAAATCTCATTATACTAATTTGATGTCATAATTATTTACAAAGTTGAGATACTTTAACGTAATATTGTGCTATAATTGCATTGTTATCCGACAGAGAGAGTATATTTTCCGTTAAAATTAAAATAATGCGTTTCTTCAAATTTATTTGAAATCAAAACGTGTCATTTCTTCTACCAAGTAAAAAAAGTGTAAAACTGCTGAATGCACGCTCCAGCCAAAATACGTGGCGGCTTAATCAATTTACAATTATTTGGATTTTTTTGGTTAAACAAAATTGTTTTTTTTTGTGTTGCGGGTTCAATGTGTTGTGGGCACTGCTAACCACTTTAAAATTACTTTAAAAGGTACTTCTTTCATTCCAACTCTAAATTATAAGATGTTTTGGATTTTTTAAATACATTGCTTTACTATGTATTTGGACAAATATATGTAAATGCATAGCAAAAGATATATATAGAAAATCAAAACGTCTTATAATTTAGAACGGAGAGAGTAGTTTTATAACCATATGTTTTTACAATGATCCATCAACTCTTGCTCTTACACAGTTTAGAATTTTAATAGACTTGAGTAGTATATTAGAAGTTTGTGTTTAGTGCCTACAACTAATCTTTTGTGATATATCTATGTTTATTTTCTAACATGATACACATAGATAATATGTATTATTTATCAATTATTATGTGTTGTCCCAACTATATCTATTCATAATTAATCATTTCTGCTGTGCATGGCATTTCATTTGTCTTCAATATGCATCTAGTTCAAACCTTAACACAAGTTGTGATGGTTCTTGTTGGCTTGTTGCAACCATGCCTCATGATGCCACAAATTTAAATTTTGGTTATAATTTTTTTTATCTCATTAGTTGCTACAAATCTTTTATGCATGTTGTCCTCTTTTTATTCAAACTCTTTTGTAAGAATATGGATTTATGTCCTTTAATGAAATGCGCTCTTAGTTACTACTATGATGACATTTTAATGAAATGCACTTGTATGTCACGGATGAGCGTTTTTTTTATAACTTTTTTTTTTATAACTACGGGTGAGCGTTAATGGTGATGTGTTTTCTGTCCATTCTAGCTCCTCTGCCAGACAGGGAAATGTGGGCATCTTTCTCGGAGGATCTCTGCATTCTTGGTTCTTCTCGTCTCAAGGACCACTTTGGTTCGAAGGATCCCATGGATGGATGAGGCAGGAGGATGCACTTCGATCTGCTATGACTTGGAATTTTTTGTCAGTTGGTTCACTGGTTGCCTAGTTGAGAGTTGGGAGTTGGGACGCAGACGAAGCAACGGAGCAGAGACGGACACCAAATTTCGGGTGTGTTTAGTTGTCCTTGTAAAATTTTTGGATAACTCTTTCGTTTGTATTTGTTAATTACTGTCTAATTATAGACTAATTAGGTTCTAAAGATTCGTCTCGTGATTTACAATCAAACTGTGTAATTAGTTATTTTTTTTACCTATGTTTAATGCTCCATGCATACATCCAAAGATTCGATGTGACAGAAAATCTTATAATTTTTTTGGAATTTTGAAGCAACTGAACACACCCTTCATCAAAAGACGGAGGGCCACCAAGAAACCTGACAACACTGTACTCCCCTCCATGTCTAAGAGCAGATGGGTTTACCAAATGGAATTATGTGCACGTCTACATTTAGGTTTAAAATTTGTGTACAGTACGTACATATTACCGATGGGTTTTTGGTTAGAAGCAATTAGAAATCCGGGGCTTTTTAGTCTCCGAAATATTTTATAAAATTCTACTGTAGCACTTTTCGTTGTTATTTAGTAATTAGTGTCTAACCATGACTTAATATGTAATTAGTTTTATTTTTTTATCTATATTTAATACTTCATGCACATGTTAAAATTTAAAAAATCTACTATTTTTTCGTGAAATATTTTGGAACTAGAAGGCAGGCCTGGATAGGAGTCGAAGCCGCATACACGTCTTATGACGCAACAAGAACGTTGAACCTACTACACTAGGCCACAGGACTCATTGGCCTCGCTTAGGCCTCGTTTAGTTCGGCGAATAGGGAAGAAAAATACTGTATCAGAATTTCTGTAGCATTTTGTTTGTATTTGGTAAAAATTATCCAAATTTTGACTAACTAGGCTTAAAATGTTCGTCTCGCAAAGTACAACAAAACTGTGCAATTAGTTTTTAATTTCATCAACATTTAGTACTCCATGCATTTGCCGACATTTTAATATGACGGGAAATCTTCTTTTTGCATAGTAGAATTTGGGGGAGAATTGAGGAACTAAACAAGGCCTTAGTTCCGGCCGGATTCGGCCCTCTGCACAGTGTCACGTTAAATCATTGCACTGTAGCATTTATTTGTATTTTGATAAAAATTGTTCAAACTTTGACTAATTAGACTCAAAATGTTCGTCTCGCAAAGTACAACTAAACTGTGCAATTAGTTTTTAATTTCATCTACATTTAATACTCTATGTATGTGCTGGTATTTTAATGTGACGAAAATAAGAATTCTATATAGTAAATTTGGTGGCTAATTTAGACATCTAAACAAGGCCCTTGAGAGGTACAAAATGTCAGGTTGTGGGATCGCTGCGACACTACTCTAGCTAGGCGCATGTGCGTGTACTCCGGGTAAGCACTCAGCACACGAAGGCACGCTAGGGCTGGTTTAGTTCCTGAAATATTTTACGAAATGTACTGTAGTACTTTTCGTTATTATTTGGTAATTAGTGTCTCATCATGGTTTAATTAGGCTTTAAAGATTTATCTCGTCTATTTCATCTAAACTGTGTAATTAGTTTTATTTTTTATCTATATTTAATGTTTCATACCTGTGTCCAAAGATTCGATTTAACGGAAAATCTACTATTTTTTGGTGAAATATTTTGGAACTAATCGAGGCCTAACTCCGGGCAGGACAAGAGCATGCCTAGCCTTACAACATGACCAATTGACCGAACTCTTTCATCCTTTCTTCGAGATAAGATCCCGCAGCTTGTGCTTGCTTTCGACTTCCACCATAGGTACGTCCAGCAATTAATCCTGCTCCATAGTTTCTCCGTTTTTTAAAAAAATTGAAGGTATAGAGCAATAATCCATGATCAATCTAATCACAGGATGAAATCGTCAATTACTTTGTTCAGTCACGAGGATCATGGGCAACTATGCAACATCTCCACGTACTCCACATTATGTTGGTGGCGCTACAACACAGGCCTCATCACCGCCAGTTTCTCGAGTTGATGGTGATGAGGAGTCTCGTCACCACTCGCTCGAGAACCTATGGTGCAAACCAAATAAATAAAAGTAAATAAAAAAAACCTCGGTCTAGTAGCCTGTTATATTGGTGGCAAGTCTCATCACCGCTAGTTTCGCAAGTTGACGGTTATGTGGAGCCTCGTCACCATTCAGCTCCGAAACCCATAGTGCAAACCAAATAAATAAATAAATAACCTAGGTCCAGTGACCACCCCTGTCAGCCGCCGCCCAAGATCTAGACCGCCATCTCCTTGCAGGTTAGGAGGCCGCCACCCTTGGGTGGATTCACACCGCCATGCCATAGAGACACCTCGTCATTGTTGCTCGCTCGGTCGCTCCAGATCTGGGCCAAGCCCCCTGGCGGCCTTAAGGGGGCCGCTTGTGCCGCCACCCTCCTCCAGATCTAGGCCAAGGCTGCTGGCAACTGGGAAGGGGGCTACCTGTGTGGTCGTCGTGCCCTCGTGCCACCGCTGTTAGGGTGAGAGGTTTGGTGCAGAAGAGGGCGTCCGACGTTGAGCGGCACGGGGGCGGCGCCGGCAGGACGGGGGTGCTGGGAGAGTGGGGGTGAGGATTTGGGGTTGAAGTTTTATATTGGGCCAACATTTTCACCGCCGGTTAATGTTACAAACCAACGATAAAAATAAATAACGTTGCTAAAATATATTATGTAGTAGTGTGGACTTGTGTTAAATTTGTTTGTGAAGACTGATATGTAAATACATAAAGAGCGTGATGGTATCGGTGTCAAGAGCGATTGTCTTGAGATAGGGGCATTGTAGCGTAGGTGCAGCAACGCATTGGCGACACAGCGTAGGCAAGCGCAGGGCAACCGATGTGACGGTGTGTCCGCGCATGTAAGGCGGGCACATGTGGCGCAAATACAAGTTTTAGGAGCCGAGTGTACAATTTAAAAGTAATGAGATAGAGTTGAGAGCTCAAAACAAATTTAGGAAGCTAGGTGTGCAAGACTTGGGAGCTAACCATGCTGGTTTATGGAGGTAAGTCTGCAGTTTCAAAAGTACCCAAACTGGAATAAGGACTTGGGAACCAATGGCGCTGGTTTAATATGGAGGTAAATTTGCAATTTCAAAGTACCAAAACTGGAATAAGAACTCGAAACAAGTTTAGCGAGTTGTATATAGTCCCTCTGTTCCTAAATATCTGTCGTTTACGCTTCTCGAGAAACATCTTAAAAAGTTTTTTGAATCTAATTTTTTAATAAATTTATTTAGAGATACAAATCTTATATGTATTTTCTATAAATCGAGTGACACGCACACCGCGACAGATATAAAGGGACGGAGAGGGAGTATCAGCCAAACCACGAGTAATATCTACCGTAGAATTGCGTATAAAAAGGGTTAAGGTGCATATGCAGCGTTGTTTTTTTTAATGGGTGGGCGGGGTTGCGGCCTGTCCATGCGTGGGCGCGGGGGGGGGGGGGGGGGGGGGGGGGGGGGGGGGGGGACATGTCACGTACGTATACACTTCTTTGCACATTACCCATAAGCTTGCTTATTTAGGGCAAACATCATGGAAGAAAATATAAATGCCAAATAGGTTAGGACAACATGAAAGTAAAGTGATAATTATCAGAAGCAATTGAAAGAGAGTTGAGCGCAAGCCTAGGTCGATTGGTCAGCTACAGCACATGATATGATATCCCCACAAGAACGTGGCCGTGGTGAATGAACAAGCCATCTAATCCTGCCATTCTATCGATCACAGAAAACAAAAGACCATGCAAAAGCACTACAACCAAAAGGCAGGCAGCAGCGGTTGGTGATGTGGGCACTGGCAGTGGCATCTCATACACAAAGATCACGCGCGCGCGCGCCGAGACTAAATCCATCGCCATTAGCAGAAACCTGCAAGCTTACTTACGCCTAATCACTCTTGCATTCCTGCTAATTAAGCCCATGGAACTGTGGAAGAAGTACGTACTGGAGCTAGCTAGCTAGCTAGTGGAACACGGACAGCGGCATGAAGAAGCCGGCCGCGTGCGCCTCGGCGGCGGCCGCCATTGCGAGCACAAGATCCTCCCCAGTGCCGCCGCCGCCGCCGCCGCCGCCACTACCTCCGCCCGCGGGCGGGTCGATGGGCTGGGTCACCTGCGGCAGGAAATGGCCGTGGAGGAAGTGCGCGTGCGGGATCAAGAAGTGCGGCGCCGGCGGCTCGGTCACATGAACCGGGCGCCGCTCGGCCACCGGGCCCGGCGCGGCGTGCAACGGATGCTGCTGGTGCTGGCCGTCCTGCTGCTGCTGGTGCTTGGGCTGGCGGTGCGCCGGCGGGTGTCGCTTGCGGCGTTTCTTCTCGTAGGCGATGCCGCGCGCCTTGGCCTGGCTGTCCCGGACCTCGCGGAGGTAGAGCCTGACGGCGCGCGCGCCGAAAGGGTTGGCCTCGGGCCGTCCCCCGTGCTCCTCGAACGCGGCGCGCAGGCGGCCGACGAGCGCGTCCAGGCTGCCCCACGCCTGCTTGAGCGGGCACGGGCACGGCGCCGGCGGCGACGGGAGGCCGAAGAAGGGGCACCCGGACGCGTGCACCTTGGTCTTGCCGAACTGGTCCAGGTAGCGCAGGAACTCGAGCACGTGCGCGCCGCTGCACCGGGGCAGCTCCAGCGGCGGCCGGTGGTTGCGCAAGTACTGCCCGAACGTGTGCCAGTCCCGCCGCTTCTGCGACTCGTACCGGCTCGGCCGCGCCGCCGCCGCGCCAGGGCTGTCCGCCGCGGCCGCTGCGACGCCGCAGGCAAACTCCATGGCTCGCTCGGTCACCTGATCTACGCGAAGCGCGAAGACGGACGAGCTCGATCAGATCTGCATGATGACGCCATAACTTGTTAGTCAAACGATTTATACAATAAACAACAACGAATAATGCAAGGGCCAAGGGCTGGTCGGATCAGTCGCTTCATCTTGCTCTTGGCCGTCCGGGCCGACGGAGCTGGGACGGATCAGAAATTCAAAATCCTCCATGAACTAGGGTTTCAGGTTGGAGCTGGGAGTAGCTGCCACACCGACGTGTATGGCTGTGCTACTCGATACTCCATCTAGCCGTGACTGACTAGCACAGTTTGATGATCCAGGCCTTGTTAGTTTGGGTGAAAAGTTTAAAACTTTTCAAGATTTTTCATATACACGAAACATTATATATGAATAAAAAATAACTAATTATACAGTTTGTGAACACGAATCTTTTAAACCTACCAATTCCATGGTGAGACAATAATCAACGGTACTTTTCATGTAAATTTTTTTTTTCCATCAAACAATGCCCTGGTAGAGCTGATCCGTAGCAGAGATGCAAGAACTGACGCACGCTGAAACTTGCAGATTTCAAAAATTTTACGAGATTCCCATCAACATTAAATGTAGGTAAAAAAAATAACTAATTGCACAGTTTGTCTATAAATGTCAAGACGAATCTTTTAAGCCTAATTAGTTCATGATTAGATAAATTTTACCAAATAACAACGAAAAGTGTTACAAGAATTTTACACACACTTTACACCCATCTAAGGCCTCTCTTCCACCCATCACATCAAATCTTTCGACGCGTGCATAGAACATTAAGTGTAGGTAAAAAAGATAACTAATTATATAGTTTGTCTGTAAATGTCGGGACGAATCTTTTGAGCCTAATTAGTTTAGTTCATGATTAGACAAATTTTACCAAATAAAAACGAAAGATGTACAGTAACTTTTCACATGCTTTTCGCGAAATGAACACACCCCTGTAGACACCCGTGCAAAGCTGCGCTTTGAGCCTTTTGACTGTGCTCGATGAACGGAGTATAGTAGGAAAGTTCAACAGATGCAACACCACACTTTGCACTGTGCTCTGCTCTCTCGTTTGGTCTGGTCGGAGAGAGAGAGAGGGGTTCGTGCTCGTGCATAGACGACGCATCAAAAAGGGGAAGCAGAACTGTAGAAGATCACACCACACCTACCGGCTACCGAGTCCTACCATGGAAGATGGCGAATTCAAATTGATCCAAACTCCGAAACGAGTGTCGCCGTCCGATTTAAGGCACGGTGGGTAGCTAGCTGTCTTTTGATGCATCTACTATCTGCGTATGCATGTGTGTGCACTGTACTGTGCGCAGGCCTGGCCTGCCTAGCAGTAATCTACTCCCTCCGTATCATGGGGTGTCGTTGAAACTGTGTCAATTTTAACCAAATTTATAATAAAAAGTATTAGCATTTATGTCTCGAAATAAATTTATTATAAAAATATACTATTTCATAAAGAGTTAGTATTTTTTATATAATTTTAATCAAAATTTACTATGGCTGACTTCTCAGAATGCGAGAATTGCATATTCCTTAAAACGGAGGGAGTACTTGTGTGCGTGACTGCGTGGTGAGTACTCCACGATCGATCGACTGAGGCAGTGTTTAGTTACTTTAAAATTCCAAAAAATTTAGATTTTTCGTCACATCAAATCTTTTGACGTATACATAGAGCATTAAATGTAGATAAAAAATAACTAATTGCACAGTTTGTCTGTAAATGTCGAGACGAATCTTTTGAGTCTAGTTAGTCCATAATTAGATAAATTTTACCAAATAACAACGGAAAAATGCTATAGAAACTTTACACACACTCTACAAAAGACACCCTGCAGAAACAGTAGATGATATGCGCAGCGCAGAAGTAGTAAACACTGCAAGCCGTAGGCATAAAATATGCTGATGACACGGATGCATGTAGACGTACTGGTATAGTATAATGCAAGAGGAGGAAGAAGAAGAACAGCGAGATCACAGAGCCTTTCAGAAACTTGCATGCAAAAACCACAAAGCGATCGACGACGGATCGATCAGTGGAGACGCTTGGCAACAGAGCGTACCAGGTAGGAGAAGGAGACGACAGGTCCGGCGGCGGCTGCGGCGGAGGCCGGCCAGCCGGCCAGGGCAGGGACGGGAGGGGTGGAGAAGATCAGAAGAGGATATGGTCCGTCACTGGGTAGGTAGCGAGAGGAAGAGGATAAATATATGGAGGACTGAGGGCGGTCACGGTCAGCAAGCCGGGGAAGGGGAAGAAGAAGAAAGGAGGAGAGAGAGAGGAGGAGGCAAGGTGCAAGGTAGGGAGACACTGACAAGGCTTGGGGCTCCACACGCGGCGCAGATATCAACCTGAGCGTGGGGCCTAGACAGAGGACGGCCAGCGACGACTCTTTCCCCCAACAAAGGTCGTGTTGTCACTCTCTCTCCTCCCGTCTTTTCGCCTTGGCCGGGTCTCCTGTCTGCAGGGCCCGACCGCGGCGTTAATGCCAAACGGAAGTGGCGGGCTCCTCTCTCTCTCGAAGACGAGACGTCACCTCACCCTCACAGCAGCCATCCGTCATGTTTGGCATGTTTCAGCTCAGGTCTTATTTAGGGTATATTTAGTTCCGAAAAATTTGGCAAAATGACACTGTAGCGTGTTTCGTTGTTATTTGGCAAATATTATCCAATCATGGTCTAATTAGGCTTAAAAGATTCGCCTCGTCCATTTCGTCTAAATTGTGTAATTAGTTTTATTTTTTATCTATATTTAATGATTCATGCATGTGTCCAAAGATTCGATGTGACGGTGAATCTGAAAAATTTTGTAAATTTTTCTGGGAACCGAACTGGGCCTTAGTTACTAAATTTTTTGACAAAATGCAACTGTAACATTTTTGTTCTAATTTGATAATTAGTGTACAATCATGATCTAATTAGGCTTAAAAGATTCGTCTCGTCCATTTCGTCTAAACTGTGTAATTAGTTTTATTTTTTATCTATATTTAATGCTTCATGTATGCGTCTAAAGATTCGATGTGACGGAGAATCTACTGTTCTTTTGCAAAATTTTCTGGATCTAAACTGGGGCACCGTTTAGATGCCAAAAATTTTACCAAAATTTTCAGATTCCCCGTCACATCGAATCTTTAAACTCATGCATAAAGCATTAAATATAAATAAAAATAAAACTAATTACACAGTTTAGACGAAATGGACGAGACAAATTTTTTAAGCCTAATTAGACTATAATTGACAATATTTGCCAAATAACAACGAAACTGCTACAGTAGCGTTTCGCTAAACATTTTGCCAACTAAACAGCCTCTGGGCCTTATTCTTTATCACAGAATACTGTTCAATCAGTCAAAATCAGCTAAAATTCTACCAGCCGAACAGCGCAAATGTAGGACTGTAGGAGTGGCCAAGGATGAAAACGGACAGGATGAATCCCGTTTCGTCCGCAACCGTATACCGTTTTTTCCCGACCGTTTTCGTTTTTTCCGGGATAAACGGAAACGGGACCGAAAACGGGACGGCATAAACGGAAACGGGATCGAAAACGGTAGAGCATTTGCCCGTCCGTATTTGCGGTATCCCGTTTTTAACCGGGATATCCCGTTTTTCGTCCCGTTTTTCTTCAAAACGGGATGGGCCTGTTGGGCCTGTTTTTTTAAGGAGATGTTGGGCCTGTTGGGCCATGAAAGCACATGCCTGAGTTGCTTTTATTTTTCTTTTCATCTGTATGGACATGTCACATATATATTAAAGTCATCATTTTTTTTGTTTTGGTAGAGTGCACAGCAGTGTGATAGTGTCCGCCCTTTCATCATCTGATAATTCATTCATCTACGAGCGTATTTATGTGTGGGCACTGGGCAATATATATTTTATATGCGGCATACATGTTCCGGCTTAAGTTTCCGCTTACCGTTCGTTTCCGTCTATTTTCCGACCGTATTTACCCGTTTTCGTATTACCGTTTATCCCGCTACCGTTTTCGTTTCCGGCTGTCCGGCTCCTGCTCCCGTTTTCGGCCTGCTCCTGCTCCCGTTTCCGTTTAAAAATATGAAAATGAAAACGGTAGAGCGATTTTCCGTTCGTTTCCGTCCGCTTTCATCACTAGGGCCCAGTTCAGTTCCCAGAAAATTTTGCAAAATTTTTCAGATTCCTCGTCACATCGAATCTTTGGACACATGCATAAAGCATTAAATATAGATAAAAAATAAAACTAATTACACAGTTTAGACGAAATGGACGAGACGAATCTTTTAAGCCTAATTAGACCATGATTAGACAATATTTGCCAAATAACAACGAAATGCGCTACGGTGCCATTTTACTAAATTTTTCGAAACTAAACAGGCCCTAGGAGTGGCAGTGGTAGTGGTAGGGGACGACGGCTGGCCGGCCGGGGCCGGGGCGGGCAGGGGCAGCCGGCAGCCCGGGTGGCATCGGATCAAGACGAGAGGACGCGCCGTGCCCGTGTGCTCGTCATTCGTCAAAGCGTACAGGTCGTCGCACTGCATCGTGCCGTCTCGTACGTCATACGTGCGCTGCTGCGTGTCCGCGCGTGTACACTAAAAGGCAGAAATGACTTTTACGCACGGTTGAAACCTGTTTTTACGGTGGTTTTTGAAACCGATGCTACGATAGAGGGATCGACCGTAAAAATACGTTCTTTTTTGAGCCGAGGTTTTACTATCGTCTTCTGAAAAAATTAGGGCCTGATTGGTTTCAATGTGTTAAAGTTTAACTCCCATCACATCAATATTTCCTCAAATACATGGAGTACTAAATATAGACTAATTGCATGTATGTCGACACAGATCAAGAGTAATTTATGAGACGAATCTATTAAGCCTAATTAATTCAAGATTGAAAACTTTTTGTCAAATAAGACGTAAGTGTTACCGTGTTTGTTAAACTTTAACTCCTCAAACCAAACACCCCCTTACTCCCTCCATCCTAAATTACAAGTTATTTTAAATTTCTTTAAGAGTCAAATCATCTCAATTTTAACAAATGTATATAATGAAATAATAATATTTAGGCAAAATTGGCTAGGGAACACTGAAAGTTACCCCTCTTTTGCCTGTGGACATGCAAAATGAAGTAGTTTGCTGATGGACGCTCTTGCGGATGTCAAATTTGCTCCGGAACACCACGGCCAATAAAATACTAATTTCTTGCCTCCGAGGAGAGAGAACAACAGGAAAATATCCTTTTTGCCCCTGGCTTCTTCCTCTTCCTTCCTCCCTTCGCTAGTCTCCATCTGCCCTGCTCCTTCCGCTCCCGGCGCCCAGCCGTGGGGTGCCTCCAGGGGCCAGCCGCTAGGCCCTACCTGGCCTCTCCCCAACCTCGACGGCTTCCCATTGGTCGTGTGCAGGTGCACGTGTCTCGCCGTGCCAGCCCCGTGCATCTGCGCCGTGTGCCTGGGCTCGTTCCCGATCTATGCCAGAGCAGAGCACCGCAAGGGACCTGCTACTGGTGTGCTCGTGCTCCTTATTCCCAGTCGAGCCGGCGGTGAGGGGCCCAGACATGAACCATCTGTGCGTGAGCAAGTGTGGGACATGCCTGAAGATCTGCACGGCGTCGCCGTCGATGATCCTAGCTATGACCGCGCCCCCGCTGTAACACCTCAGGTGTTTAGCTCCATAATTGCATTGCATTTGCATGAGCATAAGCATACATCATTTCATGTTATTTTATGTGGTTGCAACTAATGTGGTTGTTTTTAGAGTTTTGTTTGGCTCACATCATGTGACACTAGGTAGTTGGTGTAACAAAAGGGGAGAGTAGCTAATTATATCTCATAACACCTTAGTTATACTTAGGGTCACTAATGGAGCAAGGTTCATGTTGACCAAAATCACCAAAATGCCCTCCAAGGTGTAGTTGACCACCATTTAGCCCTAGGATGCTCTAGTTTGACCAATTAAAAAGTCTAGCTTAGAGACCTTGCATGGAGGAGCACCCTTAAGCAAAGTTGTAGGGAATTTTATGGGGAACAAAAGTCTCAATATGACCATCTCATGAAACTGGCCAGAACATGCTCAAAAATGGCCCACAAGTCAGCTAGAGGGGCTGTCTCAACACTTAGAATTTTTCTAAGTCTCAAAGGTGTCCCTCCAGTTTTACTGTGACCTACTTTAGAAGCTTGTAGTTTGCAAACCAGACCAAACCAGCTCCAACTCATGTTGACACTTTTGTAGTACTCACTTAGCTCTACAACATTGTCAACATCACCATCACCTAGTTCTAAATGGTTTAGGAGATATGGTGTCTAGAAAATCGGGTTTCAGTCGGCTTAATGACTGAAACTATGTTTCAGTTTCGAAGTGCACCACTTTGGAGCTCTGTGGTTTCAAATCCAGGCCGAATCAGTCCTTGAGCCAATTGACAAAGTTGTAGTCCTCATGTAGCTCTACCATTTTGGTATTATCATCCTTGACTGACTCGAGCTAGATTAGGAGATGTGGAGGCTGGAAAAATCACTGTCAGTCGACCAACGCAACTGAAACCGGAGTTCTGAACTCCATCATCGCCGACCGGTGACAGGAGGTGCTCGACATGTGGAAGCCACGCGCCGGCCACCTGGTGACTTGGAGAGGCGTTGTCAAGCTCCAGCAGGACCACACGGCTTCAAATCCTCCGCCTTGGCCTCACTCCTTCACCCAACCGCGCGGAGAGCACGAGGTTGCCACCGCCAGCACCATTGATGACCCGGAGCTCGCACTCGAGCGTCACAGCTTCACCACCGCCCACTCTTCAATCCACCTCGGCCACAACTCCGCCTTGGACTCCTCTACCTCCTCCACCTCTTGCCTGAGCCGATTGCGAGGAGGTAAGGGCCTCTTGGCCGATTCCGCCATTGCCGCCATGGGCGACCCCCTTGCCGGAGTTGGGCGCTCCGTGGCCGGGGTAGTTAGGGCCTCTCTCCATCTCCCTTCTCTACCTCAATCAGTTCGCCTAGTTACAGTGAAGCTCGTACCGAGCTCAGATGTGACCGTGCAGCCTCACCGGTGGCGGCGCACCATCACCCGACCCTCACCGGCCGCCGCTCACGACGGCGAGCCCCTCCCACTCCAACCCAAGCCTTCCTACTTGCACGAATCGAAGCGCCGCTTGACGGGGAACGCGTGGGTGGGTTCGGTTTCCCGGGCGAGCTCCCCTCCGATGAGCTTGAGCTCACCGGAGCACGCGGTTCGCCGCGCCCCTGCCTCTCTCTCTCTGACGGTGGGTCCCGCCTGGCAGACCCACGCGCGCGCGGGCGGGACGGCCTGAGCAGGCCGCGCGCGTAGTTGGGCCGCGTCCGCGTAGGGGCTGGCCCAGTAGCGAGTTGGGTTCAGTTTTTGTTTTTCTTTGCATATTTGTCACAGATTTTAGTGATGTTTGGAAAATGTAGATCTAGGGTTTTACTTGCCCAAAAATTATGAGATAAATTTTGTTAGGATCTACATGATGTGTAGTATTTTAGAAAAATATGAATTGGTTATGTGATGTTTAGTTTCTAGGAGATTTAAATAGGTTTTTAAAATGTGTTTTAGATTGCATGCAAACTTGTTTAAATCATATCTTGAGTTTCAGTGTTCCAAAAATTAAGAAATTTGGTGGGTAGGCTAATTTATACTTGCTCTAGCTTTGGTAAAAATTTAGGCAGTAGTGCTTAAGTACTTTTCAAGTTATAATGCTATCTTATTATTTTAGGAAATACTTAAATGAAATTTAGTAATTTTTCTACATGTGCAATGTTCTTACAACTTTTTGGAGAATGTCTTGGTACCCTAAAGTGTCCAAGAAAATTAGGAAATCTATTGTTTGACACTCTTTACTATGAATTGTTATTTATACAAAAATCAGCCTTTTGGGCTTGTGAATTTTGTTTAGAGAGTTTCTTTAAATAATTTTAGTTCAAATTTTTACAGTGGTCTCTTTTTGTTCATAGAGTCTCCTGTAAATTTTGTAGAATTTTAGGAGCAGTTTACATATATGTTTAAAATTTCACTTAATTACTTAAGTAAATTAAGAATTGAGTTTAAATAAATATTTTAGGTAGGCACACCTTACTTTCTAGTGCTTTTGTGATCTATGTGAACTTGTGGTAACATTAGATTGGCCTTAAGGGATGTTTGCCACATAAATAAATATTTAATCTTTACAATTCTAGGTTTTCTAGACAGCTGGTAGTATTTCTAGGTTGGACCCTTAATAAAAGTATTTGCTAGAAAACTTGTAAATACCAAAGTTGTAGTAAGCTTGATAAACTAGCTTGTATCAAATTTTAGGAGCATTTGGCTTAGTAGTTTGGGAGTTATTACTGTCTAAAGTGACAGTCCAGAATTTGCTACTCTCTGTTTAGAGAGGACAGATTCTGGAACTTATGAAATTCGATATGGAAAACTTAGGAATTTAGGGTTGAGATCTGAAAATAAATTGAAGTGCATTTCTTAAGCTTTCCAGATTGTCTTAGATCATATCTTTTAGAGTTAGGAATCTTCAGTTATGTTAGAATCTTTGAGCTGCTGTCCAGAATGTCTTACTGTTGTATTTTGGTGTTGGATGTGGTAACCTAAGTAATGCTACTCTTGTAATTGTTAGGTGCTAGGGCCTTAACCGAAGAAGAACAACTATATCTTAGGTTAGGTAGATTAGGTAAGTACTTCTCCACCGGAGAAGAGATTTGCACGTATGATGAAGTGACTTGAATATAGTACTTTTATTGCTGAAATGCATTTCATTTCGAGCATGTTGCACCCATTATGCATCCTTGATATTTATTGTGCACTCATGCAATAGGTGTTCCGGAGGGGGTAACGCTCCTCGAATTTGAGCAAGTGATTCTGGAGGAAGTCCAGGAGCAGCCGAGAGAACCCGACGAAGCAGCCATCGAAGGGCACGCCGTTGACGACCTACCCGAGTGTCCTGACCACCGGCCCTCGACCTTTCTAAAAGGCAAGCCCCGGTGCATGCTGACCCAATCATTTGAAATATAATTCTTGAGTACTTTTACTTGTTTACTGCATTAAGTTATAGGAGTTGTATGGAAACACTTGTTGCATTACACCTGTCCTTGTCCAGATATCATACTTACACCCTAATTGATATAATGTTGCCATAATTTATACCTGCTCTGGATATAATAATGATCATTGTTTGATTATAATCAAGTGCATGCTTAGTACAGGTGCTAAGATAGATGACAGGTAAATGCTAAAAAGAACTGCTAGTACAGGTTATAAGAGTTTCAATTACTTATGCCTTTATGCAAAATATGATGTCAGCTAGCCTCTTATGTAAGCCTTGCATAATCCTTGGTGTCATCTTATTTCTGGTTTTTGACGGGTAAGTCTAGCTGAGTACATTTCAGTACTCAGGGTTTATTCCCTCCTGTTGCAGATGATATTCTCTACCAAGGCTTCTGCAAAACTTGTCTCCACCCTGCGGGTGACGAAGACTAGATCACTAGGGCGTGATCATCTTTTATGTACTTTTCTTAATGTTTTTGTGGGATGTTGATCATTAAGACTGGCAGTAGTATGTGAACTAATGCGTGTGTTATGCTTCCGCTACTTTATAAACTTGGTTTGTAATAATTACGACTCCGTGTGTGTAAACTTTTTTAGAACTACTTGTGAAATATAACGTATGATGTTGTATGTTGAATGATGCGATCTTGGTTGTAAGCAAGTTTGTTTGAAATCCTTCGTGGTTTCGATTGACTACCGGGATTATATGGGCTCAAGTTCAAAAAATTGAGCGCTTCGGTGCTTGTTTTTGTACTTGTGCTCTTATAATTTGGTCGGTTCTGTTACAGCTGGTATCGGAGCATAATTCAACATTAAACACATCATACGAGTATTTAAAAACAAAAGTATTTGATTATGAAAAGGGTTAAAACTCTAAAAAATTATTTTCATAGGTATGCCAGTGATCACATCCCTTAGCCCAAATAAGGACTCTTAGGTGGCTTATTATAATAACTAACTTGGGGGCCTTATTTGTTTTTGTTTCGTCATCCATACGGCGTGATATTGTATGGATGCCATCCACTTGGGTGGTAATGTATGGATCAATTGCCTCGACGCTCTGGTAAGTGTGAGTTGTGAGAGCATGATCGTCCAACCGGCGATCTAGGGGAGAGCAGTTTTGGTGACTTGCATACTTACATGTTTAAACCGTGTAATTATGTAAGCACTTAATTGTGGGAACCTTTATATCGGGTAGCTTTGATACTGAAGTATATACATCAGGGGATGTGTATATGGAAAGTATTTAAATTACTGCTTTCTTGTGTGTTTATATTGGGAAACTGTTGGGCTGAAATGAGATTTTTTTGCAGGTACACTAACAGCGTAACGAGTAGACCGATAGTTTCGCTTATATGAGAGAACGTATGTATGCCACCGCCTAGCGTTAGAACTTTAGGTTTCTACTAAGGTGAGAGGGCGTACGAAATATGCATGCATCATGTTTAATTATATCATACATATCATTTACTCCCTCCTTAAAAATTTCAATAGTCCTGACTAAATTAAATTTTGTATCCCCTAAATGATCCTCACTTTAAGTCGTATCTTATTGCTACAGATGGCACGTACCAAGAGGACCGCTCGCAAGTCCACTGGAGGCAGGGCACCTCGTCACCAGCTCGCTCCACGTGAGCCCCGCCCTGAGCCACTGAGGTGGAAAGGCTGAGGGCTGAGTTGGCCGAAGTGACTGCTGCCAGGAATGCAGCGCGTCAGCAACTAGAGCAAGCGATCCGTGATCGTGACCAGGAAACACTTGCAGTCCAGAGATTGACAGTAGCACATCTCAACTGTCAACGCATGCTGGTCCATGTCATGAATCACAGGGATGAAGCCTGGCACGAGGAGAACGTTCTGAGAGCTCATCAGTTTGAGCTCGAGCAACAGTTGGAGAATGCTAAAGAATACAATGACAATCTTCATGAAGAAGTGCACTGCCTGAACAACCAGCTAAATCCTCTGCTGCCTCGAAATAACAACGCAGATGAGGACATGGGTTCGGGATTCATCATGGCTGAAGATGATGATGAAGTGGAGGTCAATGGGCCCCAAGATGCCGCACCAGAAGAAGCACCAGAAGAAGAGCCTGTTAGCGACGAGGATGGCGGGGAAATTCTTGACACCGACTCTGAGGACGATGCTTAGAGTAGTCATCGCGTAGCTACGATGTTAGAATCATCTTTTGTGCCTCCTGGGATTGGAGTGAGGCTTTGTAATAACTTGACTTTTGGGATGTGAGGGCGAACCCTATGTTTTCTGGATGTTTAGTTGAACCTGTTAATTTCGATCACAATTGGATGTCTTATAGCGTGTGTTCGATGATGGTGTCATGATTAGCACCCTTCGGTGCCGCGACGAAACCGAGGGCCTCCTATGGCGCGCGACATAAGGCTGTGCTGCTTGGCACACACTGGTATCGAGGTGGCTAGTCATGATCCACCATGGAACACTACCGTTAAGAAGTCTCTTTGTGGTCAGTTTGAAGTAGCCTTTCTCAATCAACTAAAAATTTTGAGATCGAATCCAAGTACCGGGCGAAAGGTCAAAAATCACATAGATATTAACGTAAACGGTTCAGTAACTGTTGTGCTCCTTGTGAGTGAGCCTTTATCAAAGTACATCTTGTTAGATCCCCTCGCATGATTGCGTCAATTGATGCGCTTGAATGGATTGTGCGGTTGTGATGAATTATTATGCCATGAGTATTTTGAGAACTCCATTTCATGAAGTCCGTTTGACATAATTACAATAATTTATCTACAAATTTCCCGCATCGTCAGTGCTCATTGGCTATGCATTTTGCAGATGTCGTACAATCTCCGTCGGGGTCGTGGCAATGAGGATGAGGAACAACCACCCCCTCCGCCACCACCTACCCCGGCTGAGCTGATGCAGACCGTGGTCGAAGGGCAGCGCATGCTGGCAGATGCTATGCGTCAGCTTGCCAACCGGGAGGCTCGTCATGGCCGCCAGGGCCCAGAACCCAATCAGTACAGTGATTTCAAGGACATTCTTGATACTAAGCCCCCGCTCTTTAAGGAGGTGGAGGAACCACTACAAGCCGATGAGTGGTTGAACACTATTGAACAAAAGTTTCATCTGCTTCGCTTGACCGATGAGCTAAAAACTGAATATGCTTCTCACCAACTGCATAGTCCAGCGGGTATTTGGTGGAGCCACTATCGTTCCACACTGCCTGCAAATGTCCCGATTGCTTGGGACCAGTTCAAGGCCGCATTCCGTGGGAACTATATTCCTCTAGGTCTTATGGCAATCAAGCACACGGAATTCATGAGGCTGTCGCAGGGAAATAAAAGCTTGACTGAATATCTGCAATCTTTCAACAACCTGGCAAGGTATACCACAGAGTTTGTGGATACCGATGCCAAGAAAATTGATAGCTTTAAAAGAGGCCTCTGCCCAAAGCTGATGAAGACTATGGGCACTAGCAAGTGTACTACCTTCAATGATTTTATCAGTGATGCTTTGACCCAGAAGAATAATAATGCTATTTATTCTGCCTCTAAGAGCCGCAAAAGGGCCCTTGAGGCGAGTGCTTCGCAGTCTCAGACCTCAGCTGCACCTAGGTCTTCCCCTCACCCACCTGCTCAGAATACCAAGTTTCGTCCGCCACAGAAGAAGCCTGCTACAAAAACTAGGTTCCGCAAGGCTTATACAGTCGCTCTGCCAAAGGGAAATTCTAGACAAAGCAGTTCTAGTGTTCCTCCCAGCAACATGCCTTGCTGGAACTGCAACAAGCCAGGCCATTGGTCTAGGAATTGTCCTTACCCTAAGAAGAATGTCAACCAAGGTGGCCGTCAAGGGCACGCTCATTATAACAGTATTGAGGAAATCCCATCTGGTGAGGTTGTCACTGCTGGTAAGTTCCTAGTTGACCAACATCCTGCAGTGGTACTTTTTGATTCAGGTGCTTCGCATTCCTTTATCAGTCCTAAGTTTGCATTAAAGTTTACACACAAATTACATACTGTTGAAGGTGGGGGTTATTGCATTAGCGTAGCAAGTGGTAATATTTCCACAAATAAAGTAGTGGGGAGTCTTGAGCTTGAGATAGAAGGGCGAAAGTACTCGCTTGCCTTAGTGGTTTTGCCGGGATTAAGCATAGATGTTATTCTGGGCATGAATTGGATTAGTCAGAATGGGGTACTCATTGATACATCCACTCGGGTAGTTATGCTCAGAGATCCTACAGATCAAAAGGGTTTTCTGGTACAACTTCCCAGAAAAGTTGATTTGTCTAGGGAAGTTCATGCTGTGCAAGCAAAGGCATTGGCTAAAATTCCCGTAGTAAATGAGTTTCCGGACGTTTTTCCCGATGATTTGCCGGGACTCCCTCCGGATCGGGATGTGGAATTTAAAATTGAGTTGTTGCTTGGCACGACTCCCATCTCTAGGAGACCTTATAGGATGCCTCCGAATGAGCTAGCTGAACTTAAGGTGCAGTTGAATGAACTTTTGAAGAAGGGGTTGATTCGCCCTAGTTCGTCTCCGTGGGGATGTGTAGGGTTGAGATGACGGACTAGAGGAGGGGTGAATAGTCCTTTCTAAAACTTAAGCGTGTTGGCTAACCAAAAACAAATGCGGAATTAAACTTATCGGTCTAGCCAAGACTTCACCCCTCTAACTAAGTTCACAATCACCTCACAAAGATCCTAATTAAGCAACTAAGGTGCTTTCCTTAGCAAGAGCTCTCCTATTTAATTCTAGAGCAAGGTCACACAAACCTATGCACTAGTACTTTGCAAGCAAGAGGGAGCTCCTACACAATTCTAGTAAGCAAAGCGCACAAAGCCTAAGCTCACTAGCAATGCTCAATAACAAGGCAACTAATGCCAAATTAGAGAGCACAAATCACTTAGCTACACAAACTAAGCAATGTGACTAACAAGGTTACACAAACCAAATTAGTCACACAAAGGGGAAGCTTCTAGCTACACAAGCAAGAAGACGACTAGCAAGCTACACAAGCAAACTAGTTACGAGAGCAACTACACAAGCACAAGTATATATGAAAGTAAATACAAGCTTGTGTTGCATGAAGGCAAACCACCGAGAAGAGTAGACAAAGTTGACACGGTGATTTTCTCCCGAGGTTCACTTGGTTGCCACCAAGCTACGTCCCCGTTGTGTCGACCAACACTTAGATGGTTCCTCGGTGTGACCCTCAAGTCACTTGCCCCTCAAGGCACGCCCCGCAAGGCACCGCAAGACACCACTCTCAAGTGAGGTAACTCAATGACACGCTCAACTAGAGTTGCTCTTCGCGATCCCCGCGGGGTGAGCACAATCCCCCTCACAAAGCTTCTCCGGAGCCTCGCACAATCTTCTTGCGAGCTTCGACAGAGCCACAAGCCACCAAGCCGTCTAGGAGGTGGCAACCTCCAAGAGTAACAAGCACTACCGGCTTGCAACACGATCACCTAGTGCCACTCGATGCAACCTCACGATGCAATCGCACTAGAATCGCTCTCTCACTCGATCCGATGAACACTATCAAGCATGAGTGAGTTAGAGGGCTCCCAAGCACTACCACACAAGCCACCAAGGCTAAAGTGCGCTCAGCACCCGACCACAGCTAGCCAAGGCATCTATTTATAACCCCACGGTCAAATAGAGCCGTTACCCCTTCACTGGGTCCTTTTTCGGGACGACCGGACGCGCCGGTCGTAACTGACCGGACGCGCTCAACCGCGTCCGGTCGCCCTGCGACGTCCACGTGTCCCTCAAATTTAAACGTGACCGTTAGATCCTCCAACGGTCACTGACCCCAACGGTCAAAACAACGACCGGACGCGCCCCAGGCAACGACCGGACGCACTGGTCCCGATGACCGGACACGCCTGTCGAATGACCGGACGCGCCGATCGCACTGACCCACGCGCCCGCGACGCAACGACCGGACGCGCTCCTTGCGATGACCGGACGCGACAGTGCCTGCGTCCGGTTAGAGTCCAGTAAGCTCCTTCAACGATCGGACGCGTCCGATCATGTGTGACCGGACGCGCCTCGCGTCCGATCGTACTCAGTTTCCTCTGGACACCTGACCGGACGCGCCGGTCCCGTGAGTGACCGGACGCGCCGGTTGCAAACCCTAGCACCCGCGCCTGCGCTGTACTGACCGGACGCGTCCGGTCATACAATGACCACGTCCGGTGCAGCGTCCGGTCACCTCTATGACCTCCGTTCGCCTCCGTAAATGTGCCAACACCAACAAGTGATCACCACCTTGTGCACGTGTGTTAGTATTTTCATAATCATTTTATCGAAGGAGTTAACCACTCAACTTGCCACGCCACTCGATCCTAGCAACGATGCATAGTTAGATCACACGAGTGGCACTAGATGACCGATATGCAAACAAGTTTGCCCCTCTTGATAGTACGGCCATCTATCCTAAACCCGGTCATCAACTTCTCTACACACCTATGACCGGTGAAATGGAAATGCCCCGGGTTATACCTTTTCCTTGCGCATTCCACTCCAACTCCTCCGTCGTTGATGCAACACATGCACCAACCAATCACCAAATGATATGATCCACTTCATATCATCACGTGACCGTATTGGTTCATCGATCTTGACCTCACTTGCTCTTCACCGTTGCCTCGGTCCTTCGGCGCCAAGCCATCACACAACTTGCCCTTCACCCTAGCAACCGATCCATCAAGCCAAGCCTCATCTTGATCTTCTCTACCTTGGTCACATGACTCCATGTCATGTCTCATATGCAATGAGCTCCTTTATGACACCATCACATGTGGACTAATCTCCTGTGTATCTCACATAACCACATATTAATCCACCTAAGTTGTTACTCAATTACCAAAACCAAACAAGGACCTTTCAATCTTCCCCTTTTTGGTAATTGATGACAACTCTATAAAGATATGGAAATTAAGTTCTTTTGGACTTTATGCCACTTATCTAACATTTAAGCTCTATGTTAGAATTTGGATAAGCACCATAAAATCTGACTTGGTAGTGATAACTCCCCCTACATATGTGCTCAAATGGTTTGGTTTCAAGCTTGCACATATGCATAAATATGAAATTTGTGGGAAGGTTAGCACTACTAAGTGATGCTAAGGTGTATAGAATAAACCTTTGTAGCTTGATACCAATTAGTAGCGTGATACCATTTGAAAATCACAAGTTCGCCACCATCCTTAGCATCATGAGTAGCTAGACATCAAAAACACTAGAAACCTCGTGAGATCAACATTATAAGCAAGGTTCTAGTTTTTGCATGATAATCATAAGTCTAGCTAACATCCTATGCATGCTAGTTATCAAATCATCATTCAAGTTCTATAACTAGCATACACCACACAAGCATGCATATTGAATTTAAGAACTTTATGCAATGCAAGCAAACACATGAATTATGCACATATCAAATGTAATCAATCAAAGTTCATGAGCTTGCTCCCCCTACTTGTGTGCTTTCTTTGTCCAAGAATGTTTGATCCCCTTACATTCTTCAATGTTGCTCCCTCTTTGTCCATGTACATGTCCAATCTTTCCAATTTCTCCCCAAAGCTCAAAAGGCTTTTCATATCTTTGTACAACTTCTCCCCCTTTGTCATCAATTTCCATAAAAGGTGTTCTTCTCAATTGATACAAAGGCTTGTATTGGGGTAGATGGTTGAGACTTGAATATTGCATTTTTGATGGACATTACCACATATGTTGGAATGACAAACTTTATGGTTGCTCTTGAGATTCCACATAGGATCTTTGACCTTGATACCAATCGGTGGGGCTCCTCCCCCTATGTCATAGCATGTGTCATTCACTTGAGATACCACTTGGAGATGAGGGTAGCATTTCTTGATTTGATCACTTAAGGTTGTGGATCACTTGTGAAACCATCGTCTTGCATGAATGATACCACGTGAAGCTACCATGAGTAGAAATATGATACCATTTGAAAGAATTTTCTTGTATGGATTCACTTTGAATGATTTGGCAATAACATTCACTTCTTGAACATTTTCTATCTTCATGAGTACCACTTGTAAGATATCACTTGTAGATCATTATCTAGACACCATTTGTATATACCACTTGGAAGATCAATTTGAGTCTAGATACCACTTGAAACAAACTAGATATCTATTTTCATTGTTGTCTTGTGCGTGTACTCTTATCATTGTCATGAGCTTCTTGTATGACTTGAACTAAGTTGATTTGCCTAAGATTCCAAGTCTGGTTTGATCCAATGACAAGCTTCTTCACACCTCATGCTAAGGGTTATCTTGCCAATGTTGTACTTGTCATTTGTCAGCAATCCAAACTAGATCAAGTACTTGGATTTACTAGCTCATGAACAAACTCATATCCATACCACTAGATCAATTAATCAATCAAGCAATAGTGGTAGGCAATGAGTCTAAAATTTTCATTTGTCATGCATGATCCTAATAAGCATGTACTATATGCACTAACCGCATACTAGTAAGGGATGAAATGATCATGCACATTTTAATGATACCTTTGCTATGTTGAAGTAGAGGATAGTCATATAGATTCCAATTCATTACTCCAATAGCAATGTGAAGTCCAATTTATTGCTCGGTGAAGACCAATCATCACAGATAAATCCATTCTTCACCCATATGAATTGAAAACCACTAATGATCAAGTGCACTTTCTTGTTGTGGTTGGCTTGCTTTATTGTATCATCTTTGCTTGCATGAGAGAATCACTTAGAATATTAATTGAATTGCAATGACTAACTCTCTTTTGGGTGTTGCTTGCTCTTTAGATCAATCCTTTTGATTGCTTCAACTAAGCATCACAAGTTCCTCGGATCACCACTTCCATGTTAGCCTTCCAAGTCCCAAACTTGGTTTCACCTACACACGGCGGCAAGCCCCCTTACTAGGGAGAAGTGACCTTTCTCCAAAGAACCACTCTTGATACTCACTTGAAATGATATAGTTTGATTGATCCAAATGATGAACTCAATCTTGATGAATAATCCTTGAATCTACATTTGAGTCCAACTCTTTCTACTTGTTTAAGTCCTTTTCTTGCTACCAAATGATCTCTAATCATCACTAGAACTTAAACTTCATCTTCATCTTAAGTTTGATCTTGATCTTCAAATTTAGTACCAAATAAGTACACCAAGTACATTCCATAATCAAATGTTCTTGTACTCATTGTTTTTCATGCTTCTAGATCAATCTAAAACCAAACTTAGGTACCTCAACCACTTATAAGCAAGTTTCCAACTTGAGGACCTTTCAATCAAAGTGACTCTAGATTAATCCAATGATTGTCACTTTTCTGGCAGATTCTGTACCCTTCAAAGAATAATTCATATCTCACAATGTACGGATCTAAATGACATGAAATTTGGTGGAGATGTGCTTCACTAAGTCATCTAGCAACTGTAAAAATTTGAACTTCTTTTGACTTCTAGATTGCTACTAGATTTCAAATCTTCCACCACTGCTACATGCTGAAAACTGCTGCACTATAGCTGACAAGATGCACTCCAAAACCGAAGCATCTCTTATCCACTTATCATGAAATTTCTACAGCATCTTCTTTCATAAGTGTAGAGCATGTATACCAAATTTCAAGCCAATACAAATAGATTTGTTCACTCAAACATGGCTAAGATCACTGCTAGCTCAGATTTTAAATTTTGGACAGATTTCAATACATTGAGCAATACTTCATCAAATATGAATCAAACTTGAAACTAACTTGTTTGAATACTTTCACAAGACATATATCCATCCAATCCACTTACTAAATGTCATCTTATGAATTTATCCAACACAAACCAATCCAAACTTGATCACTAAGCTTTTAATCCATTCAATCATCTCATCGCAAGCAACATTGCACATTTATCCAATTCAATCAACTCATATGCACCCAAATGAAATAATCAACAAGAGATATACCTTGGTTAGCTCATGATTATTCATAGCAAGCTTTCAACTTGAACATTTGCAAGCCATCAAATAATTCCAATAAATCATCCACAACTTGATCATGACACTTGTATGTTGTAGTACTTTGGACTTCACTCATTTTGACTTGGCATTGGGATATAATTGCAATAAGCTTCAATACTTGAGTCAACATATAATGATAAATATGAAATCAATTTGAGTCAAGCCTCCAATGCCATGGTACCTACACACATTCATCCACTTTTTGATGGTACCCAAACAAGTTTGGGTCCTCTCAAGTTAGGTGCAACATACTTAGGCATTGCCTTAGTATGAGTAGCGGGATGTTTTGCAATAGCAACTATAGAGGTACCATTTACATCCTTTCTAAGCATATTAGTATTATTAATTGAACTGGGCTTAGAATTATCACCTAGGGAACATGAATGTGCCATGTGTCCCCTTTCCCGGCATGAGTAGCATCTTCTCTTTGATTGAGCCTTTTCTTCTTTGCTCATATGATGCTCTTCATTGCCTTGCCTCTCATGAGTTGCTTGAGCCTTCTTCTCAAGCTTGGTAGGACACCCCGAGGCGAAGTGTCCCATGTCTCCACATTTGAAGCACTTGATGTGAGCATGTACTTTCTTCTCATCTTGATTCTTGCTCATCATCTTGACATCTTGAATTTGCATTGGATGTCTTGCTCTTCCACCCCTTCTTGTTTTCTTCTTCTTCATCAAGTCACCATCATCTTCATGGTTGATCTTGATTTGCTCTTGGGGTGTTTTCTCTTGCTCAACTAGTGGCTTTGGTTGAGGCTTTATTTGTTGCTTTACCGATTGCTTGGTTGGGCACATTGAGGTGAGATGACCCCAAGTGCGGCACTTGAAGCACTTGACATGCTTTAGCCTCTCTTCTTCTTTCATCTTCTTGAGCTTCTCAATGTTTGGGCAACCATTAGCAAGATGTCCCGCTTCATGGCATCGATAGCACATGGAATGCGAGAGCTTCTTTTGGAGTAGCCTCTTCATCCTCTTTTCTTGCTTTCTTTCACCCCTTGTTATTTTCTTCTTGAAGTCAAGGCCACTTTTGTCACCAATGTTTCTTTGAGTCTTCATCATGTGCTCAAAGGTGACCTTTGAGTTGTAGCACTTCTCTAACTTGTTGCTCAAATTCTTCACTTCACTTTTAAACTCATTGTTCTCCTTCAAAAGGTTAGTCTCACAAGACATAGAAGTAAAACAAGCATTTAATTATGAAGAACATGGCATATCTAATAAATCATCACAAGAGGTGGATACATGCTTCTTGCCTACATCACAAGGGTTAGTAATATGTGATTGATCATTTGACCCAAATGATGAGCTCTCACTAGACTTGGTTTCTTCATTAGAAGGCTTCTTAGTGAGTAAAGCATGTTCTTGTGCCAAGTTATCATGAGTAACACTAAGTTCCTCATGAGCCAATTTTAGCTCCTCATGTGAACAAGTAGTAACATAAAGTAGATGCTTTTGTTGTTCACATGTGGTTTTTAGAAATGAGTTTTCATTTTTCAATTTACTTGTTTTTGCCATCTCATTTCTTAGGGCCTTTGAGAGTTTATATAGAAGCTCAAAATTTGGACCATCACAATCAACAACAAAACCACCAATAGATACCTTAGTGTCACCATGTGACATGGAACAATGTGGTGATGTTGAAGAGCTTGTCGAAGCATCACTCTCATAGCCATCATCTTCACCATCAAGTGTGCATGGAGTAGAATCATTGCTTGCATCACTTGTGGCATTATTATTTTTTTTGTCAAGTGATCTTGTGATATGATCATCTTTGTCATCACTTGACCGTGAGGTGGAGCAATCCTCCACAACCACCTTGTTGTGGTCATGCTCAACATCCTCATGCGCCTCTTCCTTGGGCTCATCATCATTGGAGATCACCCCATATTTCTCATTTAGAAACACCCAAATTTCATGGGAGGACTCGAAGTCTATGATCTCATAAAGTATGCTACTATCCATAGATCGATAAAAAACATTAGTAGCTTGGCTATCGAGATGTAGGAATTTACTTTGCGCTTGAGTTGCATTCTTTTTATCAATTGCAAAGGAAAAGCCCACATCTACGATCCACCACAATTGAGGAGAAATAAACTTAAAATTGCATGTCATCCAATTTCTCCACCGTGCAAAGTGTGTGCCATCAAAAATATGTGGACACACAACATCTAGCCCATAAGCCGCCATCCTCTCGGGTCGGTGAAGACCACAAATGAGAGACCCGGCTCCGATACCAATTGTAGGGTTGAGATGACGGACTAGAGGGGGGGGGGGGGGTGAATAGTCCTTTCTAAAACTTAAGCGTGTTGGCTAACCAAAAACAAATGCAGAATTAAACTTATCGGTCTAGCCAAGACTTCACCCCTCTAACTAAGTTCACAATCACCTCACAAAGATCCTAATTAAGCAACTAAGGTGCTTTCCTTAGCAAGAGCTCTCCTATTTAATTCTAGAGCAAGGTCACACAAACCTATGCACTAGTACTTTGCAAGCAAGAGGGAGCTCCTACACAATTCTAGTAAGCAAAGCGCACAAAGCCTAAGCTCACTAGCAATGCTCAATAACAAGGCAACTAATGCCAAATTAGAGAGCGCAAATCACTTAGCTACACAAACTAAGCAATGTGACTAACAAGGTTACACAAACCAAATTAGTCACGCAAAGGGGAAGCTTCTAGCTACACAAGCAAGAAGACGACTAGCAAGCTACATAAGCAAACTAGTTACGAGAGCAACTACACAAGCACAAGTATATATGAAAGTAAATACAAGCTTGTGTTGCATGAAGGCAAACCACCGAGAAGAGTAGACAAAGTTGACACGGTGATTTTCTCCCGAGGTTCACTTGGTTGCCACCAAGCTACGTCCCCGTTGTGTCGACCAACACTTAGATGGTTCCTCGGTGTGACCCTCAAGTCACTTGCCCCTCAAGGCACGCCCCGCAAGGCACCGCAAGACACCACTCTCAAGTGAGGTAACTCAATGACACGCTCAACTAGAGTTGCTCTTCGCGATCCCCGCGGGGTGAGCACAATCCCCCTCACAAAGCTTCTCCGGAGCCTCGCACAATCTTCTTGCAAGCTTCGACAGAGCCACAAGCCACCAAGCCGTCTAGGAGGTGGCAACCTCCAAGAGTAACAAGCACTACCGGCTTGCAACACGATCACCTAGTGCCACTCGATGCAACCTCACGATGCAATCGCACTAGAATCGCTCTCTCACTCGATCCGATGAACACTATCAAGCATGAGTGAGTTAGAGGGCTCCCAAGCACTACCACACAAGCCACCAAGGCTAAAGTGTGCTCAGCACCCAGCCACAGCCAGCCAAGGCATCTATTTATAACCCCACAGTCAAATAGAGCCGTTACCCCTTCACTGGGTCCTTTTTCGGGACGACCGGACGCGCCGGTCGTAACTGACCGGACGCGCTCAACCGCGTTCGGTCGCCCTGCGACGTCCACGTGTCCCTCAAATTCAAACGCGACCGTTAGATCCTCCAACGGTCACTGACCCCAACGGTCAAAACAACGACCGGACGCGCCCCAGGCAACGACCGGACGCACTGGTCCCGATGACCGGACGCGCCTGTTGAACGACCGGACGCGCCGATCGCACTGACCCACGCGCCCGCGACGCAACGACCGGACGCGCTCCTTGCGATGACCGGACGCGACAGTGCCTGCATCCGGTTAGAGTCCAGTAAGCTCCTTCAACGATCGGACGCGTCCGATCATGTGTGACCGGACGCGCCTCACGTCCGATCGTACTCAGTTTCCTCTGGACACCTGACCGGACGCGCCGGTCCCGTGAGTGACCGGACGCGCCGGTTGCAAACCCTAGAACCCGTGCCTGCGCTGTACTGACCGGACGCGTCCGGTCATACCATGACCGCATCCGGTGCAGCGTCCGGTCACCTCTGTGACCTCCGTTCGCCTCCGTAAATGTGCCAACACCAACAAGTGATCACCACCTTGTGCACGTGTGTTAGTATTTTCATAATCATTTTATCGAAGGAGTTAACCACTCAACTTGCCACGCCACTCGATCCTAGCAACGATGCATAGTTAGATCACACGAGTGGCACTAGATGACCGATATGCAAACAAGTTTGCCCCTCTTGATAGTACGGCCATCTATCCTAAACCCGTTCATCAACTTCTCTACACACCTATGACCGGTGAAATGGAAATGCCCCGGGTTATACCTTTTCCTTGCGCATTCCACTCCAACTCCTCCGTCGTTGATGCAACACATGCACCAACCAATCACCAAATGATATGATCCACTTCATATCATTACGTGACTGTATTGGTTCATCGATCTTGACCTCACTTGCTCTTCACCGTTGCCTCGGTCCTTCGGCGCCAAGCCATCACACAACTTGCCCTTCACCCTAGCAACCGGTCCATCAAGCCAAGCCTCATCTTGATTTTCTCCACCTTGGTCACATGACTCCATGTCATGTCTCATATGTAATGAGCTCCTTTATGACACCATCACATGTGGACTAATCTCCTGTGTATCTCACATAACCACATATTAGTCCACCTAAGTTGTTACTCAATTACCAAAACCAAACAAGGACCTTTAAGGATGCCCTGCTATCTTTGTGAAGAAGGATCAGACCTTGCGGATGTGTGTAGATTATAGACCTCTGAATGCAATCACTATCAAAAATAAGTATCCTCTACCACGTATCGATATCATGTTCGATCAGTTGTCCAAAGCTAAAGTCTTTTCCAAGATTGATCTAAGGTCTGGTTACCATCAGATTAAAATCCGTCCTGAAGATATTCCAAAAACAGCTTTCTTGATAAGATACAGCCTTTATGAGTATCTTGTTATGTCTTTCGGCCTGACAAATGCCCCCGTACACTTCATGTGCTTGATGAATTCAGTGTTTATGCACGAATTGGACAAGTTTGTGGTGGTGTTTATTGATGACATCTTGATATATTCTGAAAATGAGGAAGAACACGTTGAACACCTGTGTATTGTTCTCACCAGACTACGAGAACATCAACTGTATGCGAAGTTCAGTAAATGTGAATTCTGGCTTCGTGAAGTACCTTTCCTTGGGCATGTGTTGTCCGATGGGGGAATTATGGTGGATCCCACCAAGGTACAGGAAGTATTGAATTGGAAGGCTCCTACTTCGGTTCATGAGGTCCAGAGTTTTCTTGGGTTGGCTGGCTATTATCGTCGCTTCATCCTGGATTTCTAAAAAATATCCAAACCTATGACTCGGTTGCTGCAAAAAGACACCAGGTTTGTCTGGACTCCTGAGTGTGATGCGGCTTTTCACCAACTGCGAACCCTACTAACCTCGGCTCCGGTTTTGGCACAACCGGATATCGAGAAACCATTTGATGTTTATTATGATGCCTCAGGCATAGGTTTGGGAGGTGTGTTGATGCAGGAAGGCCGAGTGATTGCATATACCTCTTGACAACTTTGGAAACATGAGGTGAATTATCCAACGCATGACTTAGAACTGGCCGCAGTTGTTCATGCTTTGAAAGTATGGCGACATTATCTGCTAGGTAATGTCTGCAATATCTACACATACCACAAAAGCCTCAAATACATCTTCACCCAACCCGAGTTAAATATGCGTCAAAGAAGAAGGCTCGAGTTGATTAAGGATTATAACCTTCAAGTGCACTATCATCCTGGCAAGGCAAATGTGGTTGCGGATGCTTTAAGCCGTAAGTCTCATTGCCATTCCCTAGTTGAAACTGATTTTCATCGATCTCGCCTTCTACATCCAGTAGTCTTGTACAACATCATTGTCAGTTGTACTCTCAAAAGCAGAATTATTGAGCTCCAAAAGACTGATCCTGGTGTATTCCACATAAAACGCAAGATGAAAGAGGAAGAAACTAAGCATTTCAGGGTAGATAAAGAAGGTGTGCTGTGGTTTAAGGATAGATTAGTGGTACCTAAGGACCGAGAGCTTAGAGACCAGATCCTGTCCGAAGCACATTCGTCCAAGTTGTCCATCCATCCTGGTAGTAATAAGATGTATTATGATTTGAAGCCACTTTATTGGTGGACCAAGATGCGGAAAGAGATAGCTGCATATGTTGCTAGGTGTGACACCTGTTGTAGAGTTAAAGCTGTGCATATGAAAGCTGGGTTACTTCAACCACTTTCTATCCCAGGTTGGAAATAGGAAGAGATAAGTATGGATTTCATTGTCGGACTTCCTCCTACTGTCAAAAATCATAACTCCATCTGGGTAATTGTGGATCGTTTGACCAAATCAGCTCACTTTATTCTGATTAGAGTGGACTATCGTCCCACTGACTATGCTGAATTGTACTTCAATCAGATAGTCTGGCTCCATGGGGTACCTCGTACTATCATTTCTGACCGTGGTCCCCAGTTCACTGCTCGCTTTTGGGAGCACTTGCATCACCTTCTGGGAACCAAGTTAGTGAGAAGCTCTGCTTATCACCCCCAGACGTCTGGTCAGACGGAACGAGTTAACCAAATCTTGGAAGATCTGTTGCGGGCATGTGTAATATCATCCAAGGGTTCTAAAGAAAAATGGTTACCTCTAGCCGAATTCTCGTACAATAATAGTTACCAAGAGAGTATTAAGATGGCCCCGTTCGAAGCTTTGTACGGTCGTAAGTGTAGAACTCCACTAAACTGGGTAGAAGCTGGTGAAAGGAGGTATTATGGTATTGATTTTGTTCAGGAAGCTGAGGAACAAGTTCGTACCATCCAAAAACATATGGCTGCAGCCCAAGCTAGACAGAAAAGTTATGCTGATCATCGTAGAAAACCGCTCGAGTTTGAAGTTGGAGACTTCGTTTACCTGAAAGTTTCTCCAATGAAGAGTGTCCAACGTTTTGGTGTTAAGCGGAAACTTGCACCAAGATACGTGGGTCCTTTCCAGATCATAGGCAAGAGTGGAGCTGTTGCATACAAAATCCAGTTACCTCCTAAAATGAGTGCCATATTTAACGTCTTCCATGTATCTATCTCAGCTCAAAAAGTGTCTTCGAGTTCCTGAGGAAAGAGTCCCTTTAGGAGATATCAGGCTGGAATCCGATCTAACTTACGAAGAAAAACCAGTCTGAGTGATCGATACTCAGGAACGAGTGACTAGAAGCAAAGTGGTTAAGTGGTAAAAAGTAATGTGGAGTAATCAGGGTAGTGAAAGTGACGCTACATGGGAACGGGAAGACTATTTGTGAGATGGTTATAAGGAATTCTATGAACAATGGTAAGCTTTCCAAATCTCGGGACGAGATTTTTATAAGGGGGGAGGGCTGTAACACCTCAGGTGTTTAGCTCCATTATTGCATTGCATTTGCATGAGCATAAGCATGCATCATTTCATGTTATTTTATGTGGTTGCAACTAATGTGGTTGTTTTTAGAGTTTTGTTTGGCTCACATCATGTGACACTAGGTAGTTGGTGTAACAAAAGGAGAGAGTAGCTAATTATATCTCATAACACCTTAGTTATACTTAGGGTCACTAATGGAGCAAGGTTCATGTTGACCAAAATCACCAAAATGCCCTCCAAGGTGTAGTTGACCACCATTTAGCCCTAGGATGCTCTAGTTTGACCAATTAAAAAGTCTAGCTTAGAAACCTTGCATGGAGGAGCACCCTTAAGCAAAGTTGTAGGGAATTTTATGGGGAACAAAAGTCTCAATATGACCATCTCATGAAACTAGCCAGAACATGCTAAAAAATGGCCCACAAGTCAGCTAGAGGGGCTGTCTCAACACTTAGAATTTTTCTAAGTCTCAAAGGTGTCCCTCCAGTTTTACTGTGACCTACTTTGGAAGCTTGTAGTTTGCAAACCAGACCAAACCAGCTCCAACTCATGTTGACACTTTTGTAGTACTCACTTAGCTCTACAACATTGTCACCATCACCATCACCTATTTCTAAATGGTTTAGGAGATATGGTGTCTAGAAAATCGGGTTTCAGTCGGCTTAATGACTGAAACTACGTTTCAGTTTTGAAGTGCACCACTTTGGAGCTCTGTGGTTTCAAATCTAGGCCGAATCAGTCCTTGAGCCAATTGACAAAGTTGTAGTCCTCATGTAGCTCTACCATTTTGGTATTATCATCCTTGACTGACTCGAGCTAGATTAGGAGATGTGGAGGCT
The DNA here is from genome assembly GCA_038087645.1 of Saccharum hybrid cultivar R570. NCBI lineage: Eukaryota > Viridiplantae > Streptophyta > Magnoliopsida > Poales > Poaceae > Saccharum > Saccharum hybrid cultivar. The sequence goes on along the minus strand of JAQSUU010000199.1, from coordinate 10,624,291 downwards.
GGAAAAATCACAGTTAGTCGGCCAACGCAACTGAAACCGGAGTTCTGAACTCCATCATCGCCGACCGGTGATAGGAGGTGCTCGACACGTGGAAGCCACGCGCCGGCCGCCTGGCGACTTGGAGAGGCGTTGTCAAGCTCCAGCAGGACCACACGGCTTCAAATCCTCCGCCTTGGCCTCACTCCTTCACCCAACCGCGCGGAGAGCACGAGGTTGCCACCGCCAGCACCATTGCCGACCCGGAGCTCGCACTCGAGCGTCACAGCTTCACCACCACCCCACTCTTCAATCCACCTCGGCCACAACTCTGCCTTGGACTCCTCTACCTCCTCCACCTCTTGCCTGAGCCGATTACGGGGAGATAAGGGCCTCTTGGCCGATTCCGCCATTGCCGCCATGGGCGACCCCCTTGCCGGAGTTGGGCGCTCCATGGTCGGGGTAGTTAGGGCCTCTCTCCATCTCCCTTCTCTACCTCAATCAGTCCGCTTAGTTGCAGTGAAGCTCGTACCGAGCTTAGATGTGACCGTGCGGCCTCACCGGTGGTGGCGCACCGTCACCCGACCCTCACCGGCCGCCGCTCACGATGGCGAGCCCCTCCCACTCCAACCCAAGCCTTCCTACTTGCACGAATCGAAGCGCCGCGTGACGGGGAACACGTGGATGGGTTCGGTTTCCCGGGTGAGCTCCCCTCCGACGAGCTTGAGCTCGCCGGAGCACGCAGTTCGCCGCGCCCCTGCCTCTCTCCCTCTGACGGCGGGTCCCGCCTAGCAGACCCACGCGTGCGCGGGCGGGACGGCCTGAGCAGGCCGTGTGCGTAGTTGGGCCGCGTCCGCGTAGGGGCCGGCCCAGTAGCGAGTTGGGTTCGGTTTTTGTTTTTCTTTGCATATTTGTCACAGATTTTAGTGATGTTTGGAAAATGTAGATCTAGGGTTTTACTTGCCCAAAAATTATGAGATAAATTTTGTTAGGATCTACATGATGTGTAGTATTTTAGAAAAATATGAATTGGTTATGTGATGTTTAGTTTCTGGGAGATTTAAATAGGTTTTTAAAATGTGTTTTAGATTGCATGCAAACTTGTTTAAATCATATCTTGAGTTTCAGTGTTCCAAAAATTAAGAAATTTGGTGGGTAGGCTAATTTATACTTGCTCTAGCTTTGGTAAAAATTTAGGCAGTAGTTCTTAAGTACTTTTCAAGTTATAATGCTATCTTGTTATTTTAGGAAATACTTAAATGAAATTTAGTAATTTTTCTACATGTGCAATGTTCTTACAACTTTTTGGAGAATGTCTTGGTACCCTAAAGTGTCCAAGAAAATTAGGAAATCTGTTGTTTGACACATTTTACTATGAATTGTTATTTATACAAAAATCAGCCTTTTGGGCTTGTGAATTTTGTTTAGGGAGTTTCTGTAAATAATTTTAGTTCAAATTTTTACAGTGGTCTCTTTTTGGTTCATAGAGTCTCCCGTAAATTTTGTAGAATTTTAGGAGCAGTTTACATATATGTTTAAAATTTCACTTAATTACTTAAGTAAATTAAGAATTGAGTTTAAATAAATATTTTAGGTAGGCACACCTTACTTTCTGGTGTTTTTGTGATCTATGTGAACTTGTGGTAACATTAGATTAGCCTTAAGGGATGTTTGCCACATAAATAAATATTTAATCTTTGCAATTCTAGGTTTTCTGGACAGCTGGTAGTATTTCTAGGTTTGACCCTTAATAAAAGTATTTGCTGGAAAACTTGTAAATACCAAAGTTGTAGTAAGCTTGATAAACTAGCTTGTATCAAAATTTGGGAGCATTTGGCTTAGCAGTTTGGGAGTTATTGCTGTTTAAAGTGACAGTCCAGAATTTGCTACTCTCTGTTTAGAGAGGACAGATTCTGGAACTTATGAAATTCGATATGGAAAACTTAGGAATTTAGGGTTGAGATCTGAAAATGAATTGAAGTGCATTTCTTAAGCTTTCCAGATTGTCTTAGATCATATCTTTTGGAGTTAGGAATCTTCAGTTATGTTAGAATCTTTGAGCTGCTGTCCAGAATGTCTTACTGTTGTATTTTGTGTTGGATGTGGTAACCTAAGTAATGCTACTCTTGTAATTGTTAGGTGCTAGGGCCTTAACCGAAGAAGAACAGCTATATCTTAGGTTGGGTAGATTAGGTAAGTACTTCTCCACCGGAGAAGAGATTTGCACGTATAATGAAGTGACTTGAATAGAGTACTTTTATTATAGAAATGCATTTCATTTCGAGCATGTTGCACCCATTATGCATCCATGATATTTATTGTGCACTCATGCAATAGGTGTTCCGGAGGGGGTAACGCTCCTCGAATTCGAGCAAGTGATTCCGGAGGAAGTCCAGGAGCAGGCGGGAGAACCCGACGAAGCAGCCATCGAAGGGCACGCCGTTGACGACCTACCTGAGTGTCCTGACCACCGGCCCTCGACCTTTCTAAAAGGCAAGCCCCGGTGCATGCTGACCCAATCATTTGAAATATAATTCTTGAGTACTTTTACTTGTTTACTGCATTAAGTTGTAGGAGTTGTATGAAAACACTTGTTGTATTACACCTGTCCTTGTCCAGATATCATACTTACACCCTAAATTAGGTTTAGGCCGTGTTAATGCTTAGCCCTGCTTAGTCCGGTAGAAGTCGGGTGATTTCCGGTCATCCGCGAGATCTAGGAATGGGTCACGAGTGGCTGTGATCGCTATCGTGAATGGAACCATGCCTAAAAATGAATTTGAGACCGGGCGGGAGTTCGATAGTGCAGCCGCAAGACACTTCACGTCTTGGGTGCGGAGCTATACCCATCTGAGTCATTTAAGGACTGATTCGCTGTACGTCCTTGAGTCATGTTGAACGCAGTCTAACACTTAGTTAGCCGGATAAGTCATTCCGACCGCGAATCCGAGTAATACAGTTCTGGCCAGGAATCGAATGGTAGGTTGCTTCTTGGAGGAGAGAAAGGATGTGCTTGGGGACATTGGCGTGAGACCAAGGGGGGGTTAGAGTCCCTATTGTAACAGAACCGTCTAAATTATAAGAGCACAAGTACAAAAACAATCACCGAAGTGATCAAATTCTCGCACTTGAGCCCATATAACTCCGGTAGTCCAATGAAATCGCGAGGGATTTCAAACCAACCAACATACAAGCCAAGATCGTAGTGATTCAACATAACAAGTCACATGTTACAACCATTTCACAAGTAATTAAATATACATCGGAGTTCAACAAAGTTATTACAACTTAAGTTCAAAAGTAGCGGAAGCAAAGTAATTTGAAACTAACGTTAATCTTATTTCAAGTACATGCCAGTACCACGGTCGACTTCCAACAAAAGTATTAGAGAGAAGATAACTTAGAAGGATCATGCCCGTGATCACACTCTGCCTCTCAGGCAGGAGCCAACCAACTCTTGCAGTCGCCATGATACATCACAACCTGCAACAAGTGGGGATAAAACCCTGAGTACGACAAAGTACTCAGCTAGACTTACCCGTCAGAAACCAGAAATAAGGTGACACCAAGGATCATGCAAGGCTGATATAAAGTGGGGCTAGCTTGACAACATTTTGCATAAAAGCTTAATATAGATGATCAATCATTAATGCTTAAGCATCAAGTTAATTATCATTAACCTATCATCTATATTAGAACCTATACTAGAGCACTCACTTTATTAGGAGCAAACAATATTAACCATAGCAGGTATAAATTGAGGCAACCTTTCCATCGTGATCCAATTAACCATCCGTTCAATTTAATGGAATCTACGTTGCCGCTGCTCAAGTCAAGTGCTCACTAACCGGGAGCGACGGCGATTCGAATCGAATTCCTATCCAGCTGGAGGGGTATTTCTAACACTCACCGTGCATACCCCTGCCAGGGTCGCACAGGCCACCTTTTCATATGATTCAGGAATCGCGGGTCTGAATGATGTCATGACCCCAAGGGCGACACTCTGCCAGGTGATAGGGACTCTAACCCCCCTTGGTCTCACGCCAATGTCCCCAAGCACATCCTTTCTCTCCTCCAAGAAGCAACCTACCATTCGATTCCCGACCTGAATCACATTACTCGGCTTCGCGGTCGGAACGACTTATCCGGCCAACTAAGTGTTAGACTGCGTTCAACATGACTCAAGGACATACAGCGAATCGGTCCTTAAATGACTCAGACGGGGATAGATTCACACCCAAGACCTCCATGTCTTGTTGCTTCACTATCGTCATCCCGCCCGATCTCATTTCATTTTATTAACACATGGTTCCATTCCACGATAGCAAATATAGCCAACCGTGCCATATATGAATATCCCTATATCTCGCAGGTGACAGGAAATCACCTGACTTCTACCGCTTAAAGCAGGGCTAAGCATCTACTCGATCCTAGTCTATGTAGGATTTAAGGATTCATATATCTGGACAAGGAATGATATAATGCAGCAAGGGTTTCCAACCAACTTCTACCACTTAATGCAACAATACTTATAACATATATATATATATATATATATAATTAATTGCTTTGAAGATAGGAGGCTTATAATGCTCCGGGGCTTGCCTAAGATCCGACACAAGTCAGTTTAGTTAGCTTGCACCGTCATGGTGACATCTCCGGTCCTAGCACTTGCATTCAGGGGTTCTTCCATCTTCTGGACAGCCCACCGTTACACCATCATCTGTCTCCACATCATGCGCTCCACGTCCACGTGCTGTACCTAGCGTACCTAGGATGAGATGCATAGATGCAGATGCATGAACATAAAGAATACACATGAAGGAATGCAACAAGCATACTAAACAAGCATATGTTACACTATACACACATAAGCATGTCATACAACCAGCTAGCTATACATGATCAAGTACTTCACAATTTAGCAAAACATTTTAGGCATGCTACCTTAACTCTAGGTGTCCAAGATGACCATTTGCAATCATACAAACAAGAGCAAGTAGAAGCAAACAATTCTAGATACAAGTAGATTTGGACAGCAGCAAACAGCCACTTGTTTCAAACATAACTTAAGCTACAAACATCCCACAAGGATGATCTAAGACTTTATGAAAATCCATAGAAATCGTCTACAAGATTGATGTTTACATAAAAAGCAAATTACAAAGTTAAACAGGCCAAACATGTAGATGTTTCAGACCTAACCAGACATGGACATAAAACTGATTGCAACTTCAGAGAAGCATAATTGTAGTTACACAAATCCAAATGACTTGCAAGAAGACATTTTGGAAAGCTTATTAAATTATCTACATTTCATATATAACTGTCACAGCATGATTCCCAAGTTAAGTAGGTCAAAATTATACCTTTACAGAAACTGGTTCATACAAAACAGAGAGCAACCAATTGTATAACCCAAACTTTGAACAACTGTAACTCTTAAACTACTTGACCAAATGCCACCAAATTTTAACAGCAGCTAGATACATAAATTATCTACAACTTTTGTATAAATAAGTTTCACAACAAAGCACATTATCATGAAGAACTTTGCTAAGTTCCCAGATCTGTCCAGAAACCTCATTTGCAAGAAATAATTATTAACTTATGTTGCAAACATATAATTAGACAAAACCAACTTTACCAACATGTCACACATGACTAATGAACACCAGAAAACATAGTGTCCATTCCTAAATAATTTCTTTTAATGCATTTTCTTAATTTATTTAGATAATTTGGTGGAATTATGAACACATATCAAAGATGCATAATAAATTCTACCAAAATTACAGAGGCCTACACATGCTCCCAAAAGTCTACTATCCAAATTTGAAACCATTTGGACATGTATAACAACCTCTATGAAAAAGGCAAATGGCTATAGCAATAAATCATGTGAGAGCAAGTTAAACTTAACACTCAATATTTTCTGTGAACACAAGGCCATATTATGAATCAATATGATAGAGAAATATCATACTAAGGTAATGGAATAACATTTTCTATTTTATCATTTATATATTATTTATAAGCTATTTATCAAGCTATAAACAAGTTAAATTAATAACTTGAGCATACAGTAAGCAATGACCATGAAATTTATACCACAGTACATAAATAGCATGAAAATCCTACCATAAAAATTTCACATCAATTGGAGCATCACAACTCAAGATATAAAAATAACAAGGAAAATAAGCATTTATTTTTCATTTAACAACATCTAGGTCAAACATCCTGAAACCCGGAAACAACCTATAAGTTTTATATTTTTCTTAGACAGTGCATATTACTAGAAGACCAACAAAATTGGAATCACTAATTTTGGACTTCTAAAACTCCAGATATTGATGAAAGCAAGTTAATCCAATTCCAAAACCACTTTTCACTAATGAATTTCTACAGCACAAACACATGCATGCATGGCACAACCGATTACCCTAACATGCAGAGCACTTCACAAGGATTCCAACAAAACAAATTGCATAATTTTCGGAGCTACCAAATATGAGATATAGATTTTACAAAATAAAAGAAAAATCTATAAATTTGGGCACCAAATGAAATCGGGCGGGACCCACATGTCATACTCCCACTGCCTTCTTCTTCCTCCAGTTCGCATTACTGAACAACCGTGAAGCTGAATGAGAGGAGGCCGGTTCGGCCGGCAACAGAGGCGGCACGTCGGCAGAGAGCGCTCGGCTTCTCCAATTTGATGGGCTGGCGAGCTGGCGGGCATGCACGAGCGACAACAGGTGAGGTGTCGAGCGAGGCGAGCACGAGGGAGCCACGCGGCGTCGGGCCCTGCGTGTGGCCGGCCATGACCTTCCCTGTTCAGAATCAGAAGCTATAGACTGTCAAAACCACCTCAAAAATACGACTGAAACATCAATTTTCCTCCGCCTGTAACTCCTAACCCATTTCGTTTTGGCACAAGATGTAGTAACCAAAGTTGTAGGTCTACGCGAGATCTTCAACTTTTATTAAAGTGCCAAAGTTTGGTTCGGCCTATATTGGAAGATATGGAGTTCCAAATGAAGGTACTCGAAACTGAATTCTGCGGTTTCGTTTCAAACCTGCTGAAACTGCATTTTCCTCCTCCTAACTCCTAATCTGTGCACTGATTTGATCAATAAATTTCACCATCAGCTAGACCTACATGAGCACTCAAACTTTTCTCAAAGGGTCATAGTCTAATTTGGTTTGGTTTGCAATTGATAAATCACCAAAGAAGGGTAAACGAAAACTGAAACCTGAAAATGCAGTCATCCTAGACTTAGCCAAATTTCGGGATTCCAAAACAACATTTTATTGATTTTTGTGAGCTCTAGTTGACTAGGTTAGGGATCACACTAGCTCTTTATCATTTAATAAAGTTTGTTCCTCATGATATGTACTGCAACTTTTATTAAAGATCCTTTTACTAGATCAGCCTGATTAGGAAGACACCAGGCTCCAAAGATAGGTACCCAAAACTGAATTCAGACTTGAAAATATTTTCTGCTCTTCAAGAATAGCAGCTACTTCTTGGCTCTGTAACTCAGAATCCAACCTGAATCTCGAGGTGAGCCAATTGACAAAGTTGGAGCTTAATAAATTCTCTACAACTTTGTTAATACGAGCTATGACCAGATCAGCATAGTTTGGGAGATAATGAGCAAGAACAGAATCTGTTTTGAGGAAACATTGGAATTTCAGCAGAACAGAAAATTGGACTTTTGAGGGACTTAGAGGCTGAATCATGAGATGAGCCAATTGACAAAGTTGGAGCTTATAAAATTTTCCACAACTTTGTTATAGTTGACTTACACAGATTCAAACCCTAAGTTAGAGATTCAGAAGGATCAGTTTAGATCACTCCACTAATCAACTTGGAAAACAGCACTTGGGTGCTTAATTAGCATAACCACCCAACATGAGAAATGTTCCAAAAGACTAATTAAGTACTCCTAAGGTGTTTACAAACACTCATGGCCATCACTTGCATTAGTACCAAGCAATGTTTCATTGTTTCCAAAACATGTTTCCGTTATAATCCAAACAAGCACATAACTTATCATTTCATGTGACCTTTTGATTCCAAACTTCATGCAACTTTTCCAGGGGTCCCTATAGATAGAATGTGATGCGAGACACATGAATATATTGTAATAACACTACCCAAGCATATAATTTGAAAAGGGACCTATATGTAAAGCAATGATGCAACATCCAACTTTAGGTTAGGCTCATCTCCATAGATTGACCTTGACATTGTCATCTCCACTTAATCTGTCATGTTTAAGCTCAAACCCACTGCTTAGTGAGTGACAAACACCTGGGGTGTTACAGCCCTCCCCCCTTAAAAGAATCGCGTCCCGAGATTTGGAATGGAAGACCTTTTAAGGAAGAGAGACACGTTATCTAGTTCACAACATCTGCTATAGCATTCAGGTATAAAACTTCAACATCGGTGAACAATTTGGTCAAAAGCACTTTCTGATACTTACTCTTTATGGTAAAATTTGTCTGAAGAATTTCCTTCATTGACTTCCATGAAGCATTGTTACTTTGGGAGGAATCCCAGATAGCACAGTACTGCATTCTCAATGTACGGAGATCATTTGGTCCATGAGCGACCACTAACAAGTATCTGATTCTTTAGTGAACACATCATAGTCCATATGAACTTTACATTAGACCAAAATCTTCAGAAGTATGCTCATCAAAATGACTCTATGTTCACAAAGTTTGAAAAGCAGTCCTCTACCAAAATGGTTTGAGCACAACCTTCCAAAAGGGTGAGATCATAGACGACAAACATCCTCTGAGGTTATAGGATACTGACTAACCAATAGACAGGGTTTATGTTGATCTTAGATGTTCAATCATTCCAATATCAACTAATGGAGAACTACTTGAGGTTACAAGTGTGCAGTTCTCTTTCTCTGATGACAACACTGTATTATCTGAGTCTATCGATGGGTTAGTGAATGTGATAGCTAACTCTGTCGGCTTCGTATTCCTACCAACAGCTATCTAATAAGATTCTTTTATCCAAAGACAACAGTTATCTGGGTTGAATCAGATGCAACCTCTTGGGTAAAAAACATTTATAAGGTACCAAAGTATGTCATCATGTGGAAAATCATTACCAAGGCAAAATGTAGTGAGGCCTTAAGGACAACAAAAGTTGTAAATATTCACTAAACCGTGGGGAGTAGTCTACCACCAAGCGGTTGAGTAAACTTTTCCTTGGTGACTTAGTTGTACTGTAAGTTGAGTTGACTTGCAGCATAACAACTTTGTCAGGCCAACTTTCACCTGAGGCTTCCTCTTTAGGATCAAACAGGAGCTCTAAGATAGGAAATCTGTCGTTTGACACTTTTCAAATTACTTTTGATTCGCGATGGTATAAATTGATTTGCAGAAACCAAGGCTGCTCGTACATTGGGGATACAAGAAAGCAAAAGCAAATGAAAGAGTGTAAACTAGTATCTGTGAGACCTCAAAAGGGCCATCCAATAACAGATCTCGACTATTAATTTACATACCAATTCGAGGATGCACACACTTTGAACTCGCGGGTTACTTTTTGCAAGGCAAAATGCATACTCCGCCTAGAGATCATTCCTACAAGGATAAGGAACCACTTTTGAATATTCCTCAACACTTCATCCAATAAAGTTATGGACAAACTGTTTGTGGCACCTAAGGGCACAAGGATGCTAATTGAAACTAGGGCATGCTTTCTATAATTCTTCACTTTAGTTGATAGAACACCTTGCACTATCTGTGTGATTGTCCAAGCTGAATTTGACTTGGTAATACAAGGTCTGTCGAAGAAAGTGGTACTTGCAGTGTTGAGTGGTTTTGTTGTTTTCTTGCTCAACCTCGTTCCATGAGACATAGTCTTCGTAGCTACCAAGGGGTCGTTACCTAGCTGGAGATTAACCTTCCTAATGGTAACTAATTAGTTGTCTCTCAACACTAAAAAGTTCTAAACCTTTACTCTTGACCACAATAATCGTGGTTGACGCAAAACAAAGGGTTGCCATCGAGGTCAGCAGATAAGGAGTCACACCAAAGATGGTTGATTTCAATTGTATGGTCATTATGCATACAACGGTTAAAACTTGCATATTGTAACGATCGAGTCTTATCCAACGGATGACTTGTCCACTTAAGTGTTGTGTGTCCTTTTTATCCAACAGGAATGAGATACGTTGCTCACTCGATGACGCTCATCAATACTAGGACAACTAAGTAGAGTCACTTGTCTACCACCTATTGCAGTTTGTTAATGTTTATGTCAGTAACCTGTTCTTCAAAGGTTATCCTCTTAGTAACTTCAGGAGGAAGTTTTACTACTTTTGGTTCAATATAAGGGTATTTCGATAAGATATGGGAAAACAATCAAGGAAGAAGGTCACGTGAAAATCACATCAGTGTTGTTCTGCAATGGATTATGATTAGAAACCATGATACCAGCGCGTGCCGAGCAGCACAACCTTGTGTGTGCACCCATAGGAGGCTCTCAGTTTCGTCGCGGCACCATTAGTTGCTACTCATAACACCATTACTGAACATGCACCCAATGAGGAATTTCAATGACACGGATTGGGTTGATAAGGTAGATGCATGAATTTGCAAGCACACGATTTAGAGGCCACAACAAAAAAACATTTCGTCGCATTAGCTAACCTTTGGGAGAGGCAACCGGGTGGTCCAACATAAATTTGGGTGCGGTCTCCACAACTGGCAATGTACGAACCATGGTCAAAGGCTAGTGTTGATGAAAGTTAACTTGGTTGGTCAGTCAATAAAGGTCTTCACAAAAAGGGTTGGAAAACACTCACGGCTCATGCAAACATATAGGAGAACTAAACTTTGGGCTTTTGGTCAAGCAAAGGCATGGATACAAACACTCAAGGCTAGTAACCATGGCTACAGGATCAGACTCCTAAGAGAGAGAACCTAACTAGGGACGACAACCATGCGATTACGTAACGTGAACGTTGTTCTTAGGATAAAGCTATTCGACAATCGTATGTTCACCGAGGACAAATGAAGTGATAACTAGGGCACTAATTAGGTAACAAGCATACGAACATCACAGATAAGCATTTGAGAGATCCAATCAAATTAACTTAAGCAACCAATCCAAAGCACAAGGCTCACCTAAACTAAGCATTCACCTCAAGCACGAATTAACTACAAGTTTAGCTCAAAACAAACGCTAGCTAAGGTGACTAACTTAACATGTGCATAGAATCTGGACAACAGCACAATGGTTACTTGTTTCAACCATAACTGAGGTTGTAGACATTATATAAAGGTGATCCTAGACTTTCTAGATAGCTTAGGAAGATGAATACACTTTAGTTACTCATACCAAAAGCTAATTAATAGATTAACATGACCAGAAATGCTAATGTTTCAGATCTGTACCAATATGGACAGAAACTGACAAGAACTTAAAAAAATGCATAACTGGAGTTCTAGGGACACAACAAGGCTGATCCTTAACTTTATGTAAAGCTTATTAATTTGTCTATAACTTTCTTATTATCATATTAAGATGATTATATATCTAACAAGGCCAAACAAGACAAAGAAGACATCTCTGCCCAGATTTGGACATATGCCGTCATTCCACTTTATAAGCTTATAACTAGAGATTTAGACCACCAAAATTAGTGATATAGGACATTTTGGAAAGCTCAGAAAAAGTACTACACTTCTTCTATTATCTCCAAGACATGATTCCTTATTCACATAGGTCAAACAAACCAAACCTTCAGATCTGTTCTGAACATGAGCAGATTTTGACAACAAACTTCTAAAATTTATAACTACCAAAACATAAGACCTAGGGTCACGAAATTTTTGGACAAGCTAGATAAGTAAGTTAGCTACATCTTTGGTATTCTCCATAACTACAGAAAACACCATTATGAGCACGAAAGAATCACTATAACAGAAACTATTCTAGCAGCCAATGTTTAATAAGCAAAACAAAGCTTGCCTTTATTCTACTGAACAAGAGAGCACACAAACATATTATTCTAGCAGCTCTAAACATTATTACCTTAGACCAACACCAATTTAATTCATTTATGAGAATCGCAATTACTAAAATGATGTCTAAAGCACTTGCAATTGCTTATATGAACAACATATCCACCGCTTGGATAACTAGAGAACATTTACAGGTTCAAGCATGTAACCACAACTATTTTTAGCAAGTCTAAGCACACACTTTTCTCAAACAACATGGAGTAAGACATTCTTGTTTTACTCCACACAAGAAAGATAGTGTACCACATCACTCACAAGTTACTTACTATAGAACAAGAGTGAGAGGAGCATAGTCGTGCATAAAAGCAACAATCATGATAATGCATGCTTCATCCTATTCATCCTCACAAGATTGCCAACCTAAGGTGGCGATCACGTTCTATGTCGGTGGCATAACACGCACTCTCTCGATATATAGCTAGTCGTCAGCTACATTCGACTTACGCATTCATGGTTAGCGTACCTGCAGAAAATTTTCATTTCAGCCCAACAATTCTCCATTATATGGCACACAACGAAAGCAGTAAGTAAAATTTTTAAGTACTCCCATATACATATACCCCTGTATATATACATGTAGCATCAAAACTACCTGAATCATTAATCACCCACAATTAAGTACCTTCATATATACATGTGTGTAACATGTAAATAATCCAGTAACCAAAACTAGCTCTCCCCTGGACCGCAGGTTGTACGGTCATGCTCTCACAACTCACACTTACCTGAGCGTAGGTGCGACGTTGCATAAAAGTAAACTAGCAACATATATGGCTATTTCATATATGAAGGCTACCCCTAATCTGACACACTGGGTAGTATAGTGTGGGAGAGTTATCACACATACATACCTTGGCCTGGGCGTAGATGCATAAATGAAAAACCCCCAAGTTAGTACTTATATAAGCCACCTAATAATCCTTATATGGGCATAAGGAAATTGACCACTGGCATACTTATATTTAAAATTTAGATTTCACAAACCTATATATAACTATAAGATGATAAAACTGGTTTTAGAAAACAAAACATTTGTTTTAAATACACATATGACAAGTTTAATGTTGAATCTTGCTCCGATACCAGCTGTAACAGAACCGTCCAAATTATAAGAGCACAAGTACAAAAACAATCACCGAAGTGATCAAATTCTCACACTTGAGCCCATATAACTCCGGTAGTCCAATGAAATCACGAGGGATTTCAAACCAACCAACATACAAGCTAAGATCGTAGTGATTCAACATAACAAGTCACATGTTACAACTATTTCACAAGTAATTAAATATACATCGGAGTTCAACAAAGTTATTACAACTTAAGTTCATAAGTAGCGGAAGCAAAGTAATTTGAAACTAACGTTAATCTTATTTCAAGTACATGCCAGTACCACGGTCGACTTCCAACAAAAGTATTAGAGAGAAGATAACTTAGAAGGATCATGCCCATGATCACACTCTGCCTCTCAGGCAGGAGCCAACCAACTCTTGCAGTCGCCATGATACATCACAACCTGCAACAAGTGGGGATAAAACCCTGAGTACGACAAAGTACTCAGCTAGACTTACCCGTCAGAAACCAGAAATAAGGTGACACCAAGGATCATGCAAGACTGATATAAAGTGGGGCTAGCTTGACAACATTTTACATAAAAGCTTAATATAGATGATCAATCATTAATGCTTAAGCATCAAGTTAATTATCATTAACCTATCATCTATATTAGAACCTATACTAGAGCACTCACTTTATTAGGAGCAAACAATATTAACCATAGCAGGTATAAATTGAGGCAACCTTTCCATCGTGATCCAATTAACCATCCGTTCAATTTAATGGAATCTACGTTGCCGCTGCTCAAGTCAAGTGCTCACTAACCGGGAGCGACGGCGATTCGAATCGAATTCCTATCCAGCTGGAGGGGTATTTCTAACACTTACCGTGCAGACCCCTGCCAGGGTCGCACAGGCCACCTTTTCATATGATTCAGGAATCGCGGGTCCGAATGATGTCGCGACCCTAAGGGTGACACTCTGCCAGGTGATAGGGACTCTAACCCTCCCTTGGTCTCATGCCAATGTCCCCAAGCACATCCTTTCTCTCCTCCAAGAAGCAACCTACCATTCGATTCCCGGCCTGAATCACATTACTCGGCTTCGCGGTGGGAACGACTTATCCGGCCAACTAAGTGTTAGACTGCGTTCAACATGACTCAAGGACGTACAGCGAATCGGTCCTTAAACGACTCAGACGGGGATAGATTCACACCCAAGACCTCCATGTCTTGTTGCTTCACTATCGTCATCCCGCCCGATCTCATTTCATTTTATTAACACATGGTTCCATTCCACGATAGCAAATATAGCCAACCGTGCCATATATGAATATCCCTATATCTCGCAGGTGACAGGAAATCACCTGACTTCTACCGCTTAAAGCAGGGCTAAGCATCTACTCGATCCTAGTCTATGTAGGATTTAAGGATTCATATATCTGAACAAGGAATGATATAATGCAGCAAGGGTTTCCAACCAACTCCTACCACTTAATGCAACAATACTTATAACATATATATATATAATTGCTTTGAAGATAGGAGGCTTATAATGCTCCGGGGCTTGCCTGAGATCCGACACAAGTCAGTTTAGTTAGCTTGCACCGTCATGGTGACATCTCCGGTCCTAGCACTTGCATTCAGGGGTTCTTCCATCTTCTGGACAGCCCACCGTTACACCATCATCTGTCTCCACATCATGCGCTCCACGTCCACGTGCTGTACCTAGCGTACCTAGGATGAGATGCATAGATGCAGATGCATGAACATAAAGAATACACATGAAGGAATGCAACAAGCATACTAAACAAGCATATGTTACACTATACACACATAAGCATGTCATACAACCAGCTAGCTATACATGATCAAGTACTTCACAATTTAGCAAAACATTTTAGGCATGCTACCTTAACTCTAGGTGTCCAAGATGACCATTTGCAATCATACAAACAAGAGCAAGTAGAAGCAAACAATTCTAGATACAAGTAGATTTGGACTGCAGCAAACAGTCACTTGTTTCAAACATAACTTAAGCTACAAACATCCCACAAGGATGATCTAAGACTTTATGAAAATCCATAGAAATCGTCTACAAGATTGATGTTTACATAAAAAGCAAATTACAAAGTTAAACAGGCCAAACATGTAGATGTTTCAGACCTAACCAGACATGGACATAAAACTGATTGCAACTTCAGAGAAGCATAATTGTAGTTACACAAATCCAAATGACTTGCAAGAAGACATTTTGGAAAGCTTATTAAATTATCTACATTTCATATATAACTGTCACAGCATGATTCCCAAGTTAAGTAGGTCGAAATTATACCTTTACAGAAACTGGTTCATACAAAACAGAGAGCAACCAATTGTATAACCCAAACTTTGAACAACTGTAACTCTTAAACTACTTGGCCAAATGCCACCAAATTTAACAGCAGCTAGATACATAAATTATCTACAACTTTTGTATAAATAAGTTTCACAACAAAGCAAATTATCATGAAGAACTTTGCTAAGTTCCTAGATCTGTCCAGAAACCTCATTTGCAAGAAATAATTATTAACTTATGTTGCAAACATATAATTAGACAAAACCAACTTTACCAACATGTCACACATGACTAATGAACACCATAAAACATAGTGTCCATTCCTAAATAATTTCTTTTAATGCATTTTCTTAATTTATTTAGATAATTTCGTGGAATTATGAACACATATCAAAGGTGCATAATAAATTCTACCAAAATTACAGAGGCCTACACATGCTCCCAAAAGTCTACTATCCAAATTTGAAACCATTTGGACATGTATAACAACCTCTATGAAAAAGGCAAATGGCTATAGCAATAAATCATGTGAGAGCAAGTTAAACTTAACACTCAATATTTTCTGTGAACACAAGGCCATATTATGAATCAATATGATAGAGAAACATCATACTAAGGTAATGGAACAACATTTTCTATTTTATCATTTATATATTATTTATAAGCTATTTATCAAGCTATAAACAAGTTAAATCAATAACTTGAGCATACAGTAAGCAATGACTATGAAATTTATACCACAGTACATACATAGCATGACAATCCTACCATAAAAATTTCACATCAATTGGAGCATCACAACTCAAGATATAAAAATAACAAGGAAAACAAGCATTTATTTTTCATTTAACAAGATCTAGGTCAAACATCCTGAAACCCGGAAACAACCTATAAGTTTTATATTTTTCTTAGACAGTGCATATTACTAGAAGACCAACAAAATTGGAATCACTAATTTTGGACTTCTAAAACTCCAGATATTGATGAAAGCAAGTTAATCCAATTCCAAAACCACTTTTCACTAATGAATTTCTACAGCACAAACACATGCATGCATGGCACAACCGATTACCCTAACATGCAGAGCACTTCACAAGGATTCCAACAAAACAAATTGCACAATTTTCGGAGCTACCAAATATGAGATATAGATTTTACAAAATAAAAGAAAAATCTATAAATTTGGGCACCAAATGAAATCGGGCGGGACCCACATGTCATACTCCCACTGCCTTCTTCTTCCTCCACTTCGCATTACTGAACAACCGTGAAGCTGAATGAGAGGAGGCCGGTTCGGCCGGCAACAGAGGCGGCACGTCGGCGGTAGGGACGTGGCGGAGGAGCACGGGGAGTCTGCTCGCATCCACGGGGAGGCTCAGCGTGGCCATGGCCTGCTCGTGGCGGCCCGCCACGGAGCAGCAGCGACGCAGCGACAGGATGACCCGGCGACGGCGCTGCAGGGGAGGGAAAGGAAAGGGCTGGAGCGTCTAGGCTTCGGCGGCGCTTGCGAGGCGTGGCTAAGCACTGCAGCAGAGGAGGAGAGGGTGCAATGCCTACAGCAGCAGCTCAAAGCGCTCTCTCTCTCGGTGGCTCAGTCGGACGAGCGGAGAGACAGAGCGAGATGGAGATGCAGAGAGCGCTCGGCTTCACCAATTTGATGGGCTGGCGAGCTGGCGGGCATGCACGAGCGACAACAGGCGAGGTGTCGAGCGAGGCGAGCACGAGGGAGCCACGCGGCGTCGGGCCCTGCGTGTGGCCGGCCATGACCTTCCCTGTTCAGAATCGGAAGCTATGGACTGTCAAAACCACCTCAAAAATACGACTGAAACATCAATTTTCCTCCGCCTGTAACTCCTAACCCATTTCGTTTTGGCACAAGATGTAGTAACCAAAGTTGTAGGTCTACGCGAGATCTTCAACTTTTATTAAAGTGCCAAAGTTTGGTTCGGCCTATATTGGAAGATATGGAGTTCCAAATGAGGGTACTCGAAACTGAATTCTGCGGTTTCGTTTCAAACCTGCTGAAACTGCATTTTCCTCCTCCTTCTAACTCCTAATCTGTGCACTGATTTGATCAATAAATTTCACCATCAGCTAGACCTACATGAGCACTCAAACTTTTCTCAAAGGGTCATAGTCTAATTTGGTTTGGTTTGCAATTGATAAATCACCAAAGAAGGGTAAACGAAAACTGAAACCTGAAAATGAGTCATCCTAGACTTAGCCAAATTTCGGGATTCCAAAACATCATTTTATTGATTTTTGTGAGCTCTATTTGACTAGGTTAGGGATCACACTAGCTCTTTATCATTTAATAAAGTTTATTCCTCATGATATGTACTGCAACTTTTATTAAAGATCCTTTTACTAGATCGGCCTGATTAGGAAGACACCAGGCTCCAAAGATAGGTACCCAAAACTGAATTCAGACTTGAAAATATTTTCTGCTCTTCAAGAATAGCAGCTACTTCTTGGCTCTGTAACTCAGAATCCAACCCGAATCTCGAGGTGAGCCAATTGACAAAGTTGGAGCTTAATAAATTCTCTACAACTTTGTTAACACGAGCTACGACCAGATCAGCATAGTTTGGGAGATAATGAGCAAGAACAGAATCTGTTTTGAGGAAACATTGGAATTTCAGCAGAACAGAAAATTGGACTTTTGAGGGACTTAGAGGCTGAATCATGAGATGAGCCAATTGACAAAGTTGGAGCTTATAAAATTTTCCACAACTTTGTTATAGTTGACTTGCACAGATTCAAACCCTAAGTTGGAGATTCAGAAGGATCAGTTTAGATCACTCCACTAATCAACTTGGAAAACAGCACTTGGGTGCTTAATTAGCATAACCACCCAACATGAGAAATGTTCCAAAAGACTAATTAAGTACTCCTAAGGTGTTTACAAACACTCATGGCCATCACTTGCATTAGTACCAAGCAATGTTTCATTGTTTTCGAAACATGTTTCAGTTATAATCCAAACAAGCACATAACTTATCATTTCATGTGACCTTTTGATTCCAAACTTCATGCAACTTTTCCAGGGGTCCCTATAGATAGAATGTGATGCGAGACACATGAATATATTGTAATAACACTACCCAAGCATATAATTTGAAAAGGGACCTATATGTAAAGCAATGATGCAACATCCAACTTTAGGTTAGGCTCATCTCCATAGATTGACCTTGACATTGTCATCTCCACTTAATCTGTCATGTTTAAGCTCAAACCCACTGCTTAGCGAGTGACAAACACCTGGGGTGTTACACCTATCACCTGGCAGAGTGTCACCCTTGGGGTTGCGACATCAGTCGGACCCGCGGCTCCTGAACTGTACCAAAGGTGACCTGAGCAGCCCTCGCCAGGCGTGACTCGGTGAGTGTTAGAAATACCCCTCCAGCTGGATAGGAATTCGATTCGAATCGCCGTCGCTCCCGGTTAGTGAGCACTTGACTTGAGCAGCGGCAACGTAGATCTCATTAAATGAACAGGTGGTTAAGGGAATGATACAATGTTGCCACAATTTATACCTGCTCTAGATATAATAATGATCATTGTTTGATTATAATCAAGTGCATGCTTAGTACAGGTGCTAAGATGGATGATAGGTAAATGCTAAAAAGAACTGCTAGTACAGGTTATAAGAGTTTCAATTACTTATGCCTTTATGCAAAATATGATGTCAGCTAGCCTCTTGTGTAAGCCTTGCATAATTCTTGGTGTCATCTTATTTCTGGTTTTTGACGGGTAAGTCTAGCTGAGTACATTCTAGTACTCAGGGTTTATTTCCTCCTGTTGCAGATGATATGCTCTACCAAGGCTTTTGCAAAACTTGTCTCCACCCTGCGGGTGACGAAGACTAGATCACTAGGGCGTGATTATCTTTTATGTACTTTCCTTAATGCTTTTGTGGGATGTTGATCATTAAGACTGGTAGTAGTATGTGAACTAATGCGTGTGTTATGCTTCCGCTACTTTATAAACTTGGTTTGTAATAATTGCGACTCCATGTGTGTAAAATTTTTCGGAACTACTTGTGAAATGTAATGTATGATGTTGTATGTTGAATGATGCGATCTTGGTTCTAAGCAAGTTGGTTTAAAATCCTTCGTGGTTTCGATTGACTACCGGGATTATATGGGCTCAAGTTCAAAAATTTGAGCGCTTCGGTGCTTGTTTTTGTACTTGTGCTCTTATAATTTGGTCGGTTCTGTTACACCCGTTGTCGTACCTCGAGCTGGTGCTGCCACCGCCGCCGCCGGGAATGTGTATGACCTAATGCCTCCGGTCACGCCACTATCGAGCATGCGGGAGTCCCCGTGTTCGACCCCGCCTTCGTCGTCCTCTGCTCGTGGTCCCCATGCCGGTCCTGCCTCTGCTCGCGGTCAGCCTGAGCCGACGGCCCCGCGGGGCTCTAAGCCCACAGCGGCGACAACCTCCACGTCCTTGTGCGGGTGCGCGTGTCCCTAAGGAGGTCGGCCTTGATGGCGGCCGGCACAGGCGCTAGGGGCGCCACGGCTGCCTGCAGGGACGACGGCTGCAGCACCCCCTGCGTGCGTGCAGCGGCCTCTGCCTAGCTGCTGCGGTGGAGATGGGGAAGAAGAAGGAGCCAGGGGCAAAAAGGACATTTCCCCGCTGCTCTCTCTCATCAGAAGCAAGAAATTAATATTTTATTGGCCGCGGTGTCTAGGAGCAAATTTGACAATAGTGAGAGTGTCCATCAGCAAACTACTCCATTTTGCATGTCCGCTGGCAAAGAGGGGTCACTTTCAGTGTCTTGTAGCCAATTTTGCCTAATATTTATGATATCAAATAAGCATTATTACATTGTACATTAATTATATTTCCATAGTATACCCATAAGATGTTATAAATCTTTGTAATTTCTCTATAATTTTGGTTAAGCTTAAGATGCTTTGACTCTTTACGAAAATTGAGATGCCTTATAATTTAGAATGGAGAGTGTATATTAAAAGGCCATTTGGCGTAGCTCAGCAGACTTTGCATATGTATATAAAAAGTTGAAAAGAGGGCTCCTACATGGCAAAAGTTGTTTTATTGTCACATGGGAGCAATATGATTTTGATTGCCTCGTGTCTTAGCTCAATTTCAACTTATTTCATGGGAATGTTACATTTGAAAGGGATGGTCGCACAAAATGGAGACAGCAAGATCCAATTTCTTTTGGCATGACCTTGGCCAAAAAGAAGAAATATCACATGAAGTTCTAGCACGACATTAAACATTCCTATATTAGAGGTTTAGTTTATGTAGTCAACAATAGGAAGAAAGCTAGATTCTGGATGGATGTATGGCTGGGCCATTGCCCTCTCAAAATAGTTTATAGCATGATCTTTGGCATCTATAATGAACAAGACTAATCGGTACACAATATATTGAGAAACGATGAAATAAACCTTACGTTGAGAAGAACTTTTGGAGAGGAGGACCATGAGGAATGGCAACGACTAAATTCGCAGATTAAATATACATTTGAACACTCAACCTGATACAATGAGATGGGTTTTAGAGAAAAATGACAATTTTACCACAGCTTCCATGTACAAAGAATTAAACTTCCTTGGAGTAGAAAATAAGGAGATCATGTGTATTTGGAGAGAATAAAAATACCAATCAAAATCAATATTTTCTTGTGGTCAACTTACACAGACTGTTTACGATATGCATAACAACTAACCAAGAGGAATGTCCTAGAGACATTCACTACAAATTCTGCGGCCAAATTGAAACAACACAACACATTTTTTCGCGTGCCATTTAGCACATTACATCTGGTGGACTTATCATGAAGTTTGCTTTTGGAGGATGCTTCCGACAAACTTAACTCGATTTTTAAGCTTAACAACAAGAAAGGGGCTGGTCTATATATATATATATATATATATATATATATATATATATATATATATATATATATATATATATATATATATATATATATATATATATATATATATATATATATATATATATATATATATATATATATATATATATATATATATATATACTAGCTTGTATAAGTTGGTGGCTTTGGTTAACTCGTAATGACTATGTCTTTAACAATATAATCATTACCCAAAATGATATTTTGGTACATCGCTTGATTATTTTTATACAGAAATGGATCATCCTGCATTCCTGCTCAAGGCGAAGGAGAAAAGTTGGCGATGAGAACGATGGAGAAATTATCACAGCATTTGGCACAATCAAGCGATCAGTGAAAGCCGTGTAGTTTTCTTTCTCTTTAAAATGTCGATTGTAGTGTGTTGATGCTTTGTTGGGTGGGCTCTTGCTGTTTAAATAGGTAGTGCCTTGTGCACTATAAGGGCTCCTTTGGCACCACCCTTAGCCCCAGCTTCACGCTCAGCTTCTGTGAAGCCCTGCTAAACAGGCAAAAATCGCCCACCTTCACGTAAGAATCCAATGGAGCGATTCTCGTTTTTTTTTTTTGTATAGGAGGCTAGGAGCAGAAAAAACGTGCTCTCCACTGTTTCCTATTCATCTGCCACAGGAATCACTTCAGAATTGATTTTTAACCTGCTCTATAGCTTGCTCCCCATCAGAATCACTAATTCAAACAATCAAGAAGTGAATCTCAAGAATCAAGAAGTGAAGTTCTACAAAAGTGGTTATAATGCTTTACCTTGTACTAAGCAGGTTTTCGAGCAAACTCATCAAAACTTTGCTTTCTATAAATCGGGACAATGGTCTTTGGTCAAAAAAAAAAAACTACTCCGTATCTTTCTTCTATCCATACGCACATGTGGGAGCGAGTGCATGCAGGCCAGGCAATGCCACTTGATGCAGGAGGGGCACACGTGTGAGTGCCTGCGCTCATGCTTTCTTTGCGGAAGAGAAGTCCATGCATGGCCGGCCGGCGGCCGCTGCGGCGCTGCCCGTCCCCTGTGCGGGCAGGCCGAGAGAACAAGACGCTGCATGATGCATGCTGGCTGATATGGCTGCAGCGAGCCTGCAAAAGCCGTTCCACCATTGCTGCGCATTGGCATTGGATTGCACGGGGCGCCTGTTCTCGTGCTGCAAAGATTTTTCGTCGACGCAGGAGCCAGGAGCAGCCCTACGCTAGTGTACGATAGCTTGGCGATGGCAAACGCACGTGACTGCGTTGCGTCTGGTTCACGAAAAGAATTTTTTTTACGTCACATCGGATATGTCAGAAGAATATCAGAAGAGTTTTTCAGATGATAATAAAAAAAATAAATTACAGAACCTGTCAGAAAACTGCGAGACAAATCTAACGATACTAATTAATCCATTATTAGCACATGTTAATTAATGTAGCATTTAAGATTTTTTATGGACTAATTAGACTTAAAAGATTTGTCTCGCGATTTCTCAAAAAAAAACAAAGTACGAGCCTGTTTAGTTCCTCCCCAACCCAAAAAGCAAACCCAAAAAGTGATACAGTACCTGTCACATCAAATCTTGCGACACATGCATGGAGTACTAAATGTAGACGAAAGAAAAAACTAATTACACAGTTTAGTTGTAAATCACGAGACAAATCTTTTGAGCCTAATTAGTCCATGATTGGACACAAATTACCAAATAAAAACGAAAAGTACTACCGTAGCCGAACCCAAACTTTTTCACCAACTAAACAACCCCTACGTTCCATGCAGTCCAAACGTTCTCGGGCGGTAGCATGCAG
Source organism: Saccharum hybrid cultivar R570 (assembly GCA_038087645.1). Taxonomy (NCBI): domain Eukaryota; kingdom Viridiplantae; phylum Streptophyta; class Magnoliopsida; order Poales; family Poaceae; genus Saccharum; species Saccharum hybrid cultivar. The sequence goes on along the minus strand of JAQSUU010000199.1, from coordinate 10,601,161 downwards.
CAGATTTCTGATCAGACTTTTCTCGCCCCCTACCATGACCCATGGACCAGCAGAGTTCTGATCAGTCAGAAAGGTGAGCAGTGCGTCCGAGTTCTGACCGGTGTTTTGTCGTTGCTCCCGCTCGAGATCGATTTGTACTGTAATAGTGATATTGGCTGTGTTTACTTCCTCAAAAAACCACTGTGCAAACAAAAGATTTTCCGTCACATCAAACTTGCGATACATGCATGGAGTACTAAATATAGATGAAATCAAAAACTAATTGTACAGCTTGGTTGTACTTTGCGAGACGAACGTTTTGAACCTAATTAGTCAACGGTTGGATACTATTTACCAAATAAAGCCAAAACGTACTACAGTACTTTTTTTACACCTTTTTGCGGAACTCAACACACCCATTGAGTCTGTTTGGTTATCATCCTGATGTTGGCACCTTCATCAGTATGTAAAAGTTCAGTTTGTAATAGTGCAACGACATCAATTTGACCGGCGTTCAGTTTTTTTCTGCCTGAGTCCGTCGCTGACTTGGCCTTCATGCATCGACAAGTACCTGAGTGCTCGAGTCCATCCCTGAGTGGCCCGAGAGCATGTGTGTGCCGTTCTATCTGTTCTTCCAGCGGCTACAAGGAATTGGTGTATGTATGGTATATCTACGGCCGGTTTGGAACAGAGAAATAGAAAAAAAAAACATAGAATATAAACGATTGTCGGTAGAAAATAGAGGATTGCAAAACACAAGAATCCTCCATTCCAGTGAATAAGGACCGGCTCGTCCCTCCATTCACACGTAGGAAAAATTTTCGAGAGCTTGAAGTAGATGTTTTATTTCCTCTATTTTATGAAGGAAAGCAAGTCTTTCCATAGGAAAGAAAAACTAAAACTTTATTCCTCCATTCTAATCACCATTTGATGTAAGCAAAACATATGAATTGGATTCCTTTGAAATTCCTATGAAAATCCTCAGATCCAAACCAACCATTACATTCCTATGGTATATGCAGGTGTTTCCGTCAAGGAGCTTTGCATGATATAGAAGGAGAAAGAATATTACGTGTGTGAATAGCATACGTATTGTAAGCGTCCTCGTTGTATTGTATAATTCTCTATAAAAAAGTACTAGTCCTTTGGGCCGGAAGAAAATAGAGAAATAAATCAAAGTTGGAGCTCTGATCTCTGCATGCCAAGACGTGACCAAATAGAAGCTCATTTGGATGGTTTATGAAACGAGGCTATTGGTAAGCGCGCTAGCTTTTCTGCAGTGGAAACGCATGAGGACTCCCAGAACTCTAGTAGGCCGGAAGCCCAGAAGTTGTCGTCGAGCGATGGCTTTGGGCCAATAATTCTGGAACGGGAAGATTCAGCTTGATAACACTTTTAGCGATGCCTTTGGGCCAATAATTCCGGAACAGGAAGATTCAGCCTGATAACCTTTTCTTATACTCTCTACGTACCAAATTATAGTTTATTTTGACTTCTTTTCCAAGTCAAGTTTTTATAATTTTGACTATATTTATAAAAAAAATATATTTATTTTACAAGTTCAAATAAACATAATATAAAACACATTTTATGAAGAGGTTAATAAAACTAATTTGGTGTTGTAAATGTTTGGTACATATTTTTTTTATAAAGTGGTCAAAACTAAGGTCACATTTAGTAGAGATTCTCTAGCAGCATTAGGAGCAGTTTGACAAATTTTTACCGAAAGGGTCTAAATGTAATGTGAGAGTTTGAGGACTTTTTCCAGCCGAGTGGAAGGCCGTGACAAATGTTTTCATGTGTTTTGGGCGGCTCCAAAACAACCTGTTGTTTGGCCATTTGGGAAGGTGACTGATGGGATGCCATCACCATCAGTCTTCTCACAACAAGGTGTAAAAGCAGTGGTGGATCTACACTGGCATACCCTGCAGGTCTAGCATGTATAAAGTATATATACATGTTATTTATATTTTTAATAAAACATAAAAACTTGCAAAATAACTTTTTTTAAGCTGAACCTACCCATCTTTATTAATCTGAAAACGTGTAGGAGTTACAAACACCATAAGGTGGACTCAATAGCCACACATGCCGACCTAAATCATCGTAGATAGCACTACGAGCAATATTATGAGCATCAACATTGGAGTCTCTCTTCTCATGCACGAACTCAACGCTAGCGAAGGTTGATCTTCTCACATTAATCTCTTGAACAATTTGCCCATAGACTCCCTGACTGCCTTGACGAATATTCTTCACGACGTTTTGATTATCACTCGCCAATCTGAAGTTTGCCACTTGAATATCTAGAGCGAGGGACATACCTTCCCTATAGGCAATAGACTCCATCACCTCTGGGTCTGATATCCCCCTTAGCACCAGAGCTGACGCTCCCAGGAAACGACCAGTCTCATCTCTGGCAATTGCCGCAGCCGACGCTTTGAGATCGTTCTTGGAGAGTGCAGCATCAACATTTATCTTAACCATTCTAGCAGGTGGAGCAATCCACGCCGGGCTCCTATGGGCTATGCACAAAGTGGACGCCGACCTTGGTTTTTCTTGTCCAAGATCGGCTATGAACCTGTCAACAAAACAGTGGGTCGACAATGGGCTTTGGAACTCATTCTCGTGAATTGCTTTCTGACGGACATACCAAATAGCCCATAAAACCACTGCCACTCTAACTGAATCCGCTTGTGGGAGGATCTTGAATATCGCTGCAAGCCAAGCTTTGGCATCAGTCTCTGTAACTCCGCAAATTGCTTCCACCAATACCTCATTTTCAAGGGCCCAAATACACCTTGCCATGGTACACTCTAACAAGGAGTGTTTCCAGGAGTCTTGCGATCCACAAAAGAAACAGGCGCTACTCTGAGCCATGTTCCTGTGGTGCAGAACGTCTCCAGATGGGAGGGAGATACGTGCAAGCCGCCATAGAAAGATGCTGATTTTTTAAGGAACTTTCACCCTCCACAGAGATTTCCACTCCTCTGTTATCGTCTTATGATCAGACCGGCCGGCAATATTCTGTAATGCTGCCTCACACTGATCCCTACGGTGGACCAACATAAAGTATGCCGACCGTACTGAGAACATACTCCTCTTGTCTAGATGCCACGCCCAAAAATCATCTTGATTCCTTGTATAGATTGGTATATTAGCAATTGTCGCAGCATCTATAGGAGTAAAGCATTCATTCAGCAATTCCAAATTCCACACTGCCTTCGAGTGAATTATAAGCTCTGAAACAAGCTGCGGTGGATTAGGATATGCTGTCCTGATAGGTCTTCGTAAAGTACCTGTCGGTAGCCAATTTGTAGTCCAAATCGACGTCAATTCCCCCGTGCCAATTCTCCTGATCAAGCCTTCTTTGAGAACCTCACGCCCATCAATGATCGAACGCCAGACTCTCGAGGGGGACGACCCAACTCAGCTTCAAGAAACTCTACATCAGGAAAGTAAACCGCCTTGAGGACTCTCACACTTAAGGAACGTGGCTCCTGCAGGACTCGCCACGCTTGTTTGGCTAACAGAGCTAGATTGAAAAGTTCCATATCCCAGAATCCCAGTCCACCCAATGATTTTGGCTTAACCATCAAGTCCCAGGCCACCTAGGCTATTCTCCTCTTGCCATCTTTACTTCCCCACCAAAACTTTCTGAACAGACTAGTCAAGTGCTCACAAAGGCCCCTCGGAAGCTTGAGGCATGACATTGAGTATGTGGGAATAGCCTGGCAACTGATTTTATCAAAACTTCCTTTCCACCTACAGACAGGCATTGTTCAAGCCAACCCTCAATCCTGCTCCACACCCTATCCTTCAAATATTTGAAAGCACCTGTAGTTGCAGAACCAACATCTGACGACATTCCGAGATATTTTTCACTTAGCGCTTCATTATATACTTCCAGCAAGCTTTTAATCTCGTCACGATTTTGCTGTCTCACTCCCTTCGCAAAATGGATGGAGGATTTCTCCATATTAATCTGCTGTCCAGACGCTCAACAATAAGTATCTAAGACCTCTTTGATCACCAAGGCATTCTCCCTATTTGCCCTAAAAAACAGCAGGCTATCATCTGCAAAGAGTAGATGGCTGACCATTGGAGCCAGTGGTGCCACCTTAATTCCATTGAGAACTGATGATTGGTTTCTTGATTTCAAAAGGCCAGTGAGGCCCTCTGCTGCTAAGAGGGACAAATAGGGGGAAATCGGATCTCCTTGTCTTAAACCTCGTGTCGGTCTGAAACTATCCAACTTATCACCATTGAAAAGAACCGAAAAAGAGACAGAGGTGACTAACCTCATTACCATATCAATCCAGAGTTGGTGGAAACCCAACCGACCCATAATTGCCGCCAAGTAACTCCATTCAACACGGTAGTAGGCCTTTTTCATGTCCAACTTCAGTGCACAACATCTCAGATCACTTGCCCTCTTTCGCTTCATGAAGTGTAAGCATTCATAAGCAGTGATGATGTTGTCTGTAATGAGCCTGCCTGGCACAAAGGCCGACTGTTCTTCTGAGATAATATGTGGCAGAATGACTTTCAATCTATTCGCCAGAACCTTGGAGGCGAACTTATAGAACACATTACATAAGCTAATAGGTCGAAACTGACCAACTTCCTCCGGACTAGCGACCTTTGGGATCAGCACGACTAATGTGTCATTGATGCATGAAGCATCTTCCACACCACGCAACACTCTCATCACTGTGTTAGTAATCTCCTTACCACAAAGCTCCCAGTGCCTCTGAAAAATGTGTGTTGGAAAACCATCAGGTCCTGGCGCCTTCGTCAGAAACATTTGAAATAATGCCTCCTTTACCTCTCCTTCAGTATAAGGATCAAGCAACTTACTGTTCATCTCTGTTGTCACCTTTAGTGGTACAGTAGATAACACCCTGTCCATATCTTATGTGCCCTCTGATGTATATAAATTCTCATAGAACTGAGAAACAATAGATTTTAGCTCGCTTTCATCCTCGGTGAACTGCCCATTCATTTTCTTTAACCTTGTAATCCTATTCTGTTTCCTCCTCTTGCTCGCCCTAAGGTGAAAGAAACGAGTGTTCCTATCACCCGCTGCAAGCCACAACACACGAGAACGTTGTCTCCACATGAGCTCTTCTCTGTAATTGAGCTCGCGGATCCGTTCTACCACTTTCTGCTCCGCGTGAGATGGGCCCAGGCGTTGATGGTCCTGCTGCATAAATTCCAACTCCTTGTTCAATCTCCGAAGCTCATCACGGACACTGCCAAAGGTGGATCTATTCCACTTAACCAGGTGATTAGACACCTCTTTTAACTTTGCTTGTAGCTCAAGCGTAGATGTTGCCTCACCATCTCTTCTCCAGGACTCAACAAGTGTTTTAGAAAAATCTGGGTGAGTCTCCCACATCTGCTCATACCTGAACCGCCTCTTCTGTTGTCTTGGTCTATCTTCTGAACGCCACTGCAATAGGATTGGGCCATGGTCCGAAGCCACTGCAGTCAGGTTCTTAACTGTGGCATTAGGAAACCGACTACACCAATCTGCATTGGCCAGGCCACGGTCTAAACGAGTACGGCAGTAAGTACCTCCCGCCACCTTCTTTTCAAAGGTCTAGCTGCGACCTTCATAGCCGAGATCACTGAGACCACAGACATCAACCATCTCTCTAAAGCCAGAAATCTGAGCCCTGGTGCGCTCCTTTACACCCACATGCTCTGACTGATGTAGGACCTCATTAAAGTCACCGACACACGCCCACGGAAGCAGTGACGATGATCGAATAAATTTAAGCAAGTTCCATGTCTTATGACGCTCACTTAACTGTGCCTCCCCATACACACAAGTTAGTCGCCAGGGCTCACAATCGCCCTCTTTTATGATCGCATCGATGTGATATTGTGAGTATGGTAAAATCGCCAAATTTATATTATTCATCCAAAAGATACCCAGGCCACCACTACGACCTGTACTACTTACAGCAAAGGAATTATCAAATCCTAATGTACCTTTCAACTGCTCCACCCTTGCCTTGTGTACTTGGGTCTCTAGGACACAAAGTACAGAAGGGGCAACCCGCCTCGTCAGATCACGAAGCTCTTTAACTGTCACGGCGTTGCCAATTCCACGACAATTCCAACTCAAACAACTCATGGAGACTGGCGGTGCTCCCTAAGGGAGCCCGCCCCATCATTATTGTTCAGATTTCCCTTCTTCTCCTCCGCCCTCCGCGCTCGCTTAGTATCATGGGGTGATGTATAGGATGGCGGTGGGGGAGGAACCTTTGGTTCGTCCTCTAACACCAGTTGTTTGCGAGCACTGGATCCATCTCCTCCACCCGCCACAGATGTCATCTTGATCGGACTCGAGGCAGTGTCAGCTAGTTCCTGGTCTTCAGGAGTCTCCTCCCCTACTTCGGCAGAGGGGCACTTCCTGGAGCCCGAACTATCACTTGCTGGAGCCATCTTCGCTTTCCACATTGGTGGACGGGCACCACGACCCCCCGTTTGACCGCGTCCGCCCCATGCTGGTCTACCTCCGCGTCCACCACCACGTGCAGCATCCTCCCGAGGTACTTCACGGTCAAACGTTCGAAACCTTGGTGTGCCTGGGTGCCATGTTTCTGCTTCAGCAACCATCCATGCACCAAACTAGAGATCTTTCTCAGCATACTCACCCGCCCCACACTCCATGTGAACATGACCCACGAGGCCACAATGGGCGCAGAAGCGGGGGAGTTTCTCATACTTCACTTGTAGCAGCATCTTCGCCTGTCCCTCCGGAGCTAGAGTTACTACTCGAACCAGGGGTTTTGTGGCAAGCAACTTCACCCGGACTCGATGAAAATCTCCCGTCCTCGAGGCGATCGCCCTCATCTCAATCTCCTGCACCACCCCCACCTTCGCAGCTAGTTGCTTCACTATCGCTTCAATACGGAACAGGTGGGGGATCTTGTGAATTTGGATCCACCCGAGCACCCTGTATGGGATCACCTTCGGTATGGTGGTTGAGCCATCAAACTCCTCGAGCATCAACGCATATCCTCGGAAAATCTAGGGACCCTCCTCCATAATACGCTTCCAATCTCCCAGGCAGAAAGCCTAGATCATGAACAAATTCTTGCCAATCGCCCGAAAAGTCACCTCCCGTGCTGGATTCCACGCCGACCTCATCGTTGAAATCAGCGATGTAGTGCTAAAATCCTTCGATGATAGAAGTCTAGCCGTCGCCATCCACTTCACCGCCGGGAGATTTTCCTGGTCCACCTTTGCCAGAACAACCTCATCCTTCTCTGCTTCATTCAGTTGGAGTTTACTTAGTAGTTCATCCACGTTCAGGTCCACCTTCTTCGCCCCCATCTTTGAGCTTTCCGCCGCCATCACTCTGCACCCCAGGAACCCGCAAGAGCCCTACAGATACGATGCACCAAGGCTGGGTAGTTGAACGAGGTCAACCCCTTAGTCAGCCCGAGCGCGTCGCACCTGGGAGGAAGCCCTCGCAAGATCAGGACGGGGTCGAGATCCCTCATCGGCAGGATGTCACCGTCAAGGTCATCAAAACCCTAAGGAGAGCCCCAGGTCCTGGTCCGAGGGTGGTACTTGCAAAATAACTAACTGAGGTTGCGCCGTGCGGCGTGAGGCCTTTTCACTTTCGAGGCCCACGACCTCACCCAGTGACACGGCCTATACCAGCTACGGGCCTACGGCCACACGACGTCACTTGGAAGGACCCCACACGACGGGGCTTTAGGGTAGGAGTAGGAGTCGGATCCAATGCCGCTGGGTCTTAGATCGCTGTCATCTCCAATCAACAAAGTCGTACACGTGCTCAGGCGAGGCTACGAGGACACGACGTCACCACTAATCATGATTAAGATGGTCCGATTGAGGATCCGCCCTAGCTACTTTGCTGCTGGTTGGCTGTGCGTGCTCGACTGCTAGCTACCGAGGTATTCTATCTCTGCTTTTGTCTCTTCTTTTTTATGTAAAAACATAATGTCTATGGATATTGCTCGGCAACGGCAATTGTTGATAGAGTATTTTCTACAATGGTTTAGTGAAAAGCAAAATTAAGAATTTGTTAAGAGGCATTTTTAAGTGAATAAAGATAATATAATTGAAACATTCACATCCCTTAGAAAACGGTTTAAAAAGCCAGATAAGCAGTATGATAAGTGTCGGGTACCAAAAACAAGGGTACCCACAATCAACGATTAAGAAAAATAAAACCAACAGGACTAGCCGAGACAGCAGACGAAACACCTCGACCACGTTCTGACTCGTACGAGGCTCGCTCGATGGGACGCCTCGACCACGTTCCGACTCGTACGAGGCTCGCTCGACGAGCCGCCTCGACTACTGAAAAATCTTCGACTCGCACGACCCAGGGTCGGGCCACTTGATCCACCTTATTCACCAACTCTGAGACAAAAGTCAGAGCATTTAATGCAAACTGCCAACCACTTCCTACCCTCATGGCTACAGCAACAACCGGCATGGGAGCAGTACCAGTGTTAAATCTTACTTTTTACTGCCCATCCCGAGGTGGGAGGTGAAAACCTGTTACTGTACGCGCTATACCGTGCACTATTTTACCACTGATCACCCTCGAGGGAGAATACGACAAGGACCGTACCCCGCGATCCCGGGGACTCGGCCTTATCCGTTCACCGTCGATCCACCTCGACCCATCCTCGGCCCAGCCTCGACTCACTGCCGGTCAACAAGGAAGAAAGGCTGACGTGACACAGGACCCGGAGTCTTTTCACCGTCTCATCCTCTACGTCACCATGGTGTTCGGGAATGGCCGACCATTCTCGGGGCACGTGGCTACAACAGCCTCCACAACGATCGACAAAACTTCCCTCGGCGTCCCTGCCTCCTCTTACCCTATAAAAGGGCAGGCGGGGGGCTCTACAAGGGGGGCGAACGACGAATGACAAACGACGAAAGACCAGTCACCTTCCCACCATAGAAGATCATTATCTCAAGCAATCTCCTTTGTACTCTCACTTTTTCTCTGAGACTTGGGATCGGTTCCCTCTCTCACATCTTGTAACCCCTACGCAAGCACTTAGGTGCAAGGAAATACAATACTCCCCCTCCCCGCTGGACGTAGGGCCTTCTTTTGCCCGAACCAGAATAAACCTCCGTGTACTCTCCTTGCATCACCATCAGATTAGGGATACGCAGCATTCATTTACTTGTTGGCTTAGGACCCTTGCAGGACCAAACGCCGATAGTTAGCGTGCCAGGTAGGGGCCGCTGTGTGCCAACATCGTTTTTCTGCCATTTTTCTGGATGGCTGACCTCGAACATCCACTCCCGTTGGCCACGGTGATCTGGTTTGGGAGCTTGGAGTTCATGTCCCTTGGCCACGGCTACGACATGGTCCTCCTCCTGCCCAGGCACCCGGCTGACAGGGACCACGAGCTCTCCCAACCTGGGGGAGTGCTGCGCCGGTATCGTCGCTCTCGTCACGCACGCGCCGCCCGGCGATGGCGAGCCCAGCGCAACCGCCGTCATCGCCTTGCGGAGGGTGATGGTATTCTCCGATCCGGCGCCTCTCAGCCAGACGCCAACATGGATTTCCTCGCTGAGGATCTCTATAGGATGAGCTTGGCTGAGGGTAAGATACCGACAGGGAGTCCCACCGCTCTACCGCCCAGTGCGGCTCCACCACCAGCCAGTTCGACTACTCTAGCACCTGGAACGACGCCTTCGTTAGCATTCCCGTTTGGACTAGACTGAAAGTCCTATGTTTGGTGTTGGTAATTAGTGACAATACCTAAGTAATAATCCCATGCCTAAGTTGTATGTAGCATATGAGGATTAGTACACTCCAAGGTTGGTGGCAAGATGGACATGGTGATCATGATGGCCACACTTGGATTTGGACGCAACCCTACGTGATCAAGGCAAAGGTATATGCTTAAGGGTTGTGTTTTAGTAAGCAAGACACCTAGTGGGTGTGGTTACATTATAGGATAGATAGCCGTACTATAAAGAGGGGAATGACGCGGCTATTGAACTCCTAAGTGCCTCTAGATGTGCATTTCATGATCATATGCATTTGGATAGAACTAATATCGCCTCGAAAAATGATTGTGAAAATGCTAACACACTCACACATGACGAGATCACTTGGTGATGTTAGCACATTTGCGAAGGCGGTGGAGTTTGAGCGGTAGAGAGGGTTTGGTTCCTCTCTCCCTCCCGCCGAGATTGCGAGGCGGGATTAAGGCATTTTCGAGAAGTTGAAACGATTATTTTCCACTATGCCGGAAGTCCGAAAAAGAAACGGAGGCGAACGGAGGTCACAGAGGTGACCGGACGCTGAACTGGACGCGGTCCTTGCATGACCGGACACGTCCGGTCAGTGTTCAGTGTCTGCGCGTTTTTCAGTTCGATGATCGGACGCGAGGCGCGTCCGGTCACTGATGATCGGACGCGTCCGGTCGTTCAGGGAGCTTACTGGACTCTAACCGGACGCTGTCTTTGTCGCGTCCGGTCATTTTCTTCAGCGCGTCCGATCACTATTTCGTTGAGCGCTGCTCAGGCGACCAGCGCGTCCGGTCCTTCATGGGACCAGCGCGTCCGGTCGTTCCCGGCGCGTCCGATCAGTTGGACCAGCACGTCCGGTCGTTGCTTCGCAGTTAGCCGTTGGGCGACCGACGCGTCCGGTCAGTTGGACCAGCGCGTCTGGTCAGCCCGTTTTCGGCTGTTTAAGTTTCTAACGGCTATATTCGAAGGGGTACGTCTATAAATACTCGTTGGCCGGCTCAAGGCTCTCTCTCTCGAACATTTGACATACTTGTGAGCACTTTGAGCTAAGCAACTCCCCTCCCACTCATCTCTCTTGCTTCTTTGCATATTCAAAGTGAGATTGAGTGATCCAAGTGCATTTGCATTGTGAGATAGCATCTAGTTGGCACTTGGTGATTGATTTGCTGCGGGATTCTTGTTTCTCTTGGTGGTTGCCGCCACCTAGACGGCTTGGAGCAGCTTGGAGGCGTTGGCAAGAATTGGTGATTGTTCTTGGCCACCTCCGGTGATTGTGAGGGGTTTATGCCTACCTCGGTGAAGCGCCAAAGGCAACATTAGTGAATTGCTCGTGTCATTGCAACCTTTTGCCATTTGGTAGGTTCTTGTGGTGCCTTTTGAGAGGCTCGGCGTGTGACCGATTAGCCACCGAACCACGTGGTAAAGAGGGACACAACGGGGACTAGCGTGCCGGCAAGCACGTGAACCTCGGGATAAATCTTCGTGTCATCACTTTCATATTGTGATTGATTGATCCCGGTGTTCGGTTATATTGGTATTCATCTATTGATCATATTGATTGGTTGGCTCAATACTTCGCCCCTCGGTGATACCCTCCTAACTCTCTCTTGTATTTATTTCTTAGTTACCTTGCTAGCTTGTTAGTGTAACTCTTAGCTTGTGTAGCTAGCTAGCTTTAGTTGTACGGTTTGACTTGTGCGGTTGAGTGCAAATAAACTAGAATTGTGAATTGGTTAGGTGGCTTGCAAACACCCCATAGGCTAAGCAAAACTCGCATCTCGCTATTTGTTATATTGATAAACTTGTTTAGCTTGTCTTTGTAGAAAATTTTATAAGGCTATTCACCCCCCTCTAGCCATCAAGACCTTTCAAGTGGTATCGGAGCCGTGGTCACCGTTTGTAAGGCTTAACAACCTCGGTGTAAGATGGCTCAAGTTATGTTCAATCATGTTAATGGCAAGCCTCCATTCTTTGATGGCGTCTCTTCCTTTGATCATTGGAAAAGGAAGATGAAGCAATATCTAGGCAATATACATGAGAAGGTTTGGGATGTGACCAAAGAAGGATACATCATTCTTGATGAGGAAAACCTCACTCCCAATGACCGCATCAACAAACAATGCAATACGGCGGCACTTGACACAATCTATCGTGCCATTAATGATAAAGTATTTGAGCAAATCAAAGATCTTGAAAAGGCAAATGAGCTTTGGATAAGGCTTGAAGAAACATATGAAGGTACTTCAACGGTAAAAAGTGCCAAACTATATATGCTCAAGGACAAGTTCTCCACATTCAAGATGAAGGATGATGAATCCATCCCGGAGATGTTCTATAGGCTCCAAGTTATTGTCAATGATCTCAAGGGGCTTGGGGAGAAGGTTGAGGACAAGGACTTCTCACACAAGTTCTTGATGTGCTTACCCAAGAAGTTTGCCACCTTGAGAAGAATGATCTTTAGAGAGGGATTGGACAAGGTCAAACCAACCAATGTGCTTGGAGATATAATGACCGATGCCCAATACAATGATGATGAAGATGAGGTAGAAGAGAAGAAGGAGACCAAGGTCAAGCAAGAGAAGCCCATTGCATTCAAGGCTTCATCCTCTAAGGGCAAGAGCAAGGTAGAAAGTGATGATGATGATCCATTCGATGATGAGACCATGGCCCTCCTTGTGCACAAGATGGGAAGGTTCATGAAGAAGAAAGGATATGGGGCAAGGAAGAGGAGAGACACTATAAAGGCAAAGACCCTTTGCTACAATTGCAATAGCCCCGATCACATAGTGGTGGATTGCCCCTATGAAGATAAGAGATTTTATAATGGGGACTTGAAGCTCAAGAAGAACAAGAAGGATAAGAAAGAGAATGAGAAGAAAGCAAAGAAGAGCTTTACTTTCAACAAGAAGAAGAAGGGTGGTGGTTATGTAGTCACTTGGGATAGTGACAACTCCGATAGTGATGATGATGAAAGCTCAAGTGATGATGAGAGGATCACTCGACGAGCCACTGCAAACATCGCCCTCTCCAACAAGCCATCCATCTTCGACACTACATCAACATGCCTTATGGCCAAGCCTACCAAGGTAAAACATGATGATAGTGATGATGATTCTTGTGCTAGTGATGATTGTAGGAGTGATGATGAGGAGGATGAGGACTACTCCAAGGATGATCTATTAGGCATAATAGATCAAATGAGCAAGGGCTACAAGAGGACAACCAAGAAATACAAAATCTTGGAACAAGAGCTCATTGCCAAGAGCAATGAAAATGATGCCTTGATGGAGGAGCTTGTTGCTCTCAAAAAGAGTAAGGAGTGCAAAGGAATTGAACAAGAGCTCAAAGCTCTTAGGAAATCCTTTGATGAGCTAGAGGCTTCTCGTGAGTGTCTAAAGGAAGACCACGAGGATCTTGAAATTGCTCACACTAGGCTTAAGGAAGCCCACTCCACTCTACTTGAGCTCATCAAGGAAAAGGATCTTAAGTTGGAGAAGTTCATAAAGGAAGCTAAGAAGGAGAAAGTGATTGTCACTTGTGATATTGGACTAACATGTGATATTATTGATGATTCTTTATTTGTTAGTCCTACTAATGCTTCATGTAGCTCATCATCATCCACCACAACCAACTCTACCTCTACTACTAATGATTCATCACTTGTGGTTGAGACTCTCAAGAGAGAGGTGGATGATCTCACCCGCGCATTAGGCAACGCCTATGGTGGGGATGCCCGCTTGCTAAAATGCTTGGGTAGCCAAAGGTTCTCTCTTAACAAAGAGGGATTGGGCTATACTCCCAAGAAGGGCAAGGCGGCCTTTGCTACTCCAAAGTCTTGCTTTGTGAAGGGCAATGGTCGTTATTGCAATAGATGCAAGCAAGTTGGGCATCTAGAGATTAATTGCAATAAAATGAACAAGAACAAGAAAAATGCTAATGTACCTTACATTCCTTTTGATTCTTGTTATGTGCTTACCAAGGGTGAGAAAGGTGTGCATGCTAGGTTTGTTGGTACACCAATTGTGGGCCCAAAGAAGAAGGCCATTTGGGTACCAAAGAGCTTAGTGACTAACCTCTAAGGACCCAAACAAGTATGGGTACCTAAGAAACATTAATTTGTTTTGTAGGTTAATTACAAGGCCGGAGGAAGGCATTGGGTGCTTGATAGTGGGTGCTCTCAACATATGACCGGTGATTCAAGAATGTTCAACTCTCTCAAATCAAATGATAGTGGCATTGATAGCATCACATTTGGTGACAATAGCAAGGGTGATGTAAAGGCTCTTGGAAGGATTGCAATCTCAAATGATTATAGCATCTCCAATGTGCTACTAGTTGAAAAGCTCAATTTCAACTTGTTGTCGGTTGCTCAATTATGTGATCTCGGTTTCAAGTGCATATTTAGTGTTGATGATGTAGAGATAGTTAGTGTTGATGGCTCTAACTTGATCTTCAAAGGCTTTAGATATGAGAATCTATACTTGATTGATTTCAATGCTAGTGACACTCAACTTTCAACATGCTTGCTCACCAAATCAAGTATGGGTTGGTTATGGCATAGAAGACTTGGTCATGTTGGCATGAAGCAATTGAACAAGTTAGTAAAGCATGACTTAGTTAGAGGCTTGAAGGATGTCACATTTGAGAAGGATAAGCTATGTAGTGCATGTCAAGCCGGAAAGCAAGTAGGCAACACTCATCCATTGAAGAGCATTATGAGTACTTCCAAGGCATTTGAGTTGTTGCACATGGATCTATTTGGGCCAACTACATACACAAGCATTGGTGGCAACAAGTATGGTTTTGTGATTGTGGATGATTTCACTAGATACACATGGGTATTCTTTCTTGTGGACAAGAGTGATGTATTTGACATATTCAAGAAGTTCATCAAGAGAGTGCAAAATGAGTTTGAGACCACAATCAAGAAAGTAAGAAGTGACAATGGAAGTGAGTTTAGAAACACAAGAGTTGATGAGCTATGTGAGGAGCTTGGAATCAAGCATCAATTCTCGGCCAAGTATACACCTCAATCAAATGTCCTAGTTGAAAGGAAGAATAGAACCTTAATTGATATGGCAAGATCAATGTTGAATGAGTATAATGTGAGTCATTCATTTTGGGCCGAAGCAATCAACACGGCTTGCTTCTATAGCAACCGCCTCTATTGCCACAAGTTTCTAGAGAAGACACCATATGAGATCTTAAATGGAAGAAAGCCCAACATTGCATACTTTCGGGTATTTGGTTGCAAATGCTACATCTTGAAGAAGGGCACTAGATTGAGCAAGTTTGAGAAGAAATGTGATGAAGGATTTCTACTTGGTTACTCAACTACTAGCAAAGCTTATAGAGTTTGGAATTTGGCTAGTGGTTTACTTGAAGACGTGCATGATGTTGAGTTTGATGAAACAAATGGCTCTCAAGATGAAGAAGATAACTTGGATGATGTGAGAGGAACTCAATTGAGTAATGCTATGAAAGAAATGGATATTGGTGATATTAGACCAAAGCAAGTTATTAATGTAGATGACAACAAAGATCAAGTGCTCCAAAGTCCAATCACTCAAGCTAGTGGTTCTCTAATGCAAAATCAAGCTAGTACATCATCTCAAGTGCAACAAGATCAACAAGTGGCTAGTTCATCATCTCCAATTCATGATCAACATCAACATCCAAGCAATCAAGTCCAAGTGCTTCAACCAACTAACATTGCAAGAGACCATCCATTGGATTCCATCATTGGTGACATACAAAGAGGAGTTCAAACTAGATCAAGATTGACATCATTTTGTGCTCACTCTTCTTTTGTGTCAATGGAAGAACCCAAGGACATTGATAAAGCATTGAGAGATCTAGATTGGGTAAATGCAATGCATGAAGAGCTCAACAACTTCAAGAGAAATGAAGTATGGGAACTAGTTGAAAGGCCTAAGGATCACAATGTCATTGGAACAAGATGGGTCTTTCGCAACAAGCAAGATCAATATGGGATAGTAGTAAGGAACAAAGCAAGACTAGTGGCTCAAGGTTACACACAAATAGAGGGTCTTGACTTTGGTGAAACTTATGCCCCGGTTGCAAGATTGGAAGCAATTAGGATCTTACTTGCCTATGCTTGTGCTCACAATATCAAGCTATATCAAATGGATGTAAAGAGTGCATTTCTCAATGGGTACATTCAAGAGGAGGTGTATGTGGAGCAACCTCCCGGTTTTGAAGATGACAAGAAACCCAATCATGTATACAAGTTAAGGAAGGCTTTGTATGGATTAAAGCAAGCACCTAGAGCATGGTATGAAAGATTGAGGGACTTCTTGCTATCCAAAGGATTTGTCATGGGCAAAGTTGATACAACACTATTCACCAAGAAGATTGAGAAAGACTTGTTTGTGTTGCAAATATATGTTGATGATATCATATTCGGTTCAACCAATCAAGATTATTGTGATGAGTTTGGAAAAATGATGGCCAAGGAATTTGAAATGTCAATGATTGGTGAACTTAGTTTCTTTCTTGGACTTCAAATCAAACAAATGAAAGAAGGTACATTTGTGAGCCAAACCAAGTACATCAAAGATATGCTCAAGAAGTTTGGCATGGAAGATGCAAAGAGTATTACAACCCCAATAGGCACTAGTGGAAGTTTGGATAGTGACAAGAGTGGCAACATGGTGGATCAAAAGCTATATAGATCAATGATTGGTAGCCTACTCTATGTGACGGCATCAAGGCCCGATGTGATGTTTAGTGTATGTATGTGTGCAAGATTTCAAGCCTCACCAAGAGAAAGTCATTTGAAGGCAACAAAGAGAATATTGAGGTACTTAAAGCATACACAAGATGTTGGATTGTGGTATCCCAAAGGTGTAAGTTTTGAGCTAGTTGGATATTCGGATTCCGACTATGCCGGTGATAAAGTGGAGAGAAAGAGCACTTCTGGGACATGTCAATTGTTGGGAAGATCACTTGTCTCATGGTCATCCAAGAAGCAAAATAGTATTGCACTATCTACCGCCGAAGCCGAATACATCGCCGCGGGTAGTTGTTGTGCACAAATCTTGTGGATGAAGGCAACATTGAAGGATTTTGGAATCAATTTCAAGAATGTGCCATTGCTATGTGACAATGAAAGTGCCGTGAAGCTAACTAACAATCCGATTCAACATTAAAGAACAAAGCATATTGATATTCGCCATCACTTTATTAGAGATCATCAACAAAAGGGTGACATTGCTATTGAGAGTGTGGGCACCGAAGATCAATTAGCCGATCTATTCACCAAGCCACTTGACGAGAAGAGATTTCACAAGCTAAAGAATGAGTTGAACATACTTGACTTCTCCAACATGAGTTGATGCACCCCATATATGACATGCCTCTCCTTCGAGCCCTAAGGTACAATTGGTTGACATGTCATACATTCTATACTAAGGACATGTTTAGTGCATCTAGTCATAATTTACATGTTCTAGGCTCATTCATGAAAATCAAATGAATTTGAAGTTTATATGGTACCACTATTGTTTCCATGACTTGTATGATCTAGTGGTAGCATATAACTTGTTTAAGTAGCTTGTGATCCTAAGTGTTTAATCTAGAAAACTTGTCTAAATATTTGCTTCAACTTGGTGCATGATAACCCTACTAGTGAGGTGTGAAGAAGCTTGCCCTTGGATCAAACCGAAGTATTTTATTTATGCAAGCAATCTAGGTTGAATCATAAACTTGATCCTCACCCCATATTTCAACATGATAATCTATCTAAGGTTTGCACCTTGTGGTCAATTGGTGCCAAAGGGGGAGAAAATATTGTTCACAAAGATAGAACTCAAAGGGGAAGAAAATGTTGTGGAGGAGAAAATGTTGTTCACAAGATAGATTCTAAAAGGGAGAAAACCTAAAGGGGAGAATTGATAAAAGAAGGGGATCAACTAAAATTTTTGAGCACACAAGTAGGGGGAGCAAGCTCTTTAAACATGAATGTTGCATTTCTATGTGCACTTCATATGTATGATGCATAGTTATGCGTTTTGTTTTCTCCGATACATTGCTTATGTGGTGACTTGCTAGTATAATTTGAATGATGCATTGAAATACTAGCATGAATAGGAAGTAGTTAGATTTTTCTTGCTTCATGTTTTTCAAAATGGTACTAGAGCCTTGCTTATAATGTTGATCTCACGAGGTTTCTAGTTATGTTTGCGCTTTTCCAAGTGGAATCTAACTACACAAGGTGCTAAGATGGTGTTTATCGCTACTCCGATGGTATCACGCTTCAAAGGTCTATAATCTAAAACACTTAGCACCTATTGGTAGACAATGCTCCTAATCTTTCCTATCTAACATGTATGCTTCCAAAATCCAAACATATAGCATACATGTAGGGGGAGCCATTGCTATCAATTTGAATTCATGATCACATGTCCATAATTCTTACACATGGTAATATACTTGGACAATGTGACATGGGTTCAATCAAAATTTTTATCATAATATCTTTGTGAAAGGTTTGTCACCAATTACCAACAAGGGGGAGATTGAAAGTCCTATGTTTGGTGTTGGTAATTAGTGACAATACCTAAGTACTAATCCCATGCCTAAGTTGTATGTAGCATATGAGGATTAGTACACTCCAAGGTTGGTGGCAAGATGGACATGGTGATCATGATGGCCACACTTGGATTTGGACGCAACCCTATGTGATCAAGGCAAAGGTATATGCTTAAGGGTTGTGTTTTAGTAAGCAAGACACCTAGTGGGTGTGGTTACATTATAGGATAGATAGCCGTACTATAAAGAGGGGAATGACGCGGCTATTGAACTCCTAAGTGCCTCTAGATGTGCATTTCATGATCATATGCATTTGGATAGAACTAATATCGCCTCGAAAAATGATTGTGAAAATGCTAACACACTCACACATGACGAGATCACTTGGTGATGTTAGCACATTTGCGAAGGCGGTGGAGTTTGAGCGGTAGAGAGGGTTTGGTTCCTCTCTCCCTCCCGCCGAGCTTGCGAGGCGGGATTAAGGCGTTTTCGAGAAGTTGAAATGATTATTTTCCACTACGCCGGAAGTCCGAAAAAGAAACGGAGGCGAACGGAGGTCACAGAGGTGACCGGACGCTGAACCGGACGCGGTCCTTGCATGACCGGACGCGTCCGGTCAGTGTTCAGTGTCTGCGCATTTTTCAGTTCGATGATCGGACGCGAGGCGCGTCCGGTCACTGATGATCGGACGCGTCCGGTCGTTCAGGGAGCTTACTAGACTCTAACCGGACGCTGTCTTTGTCGCGTCCGGTCATTTTCTTCAGCGCGTCCGGTCACTATTTCGTTGAGCGCTGCTCAGGCGACCAGCGCGTCCGGTCCTTCACGGGACCAGCGCGTCCGGTCGTTCCCGGCGCGTCCGGTCAGTTGGACCAGCGCGTCCGGTCGTTGCTTCGCAGTTAGCCGTTGGGCGACCGGCGCGTCCGGTCAGTTGGACCAGCGCGTCTGGTCAGCCCGTTTTCGGCTGTTTAAGTTTCTAACGGCTATATTCGAAGGGGTACGTCTATAAATACTCGTTGGCCGGCTCAAGGCTCTCTCTCTCGAACATTTGACATACTTGTGAGCACTTTGAGCTAAGCAACTCCCCTCCCACTCATCTCTCTTGCTTCTTTGCATATTCGAAGTGAGATTGAGTGATCCAAGTGCATTTGCATTGTGAGATAGCATCTAGTTGGCACTTGGTGATTGATTTGCTGCGGGATTATTGTTTCTCTTGGTGGTTGCCGCCACCTAGATGGCTTGGAGCAGCTTGGAGGCATTGGCAAGAATTGGTGATTGTTCTTGGCCACCTCCGGTGATTGTGAGGGGTTTGTGCCTACCTCGGCGAAGCGCCAAAGGCAACATTAGTGAATTGCTCGTGTCATTGCAACCTTTTGCCATTTGGTAGGTTCTTGTGGTGCCTTTTGAGAGGCTCGGTGTGTGACCGATTAGCCACCGAACCACGTGGTAAAGAGGGACACAACGGGGACTAGCGTGCCGGCAAGCACGTGAACCTCGGGATAAATCTTCGTGTCATCACTTTCATATTATGATTGATTGATCCCGGTGTTCGGTTATATTGGTATTCATCTATTGATCATATTGATTGGTTGGCTCAATACTTCGCCCCTCGGTGATACCCTCCTAACTCTCTCTTGTATTTATTTCTTAGTTACCTTGCTAGCTTGTTAGTGTAACTCTTAGCTTGTGTAGCTAGCTAGCTTTAGTTGTGCGGTTTGACTTGTGCGGTTGAGTGCAAATAAACTAGAATTGTGAATTGGTTAGGTGGCTTGCAAACACCCCGTAGGCTAAGCAAAACTCGCATCTCGTTATTTGTTATATTGATAAACTTGTTTAGCTTGTCTTTGTAGAAAATTTTATAAGGCTATTCACCCCCCTCTAGCCATCAAGACCTTTCACTGGACTCGGTTGCCCGGACGTATGCTTCTTCTGTAAGCACCAGCATGAGTGCTTACGAGGAACTCCCTGGACACCATCTATGTTCCACCCTCGACCTCGTTGCATCCACGCCAGCTTTCCGAGTACATGGACTCCACGGAGACCCTTGATACGGAGCTCCATGCAACTGCCTTTCAACATCACGACCCTAGAGACGCACGGCCTCACATGCACCTGTTGTACTACTATTTCGGCTCCAGACTCTGACTCTGCCGATAACACCTATGACCCGACTCGCGAGTGCTTCAATATCGATGGAGCTATCGCGTCGGATTTGGAGGATGAGGCAGCCATTGGAGGAAGGAACACGCCACCTCAGGTCGAGCTCTCTGCTGAGCGGGATGAGGCTCAATTCCTTGCGGACCAAGGAATGCAACTCGAGCAAATCCGCGAGTTGCAGGACAGGCTCGATGAGGAACGAGAAAATCTGCGCCTACTTCAACAAACCCTCGAGCATGAGCGCGTGGCCCACACACATGGCGAAGGAGCTCGGGAGAGAGCTCGTGACGTCAATCGTCGCATCGTCGAGGATCGGGTAGTCAAGCCCCTGGTTTTCGGTCAAGCCAGCCAGAACGTGGTCACAACCGCCATGCTCCTTCGTAACATGCCCGAGCCATCGAACCCCGAGACCCACCAAGCCCGGGATGAAATTCGAGGACTCCTCGAGACCGCTGCTATGCAGCAGGCCGAGAGTTCTGCCTCGAGGCGACGCGGGCTTGCCTCAGAGCAGCCTACGGAGCACTCCCGACAGGAGAGAGAGGCCTCGGTTCATCCCGAGCCCACCCAACGAAACAAGGCGGCCTCTGTCCATGAGCGCATCGTCGACAACCGTGAACCTCGCGATGCCCGTGACAACATCATCGAGCGCCGGAGGCGCAAACATGGTGACGGTGCAGCTCGAGGCTACCACGAGCACAGAGGTGGGCGCTACGACAGCTCGGAGGATCAGAGCCCTTCACCCGAGCCACCAGGCCCTCGGGTCTTTAGCAAGGCCATTCGCGAAACATTACTCCTGGCTCGGTTCCGCCCTCCCACGACTCTTACCAAGTATAACGGTGAAACCAAACCCAAACTTTGGCTCACTGATTTCTGCTTAGCTTGTCAGTTGGGTGGGGCCATCGATGACCGGGTCATCATTCGACAACTTCCCCTGTTCCTGTCGGACACCGCTCGAGCCTGGCTCGAGGATCTCCCACCTCGACAAATCCACGACTGGAATGACCTTGTGAGAGTGTTCGAGGGGAACTTTAAAGGAACTTATATGCGCCCCGGCAACTCATGCGATCTCCGGAGCTGCAAACAGAAGCCGGGCGAATCCCTCCGGGACTACATCCGACGTTTCTCCAAACAACGCACCGAGCTCCCCAATATCACTGACTCCGACGTCATCATGGCCTTCCTCTCTGGTACCACCTGCAAAGAGTTGGTCCGAGAGTTGGGCCATAGCACTCTCATCACCAGCATCAGGTCTGAACAAGCTGTGCTATTTTTTACCGACATCGTCCACCTCTTTGGGGTTCCTAACTGCATCATCACGGACAACGGCACCTAATTTACCGGTAAAAAGTTTCTGGATTTCTGCGTCAACCATCACATCTGTGTGCTCTGGTCGGCCGTAGCTCATCCAAAAACAAATGGCCAAGTAGAATATGCCAACGGCATGGTCCTACAAGGTCTGAAGCCAAGAATTTTTGACAAGTTAAACAAACACGGCAAAAAATGGGCCGCCGAGCTCCCTTCGGTCCTGTGGAGCCTAAGAACGATGCCGATTTGAGCCATGGGGTTCACTCCATTCTTCTTAGTCTACGGGTCCGAGGCTATGCTCCCGACTGATGTAGAATATGGATCCCCGAGGCTGAAAGCCTACAACGAGCAAACCAATGATGCCACAAGAGAAGACGCCCTCGACCAGCTCGAGGAAGCTCATGATGTGGCTCTATTACACTCGGCAAGATATCAGCAAAGTCTCCGACGCTACCACGACAAACACGTCCATAGACGAGACCTCAACGTCGGCGACCTGGTGCTACGGCGAAGCCAGAACAGCAAGGGACGACACAAGCTTACTCCACCATGGGAAGGGCCATACATCATCGTGGAATTACTGAAGCCCGGCACCTACAAACTATCAAACGAGAAAGGTGAAATCTTCACCAACGCATGGAACATTGAACAACTACGTCGCTTTTTTCCTTAAAGCCTCGAGGCTCTGTAAATAGTTTCACAATCCGATGTTAGAATAAAGAATACAACAACGTTCAAGGCATCTTTTCATAACAACTAGGGAGGATCGACCCTGTTTTCTCAGAGTCGACCCTCCCTCGGGGGCTGCAAGGGGGAACCCCCTATATATCCCCAAAAAATTCACATTTTTTCAAAAAAGAAGAGAACTGCTACATAAGTCGACCAGGCCGCAAGCGCACCCCAAGGCTCAAGGGCCACCGAGCCGCGAGATCACCTACGCTTCCGAACTATGGTACCTCCACTCACCCCCCATGCCGAGGGGTGCAACCACGTGCTAAGTAGACCTAGTAATAGTTCATGACTTTGAAAAAGCTCACGACTAACATTTCCGTTCGCTCCGAATCAAGTTCTTACATGATCTATGAGGCCGCAAACGCGCCCTAAAGCTCAAGGGCAGTCGAGCCATGAGATCACTTACGCCTCTAAGGCTATGGTACCTCCACTCGCTTCCTCACGCCAAGGGGCATAACCACGCGCTAATAAAATCATGTAAGAATACGATTCAAGCGAAAAAGGGAAGAAAAAACTTGAACAAAAAAGACATTTAGTACAAACTTACATCTAAATGTTTCAAGGCCCCCGAGGCCATCACAACGAAAGTTACGAATATTAACTTATTTACACGGGCCCTCATGCCCAGTTTTGGCTCACAGGCCCTCGTTGTCGGCAGGCGGGACCACCTCGACCTCGAAAAGCTTTGCAAGGCGACCCTCGGGCTCCTCAGCGGCCTCGATCCGGTTCAGGCAGGCGACTTCATTCTCCTCGTCCGTCCGATCTGGATCCATGATGAAGCCATTAGCGATGAGGTCCATGTCGTACTCGAATCCAGATCGAACGACCGCCATGACCCTCTTCACGCCGTGATGCAACCCACCTCGTATCCTCTCACGGACGAGGCCGCCCAGCGTCACCATCCGACGGACAAAGGAGTTTCCCGGTGCGTCCTCCTCGATATCAGCATCGGGCTCGACCCCCAGGCCATCACACACCGAGGTGATAGCACCCTAGAGCAACTGAGTCCACCCGACCTCGCCTCGAAGAGGTTCTGGAATGAGGTGGCCGTCGCCTGGGCCGCATGCTGCTGCTTCTCCAACTCTGAAACATAAGCACTGAGTTAGCATAAGCCTGGGACCTCAACGCCAAGGCCAGAACACAACAAGAGGTTTACCCTCAGCATGGGTCTACCAACCCATGACCTCATTGCGCAGCTCCCCGCACGCCTTCTCAGACGCTCGAAGAGCCTCGTCCTTGTCATAGACCGCTGCCCTCAGCACCTCAATCTCCCGACCGGTGCCCGAGAGAGCCTTGTCCCTCTCTCGGACTATCCCCTTCAACGTCACAACCTCATCCTCCAAGGTACTGACGCGAGCAGATGCCATCCCGATCTGGATGTTGAGGGCATCACGCTGACCACCGACTAAGGTGACATCCTCCTCGAGCTCCTTCACACGCGCCAGCAGCGGCGCGAGGTCCTCACAAGCTTTAGCCGCCTCCTCCCGAGCCCTTGCCACGTCTTCACGTGCCTTGGCCTTGGCTTCTCGGGCCTGCGCCGCCTCCTCCCTAACCGCTACATGGGCGACGCGGAGCTCTCCCACCTCGGCGCTCTTCTAGGATAGCCGCTTGTTGGCTTCCTCGACTAGAGCCCATTGACAAGCAAGCACCGCCCACACGCCACTCTCATGACAAATAAAGAGTGACTTGCGACGAGAACGCTCCTTGAGCTCCTGACCACAGTTAAAACCTAAAAAACAGAACCAATGAGAAGGGAAGGATGAAACACAAGGAAAGACTAGCAAACCCGACTTACCTCGAAAGCCTCCGACATACCCTGCACCAGGGTATCCGTGACCGTGCGTAGGGATTGCAGGGAGTGCTTACGGATTCCCTCGATGAACTCCTAGTGTTGCACCTCGTCCTTGTCGTCGAGGGCGAAGAAGGGCTCAGCACTGGGGTTAGACGCGTCCCTGAACTCCAGGGTCGACCGACCCCAGCGCGGAAGCTCCTCCTCCACCCGTACAAGCACCAACCCCGTGTAGTCAGGCCACCTGGCCGACGCCTCGGCCAGGTCCTCCCCCAACACCGCAGAAGTGCTGGGCCGATCTGGAACGTCGATCGTCTCGACATCCGCCTTCTACTTCCCCTTGTCAGAAGGAGGGTCGTCGACGGTAAGGTCGATCACGGCCGGGGTCGACCCTTGGGGTGGGGCTGGCGTCTCGACTGTCGGCACCACCACCTGTACGACGGACGGTGGCACGACCACCCCCCGTTCCGCCTCGACCGCTTGCTCCGTTGGCCGTTCCTGCTGCAGCTGCGGCTCTTCCCGCGCCGGTTGCGACTCCGGCTGCGCTGCCTCTTGCCCTGCCTCTGGCGGGGCCTCCGCCATCTCCCTTGACTTTTCCACATCCGCTCGCCCCATGTCATGGACGGATGTTTCGGCCTCAGCGGCCTCGATGGTCACCTAGGTCGTCGCGATCGACCGAGGCTCCAACACACCAGCTCCAGGCACCTCGAGCCTAGCATAACCCGAGACCGCCTCAGCTGGCTCTGGCCCCTGCGCGACGTCACCAGGACCAGTGACCTCCTGGGCGCTTGCCCTCGCCTTGGCGGCCGCCTCCCTCAGCTTGAGCCGCTCCGTCGCAGCCTGGCACCTCGCGACCCAGGTGGCGTCATCGGTCGGCGTCCGCATCATCAGGGTGGCGCCCGACCTAAGCGCCTTGACGGGAGTCAGAGTCGCGAGCTCCGCCTTGCGCTTTATGGCTGAGCAGCAAATAAACACGTCAGAATAAAGAACGAGATCACCGATGACAGAAAGACAAGACGAGATACTTACCTGGATATGGGAACCAGGGGCCTAGACCCCGGCAAGCCCGAGCCACCCGACAGCACCTGTGACGGCCCCACCGTTGAGCCTCTTGTCAGCCGGGTGCTCCTTGGAGCCCGGGATGACGGGGCATCGAAGGATCTCTGCGCTGCTGAGGCTATTTGGCCTCGGGTCCTTATGCCCGTCGACGGCGCCCTGGCTTCTGACGCCGACGCTATTGCTCCGCCCACCGGCTGAGTCCGGGGCGATCGGGCTCGCAGGAGCGGCGCCACCGACCTCCCCTGCGGGATCCCAGGTGAGGTAGCTCCCCTCTCTGAAGGACCCGCTTAGGCCCTTCCCTCTGCTGGCTCTCCTTCCCCCTCGACGGGCGCCAAGACTTCCCTCGACGCCTAGGAAGTTGACCCCCAACGGGCTCCAGCAGGGGTCGCACGTCGGGGAGGTGCGCCAGAAAAGTCGCGGTATCATACCACGACCCGGTGTCGTCGTCACCGCTGTCTTCATCCTCCCCCGAGATCGTCTCGGAGGGAGACTCCTCGAGTGGGATTCCCTCAAGGCTCTGTTGGTGATGGTGCTTCTTTAACGCCTCACGCTCGAGGGTCTTCTGGACTTGACGCTTCTTGGCAGCGTCCTTCTCCTCCTTCTTCTGGGACACCAAGAGGCATCGAGCCTCCCGAGCGGCCCGATCCTCCGGAACCGGCAGCCGCGATTCCTTGACCACCGACAGATCCTGCACAAAGGCCTCGACCAACTTAGCCGGGGGAATCAGGAAGCAAAAGGACTCAGGACTGTCAAAAACAACACTTACCAGAGGCTCAAAGCCTTGAGTGGGGCGCATTAGGACCCTGTCGATGTCCTCCTTCTTGAAACTCCCCACCATCCACCGTGCACGCCGGGCGACCTCATCGAGGGGGAGGGACTCGTGTGACATCCGACGCCCCTCCAGTGACGCCTCCGGCGTCATCTCGTCGAGCCGGAGCCGGTGCTGTGTCAGCGGCAGCACCCTTCGGCGGTGGAACGCAGCGGCCACCATTCCCACCGTCAACCTGCGCTAACAAAGTCTCCTCAGCGCGTCGAGGAGCAGCTGCAGCTTCGGCTTGTCCTCCTCGACGATGCCATACATCCAGTTCTCCTCGCGCGACATCAGTACCCAGCCGGAGAACTTCGGCAGCTGGTCGCCGTCGTTGCGCAAGTAGAACCATCCATCGTGCCAGCCGCTATTCGACGAAATGAGTTGTGCCGGGATGTACTGGTCACCTCGACCCGCCCAAACTTGGAGAGTGCAGCTCCCTGCATGCACTGCGCGCCGCACCCCTCGCTCGCCCGCCTTCTTGGCGAAATGTTCTGCCTTGAAGAGATGGAGCCACAGATTCCAATGTGGCTCCATCCCCAGGTACCCCTCGCAGATCGCCATGAAAATGGCAGTCTACGAGATGGAGTTGGGGGCGAGATGGTGTAGCTCCACCTTATAGTAGTGGGGGAGCGCCCGCATGAAGTGGCTCGATGGCACTCCGAGCCCCCTCTCATGGAAAGCCACAAAGCTTACCACGTATACCTTCGGGGGCGCCAGCTCCCGCTGGTCGGACGGCGACACCCTCCATTCCGGCTGGGTCTGGCTTGCCCTTGGTCGCAAAATCCCATCGCGGACCAACTCCTCCAGCTTCCTCTCCATCACCGAGGAACGTGCCCACATGTCCGTGGGAAGGATCTGGCTCTTGCCCACCATGGCTGTCAAAAAATGGCGCGCGGCGACAGCAGACGAAGGAGCAACAGCGGCGGTGGATGGCGGCTGAAGGGCGCACAAAGAAGGCAAAGACACAAATGGCCTGTAGGGGGTATACGGAACCCCAGGCCTCACACTTATACCCCGATGGAAGGCCAACGGGCGGGCGAAAAGGTAGGAACAGTTTCCACATTCAATGAACCTACCTAACCGCTCCCTCAAAACCCACAGATAGGGGCACGTGTCCGCCGCTCATTCTGTAACCGTCACACCACATCGCCCACTACCGCGCCGATCTCGCTTCTCCTCCTAAAAAGACGCACCCCAAACGGGCAGGAAAAGGATCCGAGCCCGATACAAACCTCGAGGGGTCGAAAGCTGGCCCTCGACCAGGGTTCGACAGCTGCCCTCGAGTAACGGAGTCAGGGACAACTAGGGACATGCCCGTACAAGGCCAGGGCTCGAGCCACGCTCTCGAGGCACCCCCAGACGTATTCGAGGCTAAAGGAGAGGTCGACGGAGGAATCCCCTCGGAGGGAGGCATCGAGCCCTTGGATCCTATCGCAAGGAACCGAGATCCACGCGACTACTCTTTGGCATTTTTTGAGAGCGCCTCTGAGGCCACTAGCCGACTCCTACCGAATGGAGCACGAGCTGCCACTCGAATTCCCCGTTAACAGCTCACCGGAGACCGTCGGAACTCGCCCGACGAGGGTAGTACGACGTTCCCCACCCCTCCTCCTTTTTCCTAAAGGAGCGTGAGGGTCGAACGATAAAAGACAGCCAAGACTCTGATCGACCTCATGCGCATGAGGCTCGGGGGCTCGACCGCAGAAGGTCAAACCTCGAACAAAAAAGGACAAACCACGCCACGGTACAAAAGCATTCCTCGATAAAACATATAAAAGACCTCGGAGGAGTCTAAACACTCCACTGAGGCCTCGGGGGCTACACCCGGCGGGTGCGCTCGCGTGCACCCCCCGAAAAAGGCTACGACGGTACGACTCTAGTTCATGACTCGCTGAGCCTCTGCAAGAGTGACTCACACTCACCCAAAGGCTCGGGGGCTACTGTCGGGTACAAAAAATAAGGGGTACCCACAATCAACGATTAAGAAAAATAAAACCAATAGGACTAGCTGAGACAGCGGACGAAACACCTCGACCACGTTCCGACTCGTACAAGGCTCGCTCGACGGGACGCCTCGACCATGTTCCGACTCGTACGAGGCTCGCTCGATGAGCCGCCTCGACTACTGAAAAATCTCCGACTCGCACGACCCAGGGTCGGGCCACTCGATCCACCTTATTCACCAACTCTGAGACAAAAGTTAGAGCATTTAATGCAAACTGTCAACCACTTCCTATCCTCATGGCTACATCAATAACCGGCATGGGAGCAGTACCGGTGTCAAATCTCACTTTTTACTGTCCATCCCGGGATGGGAGGTGAAAACCTGTCACTGTACGCGTCATACCGTGCACTATTTTGCCACTGATCACCCTCGAGGGAGAATACGACAAGGACCGTACCCCACGATCCCGGGGACTCGACCTTATCCGTTCACCGTCGATCCACCTCGACCCAGCCCTCACCGCCGGTCAACAAGGAAGAAAGGCCGACGTGACATAGGACCCGGAGTCTTTTCACCGTCTCATCCTCTACGTCACCATGGTGTCCAGGGATGGCTGGCCATTCTCGGGGCACGTGGCTACAGCAGCCTCCACAGCGATCGACAAAACTTCCCCCGGCATCTCTGCCTCCTCTTACCCTATAAAAGAGCAGGCGGGGAGCTCTACAACGGGGGCGAACGACGAACGACAGACGACGAAAGACCAGTCACCTTCCCACCATAGAAGATCAACATCTCAAGCAATCTCCTTTGTACTCTCACTTTTTCTCTAAGACCTGGGATCGGTTCCCTCTCTCATAGCTTGTAACCCCTACGCAAGCACTTAGGTGAAATGAAATACAATACTCCCCCTTCCCGCTGGACGTAGGGCCTTCTTTTGCCCGAACC
Organism: Saccharum hybrid cultivar R570; assembly: GCA_038087645.1. NCBI lineage: Eukaryota > Viridiplantae > Streptophyta > Magnoliopsida > Poales > Poaceae > Saccharum > Saccharum hybrid cultivar. The sequence goes on along the minus strand of JAQSUU010000199.1, from coordinate 10,572,115 downwards.
AGGATAAACTTCCGTGTACTCTCCTTGCATCACCATCCAGATTAGGTACGCGTAGCATTTACTCACTCGTTGGCTTAGGACCCTCGCAGGACCAAACGCCGACAATAAGTTTCTCACATACTCTCTTTTATGTTTATATTTGGGACTGTTAATATGACGTTTGAACTATTTATATTATAATTTATGTCTTTGAATCTAATACTTATCATGTAATTTAGTGTGTATATCAAATTACGTTTAATTTTTCAATTATTACCGAATTGAGAAATAATTTTACCGAATTATATATGAAAAAGTTTGGATGGCATACCCTAAGTTAAAATCGTGGATCCGTCACTGTATAAAAGAGTCTTGGTGGCCGTCGGATAGGGACGACGGCACGACGCAAGCGCCACTTGCAGCTCTGTCGACTGTCGCCCTCAAGGCTCAAGGTGATCGACCATGCGTTCTGATTGCTTATTGCTAGTAATCCAGAAATGTTTGTTCCGTTTTCGTCAATTGGTTTACGTACGTGAGTTGTAGTGCTAGTCTAATGAGGTGGCTCATCTCATCTGCTGGCTATAGCGAGTGATCGAGAGCGTTGCTCTCTCGATCTTCCTGACAGTGTTCCCAGTTACGTGCATCCAGCATGTTGTACTGTGTAACTTGCGAGAGTAACAGAGGAGAGGTTCATGCCTCTGTTCAGCAGCAGCAATCAAGCAGTGACAAGAAAAGGGGACCATTATAGCGCAATTATATTGCTTCTCTTGAAAAAAGTAGAGAGGTAAACAGAGAGAGTAGTGGCTCGGCGGCGTTGGTGCAGGCGACGGCCGCGACGACCATGAGCAGAAACCGCACTTGCGCCACCGCTGCCGGCGGTGGGTTCATGTCGCTGAGCTGTGGTGGTGCCTGCTGGAGGGAACGTTGGTGGAAATACGAACAGAACAGGGAAGGGACAGGGGGGAAGAGGTATGTAGCTGGATACCTGGAGTGTACTCTATGGCTGTGTTTAGTTCACGAAAAGAAATTTTTTTGATGTCATATCGGATGTTTTATGGAATGTTAAAAGAGATTTTTGAATACTAATAAAAAAAACTAATTACATAGCTCGTCTAGAAACTACGAGACGAATTTATTAAGTCTAATTAATCTGTCATTAGCACATGTAGGTACTGTAGCACTTAAGGCTAATCATGGACTAATTAGGCTTAAAAGATTCGTCTCGCGATTTCCAACAAAACTGTACAATTAGTTTTTTTCGTCTAAATTTAGTATTCTATGCATGTGTCCAAACGTTCGATGTGATGAATGAATTCAAAAATATTTCATGGGATGCACTTTGAAGGTAGAAGCGGACAGTGCAAGTATGTGGAACCTGCTGGTTCAGCTTAAGTGGACCGCAGATTGGAATTGATCTATGCTGCAGGCTGCAGCTCTGCAGGCAGGGATTCACGTCTTGTTCGTCTGAACTTATTAGTCTAACTTATCAGTTATGGTATAGTATTTTTTTCTCACAATAAATTAGTCAACAGTATTTTTAACGATGGCTTATCGGCCCAGCGAACCGGAGCAATCGGTGGTGACTCGGTCTTCTTGGGTCCCATCTTGTTGCTGTGTCATTCGTCGCCCCGTCTTGTCTGACACGTCGGAGTAGGCGAGACGTACACTTGAGCTAGCTTGACCTTTGACCGACGGCCAGATGGATTGTGTGTCAGTGTGTCTTGCGATGGATGGATCCAGGTACAGGACCCACACGACGGTTGACTTTGACTCTGCCCGCGCTGCGCGCGATCCATCCATCGGTGCACTTTTTGACGCGCCGCCCAGCGGAGGGCGGCAATCGAGGCCGGCGACGACAGCCGCGGGAGACACCAAAATCAACGACATGGCCGGTGCCACTTGGATGAGGATGATGATGTTGATGCTTGCTTGCCGGGCACAACAGCAGTAGTTGACCTTTGCCAATATGGAACGGCACCGCGGTTGCTCGACGCAGGCAATGATGGGATGGCCGACGGGCGACGACGACGAGGAGGAGGAGGTGCTAGCTGGCTTAGCTTCGCGGCCACTGCAGCACAGGGCCGGTTCGGTCGTCGTCCTCCCGGCCGCGCCATCAACGATCGACCGACAGATGGACCCTACCACACCTCGCTCTCCCCATCGCCGTCTCCGTCGTCGCGCGCCGTGCTGTCTCCCAATACATCCCGGCCGGCCGGCCAACTTGCATTGCATGCATACATCTACGATATATACGATCGCGTCAGCTCGAACGGCTGCGACGAATCATCTGCCATTTCGTGCCGACACGGCCCACTCAAATTGCAGGCGGGGCGGGTTGTTAACGTAACTCGCCCGCTCGCCTCACAAAATCTGGCTTCGTGGCTGTTGTGTCCTAGCTGCAATTTTATTGTGGCCCAATGTTTTTCATCCCGCCAAACCCGTTGGACAAGAGAGAAAGCTCGCAAAACCCGCAAGAGCCCGCAAGCATCGCATCCCCGAATCCTACCACTACCGCGGACGTGTACGTCGTCGCCTTCCTGCCCACGACAGGGCTGTGCGGCTCCAGCACCTGCGCCGTGGCGGCGCTGATGGCGCCGTACGCCCAGCCCGCCACCGCCTGCGCTTTCAGCAGCGCCACGAGCGCCTCTGTGCCGCCACGCCTTGCCCGCCACCGTCTGCAGCAACACCACGAGCGCCTCCGTGCCGGCCATGCTACCCTGGTCCACGTGAGCAAGACAGTGGATGCGTATTTCCATACCATCAGCAACATGTCAGCGACGAGCCGACGACCGTATCGAGCAGGGTAGCAATGCAAAGAGCGCGTGACTTGCCGGCACCATTACGAGGTCGAACTGCTGGCAGGCGGCGGCGTCCAGCAGCGTGTCGGCGACGATCCTCGTGTCGCACGATGACGACCTCTTGCCAAGCCATTAACATTTGAGAATGCAGAACGTATTTACAGAAAAGTCTTGCGGGTCTCGCGAGTTTTACAGCTTAGTTTGTTAAGTCCGCGAAAAACTTGTCTGCAAAGTCCACAGCTTAGCGGCTGGCCACAAGCCCGTTAATAAACTTTGCGGCAAGCGATGCGGGTTAGCGGCCGGCCGCGAACCAACCCGCCTGCAAGGTTACGGCCCACCCATGGACGGCGGACTTGGTACGACGACGACGACGACGACTAGGGAGCGCAGCGTCGCAGCGACGTACAGGTCGTCGTCCACGCGCCTGCTGGTTGGCTGCTGGCATAGACCGTGTAGTATATACATATATATGGACACATGCTACACATGCCACAATCTGATGATAATCACACACATGCTGTCATACATGTATGCATGTCCCGGGCGCACATGGTTTTGTTAATTTGTTGTTAGCTATAGTACTGTAGTTACCACTGCCAATTATACTAATACTAATGGTAATCCTAGTATTTGCTTCAAGGACGGATTCGAGGAGGAGCTGCAAAAATGCATGCATGTGTCAAAAAGGGGCATCTTTTTCTTTGGCTACTGTACTATACACCAGCGACAGGTCCTGGAAGTCGTTTGCTTTCTCCATTTCGTTGCCAACCAACAGCAGATCTTGACCTTCTTTTTCTCTCGTTATTATCCTGAACCAGCCGTGTCCGAAATGCATGTCTTCCGTTCCGTCCGATCCAATCATTGTAAAAACTCGAATAATCGAAGGTTTGGAGACAGATTTTACCATTCATGCTGTTAGTAGTAGTAGTATAACGTACGTATAAAGACCGACGACCAATATAAAACTGATCCGTAGCTAGGTTTCTTTTTTCTTTCCCTTCGTGGATGAGCATGCACCTACTTTTTGTACGCTACAACGAACAAGGAGAAGAACGACGGTACGCGCCGCCTCCTTTCGCCCTCGCCTCGATCCCCTGCCAGAATTTCTTTGCGGGCAAGTAGTAGTGTACGTTCACATTACGTGTTCGGCAGAAAATGGTGACGATAGGCGCGCGCAATTACGTACACGAGCCTTTTTTTTTTTTGAAAATCAAGCAACGAGTAATACTGTAATAATACTGTAATGGTTAACGCTTACAGAGATGCGTGCGTGCGTGCGTGCGTGCATAAACTAAACTACCAGGCCGGCCGGCCGCTTTGATTAAACCCAACACATCAACGTGTACTCCAGTATATATACACATCATGTTGTCATATGTACATGTAAACTACAGCCAGCTAGCTATAGCTACCAACCGTGTGCACAAGCGTACGTGTACCAACGACCTTTGTACGAATAGGATGGATATGACGAGGACCATTGCATGCTGCTATAAACTCGCATGTCGCACAACTGCACAAGTCATCGACTTAGGGTCGTACACCGCCGAGCTTACATTATTCGTTTCACTAAAATTCGGCTTATGCTGATTTGTTGTGAGAGAAAAATATTGTTCGTTCACTGAAAAATACCACTAAAGTAATTTTTTTTGAAAGCGTGCCTTAGCATTAGCACGTACTTCATTAAGTGGAAACTGGGAGTTTTTACACGCTCCAAGAAACGTTACGGTGAGAGGCCATACACAATTTGGAGTGACACACGACACAAATCACCAGCTAGTGGTGGCCTCAATGGGTTGTAATCGAAGAAAAAAAAGTTTGTGCTACATTGACGGGTGAAACGACATCAGGCGACGAGACCCGTGAGGAGAGCAATGTTGCCGAACCCGGACCCAATCCAGGAGTCTGCCTCCTCCAGGATGGTCGCAGTCACCTCAGCCGGCGTCATTGACTTCTGATCAAACGTGCGTCGGTTACGATCTCTCCACAGACTCCAAGCGACCAGCAGCACTAGGGAATCGAAACTTCTCCTTAGTGCCTCAGGAATGGTGGCTCGAGTGGACAACCACCGATCTGCCAAGGCCGAGTCTTGGGGCGGGGCAGCCGCAATGGATGCCATGGCAGCAAGAAGCCTTGACCAAACCTCGCGAGCGTAGACGCACGAGCACAACAAGTGGTCGGTCGTTTCGTCGAGCTGATCACACAGGGCGCAAGAGGCGCTCGCTTGTAGGTCGTGCCGCCTCCGTCGCTTGGCCGTCCATAATCGGCCATGCATGGCTAGCCAAAAGAAAAATTTTACCTTTGGAGGTACAACAGCATGCCAAAGCTCCTTGGCGCCAGCCATGGTCGTCCAGCCGATGAAGAAGGCCCTATAGGATGAGCAGACCGTATACTGTCCATCCGCCGTCCATCACCAGACAAAATGGTCAGGCGTTGACGGTGTCAGCTGTGTATTCTCCAACAGCCCCCAGAGTTCGTGGTACTCATACATCACGGGGGCAGTGCGGGCGCCCGTGATATCTTGCACCCATTGTCGTCCTGCCAAGACATCCTTGACGAAACGTCCCCGACGCCTACTCCCCACTGCTCTGAAGAGGTTGGGGGCGAATATGGAGATCGGCCCTCTCGGAAGCCAGGAGTCGGTCCAGAACCTAGCCGAGGTCTCGTCTCCAACCTCCACGGTGACCGTGAAAGTCCCTAGTTTGGTTTTGGCTAATTGATGAAACCTAGGACTAACCTTTGTATCTAAGTGGATGATTTAGATAAAGGTGGTCATTGAATATGAGACATGATATTGACTCATGTGACCAAGATGATGAAGACCAAAATGATGCTTGGCTCGATGGACCGGTTGTGAAGGTGAAGGGCAAGTCGAGGCTTCGAAGCGAAGGACCATGCAACGGTGAATCTTGAGCAAGACTTGGCGCCGACGAACCGATGCAACGGTGAAGAGCAAGTGAAGTCAAGGTCGATGGATCGAGATGGTCATGTGATGATATGAAGTGGATCGTATCTTTTGAAAAAATAAAATGGGCTCAAGGCAAATATATAACCATAGGGTCATTTTGTTTTGCACTCAAGACACCATAGAGGGTGTGAGTGGTTTAGGATCGATAGCCGAACTATTAAGAGGGGAAGTCTTATCGGTTATTCGACGCACGAGTGCCACTAGGTGAATTCATGAAGTGCATTGCATGTAGGGCCTAGTGAGCTAACTGGAAAACCTTCGAAAATGATTATAAAAATGCTAACACACGTGCACAAGGTGGTGATCACTTGTTGGTGTTGGCACATTTGCGAAGGCATTGAAGTTTGAGCGGTAGAGAGGGTTTGGGTCCTTGTCTCCCTCCCGCCGAGCTTGCGAGCACAGGATTCAGGCATTTTCGAGGACTTGAAATGCCTATTTTCCACTACGCTGGAAGTCGAAAAAGAAACGGAGGCGAACGGAGGTCACAGAGGTGACCGAACGCTGCACCGGACGCGGTCATGGTATGACCGGACGCGTCCGGTCAGTTCAACGCAGTAGTCCGGTGCGCGGGTGTTAGGGTTTGCAACCGGCGCGTCCGGTCACTCGCGGGACCAGCGTGTCCGGTCAGGCGCCCAGAGGGAACTGAAGTTCGCAAGGTCGATCGGACGCGCGACGCGTCCGGTCACACGCGATCGGACGCGTCCGGTCGTTGAGGGAGCTTACTGGACTCTAACCGGACGCTGGCACTGTCGCGTCCGGTCGTTGCCTGGAGCGCGTCCGGTCGATGCTTCGCGGTGTGCGGTACTGTGCGATCGGCGCGTCCGGTCGTTGTATTTGACCGTTGGGGCTCAGTGACCGTTGGAGGATCGGACGCGGTTGAGCTCGTCCGGTCAGTTTCGACCGGCGCGTTCGGTCGTTCCGAAAAGTATCCAGTGAAGGGGTACAACGGCTCTATTCGTTTGGGATGCTTATAAATACTTGTTGGCCAGCCCTTGGGGAGGTCTCTTGTGATTTCTAACACTCTTGTGCATCCTTTGGGCTAGAGCTTCTCCCTCCTACTCATCTCTCTTGCTTGATTGCAAATCAAAAGTGAGATTGAGTGATCCAAAGTACATTGCATAGCTTGAGGGCATCTAGTGGCACTTGTGGGTGGTATAGCCGGTGGATTTTTTGTTACTCTTGGAGAGTACCGCTCCTAGACGGCTTAGAGATTGTTGGAGGCGTTGGCAAGAGAAGAAGATTATTCTTGGCCACCTCCGGTTGATTGTAAGAGGTTCTTGTGCTTTCCTTGGCGGAGCGCCAAAAGCAACTCTAGTGGATTGCGCGTGTCATTGAGTTACCTCACTTGAGAGTGGTGTCTTGTGGTGCCTTGCGGGGCGTGCCTTGAGGGGCAAGTGACTTGAGGGTCACACCGAGGAACCATCTAAGTGTTGGTCGACACAACCGGTGACGTAGCTTGTCGGTGCACAAGTGAACACCGGGTGAACAAAAATATTGTGTTTCTTGTCTCCTGGTGATTGGTCTTCATATTGTGTTGTTGTAAACATTGATTGATTGTATATCATCTTGGTGATTGGCAACATCTTCATTCCACCGTCGGTATGAGATTCACAATTCTCTCTCCCGCATTTACTTTTACTAGATTATTTTTTATAGCTCTAGTGGTAGCCTTTGCTAGTAGTTGTTAGCTTGCTCACTAGTGTAAGTTTAGTAACATAGCCCTTGTGTGAACTATAGATCATAATTTACTAGACTTGTGGATAGGAGGCTTGCATCACAACCGTAGGCTAAGCAAAACTCGCTTTACGCCGTTTGTTATTCTAACAAGTTTACTTAGTGGTTCTTGTAGAATTTTTATAGGCTATTCACCCCCCTCTAGCCATCTAGGACCTTACAGACCGATCGCTGGAACATGGCGTTGACCTTGCGCTCGGATGTAGAGGGCAGGGACGCCCATGCTGTGTCAGGCCATGTCCGCCGGAGCCACTCCCAGCGTAGTCAAAGCGCAAAGCCTTGAATCCTGAGGTCGGGGATCCCTAGCCCGCCATGCTCCTTGGGTGCACACACTATGGGCCAGGCAATCTTACATTTGCCGCCTGAGACTGCATCGCTGCCGGTCCATAGGAATGCCCGGCGTCTGCAATCGATCTCGCCGATGGCCCAGGTAGAGAGGCAACAACATAGGAAGATGTGCACTAGGATGACAGACAACGTCGTCTGTGTTAACGTCTTGCAACCGGCATTTGTCAGCAGGCCGCCCTTCCAAGTCACAATGCGCGCAGCCACAGGGTCCGAAGTAGTACTCCATTACATCCTCGCCATTGCCAGTAATTATGTCGACACATTGACGCGGCCGGCCGGGCCGTATATGATATACTCGTATATATATACGCGATTACCTTTCCAAACTGTGGTTACGTACGTACGTACATGCTTTGCTCGATACGTTACACCAGGGTTTTTTTACCGACCGATCACCCAAACCGCCGGCCTCTGGTTCCGGTTTACCGGTCCGGTTTACCGGTAACCGGTCGAATTTGAATTTGAATTCAAACGCGCCTTCGGTTTGGTTTGTCACCGGTTTACCGGGCGGTTTGGAGCGGTAACCGCTCGATTTGAGCGGTTTACCGCTCGGTTTGAGTTTGGAATTTTCTTTTTTCTTTTTTTTTTCAAACTTCTATACGTATAAATAAATACTAAACGAACTCGAATTTGAAAAATTTTTACACCATTGGCTTCTATAAATCATGAACTATTTTTAGGAATTTTTTCAGCATTTTTTGTTTTTTTTTCAAATTTTAAATTTGAATTTAGGGGCCTTAACGGGGCAGGACTAGGATTTTTTTCTTTTTTTTCAAACTTCTATACGTATAAATAAATACTAAACGAACTCGAATTTGAAAAATGTTTACACCATTGGCTTCTATAAATCATGAACTATTTTTAGAAATTTTTTCAATATTTTTTTCAAATTTTAAATTTGAATTTGGGGAATACCTAACCGGACCGGACCGGAACCGGTCCGGCCCGGTTAGGCCGGTAACCACGGTAAACCGCGGTTTACCGAGCGGTTTTTTTAACCCTGCGTTACACACTGTTACTGAGCGTTTCTAGATTCGTATGCTTTTGGACTTGTTGCATGCATGCATGGTAGAGGGCTGACCTCTCAGCTCTCGCCACACGTCCAGTCGTCGACACGGCGCTAGCCACGGCCATACATATATGACAGGGCCGAGGTGGCCCCCTCGCCGTCGTTGTTGTACGTGCACCGTACTGCACATTATATCCGCCGTCCATTTGCGCACTCTCTCTCTCTCTCTCTCTCACAAAACACAAGTAAGACAAATCTTTTTTTCTCACATCATATCCGCCACGGCGATCGATCATACAATAGACTAAGGCAAAACACAAGTAGTAAGGGTGGAAGCACCTTATATTATACCAAATTTCAAAACACAAAACCTTATATTATGGAGTACCAATAAATATAGATATAAGTGGACGACGGATATTCAATTATAGAGGCGTACATAGTGGGCGTGGGTACAACCGTACATAGCGCTGCGCGCGGAGCACGAGATGAACATGCAGTTCCTTCGTCGTGCATAAGAATTCGTTCAGAGATGAGTCTCGACTGATCTCGGACACTCAGAGTTGGGGGATTAGATCACGTCGTCGTGCCATGGTCTTGCATGCCCAACTCTCAGTCTCTCAAGAGCTGCGGAGTCTCTGCATCCTGCATTCATGCCTCCAACTGATCCATATGCAACGACGTCGCGCATAGCTAGATCCATGCATAAATCTGTGAAACGGTTGGACCAGACATATACCTGTGTATACCTGAGCGAGTGCGTGGACAGTCAGATCAGACTGAACTGCATCGATCATCATCATTATTATTATTAAGAAGCGGGGAAGGGAAAATCTCCGGCGACCTCGATCGACGTGTGGGTCGCCGGTGAACGTCGGCTGCCGCGCCAGCGCCATGGCCACATCTCCTGCAACAGCAACACGGCAGAACCAAACGCCAATCAAAAAACTCACAAAGGGGTCGATCACATGATCGGTCACCCTGTATCACGAATTCAAAAACTAGTATATACGTATATATAGAAAATAAAGTCAGATCAAGTCGGAGTCTTGGAGGAGGGAAATCAGTGCGTCCCCTTTCCATTCCATAATATTCCATTCAACTAGCCATCACAAGCCCAGCGGCGGACAGCCGCCGTGCCCTCCGGCGGACGGCGCGACCCAAAGAATTAAGGGACGGGGGTAAAGAAAGACAAACTTGGAATGAAGGGCGTGGGGGGCTCGGAGACGGCAGCCGTGGACCAGCGAGCTCATCACTCAGCGCCGCGGCGCACGCGCGGCAGGAGCACCGCGAGCGCCGTCGACGCCAGAGCCCACACGACGAAGGCGACGAAGGCCTCCATCGGCGGCGGGCTTGCCGCCGTGAGCGTGGTGAGACAGGTGGAGGCGGCCGTGGTCAGGACGACGACGATGAGGACGAGCCGCGGGTCCATCGCGACCAGGGAGGCAGAGAGAGAGAGAGAGAGAGGGAGATCCAACTGAAGCTTAGCCCCCGACGGCGGGGCTGGTCGTTGGGTAGCGTCCGTGGGCCGCCTCCCTTCCCCGTCATTTTATACAACCACTGGCGCGATCGATGGTGAGGGCCGGGCAGGCATCCGGAACTTTCCAATGCCGCGTACTCTAGGTGGTAAATTTAGTCAAGGTTGATCGAGGCGCACCTTCCTCGAAGCGGCCATCAGCAAGCACAGAAACGTCACGTACGTAATTCCGCTTGGAAAAAACACGCATGTGGACATGACATGCATGTGGTTGGTAGGTGATCATGCATGATAGGGTCTTGTTTAGATGCACCCAAAAGTTAGAATTTTTTTCACTCTATCTCCATCACATCAATTTTTAACCACTTGCATGGATTATTAAATGTAGGTAAAAAATAACTAATTATACAGTTTAGTTGGAAATCACGAGATGAATCTTTTAAGCCTAGTTGGTCCACGATTAGACAATATTTGTCAAATAAGACGAAAGTGGTAAATTTTGCAAACTAAACGTGGCCTAGCTCTCTACACGAAAACGGGATGTTCGTTCTTTTTCTTTTCTTTCAATTTCAAAAGTCATCATCAGACAAGGCTCTATACTATTCTCAGTACTTGTATCTTCCAATCGATAGATGCTAGCTGAGGATAAGCTTCTCCGCGAGGCCACAGTCACACACACGATGCATCAAAACATATTTCACGGTAAACTCAATAAAACTAATGTGATGTTCTGGATATTGGTGCACTTTTCTATAAATTTGAACAAAGTTGGAGAAGTTTGACTTAGCTAGGAAACCAAAATTAACTCTAATTTGAAATAGAGGGAGTATCTTATGGGCTTCATGAACTATAGCAAAAACACGTTCATAAAAGCCCTATTTTGGCCCTACAGCTTGTGGATTGCACATTCTAGAAGTCCTACTTAGGTAGGTCAGCTTTTATAATCCAACTACTATATTATAGCAATATCAAAAGTTGGCACCCTTTGCACACCTTGAATGGCTTGTACGACCCCGTCGTCATCGGCAGTCTATGGACTAGAACATCATGCTCCACACCATGGCTTGTTGTTGTCGTGGTAGCAGGAATGCAGGATTTGTTGGAGGATCACTAGAGGAATATGATTTTGCCGGATCTCTAAGTCACCAAAGTCCTAAAAAACCGTCGTGATCAGTGCCACGACGCCTAGGGTTACACGAGGGACCAACATTGTTCAACTTGCACAAGAAAGAGAGGCTCAGGTATGGGATGATGGGAAATAAAAACGAAGTGGTACATGGATTGGGGTGTCAAACCAATGGTATGTTGGGTAATTACCTCCCAACTCAAGAGGAGGTCTAAAACCTATTTTTTGAGCACCCCTTGGGGAGCTCCACAAAATCCTTGACATGGTCCCTACATTCCACATTTTTTTTGTGAAGTTGGAGTTTGTTGAGTTGGGGCGTTTGGCATGGAATTGGTGGAGTGGAGCTATATTTTGTGCAGTTGAGCTCTCCCAGATACTCTCTCTCTCTCTCTAGTTGTTTCTTTTAAAATAATTAGAGTCCAAGGAAAAAAATCTTAGAAATAGATTGGGACAAGAAACCCAAATAAAATATTTAGAGCTAGCTTGCAGAAATTAGATTTATTGCTAAGAAAATATAAAAATATCATATGAAGAAATTTCACAAACACATTTTAGTCAATGTCTGAGTGCATTTTAAGAACTTCCCAAAACAAACCATGAGTTTATAAAGCACGAATGTATGTTGCATTCATGCTGAATGCACTCATTATTATTATTATGGATAGTTTACAAAATACGTTTAAATAGTGGTAGAATGTTTTGGGAGTTTTCAAGAATTTTTTGTATATATTTTCCAACTTTTTGTAGAAGTAAATATAATTTTGGAAAGTTTCTAGATATATTTTCATGAAATCTAAATATTTTATTCTGCTTTCTTGTGTCCCAATCTGCCCCTAAGATTAAGATGTTTTTTTTGTGGTTTAGAAAAGTTACCAAGTGCAGAATTATTTTAATTTTAATTAAAATGACGAAAATCCACCTTGAAAAACAATTATAATCGGGCAGTGAGACAATTTAAAAGTTTTTTCCCAACAATTTAAAAGATTTTTAGAGTTAAAGAAAGGCAATTTATGTCATTTAGGGTTTGAGGTGAAAAGATGGACTATGGCTATGCAAATAGTTGTAGGAGGCAAAAACGAATTTTTCGTAGTGACCGTGACAGGACGAGGTGTGGTTGTGCCGGTGCGGTGTTCACACTCGTCCGTGCATGGTGGCGCCTGCCGGCCCATGTGTGCGAGCGTAAGCCGTCGCGGCCCGCGGCGGGCGGCGGTCCGACAAACTTAACTCTCGATTTTTTAAGCTTAACAACAAGAAAGGGGCTGGTCTAAAATCCAATATGATATATCTACCAGCTTGTATAAGTTGGAGTCTTTGGTTAACTCGTAATGACTACGTCTCTAACAATAAAATCATTACGCACCTTTTTTTAGAACACGTCCGTTGACCCTCATTACCCACCTTGATGTACGTGTTATGGTAGATTGCTCGATAATTTTTATGTAGAAATGGAGCATATGCTCAAGGAGAAGGAGAAAAGTTGGGCGATGAGGGCCCTGTTCGCTTGGCTGAAAGTACTGTTCGCTGATTTGTTACGAGAGAAAAACACAGTTCGTTGGCTGAAAAAGTACGGCTTATAAGAGAAGCGAACAGGGCGGACAACGACGAAGAGATTATCATAGCATTTGCGCAATCAAGCGATCAGTGAATGCTGTGGAGTTTTCTTCTCTTTAAAAAGTCGATTGTAATGTGCTGATGCTTTGTTGGACGGCGCTATACTTTTGGTCTCTCTTGCTCCTTTCTGTGAGCGTTTAGAGGGGTACTAGTGCCTTGTGCACTGTAATGCTTTCCCGTGTAAGCTGGTTTCCTATCCTAGCAAACTGAACACTGAAAGCTATCAAGCGGAACAATGGTGTTTGGTCTAAAAAAAATAGCTATCTTCTTTCTCCTAACCATACACACGTGTGGGAGCGAGTGCATGCAGGCCGGGCAATGCCGCTAATTCATGCAGTGATGCAGGAGGGGCACACGTGAGCGCCTGCGCTGATGGTTTTCTTTGCGGAAGAGAAGTCCATGGCCGGCCGGCGGCCGCTGCAGCGCTGCCCGTCCGCTGTGCGCCTGTGCGGGCAGGCCGAGAGAACAAGACGCTGCATGATGCATGCATGGCTATATGGCTGCAGCAAGCCTGCAAAAGCCGCTCCACCATTGCTGCGCCTGCATGCGCGTTGGCATTGGATTGCACGGGGCGCCTGTTCTCGTGCTGCAAAGATTTTTCGTCGATGCAGCCTACTGTGGTACCCTGCTAGTACGCAGGTGCCAGAACCCAGGAGCAAGCAGCAACCCTACGCTAGCTTGGCATTGGCAATGGCGAACGCAAGATACAACAGGCTTTTGCTTTTGCGCGCGCCGTAGCATGCAGCAGAGTTGGGAAGGCTCTGCTCAGCTCAGACTTTCTCGTCGTCCCTACCACCATGAACATCTGATCAGTCAGAGGATGAGCAGTGCGCCCGAGTTCTGACCGGTGTTTTGTCGTTGCTCCCGCTCGAGATGGATTTGTACGTCTACAAGAGTACAGGAGTGCTACACATGTTTTGTAATAGTGATATTGAGTCTGTTTGGTTATCATCCTACGGAGTAAAAAATAGATGTTGACACCTTCAGTTTGTAAGGCCTTGTTTAGTTCCCCTATTCTCCCCCCAAATTTCACTATGCAAAAAGAAGATTCCCCGTCACATCAAAATGTCGGCAAATGCATGGAGTACTAAATGTTGATGAAATCAAAAACTAATTACACAGTTTTGTTGTACTTTGCGAGACGAACATTTTAAGCCTAGTTAGTCAAAATTTGGATAATTTTTATCAAATACAAACGAAATGCTACATGAATTCTGATACAGTGTTTTCCTCCCCCAATTCACCCATCTAAACAAGGCCTAACAGTGCAACGACATCAATTTGACCGGTGTTCAGTTTTTTTTTCCTGCCTTAGTCTGTCGCTGACTGACGTGCATGCATCGACAAGTACCTGACTGCTCGAGTCCATCGCTGAGTGGCCTGAGAGCATGTGTGTGCCGTTCTATCTGTTCTTCCATCGGCTACAAGGAATTGGTGTATATGGTATATCTACGGCCGGTTTGGAACGGAGAAATACAAAACAGAGAAACATAAAAAAAACATAGAATAGAAAACGAGTGTTGGTAGAAAATAGAGGATTGCAAAACACAAGAATCCTACATTCTAGTGAATAAGGACTTGCTCGTCCCTCCATTCACATGTAGAAATTTTTTTTCTTGAAGTAGATGTTTTATTTCCTCTATTTTACGAAGGAAAGCAAGTCTTTCCATAGGAAAGAAAAACTAAAACTTTATTCCTCCATTCCAATCACCATATGATGTAAGCAAAACATATGAATTTGATTCCTTTGAAGTTCCTATGAAAATCCTTCAATCCAAACAAGCCATTACATTCCTATAGTATATGCAGGTGTCTCCAGTCTCCGTCAAGCCGTCAAGGAATCCGAGCGCTGAAGCTTGCATGATATAGAAGGACAAAGAATATTACGTGCATGAATAACAAACGTCAGTACTCTTCTGGGCCGGAAGAAAATAGAGAAATAAATCAAAGTTGGAGCTCCAATCTGTGTATGCCAAGACGTGACCAAACAGAAGTTCATTTGGATGGTTTATGAAATGATGCTATTGGTAAGCGCTCTAGCCTTTCTGCAGCAGAAACGTTGAGAAAACAGACGCCGCATTGAGGACTCCCAGAACTCTAGTAGGACGGAAGCCCATAAGTTGTCGTTCGAGAGATGGCTTTAATTGGGCCAATAATTCCCGAACGGGAAGATTCAGTCTGATAACTTTCTTAGCGACGGCCTTGGGCCAACAATTCTGGAACAGGAAGATTCAGCCTGATAACTTTTTTCCCTACTCTCTACGAAGTCACTTTTTTTTTTAACTTGGACTATATTTTGTGGAAAATATATTATTTTTTACAAGATCAAATAAATATAATATAAAATACATTTCATGAGAAATTTAATAAAACTAATTTGGTGTTGTAAATATTGGTGTATTTTTTTCTATATAAAGTGGTCAAAACTAAGACCCCCTTTAATAGAGATTCTCCAGCAGCATCAGGAGCAGTTTGACATTTTTTTTGGCTAAATCTAACCGTCACTCGAATGTTTTTTTTTGGCGTCGTATGGGCTGGATTAGTTTCCAAAATTTTTTGGGTTCACCCATCATATCGAATGTTTGACATATGCATTAAGTAATAAAATGTAGACGAAAAAAACTAATTGCACAGCTTGGTTGAAAATCGCGAGACGAATCTTTTAAGCCTAATTAGTCCATGATTAGCCTTAAGTGCTACAATATCCACATATGCTAATGATAGATTAATTAAGCTTAATAAATTTGTCTCACAGTTTCTAGGCGAGCTATGTAATTAGTTTTTTTATTAGTATTATTAAACCCCTTCCGACATCTTATAAAATATTTGATATGACAGCCAAAAATTTTGTGTTCGTAAACTAAACACAGCCTACTCGAGGCGGTGTTTGGTTTGGGGTGCTAAATTTTAGTCCGTGTCACATCGGATGTTGACTGAGTTTGATCATGGGGTGTTCGGATACTAATAAAAAAACAAATAATGTATTCTGTGAGTAAACCGTGAGACGAATTTATTAAGCCTAATTAATCCATCACTAACACATATTTTTACTGTAGCAATTAGTGCTAATCATGAACTAATTAGGTTTAAAAAATCGTCTCGCAAATTATCCTTACGGTATATTTTTAATTTCATAAATAGTCTGCGATGAAAACTAAAATTTATTTCGCAAACCTAACACCCCTTATCAGCCGTCCGATCTCTCTGCTATTGGTCTCGATTTCCGTCGTCCTGGGCTGCAGGCCGTAGGCCAGTGCGCACGCGGTAGGAGGCAGGCTCACGCGCTCAGCACAGCAGCACAGCAGGCCACATGCACCTCGGCTCCTGTGCGGCTGTCTCTGGTGCTGGTACTCTATATCATCCACTGCGGCGGTGTTTAGATCCCTCAAACTTCCAAAAATTTTACAAGATTCCCTGTCACATCGAATCTTTAGACGCATGTATGGAGTATTAAATGTAGGTAAAAAAATAACTAATTGCACAGTTTGTCTGTAAATATCGAGACGAATCTTTTGAGCCTAGTTTGTCCATGATTGGATAAATTTTACCAAATAACAACGAAAAGTGCTACAGGAACTCTACACCAACTTTTACACCATCTAAACACTACCTGCGTCATTCTGGAGTAGCATTTACCGGAGCAATGAGCCGCATCGCGGTCCTCCATCAGCTCCGGTACCAGACGTCGTCTGCTATCCCAGCGGAATAGCGGTCATCCGCTACGCTCGGGCCTCCTGCTGCTGCCGGTCGGCTGTGAGAGATGGGAGGCTGTGTGGGAGGACGTAGCGGTGGGTCCCACGAGTTTAGGTAACTAAAAAAATGTTATAACTCACAAACCAAAAACCTAAATTAAATTCTGATTGCATCATTAAATTCGTTTCCATAAATTCTTCAAAACTAGATCTCACATGAATATATTTAGATAAAATGACAAGTGGGTCCCACAGTGAATCGAGGATGATATAGAGGATGGATGAGTGCGGGAGAAATGATTATAGAGGAGAGAATCTTGATGACCCAGATGTATAGAGGATGAAAATAGAGGATCATGAGTGCGGATAGCCTAAGTGCTAGTATTAGAGTACGCTGGCTGAGCAGCACAGCACCCCTGACCACGTCTGCCCACCTCGGCCTCTGAGCCTCTAAGCGACGGGCGCGTTTGGTTCTCTTCTTTGGATATGGCCGCATTGCATCGGGGGCGTGTTTGCTACGCTGCTCCCAGGGAGCCAGGCCCGCCGGCCAGGCTGTGGCTAGCCACAGCCAGGTCCATGTGGTGCAAGGGCCCGTGTTTGGGAGAAGCACCAAACCAGCCAGGGCAAAAAGAAGAATGTGTTTGATTTCACCCCCTGCAGCCCAGCCCAAGGTCATTTTACAGCTGAAATCGTCTGAAGCGACCGCCGGGAGCCAGGCCCTCAAAAAACGGTGGGGGTGGCCGTTTCTCGGAAGCCAGGCCGAGAGCTCCTTTTTGCTCCTGGGGAGCCTGGCTCCCACCCGGCCCATGGCCTCCAAACATGGAGCGTTGCAGCTCGGGGGCGCGAGCCACCCTCCCGGCCACCCTCCAAACACACCCGTAGCTAGGCTGGAGCTGGCCAGGCTCTAGGCATACAACACACTAGCGTTTGGTTGTCTTCCTCGACAGCGCCTGTTGCTCGTTCTTCGGCTTGTTGCTGCATCCCCGTCTCACAAACGAGCCACAAGGCGTCAGCGCTCACGCCCGCAGGAGCCAGGCTCCCAAGAAACGAAAACCAAATTCGTTTTCCGGGAACCATGCTGAGCGGCGCCATTTGCAAGCGGGCAGCCAGGCTCCGACGCTCGCGCAGGCAACCAATCGCGGCGCGCCTGCATCCGACCAGCCACAGCCGCGAAGAAACAGGTAACCAAACCGCCCGTAAATGTACTCCTATGCACAAAGATTCATTCCTTTAATGGTGATAGATTACATCTTATTAGACTATATTTTACTATTTTTGTTTTGTTGTAAGTTATATGTTTAATTGGTGTAAATTGATCGTTTATAAATGAGAATGGTCAGAATTATTTGAATATTTATCTGATCATCTTTTTTTTTGCTTTTTTTGATTTTCTGTATGTTTTATTTGGTTTTCCTTTAGAATTTTCCAATTTGGCTTCCATATAAATGATCTGGCTATTTTTTGTTTATTTAATATTTTTTGTCTGTATAGTTTATTTGTTCTCTTTGCAATCTTTCAATTTGGCTTTCATAGAAATAATTTGGATATTATTTTATTTTATATGTACTATCTGTTTGCATTAATTTTGATCATTTGATTTGGATCACGTGGTTCCAAGAATCGAGTGATTTGTGGCCTTAAAACACTCGAATCCGTGGCCAAACCAAATTCGAGCATTTTATAGCTGCTCGGCACTCGGGTGTTAGGACTTCCTGAAACACCCGACCGTAAAGTAGATAGGCCTTTTTTTTTTCCCCAAACGGGTAAAAAAAGAACAACTCCTCAAGTGGAGCCGTGAAAAACCCAGTCTTACAATACGTGGGCGCTGGGCGCTGGATAGAGATGAAAAAGGCAGCTTCTCTTAGCTCCGTGGAGTAAGGAGGGGCGGAGGCGGTGCCCTCACACGTGGAGGGGCGGAGACACCACGGAGGAGGAGGGCTGCGAGATAAACCTGAGAATGGTTTGGGTCAAACCCAGTTTATACGGTCTGATTTCTCATTTGGGCTGATCTGGTTCGGTGGGAAACAAACTGAGGTCCTGTTCTGCAGGTCATGTTTCGGCTTGTTTCAGCTTGCTTCAGCTTATTCTCTCTCACCGAACACTATTGAATCAGCCGAAACAAGCCGGCTTTTCGACCAGCCGAACCAGCCCTGAGAAGATTTATGGGCTGGTTGGGTTCGGCTTAGCTATTAAAGTGGATCTGTTTGGTTTGGTTCGGGTGGAAACAAGCTGAACTCATCCGCTCGCCTGTCGAAGTGAAGCAGTAGACGCGCCGGCGCCGCATCTGCCGAGGGCGGTCTTCCGCGTGATGGCGGACCTCCTCGGTGACCCGGCATGGCTGCAGCTCCACACCACGCACCTCCACTTCGTCCCCGACGTAGCCACCCCGCAGTGCAGGTCCGGGGTCAGCCTCGATGACGCCGCCGGCCTGCTGCACCTTCGGATGCTCTCCATCTCCGGCTGCTTCGGCACAGCCAAGGCTGCCGCCGTCGAGCTCCCGCCCACGCTGTTTGCGGCCGCGTCTTCCTCGCTCGAGCAGATCGTGGTCAAGTCCAACCCCACGGAAGCAAGAACAGACGAGATCCTAGGAGTCCACATAGTCTCGTGGCCCCGCTGCCCAGCTCGCCGGCCGCGTGCACTCCGACGGGCAGCAAAAGAGGACCCCACGGCAAATGGGTTAGAATCCATATTTAGACCACAGTTTTGTTTAGTATGGGCTCAAAAACACTAGTGGTTTGGTGTGGTGTGGTTTCCACAGCCGAGGGTGACGAGGACATCACTCCTTCACGTACACATAATGATCTACTACTGGATATTCAAGGTCTAATCACTAGAGCTCACGCGCGTCAATTAAATTTAGAGGTGAGCTCGTTCCTAAGTAACTCCTTATATGATTTTGAGAATAGATTGCTACCTAATGATTATATTGTGCTTAGAAATAAAGGAGAGGTCCAGGAGACACATGGAGGAGGGCTGGGAGGCGTGGAGGACCAGCGAGGGCGCCCGGATAAAGATGGAGGACCAAACCAAGTTGAGTTCGAGTCTGCCTCGCAGTTCAGGACCAGTCTGCCTTGAACTAGTCACCCAGGACGCGTCCGGACTCCGTTTTCGATGATCCATATATGGATAGAAAGCTTATTTGATAAGGAAGCCAACCCAAGTGGTCCCACGTCAAAAGCTGTTCGGAATCAATGGGAATCGTCAAAAACAAGTCACCATCCAGAATCTATCAGAGCGCTGTGTCGCCGTTTTTTGGGCCGTTTGGGCCTTATAACGTGTCGGCGCTCCCCAGGGACGCGAATAGGGGTCCTTGGACGTCCCTTAGCCTATATAATCAGTAGTCACCGCCTACATTAGGGTTGTGTTTTACTTAGATTAATCTGTTGACAATAGTTTCGTCGCCGCCGTCGGTTTGTGAGACCTCAACTTTGTGAGATTAATCATTCATCTGCAATTTGGTTGCATTCCTTTGTGTTCTTGCATATGTTCTCTATTCGTAGGCAAGGACTTAGCCTTCTTGGTGAGGTCGACCGTGCAATGCCGGTCAATAACCAGAGGGGTCGTGGTGCTGCGATTGCGAGGTTCAGAGCCGAGTTGTTCGGAAGCTGGATCTAATTGTGTCGTGACCCCACCAAATCGAGAGTTATCAGAACCTTTCGAAAGATCGGGAATCCTAATTCACATCAATTGGTAATCAGAGCTTCAGGTATACTGTCATGTTCAATTTTACCCTAGTTTAGTTTAATTTCACCTTCGTCCTAGAGTGCACATAAAAGCCAAAAAAATAGTGTTAGGTTTTTTCCCTATCCCAGAAACCATGTTTAGCCTTTTGCATAATTCTTTTCAGATTCTGTCGTGTTGAGTTTGTGTCCTGATCAAGGGCTTGTTGCTGGTTAGGTTGTGTTAGAGTCCAGTTTGTGTGTTTTTCCCATCATTTTCATCAAACCCTAGCCACCGTGACCACTTTTGTGCGCATTATTCCTGTTTTGTCCTCTAATTCGAAGTCCAAACTTGAAACTGGTCCAATTTTCGCGTACGAACTCGGATTTTGACGTTCCAGATATCAAAATCGATCAGAAAAAAATATCGGATCCGTCCATCCCCTGCTTTGCTGGGGTTCAAAAATTTTATTTTGGCCAAAAACTGGTCACAAGATCCTCTTTTCCTGGTCACAAGTTTTTCCTCAATTTTGGACCCATCAGGCCACGCCTTTTACTGGTTTAAGCTTAAATTTTTTGTGGTTACTTCTTGTGTGCTCCTAAGTCAATAAAAAATATCAAAAAAATAAAATAAAAAATATCGAAAGTTCCCAAAAAAACAACGACACCCCAAAAAATATAAAAATTGAGAGGGACAAAAGAGGAACAATATTTAGAGGAGCATATAGAGGAGACAGTTTGTTATAATTGTGGGTGTGTACTATCTTGTGTTTGTTTCCTATTACTCTTGCTATCCATCATACTTGTTTCTCCATTTTGTTATCACACATCTGGTACTTGGAACACGTTAGACCAGCAACAAGAGCAAGTATTTGGGACTATAATTCTGCATTACTTTCTATTTTTGAATTGTGTTCCACCCACATAAGAACCTTATGCAAGAACTTGATGATCTTAGGGCATCTTATGAGAGTCTAAAGGTAGACCATAAGAAGCTTCAAAAGTCTCACACCAAGCTTGAAGAAGCTCATTCCTCTCTAGTTGAAAAATGTGAAAACATGCCAACTAATGTTGAGAAAGCTAAAACTTGCAACATAGACATATCATGTGATATAATTGATGAAACTTTTTATAAGCCTATTATTGTTGCTCCCACTAACCCTTTATGTAGCTCATCTACATCATCCTCATCTAGTAGTGGCGGTTTCACTTGTGACTCCACACTAATAGTTGAGAATGAAAATCTCAAGAAGGAGGTAAAAGAGCTCAATCACATATTAGCTAAGGCTTATGGTGGTGAGGACCGCTTGCTTATGTGCTTGGGTAGCCAAAGAGCTTCTCTCTACAAAGAGGGATTGGGCTATAACTCCAAGAAAGGCAAGGCCGCTTTTGCTCCTCACAAGACTCGTTTTGTGAAGAACAATGGTAGCTATTGCAAAAGTTGCAAGCAAGTTAGTCACATAGAGCAACATTGCATAAACAAGAAATCCAATGCAAATGTATCCTCAATTAAGTTTGATTCTTTCTATATGTTTACCAAGGGTACAAATGGTGTTCATGCTAAGTTCATTGGTGCACCATGGATGGGCTCAAAGAAGAAAACCATTTGGGTACCAAAGAGCTTAGTCTCTAACCTTGGAGGACCCAAACAAGTTTGGGTACCTAAAAAGAATTGATTTTGTCTTGTAGGTCAATTACAAAGCCGGAGGAAGGCATTGGGTGCTTGATAGTGGGTGCACTCAACATATGACCAGAGACTCTTGTATGTTCAATTCAATTGATACAAGTCAAAATGGTGGTTTTGATGCTATCACTTTCGGCAACAACAAGAAAGGCAAGGTCAAGGGGCTTGGTAAAATTACTATCTCAAATGACATGAGCATTTCTAATGTGTTGCTAGTTGAGAGCTTAGATTTCAATCTTTTATCGGTGGCACAACTTTATGATCTTGGCTTCAAGTGCATATTTGGTAGTGATGATGTTGAAGTCAAAAGTGTTGATGGATCAAACTTGATATTCAAAGGATTTAGA
This sequence comes from Saccharum hybrid cultivar R570, assembly GCA_038087645.1. Classification (NCBI taxonomy): domain Eukaryota; kingdom Viridiplantae; phylum Streptophyta; class Magnoliopsida; order Poales; family Poaceae; genus Saccharum; species Saccharum hybrid cultivar. The sequence continues at coordinate 10,549,683 of JAQSUU010000199.1, read as the reverse complement.
CATGGTAGCTTATACTTGGTTGACTTCAATGATAGTGAGACACAATTGACATCATGCTTGCTTAGCAAATCTAGTATGGGATGGTTGTGGCATAGAAGGCTTGGTCATGTTGGAATGAAACAATTGAATAAACTTTTGAAGCATGACTTAGTTAGAGGATTGAAGGATGTCACCTTTGAGAAGGATAAACCATGTAGTGCTTGTCAAGCCGGCAAACAAGTTGGAAATACACATCCTAGTAAGAGTGAAATGAGCACATCAAAGGGATTTGAGCTATTGCACATGGACTTGTTTGGGCCAACAACATACACTAGCATTGGTGGCAATAAGTATGGTTTTGTGATTGTTGATGACTACACTAGATATACTTGGGTGTTCTTTCTCTATGATAAGAGTGATGTTTATGATCTATTCAAGTCTTTTGTCAAGAGAGTGCAAAATGAGTTTGAGACTATCATCAAGAAGATTAGAAGTGACAATGGTAGTGAGTTCAAGAACACAAGAATTGAAGATTTATGTGATGATCTTGGTATTGGACATCAATTCTCACCAACATACACTCCTCAATCCAATGGTGTAGTTGAAAGGAAAAATAGAACCTTGATTGATATGGCTAGATCAATGCTTAGTGAATACAATGTTAGTCATTCATTTTGGAGTGAAGCCATCAACACGTCTTGCTATTGTAGCAACCGTCTCTATTGCCATGGGAAGTTTGGAAAGACACCATATGAGCTATTGAATGGAAGAAAGCCCAACATTGCATACTTTAGAGTGTTTGGTTGCTAATGCTATATTCTTAAGAAAGGCACTAGATTGAGCAAGTTTGAAAAGAAATGTGATGAAGGGTTCTTACTTGGTTATTCTACCACAAGCAAGGCATATAGAGTTTGGAATCTCACAAATGGCACCTTGGAAGAAGTTCATGATGTTGAGTTTGATGAAACCCAAGGATCTCAAAATGAAGCTCAAAACCTTGATGATGTGAGAGGAGATCAATTGTCAAATACAATGAAGAACATGGACATTGGTGATATAAGGCCGATGCAAGTTGATGATGATGATATTCATGTGATCAACCAAAGTGTGCAAATTGATACAAATCAAGCAAGCTCTAGTGGTACTCATGATGAAGCTCAAATTCAAGGTCAAACAAGTGGAAGCAATTAACTCCCAATACTCCAACCTACTAGTATTGCAAGAGATCATCCATTGGACCAAATCATTGGTGGAATTCAAAGTGGTGTTCAAACTAGATCAAGGCTAGCATCCTTTTGTGAGCATTACTCATTTGTGTCACTTGAAGAACCTAAAAAAATAGAAGATGCTTTGAAAGATTCTGATTGGGTAAATGCCATGCATGAAGAGCTAAACAACTTCACTAGAAATCAAGTTTGGGAACTTTTTGAAAGACCAAAGAACTACAATGTGATTGGTACTAAGTGGGTCTTTAGAAACAAACAAGATCAAGATGACATGGTTGTAAGGAACAAAGTAAGATTAGTAGCACAAGAATACACTCAAGTTGAGGGTCTTGACTTTGGAGAGACATATGCACCGGTTGCAAGATTGGAGGCAATTAGAATCTTATTAGCATATGCTTGTGCACACAACATCAAGCTCTATCAAATGGATGTCAAGAGTGCATTTCTCAATGGCTACATCAACGAAGAAGTTTATGTTGAGCAACCTCCTGGTTTTGAAGATGATAATAAGCCCGACCATGTTTTCAAGCTAAAGAAGGCATTGTATGGTTTGAAGCAAGCACCTAGAGCATGGTATGAGAGGTTGAGGGACTTTCTCCTCTCTAAAGGGTTCAAGATGGGAAAGGTTGACACCACTCTCTTCACCAAGAAGCTTGGAAATGACTTATTTGTGTTACAAATCTATGTGGATGACATTATCTTTGGATTAACTAACTAAGACTTTTGTGAAGAGTTTGGAAATATGATGGCTAATGAGTTTGAGATGTCTATGATTGGAGAGCTTAGTTACTTCCTTGGACTTCAAATCAAGCAAATGAAGAATGACACTTTTGTAAGTCAAGGCAAGTACATTAAGGACATGATCAAAAAGTTTAGATTGCAAGATGCTAAGCCAATGAGTACACCAATAGGCACAAATGATCAATTGGGTATTGATGATAGTAAAAACATGGTAGATCAAAAGCAATACCGGTCTATGATTGAAAGTTTGCTCTATGTCACCGCTTCTAGGCCGAATGTGATGTTTAGTGTGTGCAAGTGTGCAAGATATCAAGCTTCACCTAGAGAAAGTCACTTGAAAGCAACCAAGAGAATATTGAGATATCTTAAGGGCACTCATGATGTTGGACTATGGTATCCCAAGGGATCTAACTTTGAGTTGATTGGATATTCGGACTCCGACTATGGTGGATGCAAGATTGATAGAATGAGCACAAGTGGCACTTGTTAATTGCTTGGAAGGTCTCTTGTTTCATGGTCATCAAAGAAACAAAATAGTGTTGCACTATCTACCACCGAGGCCGAATACATTAGTGTCGGTAGTTGTTGTGCACAATTGCTTTGGATGAAGGCCACCTTGAATGATTTTGGAATCAAATTCAAGAATGTACTATTGTTTTGTGACAATGAAAGTGCTATCAAGATGACACAAAATCCGGTTCAACATTCAAGAATAAAACACATTGACATAAGGCATCACTTCATAAGAGATCATCAACAAAAGGGTGATATTAGCATTGAGAGCATTGGCACCGAAGATCAACTAGCTGATATCTTTACAAAGCCACTTGATGAGAAAAGATTTTATAAGTTGAAGAATGAATTGAACATACTTGACTTCTCTAACTTGAAATGAGTGCACCCCCACATTCTTATATGACATGCCTCTCCTCCAACATAGCAAGGTAAAGTTATTTGGCATATCATTCATACTTTGCTAAGGACATGGTTAGAACATATAGACATATTTGCATAATAAATAAGCTCATTCATGAAAATCAAATGATTTTGATGTATATATGGTACCACTATTGCTTCTATGTTTGATTGATCTAGTGGTAGCATATGACATGTTTGTGGGCTTGCAAACCTAGTGTTGAATCTAGAAAATGAGCTCATGATGTGTAATTCAACATGCTCAAGATAACCCTTATACTTTATGAGGTGTGAAGAAGCTTGTGCTTGGATCAAACCGAATTACATATTCTAGGCAAGTGATCTAGATTGAACCATAATTTGGACTCCCTCATATTGATTGGCTTATCTCTCACTAATATTGGCACCTTTTTGATGATTGTTGACAAAGGGGGAGAGAAAAGTCACAAAGATATTGCAAAGAGAGAATAAGATATAACAAGGGGGAGAGAAAAGTCACAAAGATAAAAAGTTAAGTTACAAAGGGAGAGAAATACGGGATCAATTAAAATTGAGCACACAAGTAGGGGGAGCGAGCTCATGTGCATTTGTATGTGCATTAACATGATGAATTGTTGCATTGCAAAGCTTAAATTCATATTCATGATTGAATGGTGATTGCTAGAAATAGATTTTGAATGATGATTTGTTGAGAGTAGCTTTACAAGTGGTATCTAGACACCTTTTGTTTATAATGTTGATCTCACAGGGTATCTTAGTGTTTGTGATCTTTACAAGTGATGTATTACAAGTGGTGTCTAGCTACATCGATGCTAAGGATGGTATATAAAGGCAACTCCGATTGGTATCACGCTTCAAAGGTCCATTCTATATACCTTAGCATCAATTTGATAGTAGTAACTCTCCCAAAATTCAAATCCATACATATGTGCACAATTGAACCAAACTCATGGGAGCACATATGTAGGGGGAGCTAATACTATCGAAATTGAAAATTGATTTCATTTCATATCTTTGTGATGGTTGTCATCAATTACCAAAAAGGGGGAGATTGAAAGCTCAAGTTTGGTTTTGGTAATTAATGACACTAAGTTGCTAATGTCATGTGTTAAGTGTTTTGAGTTAGGCATAAGCAACACATGTGATGAAGGTGTACATGGCAAGGAGTGGTGGCCATAAGATCACAAAGAGATGGTGCATGGACATGAAATGATGATCATGGTGGAGATGCACCTAATATGATGGACATGATGATTAAGTGGAAGAGAAGGATCTAAGAGCGCAAGGCAAAGGTATAACCATAGGGTTTTCCTTTTGCCGGTCTAAGATGAGTAGAGAAGTGATTGACCAGGTTTAGGATACATAGCCGACTATCAAGAGGGGCAATCACGGTTAGCTCGGAAATCAAGTGCCACTAGATCATTATCTTGAGCATATGCATTAGGATCTAGTAAAAGAACTAACATAACGCCTTGAGAAATAATTGTGAAATGCTAACACACATGCACATGGTGGTGTACACTTGGTGGTGTTAGCACATTTGCGAAGGCGGTGGAGTTTAAGCGGTAGAGAGGGGTTTGGGTTCCTCTCTCCCTCCCGCCGAGCTTGCGAGGCGGGATTCGGTGTTTTTTGGAGAAGTAAAATGCCTATTTTTCTACTGTGCCGGAAGTCAGAAAAGAAACGGAGGCGAACAGAGGTCACTGTGGTGACCAGACGCTGCACCGGACGCGGTCACGGTATGACCGGACGCGTCCGGTCAATTCAATCCGGTCAGCGCACCTAGGGTTAATGACCGGACGCTAGTCTGGCCTGACCAGCGCGTCTGGTCAGTTCACCTGTGCGCAAAAGTAAAGTGAGCGACCGGCGCGTCTGGTCCTTCACGGAACCGGCGTGTCCGGTCAGGCGCCCAGAGGGGCAGAGCGCAGCGGAGTGATGATCGGACGTGGGACGCGTCCGGTCATGTACGATCGGATGCGTCCGGTCGTGATGGAAGCTTACTGGACTCTGACCGGACGCCAGGTGAGGCGCGTCCGGTCATACGCTAGGGCGCGTCCGGTCATAGCAACGGTAACTTCTGACGCACACTGTTCACGCTTGTCCTGTAGTGACCGGACGCGTCCGGTCACCCTGACCGGTGCGTCCGGTCATCCCATTTTGAACTGCGTCGTCCGTAACGGCTAGCTGCGTACCCCTTTGTTATAAATAGACGTTGGCCGGGGTTTGAGGGCAACTCTTGCACATTTTGAGACCTAGAGACATACTTTGAGCTAGAGAACAACCCCTCCACTCATCTCTTTGCATAGTTGCACATCTTGAGTGAGATTGAGTGAGATTCAAGTGCATTGCTTGAGAGTTGCATTGTAGAGGCACTTGATCTTCGAGTTGCTGCGGATTTCTTGTTACTCTTCCGTGTTTCCCGACACGGTAGACGGCTTGGAGCAGCGGAGGTGATTGAGCTCGCAATTAGAGATTGTTGGAGCCTTCACCAAGAGTTGTAAGGGGTTCTTGATCCTTCCCTGCGGGAGTTCGTAAATTGGATACTCTAGTGGAGCTCGTGGCTTGGAGGACACCCATCTTGTGTGCGGTTGTGTGTGAAAGGATCAAGATGCCCAAGAGGGGGGGGGGTGAATTGGGCTTTTCTAAAAATTAATTGCAAGAATTAAATCCTACAAGCCAAACTTCACCCCTAGTGCCTACTAGTGTTCCTTGTGATTTTACCGATAAAAGTTTTGCACCCTAAGTTCCAATCCTAGACTAGCATGACAATTCTAGGAAAGTAAACAAGCAATGAAAGTAATGCTCAAAAGTAAATGCTTGAAAATAAGGGTTAGGAACACGGCGATGTTTTGCCGATGTATCGGAGAGTCGCCACTCCCCACTAGTCCTCGTTGGAGCACCCGCGCAAGGGTGTAGCTCCTCCTTGATCCGCGCAAGGATCAAGTGCCCTCTACGGGTTGATTCTTCGACACTCCGTCACGGCGAATCACCCAAAACTGCTCACAACTTGAGTTGGGTCACCCACAATCTCCTCGGATGATCACCAAACTCCCAATCACCACCAAACCGTCTAGGTGATGGCGATCACCAAGAGTAACAAGCTAGAACTCTCACTTGACCACAACAAGCCTAATGAAAAGATGGATGCACACTTGCTACAATCTTGTCACTAGAGAGGATTCTCAAACTTTGATTCACAAATCTCTATCCTCACTAGGGCTCTTGCACTCCCTTGCACTTCAAAGGTGTTTCTCAGCTGAACAAATGAGCAAGAGACCTCTAAAAGAGGTGGAGGGGTTGTATTTATACACCCCTCAAACAAATCCAACCGTTACCTTTCGAAATAGCAAAATGTGCACTGACCGGACGCGCCTGTCGACTTGACCGGATGCGTCGGTCAGGTGTAACGGTCGAAAACCGAAAACTGCGCTGAGTGACCGGACGCGCCGATCTGTGATGACCGGACGCGCCGGTCTGAGATGACCGGACGCGCCGATCAGGGATGATCGGACGCGTCCGATCATGCAAGAGCTTACTGGAAAACTGACCTGACGCATGACCACGGGACCATACTGGAACATGACCGGACGCGCCGATCATTTCACAGTCGTGTCCGATTACGCTGTTTACCCTCTAGAACACGTGTCAGACTGACCACCGCGTCCGGTCCTCTCAAGGACCGCGTCCGGTCGATCAGTTGAAATGGCAGTGAAGTGTTAGTACTGACCGGACGCGTCCGGTCATGACCAGGACCGCATCCGGTCATAGGTAAACGGCTCAAACGTCTTCTAAACGCGATGCAACTTGAACCAAGTTGCTTCCAACTGAACTCTGAGCTTTTCTCGAGGTACCTAGTGCTAAGTTTGACAAGTGTGCACCACACCTAAACATAAGACTCACCTAGGTCAAGCTACTCGCTCATGCCCCCCTTTATAGTACGGTCAAAGGAAGAAACAAAGATCCTAATGACTATTCCAGATGTAACTCAACACCTTGACATCCGGAACTAACCGTCCTTAATCTTAATCGTTGATCCTTTGAAAATCAAAACGAATTTCATCAAGGGACATGAATACCATATTGCCCAAAGCAGTTATCATCTCCATGACCTAACTTACCAATGTTTCTGCAAAACACACATTAGTCATGGTAATTATGCATTGTCATCAATTGCCGAAACCAACACCGGGGCCTAGATGCTTTTAATCTTCCCCTTTTTGGTGATTGATGACAACACTTAGATTCAGAAGATATGAGTTGAGGTTTTCGATCATGCTTGGTTCACATAAGCATAAAACTGTCAGCACAAGGGGTTAGTCAATGCTTATGTGTTCCAAGCCAACTGAGTGTACTTATAAGATAAAACATGAAAAGTTAGTACACATAAAAATATAGCTCATATGAAATCGGAGTAAGGCACGGAAGCACAACCTTATGAGCTAAACATCATTTAGTGACATAAAACAAAACATAGTCTCACAAACTTATTGTCACACAATGCAGGGCGAGAAAAAGTAAACATGATGCATGAAAGTAGCACACACGAAAAATGAAACCCTCTATCACCACTCCCCCTGAATCTATGCTTTCTCTCCCCCTTTGGCATCAAACGCCAAAAAAACTAATCTAGGGATCTGACGGGGGAATAGAAGCTGTCGTGTCTGGTGCCGAGGAGCGCGGAGTGATCACGAACTGCATAGCATCCTCCTCAGACTTTGAACTATCAGGCTGACCCTCTAAAGCTGAACGTGGTAGTTGTAGGGTCGAGATGGCGGACTAGAGGGGGGGGTGAATAGTCCTTTCTAAAACTTAAACGAGTTGGCTAACCAAAACAAATGCGGAATTAAACTTATCGGTCTAGCCAAGACTACACCCCTCTAACTAAGTTCACAAGCACCTCACAAAGATCCTAATTAAGCAACTAAGGTGCTTTCCTTAGCAAGAGCTCTCCTATTTAATTCTAGAACAAGGTCACACAAACCTATGCACTAGTACTTTGCAAGCAAGAGGGAGCTCCTACACAATTCTAGTAAGCAAAGCGCACAAAGCCTAAGCTCACTAGCAATGCTCAATAACAAGGCAACTAATGCCAAATTAGAGAGCGCAAATCACTTAGCTACACAAACTAAGCAATGTGACTAACAAGGTTACACAAACCAAATTAGTCACGCAAGCGGAAGCTTCTAGCTACACAAGCAAGAAGACAACTAGCAAGCTACACAAGCAAACTAGTTACGAGAGCAACTACACAAGCACAAGTATATATGAAAGTAAATACAAGCTTGTGTTGCATGAAGGCAAACCACCGAGAAGAGTAGACAAAGTTGACACGGTGATTTTCTCCCGAGGTTCACTTGGTTGCCACCAAGCTACGTCCCCGTTGTGTCGACCAACACTTAGATGGTTCCTCGGTGTGACCCTCAAGTCACTTGCCCTCAAGGCATGCCCCGCAAGGCACCGCAAGACACCACTCTCAAGTGAGGTAACTCAATGACACGCTCAACTAGAGTTGCTCTTCGCGATCCCCGCGGGGTGAGCACAATCCCCCTCACAAAGCTTCTCCGGAGCCTCGCACAATCTTCTTGCGAGCTTCGACAGAGCCACAAGCCACCAAGCCGTCTAGGAGGTGGCAACCTCCAAGAGTAACAAGCACTACCGGCTTGCAACATGATCACCTAGTGCCACTCGATGCAACCTTACGATGCAATCGCACTAGAATCGCTCTCTCACTCGATCCGATGAACACTATCAAGCATGAGTGAGTTAGAGGGCTCCCAAGCACTACCACACAAGCCACCAAGGCTAAAGTGTGCTCAGCTCCCGGCCACGGCCGGCCAAGGCATCTATTTATAACCCCACGGTCAAATAGAGCCGTTACCCCTTCACTGGGTCCTTTTTCGGGACGACCGGACACGCCGGTCGTAACTGACCGGACGCGCTCAACCGCGTCCGGTCGCCCTGCGACGTCCACGTGTCCCTCAAATTTCAAATGCGACCGTTAGATCCTCCAACGGTCACTGCGCGCCAACAGTCAAACGCTATGACCGGACGCGCTGCTCAACCGACCGGACGCGCCGGTCGCACAGCACCGCGCGCGCGCGAAACAACGACCGGACGCGCTCCTCGCAACGACCGGACGCGCCGATCCGCACAGCACCCACGCCCGCGAAACAACGACCGGACGCGCTCCTCGCAACGACCGGACGCGACAGTGCCAGCGTCCGGTCGGAGTCCAGTAAGCTCCCTCGACGACCGGACGCGTCCGATCGTGTGTGACCGGACGCGCCCCGCGTCCGATCGTCCTTGCGAACCGTAGTTCCTTCTGGGCACATGACCGGACGTGCCGGTCCCGCGAGTGACCGGATGCGCCGGTTGCAAACCCTAGCCCGCGCGCCCGATACCGCGCTGTACTGACCGGACGCGTCCGGTCACACCGTGACCGCGTCCGGTGCAGCGTCCGGTCACCTCAGTGACCCCGTTCGCCTCCGTTTCTTTTCCGACTTTCGGCGTAGTGGAAAATAGGCTTTTCAACTCCTCGAAAACGCCTGAATCCCGCGCTCGCAAGCTCGGCGGGAGGGAGAGAGAGACCCAAACCCTCTCTACCGCTCAAACTTCATCGCCTTCGCAAAAGTGCCAACACCAACAAGTGATCACCACCTTGTGCACGTGTGTTAGCATTTTCATAATCATTTTCGAAGGAATTAGGCACTCAACTTGCCTCGCCACTCGATCCTAACACGTATGCACAGTTAGATCGCTCAAGTGGCACTAGATGACCGATATGCAAACAAGTTTGCCCCTCTTGATAGTACGGCCATCTATCCTAAACCCGGTCATAAACTTCTCTACACACCTATGACCGGTGAAATGGAAATGCCCTAGGTTATACCTTAGCCTTGCGCATTCCACTCCATCTCCTCCGACATTGATGCAACACATGCACCAACCAATCACCAAATGATATGATTAACTTCATATCATCACGTGACCGTATTGGTTCATCGATCTTGACCTCACTTGCTCTTCACCGTTGCATTGGTCCGTCGGCGCCAAGTCTTGCCCAAGCTTCACCATCGCATGGTCCTTCGCTTCGAAGCCTCAACTTGCCCTTCACCTTCACAACCGGTCCTTCGAGCCAAGCCTCATCTTGATCTTCTCCATCTTGGTCACATGACTCCATGTCATGTCTCATATGCAATGAGCTCCTTCATGACACCATCACATGTGGACTAATCTCCTGTGTATCTCACATAACCACATATTAGTCCACCTAAGTTGTCACTCAATTACCAAAACCAAACAAGGACCTTTCAATCTCCCCCTTTTTGGTAATTGATGACAACTCTACAAAGATATGGAAATTATGCTTTTTCAAGCTAGCACTTCACGCAAGTGTAAATTGCTAACTTGTTTTGGATTTAATGTTACTTATCCAACTTTTAAGCTCTATGTCAAGATTTGGATAAGCACCATAAAATCCGACTTGGTAGTGATAACTCCCCCTACATTTGTGCTCAAATGGTTTGGTTTCAAGCTTTGCACATATGCATAAATATGAAATTTGTGGGAGGGTTAGCACTACTAAGTGATGCTAAGGTGTATAGAATAAACCTTTGTAGCTCGATACCAATTAGTAGCTTGATACCATTTGAAAATCACAAGTTTGCCATCATCCTTAGCATCATGAGTAGCTAGACATCAAAAACACTAGAAACCCTGTGAGATCACATTATAAGCATGGTTCTAGTTTTTGCATGATAATCACAAGTCTAGCTAACATCCTATGCATGCTAGTTATCAAATCATCATTCAAGTTCTATAACTAGCATACACCACACAAGCAAGCATATTGAATTTAAGAACTTATGCAATGCAAGCAAGCACATGAATTATGCACATATCAAATGTAATCAACCAAAGTTCATGAGCTTGCTCCCCCTACTTGTGTGCTTTCTTTGTCCAAGAATGTTTGATCCCCTTACATTCTTCAATGTTACTACCTCTTTGTCCATGTCCATGTCCAATGTTTCCAATCTTTCCCCAAAGCATGGTTCTAGTTTTCATATCTTTGTCCAACTTCTCCCCCTTTGTCATCAATTTCCATAAAAGGTGATCTTATCAATTGATACAAAAGGCTTGCATTGGGGTAGATGGTTGGGACTTGAATATTGCATTTTTGATGAACATTACCACATATGTTGGAATGACAAACTTTATGGTTGCTCTTGAGATTCCACATAGGATCTTTGACCTTGATACCAATCGATGGGGCTTCTCCCCCTATGTCATAGCATGTGTCATTCACTTGAGGTACCACTTTGAGGATGAGGGTGGCATTTCTTGATTTGATCACTTAAAGTTGAGGATCACTTGTGAAACTATTGTCTTGCATGAATGATACCATATGAAGATATCATGAGTAGGAATGTGATATTATTTGAAAGAATTTTCTAGTATGGATCCACCTTGAAGGATTTGACAATAATATTCACTTTTTGAACATTTGCTATCTTTATGAGTACCACTTGTAAGATATCACTTGTAGATCATGATCTAGACACCACTAGTGAATACCACTTGGAAGATCAATTTGAGTCTAGATACCACTTGAAACAAACTAGATATCCATCTTCATTGTTGTTTTGTGCTTGTACTCTTATAATTGTCATGAGCTTCTTGTATGACTTGAACTAAGTTGATTTGCCTAAGATTCCAAGTCCGGTTTGATCCAATGACAAGCTTCTTCACACCTCATGCTAAGAGTTATCTTGCCAATGTTGTACTTGTCACTTGTTAGCAATCCAAACTAGATCAAGTACTTGGATTCACTAGCTCATGAACAAACTCATATCCATACCACTAGATCAATTAATCAATCAAGCAATAATGGTAGGCTATGAATTTAAAACTTTTTATTTGTTATGCATGATCCTAATAAGCATGTACTATATGCACTAACCGCATACTAGTAAGGAATGAGATGATCATGCACATTTCAATGATACCTTTGCTATGTTGAAGTAGAGGATAGTCATATAGATTCCAATTCATTATTCCAATAGCAATGTGAAGTCCAATTTATTGCTTGGTAAAGACCAATCATCATAGATAAATCCATTCTTCACCCATATGAAATGAAAACCACTTATGATCAAATGCACTTTCTTGTTGTGGTTGGCTTGCTTTATTATATCATCTTTGCTTGTATGAGAGAACTACTTAGAATACCACTTGAAATACATGACTAGCTCTCTTTTGGGTGTTGCTTGCTTTTCTTGATCAATCCTTTTGATTGCTTCAACTAAGCATCACAAGTTCCTCGGATCACCACTTCCATGTTAGCCTTCCAAGTCCCAAACTTGGTTTCACCTACATACGGCGGCAAGCCCCTCACTAGGGAGAAGTGACCTTTCTCCAAAGAACCACTCTTGATACTCACTTGAAATGATATAGTTTGATTGATCCAAATGATGAACTCAATCTTGATTAATAATCCTTGAATCTATATTTGAGTCCAACTCTTTCTACTTGTTTAAGTCCTTTTCTTTCTACCAAATGATCTCTAATCATTACTAGAACTTAAACTTCATCTTCATCTTAAGTTTGATCTTGATCTTCAAATTGAGTACCAAATAAGTACACCAAGTACATTCCATAATCAAATGTTCTTGTACTCATTGCTTTTCATGCTTCTAGATCAATCCAAAACCAAACTTAGGTACCTCAACCACTTATAAACAAGTTTCCAACTTGAGGACCTTTCAAATAAAGTGACTCTAGATTAATCCAATGATTGTCACTTTTCTGGCAGATTTTGTACCCTTCAAAGAATAATTCATATCTCACAATGTACGGATCTAAATGCCATGAAATTTGGTGGAGATGTGCTTCACTAAGTCATCTAGCAACTGTAAAAATTTGAACTTCTTTTGATTCTAGATTGCTACTAGATTTCAAATCTTCCACAACTGCTACATGCTGAAAACTGTTGCACTATCGCTGACAAGATGCACTCCAAAACCGAAGCATCTCTTATCCACTTATCATGAAATTTCTACAGCATCTTCTTTCATAAGTGTATAGCATGTATACCAAATTTCAAGCCAATCCAAATAGATTTGTTCACTCGAACATGGCTAAGATCACTGCTAGCTCAGATTTTAAATTTTGGACAGATTTCAATACATTGAGCAATACTTCATCAAATATGAATCAAACTTGAAACTAACTTGTTTGAATACTTTCACAAGACATATATCCATCCAATCCACTTACTAAATGTCATCTTATGAATTTATCCAACACAAACCAATCCAAACTTGATCACTAAGCTTTTAATCTATTCAATCATCTCATCGCAAGCAACATTGCACATTTATCCAATTCAATCAACTCATATGCACCCAAATGAAATAATCAACAAGAGATATACCTTGGTTAGCTCATGATTATTCATAGCAAGCTTTCAACTTGAACATTTGCAAGCCATCAAATAATTCCAATAAATCATCCACAACTTGATCATGACACTTGTATGTTGTAGTACTTTGGACTTCACTCATTTTGACTTGGCATTGGGATAGAATTGCAATAAGCTTCAATACTTGAGTCAACATATAATGATAAATATGAAATCAATTTGAGTCAAGCCTCTAATGCCATGGTACCTACACACATTCATCCACTTTTTGATGGTACCCAAACAAGTTTGGGTCCTCTCAAGTTAGGTGCAACATACTTAGGCATTGCCTTAGTATGAGTAGCGGGATGTTTTACAATAGCAACCATAGAGGTACCATTTACATCCTTTCTAAGCACATTAGTATCATCAATTGAAATATGCTTAGAAGTGTTACCTAGGGGACATGAATGTGCCATGTGTCCCCTTTCCCGGCATGAGTAGCATCTTCTCTTTGATTGAGCCTTTTCTTCTTTGCTCATATGATGCTCTTCATTCTCTTGCCTCTCATGAGTTGCTTGAGCCTTCTTCTCAAGCTTGGTAGGACACCCCGAGGTGAAGTGTCCTATGTCTCCACATTTGAAGCACTTGATGTGAGCATGTACTTTCTTCTCATCTTGATTCTTGCTCATCATCTTGACATCTTGAATTTGCATTGGATGTCTTGCTCTTCCACCCCTTCTTGTTTTCTTCTTCTTCTTCATCAAGTCACCATCATCTTCATGGTTGATCTTGATTTGCTCTTGGGGTGTCTTCTCTTGCTCAACTAGTGGCTTTGGTTGAGGCTTTACTTGTTGCTTCACCAATTGCTTGGTTGGGCACATTGAGGTGAGATGACCCCAAGTGTGGCACTTGAAGCACTTGACATGCTTTAGCCTCTCTTCTTCTTTCATCTTCTTGAGCTTCTCAATATTTGGGCAACCATTAGCAAGATGTCCCGCTTCATGGCATCGATAGCACATGGAATGCGAGAGCTTCTTTTGGAGTAGCCTCTTCATCCTCTTTTCTTGCTTTCTTTCACCCCTTGTCATTTTCTTCTTGAAGCCAAGGCCACTTTTGTCACCAACGTTTCTTTGAGTCTTCATCATGTGCTCAAATGTGACTTTTGAGTTGTAGCACCTCTCTAACTTGCTGCTCAAATTCTTCACTTCACTTTTAAGCTCATTGTTCTCCTTCAAAAGGTTAGTCTCACAAGACATAGAAGTAAAACAAGCATTTAATTGTGAAGAATATGGCATATCTAATAAATCATCATAAGAGGTGGATACATACTTCTTGCCTACATCACAAGGGTTAGTAATATGTGATTGATCATTTAACCCAAATGATGAGCTCTCACTAGACTTGGTTTCTTCATTAGAAGGCTTCTTAGTGAGTAAAGCATGTTCTTGTGCCAAATTATCATGAGCAACACTAAGTTCCTCATGAGACAATTTTAGCTCCTCATGTGAACAAGTAGTAACATAAAGTAGATGCTTTTGTTGTTCACATGTGGTTTTTAGAAATGAGTTTTCATTTTTCAATTTACTTGTTTTTGCCATGTCATTTCTTAGGGCCTTTGAGAGTTTATATAGAAGCTCAAAATTTGGACCATCACAATCAACAACAAAACCACCAATAGATACCTTAGTGTCACCATGTGACATGGAACAATGTGGTGATGTTGAAGAGCTTGTTGAAGCATCACTCTCATAGCCATCATCTTCACCATCAAGTGTGCATGGAGTAGAATCATTGCTTGCATCACTTGTGGCATTATCATTCTTCTTGTCAAGTGATCTTGTGATATGATCATCTTTGTCATCACTTGACCGTGAGGTGGAGCAATCCTCCATAACCACCTTGTTGTGGTCATGCTCAACATCCTTATGTACCTCTTCCTTGGGCTCATCATCATTGGAGATCATCCCATATTTCTCATTTAGAAACACCCAAATTTCATGGGCAGACTCAAAGTCTATGATCTCACAAAGTATGCTACTATCCATAGATCGATATAAAGTATTAGTAGCTTGGCTATCGAGATGTAGGCATTTACTTTGCGCTTGAGTTGCATTCTTTTTATCAATTGCAAAGGAAAAGCCCACATCTATGATCCACCACATTTGAGGAGAAATAAACTTAAAATTGCATGTCATCCAATTTCTCCACCGTGCAAAGTGTGTGCCATCAAAAATGTGTGGACACTCAACATCTAGCCCATAAGCCGCCATCCTCTCGGGTCGGTGAAGACCACAAATGAGAGACCCGGCTCCGATACCACTTGTAGGGTCGAGATGGCGGACTAGAGGGGGGGGGTGAATAGTCCTTTCTAAAACTTAAACGAGTTGGCTAACCAAAACAAATGCGGAATTAAACTTATCGGTCTAGCCAAGACTACACCCCTCTAACTAAGTTCACAAGCACCTCACAAAGATCCTAATTAAGCAACTAAGGTGCTTTCCTTAGCAAGAGCTCTCCTATTTAATTCTAGAACAAGGTCACACAAACCTATGCACTAGTACTTTGCAAGCAAGAGGGAGCTCCTACACAATTCTAGTAAGCAAAGCGCACAAAGCCTAAGCTCACTAGCAATGCTCAATAACAAGGCAACTAATGCCAAATTAGAGAGCGCAAATCACTTAGCTACACAAACTAAGCAATGTGACTAACAAGGTTACACAAACCAAATTAGTCACGCAAGCGGAAGCTTCTAGCTACACAAGCAAGAAGACAACTAGCAAGCTACACAAGCAAACTAGTTACGAGAGCAACTACACAAGCACAAGTATATATGAAAGTAAATACAAGCTTGTGTTGCATGAAGGCAAACCACCGAGAAGAGTAGACAAAGTTGACACGGTGATTTTCTCCCGAGGTTCACTTGGTTGCCACCAAGCTACGTCCCCGTTGTGTCGACCAACACTTAGATGGTTCCTCGGTGTGACCCTCAAGTCACTTGCCCCTCAAGGCATGCCCCGCAAGGCACCGCAAGACACCACTCTCAAGTGAGGTAACTCAATGACACGCTCAACTAGAGTTGCTCTTCGTGATCCCCGCGGGGTGAGCACAATCCCCCTCACAAAGCTTCTCCGGAGCCTCGCACAATCTTCTTGCGAGCTTCGACAGAGCCACAAGCCACCAAGCCGTCTAGGAGGTGGCAACCTCCAAGAGTAACAAGCACTACCGGCTTGCAACATGATCACCTAGTGCCACTCGATGCAACCTTACGATGCAATCGCACTAGAATCGCTCTCTCACTCGATCCGATGAACACTATCAAGCATGAGTGAGTTAGAGGGCTCCCAAGCACTACCACACAAGCCACCAAGGCTAAAGTGTGCTCAGCTCCCGGCCACGGCCGGCCAAGGCATCTATTTATAACCCCACGGTCAAATAGAGCCGTTACCCCTTCACTGGGTCCTTTTTCGGGACGACCGGACACGCCGGTCGTAACTGACCGGACGCGCTCAACCGCGTCCGGTCGCCCTGCGACGTCCACGTGTCCCTCAAATTTCAAATGCGACCGTTAGATCCTCCAACGGTCACTGCGCGCCAACGGTCAAACGCTATGACCGGACGCGCTGCTCAACCGACCGGACGCGCCGGTCGCACAGCACCGCGCGCGCGCGAAACAACGACCGGACGCGCTCCTCGCAACGACCGGACGCGCTCCTCGCAACGACCGGACGCGCCGATCCGCACAGCACCCACGCCCGCGAAACAACGACCGGACGCGCTCCTCGCAACGACCGGACGAGACAGTGCCAGCGTCCGGTCGGAGTCCAGTAAGCTCCCTCGACGACCGGACGCGTCCGATCTCGTGTGACCGGACGCGCCCCGCGTCCGATCGTCCTTGCGAACCGTAGTTCCTTCTGGGCACATGACCGGACGTGCCGGTCCCGCGAGTGACCGGATGCGCCGGTTGCAAACCCTAGCCCGCGCGCCCGATACCGCGCTGTACTAACCGGACACGTCCGGTCACACCGTGACCGCGTCCGGTGCAGCGTCCGGTCACCTCAGTGACCCCGTTCGCCTCCGTTTCTTTTCCGACTTTCGGCGTAGTGGAAAATAGGCTTTTCAACTCCTCGAAAACGCCTGAATCCCGCGCTCGCAAGCTCGACGGGAGGGAGAGAGAGACCCAAACCCTCTCTACCGCTCAAACTTCATCGCCTTCGCAAAAGTGCCAACACCAACAAGTGATCACCACCTTGTGCACGTGTGTTAGCATTTTCATAATCATTTTCGAAGGAATTAGGCACTCAACTTGCCTCGCCACTCGATCCTAACACGTATGCACAGTTAGATCGCTCAAGTGGCACTAGATGACCGATATGCAAACAAGTTTGCCCCTCTTGATAGTACGGCCATCTATCCTAAACCCGGTCATAAACTTCTCTACACACCTATGACCGGTGAAATGGAAATGCCCTAGGTTATACCTTAGCCTTGCGCATTCCACTCCATCTCCTCCGACATTGATGCAACACATGCACCAACCAATCACCAAATGATATGATTAACTTCATATCATCACGTGACCGTATTGGTTCATCGATCTTGACCTCACTTGCTCTTCACCGTTGCATTGGTCCGTCGGCGCCAAGTCTTGCCCAAGCTTCACCATCGCATGGTCCTTCGCTTCGAAGCCTCAACTTGCCCTTCACCTTCACAACCGGTCCTTCGAGCCAAGCCTCATCTTGATCTTCTCCATCTTGGTCACATGACTCCATGTCATGTCTCATATGCAATGAGCTCCTTCATGACACCATCACATGTGGACTAATCTCCTGTGTATCTCACATAACCACATATTAGTCCACCTAAGTTGTCACTCAATTACCAAAACCAAACAAGGACCTTTCAATCTCCCCCTTTTTGGTAATTGATGACAACTCTACAAAGATATGGAAATTATGCTTTTTCAAGCTAGCACTTCACGCAAGTGTAAATTGCTAACTTGTTTTGGATTTAATGTTACTTATCCAACTTTTAAGCTCTATGTCAAGATTTGGATAAGCACCATAAAATCCGACTTGGTAGTGATAACTCCCCCTACATTTGTGCTCAAATGGTTTGGTTTCAAGCTTTGCACATATGCATAAATATGAAATTTGTGGGAGGGTTAGCACTACTAAGTGATGCTAAGGTGTATAGAATAAACCTTTGTAGCTCGATACCAATTAGTAGCTTGATACCATTTGAAAATCACAAGTTTGCCATCATCCTTAGCATCATGAGTAGCTAGACATCAAAAACACTAGAAACCCTGTGAGATCACATTATAAGCATGGTTCTAGTTTTTGCATGATAATCACAAGTCTAGCTAACATCCTATGCATGCTAGTTATCAAATCATCATTCAAGTTCTATAACTAGCATACACCACACAAGCAAGCATATTGAATTTAAGAACTTATGCAATGCAAGCAAGCACATGAATTATGCACATATCAAATGTAATCAACCAAAGTTCATGAGCTTGCTCCCCCTACTTGTGTGCTTTCTTTGTCCAAGAATGTTTGATCCCCTTACATTCTTCAATGTTACTACCTCTTTGTCCATGTCCATGTCCAATGTTTCCAATCTTTCCCCAAAGCATGGTTCTAGTTTTCATATCTTTGTCCAACTTCTCCCCCTTTGTCATCAATTTCCATAAAAGGTGATCTTATCAATTGATACAAAAGGCTTGCATTGGGGTAGATGGTTGGGACTTGAATATTGCATTTTTGATGAACATTACCACATATGTTGGAATGACAAACTTTATGGTTGCTCTTGAGATTCCACATAGGATCTTTGACCTTGATACCAATCGATGGGGCTTCTCCCCCTATGTCATAGCATGTGTCATTCACTTGAGGTACCACTTTGAGGATGAGGGTGGCATTTCTTGATTTGATCACTTAAAGTTGAGGATCACTTGTGAAACTATTGTCTTGCATGAATGATACCATATGAAGATATCATGAGTAGGAATGTGATATTATTTGAAAGAATTTTCTAGTATGGATCCACCTTGAAGGATTTGACAATAATATTCACTTTTTGAACATTTGCTATCTTTATGAGTACCACTTGTAAGATATCACTTGTAGATCATGATCTAGACACCACTAGTGAATACCACTTGGAAGATCAATTTGAGTCTAGATACCACTTGAAACAAACTAGATATCCATCTTCATTGTTGTTTTGTGCTTGTACTCTTATAATTGTCATGAGCTTCTTGTATGACTTGAACTAAGTTGATTTGCCTAAGATTCCAAGTCCGGTTTGATCCAATGACAAGCTTCTTCACACCTCATGCTAAGAGTTATCTTGCCAATGTTGTACTTGTCACTTGTTAGCAATCCAAACTAGATCAAGTACTTGGATTCACTAGCTCATGAACAAACTCATATCCATACCACTAGATCAATTAATCAATCAAGCAATAATGGTAGGCTATGAATTTAAAACTTTTTATTTGTTATGCATGATCCTAATAAGCATGTACTATATGCACTAACCGCATACTAGTAAGGAATGAGATGATCATGCACATTTCAATGATACCTTTGCTATGTTGAAGTAGAGGATAGTCATATAGATTCCAATTCATTATTCCAATAGCAATGTGAAGTCCAATTTATTGCTTGGTAAAGACCAATCATCATAGATAAATCCATTCTTCACCCATATGAAATGAAAACCACTTATGATCAAATGCACTTTCTTGTTGTGGTTGGCTTGCTTTATTATATCATCTTTGCTTGTATGAGAGAACTACTTAGAATACCACTTGAAATACATGACTAGCTCTCTTTTGGGTGTTGCTTGCTTTTCTTGATCAATCCTTTTGATTGCTTCAACTAAGCATCACAAGTTCCTCGGATCACCACTTCCATGTTAGCCTTCCAAGTCCCAAACTTGGTTTCACCTACATACGGCGGCAAGCCCCTCACTAGGGAGAAGTGACCTTTCTCCAAAGAACCACTCTTGATACTCACTTGAAATGATATAGTTTGATTGATCCAAATGATGAACTCAATCTTGATTAATAATCCTTGAATCTATATTTGAGTCCAACTCTTTCTACTTGTTTAAGTCCTTTTCTTTCTACCAAATGATCTCTAATCATCACTAGAACTTAAACTTCATCTTCATCTTAAGTTTGATCTTGATCTTCAAATTGAGTACCAAATAAGTACACCAAGTACATTCCATAATCAAATGTTCTTGTACTCATTGCTTTTCATGCTTCTAGATCAATCCAAAACCAAACTTAGGTACCTCAACCACTTATAAACAAGTTTCCAACTTGAGGACCTTTCAAATAAAGTGACTCTAGATTAATCCAATGATTGTCACTTTTCTGGCAGATTTTGTACCCTTCAAAGAATAATTCATATCTCACAATGTACGGATCTAAATGCCATGAAATTTGGTGGAGATGTGCTTCACTAAGTCATCTAGCAACTGTAAAAATTTGAACTTCTTTTGATTCTAGATTGCTACTAGATTTCAAATCTTCCACAACTGCTACATGCTGAAAACTGTTGCACTATCGCTGACAAGATGCACTCCAAAACCGAAGCATCTCTTATCCACTTATCATGAAATTTCTACAGCATCTTCTTTCATAAGTGTATAGCATGTATACCAAATTTCAAGCCAATCCAAATAGATTTGTTCACTCGAACATGGCTAAGATCACTGCTAGCTCAGATTTTAAATTTTGGACAGATTTCAATACATTGAGCAATACTTCATCAAATATGAATCAAACTTGAAACTAACTTGTTTGAATACTTTCACAAGACATATATCCATCCAATCCACTTACTAAATGTCATCTTATGAATTTATCCAACACAAACCAATCCAAACTTGATCACTAAGCTTTTAATCTATTCAATCATCTCATCGCAAGCAACATTGCACATTTATCCAATTCAATCAACTCATATGCACCCAAATGAAATAATCAACAAGAGATATACCTTGGTTAGCTCATGATTATTCATAGCAAGCTTTCAACTTGAACATTTGCAAGCCATCAAATAATTCCAATAAATCATCCACAACTTGATCATGACACTTGTATGTTGTAGTACTTTGGACTTCACTCATTTTGACTTGGCATTGGGATAGAATTGCAATAAGCTTCAATACTTGAGTCAACATATAATGATAAATATGAAATCAATTTGAGTCAAGCCTCTAATGCCATGGTACCTACACACATTCATCCACTTTTTGATGGTACCCAAACAAGTTTGGGTCCTCTCAAGTTAGGTGCAACATACTTAGGCATTGCCTTAGTATGAGTAGCGGGATGTTTTACAATAGCAACCATAGAGGTACCATTTACATCCTTTCTAAGCACATTAGTATCATCAATTGAAATATGCTTAGAAGTGTTACCTAGGGGACATGAATGTGCCATGTGTCCCCTTTCCCGGCATGAGTAGCATCTTCTCTTTGATTGAGCCTTTTCTTCTTTGCTCATATGATGCTCTTCATTCTCTTGCCTCTCATGAGTTGCTTGAGCCTTCTTCTCAAGCTTGGTAGGACACCCCGAGGTGAAGTGTCCTATGTCTCCACATTTGAAGCACTTGATGTGAGCATGTACTTTCTTCTCATCTTGATTCTTGCTCATCATCTTGACATCTTGAATTTGCATTGGATGTCTTGCTCTTCCACCCCTTCTTGTTTTCTTCTTCTTCTTCATCAAGTCACCATCATCTTCATGGTTGATCTTGATTTGCTCTTGGGGTGTCTTCTCTTGCTCAACTAGTGGCTTTGGTTGAGGCTTTACTTGTTGCTTCACCAATTGCTTGGTTGGGCACATTGAGGTGAGATGACCCCAAGTGTGGCACTTGAAGCACTTGACATGCTTTAGCCTCTCTTCTTCTTTCATCTTCTTGAGCTTCTCAATATTTGGGCAACCATTAGCAAGATGTCCCGCTTCATGGCATCGATAGCACATGGAATGCGAGAGCTTCTTTTGGAGTAGCCTCTTCATCCTCTTTTCTTGCTTTCTTTCACCCCTTGTCATTTTCTTCTTGAAGCCAAGGCCACTTTTGTCACCAACGTTTCTTTGAGTCTTCATCATGTGCTCAAATGTGACTTTTGAGTTGTAGCACCTCTCTAACTTGCTGCTCAAATTCTTCACTTCACTTTTAAGCTCATTGTTCTCCTTCAAAAGGTTAGTCTCACAAGACATAGAAGTAAAACAAGCATTTAATTGTGAAGAATATGGCATATCTAATAAATCATCATAAGAGGTGGATACATACTTCTTGCCTACATCACAAGGGTTAGTAATATGTGATTGATCATTTAACCCAAATGATGAGCTCTCACTAGACTTGGTTTCTTCATTAGAAGGCTTCTTAGTGAGTAAAGCATGTTCTTGTGCCAAATTATCATGAGCAACACTAAGTTCCTCATGAGACAATTTTAGCTCCTCATGTGAACAAGTAGTAACATAAAGTAGATGCTTTTGTTGTTCACATGTGGTTTTTAGAAATGAGTTTTCATTTTTCAATTTACTTGTTTTTGCCATGTCATTTCTTAGGGCCTTTGAGAGTTTATATAGAAGCTCAAAATTTGGACCATCACAATCAACAACAAAACCACCAATAGATACCTTAGTGTCACCATGTGACATGGAACAATGTGGTGATGTTGAAGAGCTTGTTGAAGCATCACTCTCATAGCCATCATCTTCACCATCAAGTGTGCATGGAGTAGAATCATTGCTTGCATCACTTGTGGCATTATCATTCTTCTTGTCAAGTGATCTTGTGATATGATCATCTTTGTCATCACTTGACCGTGAGGTGGAGCAATCCTCCATAACCACCTTGTTGTGGTCATGCTCAACATCCTTATGTACCTCTTCCTTGGGCTCATCATCATTGGAGATCATCCCATATTTCTCATTTAGAAACACCCAAATTTCATGGGCAGACTCAAAGTCTATGATCTCACAAAGTATGCTACTATCCATAGATCGATATAAAGTATTAGTAGCTTGGCTATCGAGATGTAGGCATTTACTTTGCGCTTGAGTTGCATTCTTTTTATCAATTGCAAAGGAAAAGCCCACATCTATGATCCACCACATTTGAGGAGAAATAAACTTAAAATTGCATGTCATCCAATTTCTCCACCGTGCAAAGTGTGTGCCATCAAAAATGTGTGGACACTCAACATCTAGCCCATAAGCCGCCATCCTCTCGGGTCGGTGAAGACCACAAATGAGAGACCCGGCTCCGATACCACTTGTAGGGTCGAGATGGCGGACTAGAGGGGGGGGGTGAATAGTCCTTTCTAAAACTTAAACGAGTTGGCTAACCAAAACAAATGCGGAATTAAACTTATCGGTCTAGCCAAGACTACACCCCTCTAACTAAGTTCACAAGCACCTCACAAAGATCCTAATTAAGCAACTAAGGTGCTTTCCTTAGCAAGAGCTCTCCTATTTAATTCTAGAACAAGGTCACACAAACCTATGCACTAGTACTTTGCAAGCAAGAGGGAGCTCCTACACAATTCTAGTAAGCAAAGCGCACAAAGCCTAAGCTCACTAGCAATGCTCAATAACAAGGCAACTAATGCCAAATTAGAGAGCGCAAATCACTTAGCTACACAAACTAAGCAATGTGACTAACAAGGTTACACAAACCAAATTAGTCACGCAAGCGGAAGCTTCTAGCTACACAAGCAAGAAGACAACTAGCAAGCTACACAAGCAAACTAGTTACGAGAGCAACTACACAAGCACAAGTATATATGAAAGTAAATACAAGCTTGTGTTGCATGAAGGCAAACCACCGAGAAGAGTAGACAAAGTTGACACGGTGATTTTCTCCCGAGGTTCACTTGGTTGCCACCAAGCTACGTCCCCGTTGTGTCGACCAACACTTAGATGGTTCCTCGGTGTGACCCTCAAGTCACTTGCCCCTCAAGGCATGCCCCGCAAGGCACCGCAAGACACCACTCTCAAGTGAGGTAACTCAATGACACGCTCAACTTGCTCTTCGTGATCCCCGCGGGGTGAGCACAATCCCCCTCACAAAGCTTCTCCGGAGCCTCGCACAATCTTCTTGCGAGCTTTGACAGAGCCACAAGCCACCAAGCCGTCTAGGAGGTGGCAACCTCCAAGAGTAACAAGCACTACCGGCTTGCAACATGATCACCTAGTGCCACTCGATGCAACCTTACGATGCAATCGCACTAGAATCGCTCTCTCACTCGATCCGATGAACACTATCAAGCATGAGTGAGTTAGAGGGCTCCCAAGCACTACCACACAAGCCACCAAGGCTAAAGTGTGCTCAGCTCCCGGCCACGGCCGGCCAAGGCATCTATTTATAACCCCACGGTCAAATAGAGCCGTTACCCCTTCACTGGGTCCTTTTTCGGGACGACCGGACACGCCGGTCGTAACTGACCGGACGCGCTCAACCGCGTCCGGTCGCCCTGCGACGTCCACGTGTCCCTCAAATTTCAAATGCGACCGTTAGATCCTCCAACGGTCACTGCGCGCCAACGGTCAAACGCTATGACCGGACGCGCTGCTCAACCGACCGGACGCGCCGGTCGCACAGCACCGCGCGCGCGCGAAACAACGACCGGACGCGCTCCTCGCAACGACCGGACGCGCTCCTCGCAACGACCGGACGCGCCGATCCGCACAGCACCCACGCCCGCGAAACAACGACCGGACGCGCTCCTCGCAACGACCGGACGAGACAGTGCCAGCGTCCGGTCGGAGTCCAGTAAGCTCCCTCGACGACCGGACGCGTCCGATCTCGTGTGACCGGACGCGCCCCGCGTCCGATCGTCCTTGCGAACCGTAGTTCCTTCTGGGCACATGACCGGACGTGCCGGTCCCGCGAGTGACCGGATGCGCCGGTTGCAAACCCTAGCCCGCGCGCCCGATACCGCGCTGTACTAACCGGACACGTCCGGTCACACCGTGACCGCGTCCGGTGCAGCGTCCGGTCACCTCAGTGACCCCGTTCGCCTCCGTTTCTTTTCCGACTTTCGGCGTAGTGGAAAATAGGCTTTTCAACTCCTCGAAAACGCCTGAATCCCGCGCTCGCAAGCTCGACGGGAGGGAGAGAGAGACCCAAACCCTCTCTACCGCTCAAACTTCATCGCCTTCGCAAAAGTGCCAACACCAACAAGTGATCACCACCTTGTGCACGTGTGTTAGCATTTTCATAATCATTTTCGAAGGAATTAGGCACTCAACTTGCCTCGCCACTCGATCCTAACACGTATGCACAGTTAGATCGCTCAAGTGGCACTAGATGACCGATATGCAAACAAGTTTGCCCCTCTTGATAGTACGGCCATCTATCCTAAACCCGGTCATAAACTTCTCTACACACCTATGACCGGTGAAATGGAAATGCCCTAGGTTGTACCTTAGCCTTGCGCATTCCACTCCATCTCCTCCGACATTGATGCAACACATGCACCAACCAATCACCAAATGATATGATTAACTTCATATCATCACGTGACCGTATTGGTTCATCGATCTTGACCTCACTTGCTCTTCACCGTTGCATTGGTCCGTCGGCGCCAAGTCTTGCCCAAGCTTCACCATCGCATGGTCCTTCGCTTCGAAGCCTCAACTTGCCCTTCACCTTCACAACCGGTCCTTCGAGCCAAGCCTCATCTTGATCTTCTCCATCTTGGTCACATGACTCCATGTCATGTCTCATATGCAATGAGCTCCTTCATGACACCATCACATGTGGACTAATCTCCTGTGTATCTCACATAACCACATATTAGTCCACCTAAGTTGTCACTCAATTACCAAAACCAAACAAGGACCTTTCAGCAGTGAAGTAGTCTGGGTCTGTAGAAGCGGTGTAGTGACTGAAGGTGTAGAAGCAACTATCGGATCGGTTACTGTCGCTTGAGCCTGAAAGACACCTATAGTGGGAGGATCTGTAGATGCAACTGAGGAAGACAGAGTGTCTGTAGTAGAAGCCCCTGTCACTGGAAACACAACAGTCTCTAAAGCCGACATCTCTGAGGTAGTCATAAAAGTCGAATGGGACGGTGTCGGCTGTCCAGTCAGCTCACTGTATGTAGCACTGAAATCAGGGAATGTCGGGCCTGAGAGGAGATGTGGTCCCGGCTGAGCTGGTGGAGTAAAACCTGTCTGAATAGGCGTGAAGCTCGGAGACTGAAAAGTCTACGGTATCTACTGCTGAGGGGAGGTGTACTGAAAACTCGGCTACCCCTGACTCTGAGGTCCACTGGACTGTAAGGCTAGAGTCAGAACAGACGACGGTGGCGGAACTCCCACAGTGACAAGGTGGCGCAGAAGCTCTAAGTACTGCTACTGAGTAGCTGCCTGCTGCCTCTGCATCTCGAACTGTTGACGCTGAAACTCGAGCTGCTGCCTCTGAAGCTCGTCCTGACGAGCCTAAATCTGTGCAAATGCTGCAGCTGAGTCCTGTGCCTCTCGCTGCATCTGTATCTCCTGTCGCTCCTGGGCCTAGGTCAACCTCTCAAGGATAGCCACCATGGCTGGATCTAAGCGGGAGGCTGAGTCAGAGCCACCGGCCTCGTGATCGTGAGGCCGAGGAGAGCGATACCAGGGGATAGGCTAGTAGTCTTCATCTGTACTGTCAGTGGCCACGTCCTCGGCTTGATCAGCCGGCTGAGCATCTAAGTCTGCAAGCTCTGCCTCGGCAAGACCCTCAATGGTCTCGTCCTGCTCAGCGGCTGTCTCTGGTACCTCTGGCCTCTGTCTCTGTCCTTGGCTAGGTGCCTGCTCTCTAGTCACTGATGCCCACAGCTGGTGGATGTCATATTCTAGGAATGTTGTGGTAGTATCAGAGATTTCAGCTCTAATCTCTGCAGGCAACTCACAGGCAGTCCTGATGATAAAACAGATCCAGTGTGCATATGGGAGCTGCCTGTGTCCCTTGAACCCCTCTGCCAAGGTATCCTCCATCTCACAAAGCATCAAATCCCAAAGGTCGAACGGGGTCTGTGAGACGAGGTGATGTATCACCCATAGCTGCATGCGAGTGAGACCCTCTCTGTATCCAAGTCTAGGAAGAAGTGTCCTCCTCACTATAGCATCTAGCACTCTCGCTATGGGTATCAAGCTGGCTAGCGTGCGTCGAGACCCTTCGCCAAAAGGCTCACGGAAGCAGGGTCGAATCAGATCTGTAGGAGGCACTGTCCCGCCGTGAGGGCATCTCGGAGGAGCAGTCTATCCGAAGCACAGCTGATGGATCTTGGTCTCTAAAGCAGGGAGTCTGAGAATCTCCCGTACCCTGGTGCTGTATAACCTGCGGTCATGACCTCTGAAGGCAAAGTGGATGAACTGATGTGCAGGGTCAATCCACAGTGACGAGTAAAACTCTCTGACCCAGGTTCCGCAGTATGCTCCAGTCCGTCCAAGTAGATCTGACAGTCCTGGCAAAAAAGACAGATGTGGACGAAGCTGCTCACCAACCACCTCAACTAGTGCCTCTAGTCGATAGACTCTCTGTGGTCTGAAGGCTATCCCACTGTCGACATAGGCCCTGTAGAAATCCTGGTGCAGAGGTGTGTAGAAGCCCTCTGATGCCCGGGGATCCCGCTGGGGAGGGAACCACCGAGTGACCTCAACAAACCTGAGGGCCTAGACCTATCTGGCTGTAGCACCCCTGAGGTCAAAGTGCTCAACTAGGGGGTGACCTCTAGCCCTGGGAGGTGGACGGCCTCCATGACGCTGTCCCTTTGGCCTAGGAGTGACCTAAGCTTGCGTACGTCCTGAGCGACGACGCTGTGGAGTCTGTGCTGTCTGCTCCTTAGTCTCCTGTGGATCCTCTAAAGGCTGCTCTGTAGGGGCATCCACTGTCTCCTCTGTAGCCTCTACTGACTCCTCTATGGCCTCTTGCTAAGTTGTCGACCTTCAAGATGAAAGCGACTTTCTCCAATGCGAATACCACTGCTCCTGTCACCCCTCTCTGCTGCATCAGCTGCATGTGCCACTGCCTGAGCTATCTCTACCTCTGTAAGAGTTCTCTTCCTTTTCTTGGCAGCAATCTTAACTCGCTTCCCGCGAGCTACCTCTGACCTCCTAGGGGGACTGTCATCCCTGTCACTGGGTGCCCCACCAGCATTCTTGCATCGAACCATACTGACAAGAGGATGTACTGACACAAACTGAAAAGGCAGATGATGTACTAAACCTTGTGAGGCTTGGCCTCAATCCGTATCTGCAGGCTTGGCCTCGGATTCACAACTGATCACCTGAACCACTCAGCACTGACAGAACAACTGAAACGATAGAATAGATGGATCTACTATAAGCAATGTATATATCTAAAAGATAAGTGAGATCCTAGTAAGAGCAAGCAGGTGAGGTAAGATATGAGATGACCGCGATAGCTACCTTGACGAGCGAAGATCCGATGACCGGAAGACAATCTTGATGTATTAGGGTTACCCGAAGACGGCGACCGAAACCCTGGAATACAATCGACGATCGAACGACAATTGAATTAGTAATTCACCGGAAAATCAACGATAAATCCTAATCCAAGGAGAAGATGTCACCTTGCGGAGACGGAGACGATCGCGAGGATTCGAAGATGAAAACCTATCAACCTAGGGTTAGGATTTTTAGGTGTAACTTGCGATCTAGGGTTAGGGTTATGGAGAGCCTTGTGATCTCGGGTGAGGTGAACCTTGCGATGGTCTTTGAAGAGCGTGCTTGGCAAAAGGTTCCTGGGGAGAAGCTAGGGCACAGGGGAGGTCACTGGCGGTGAGGCTGTGGCGGCGCACGAGCGCGGGTGTGGTGGCGAGCTAGGGCGCAGGCGCGACGGCGGCGGAGGCGAGGGCGCGGCTGCGGCGGAGCCAAGGGCGCGGCTGCAGTGGAGGGCGCGGCTGCGGCGAAGACGAGGTCACAGCTGCTAGGGCGTGGGCGAGGCGGCTGGACGCGGCGAGATGACGCGATGGAACGCGGCGGAGGCATGGCGAGATGGAAAAAGAGAATAGATCCAATCGTACGGTTAAGAAGGGGTAGATCCGCTTTAAGTGTGATGACCGGACGCGGTGGTTGAATGACTGGACGCGGTGGAGGTAGCGTCCGGTCACATTCCAGTAAGCTCCTGGAATGACCGGACGCGTCCGATTATCCACGATCGGACGCTGACAGCGTCCGGTTAGACATAGCCCGAAAAGTTGGAACGGAAGACCGGACGCAGTGGTGGTTACAGGGACCGGACGCGGTGGTCGACAGGGGCGCGTCCGGTGCAGCGTCCGGTTAGAGGTTTCAAAGAAAAACTTCGGGAATGACCGGACGCGCTGGTGGACGCAAAGACCGGACGCGGTGGTGAAACAGAACCGCGTCCGATGCAGCGTCCAGTCCAGCGTTCGGTCGCTGTAAAAAGCTCTTTTTCAGACTGTTTTTCGATGCGACTTCTCCCAATCAAGTTCCTATTCAAAGAGACTCAAATAAACACCAATTGGAACCTGATATGAGTGACCTCACTCAAACCCTCAAAATTTTTAAAATATTTTGCCTTAGGCTAGTATTATTTTTAAGAAAATATTCAATAAACACCCGAGGAGCAACGTATAGCCATGCAATAGAGTTTATGAACCCTTGGGAGCTTCAAATGCTCTCTCTATTCATGGACGAACACAGAGGTTGCTCAAAGCTTAACCGAAAAGAAACGACAAAGCAACAACCATGCATATGCAATGCAAAACAAGAAAGGAGAACTAGGTTGCTTGTCAAGTTTGATCCAAGGTTAGGCTTTTTCACTCCTCCAAAGGAGGGTTATCGTAACCGTGTTAGACAAGTCCTAGATGCAATTGCAGGAAAATAAACATGGCATAAAGTACAATGCAATGCAAGGGAAAACACAAGCTCATCTTTTAAAGTTACTAGAATCAAGCACATTTAGTTCACTTCTCAATCTACAAAAGGTAGCCTCATCTAAAGGTTTAGTGAAGATATCCGCTAATTGATTTTCACTTCTTACACCTTCTAGTGATATATCATTTTTAGCAACATGATCTCTTAGAAAGTGGTGGCGGATATCTATGTGCTTGGTGCGAGAGTGTTGTACCGGATTATTTGCAATTTTAACCGCACTTTCATTGTCACATAAAAGCGGCACCTTTTCAAGAACAACTCCATAGTCTAGGAGGGTTTGTTTCATGTATAAGATTTGTGCACAATAAGCCCCCGCGGCAATGTATTCTGCCTCGGCGGTGGACAAAGCCACACTATTTTGCTTTTTAGATGACCAAGATACTAAGGATCTCCCAAGCAAATAGCATCCTCCGGATGTGCTTTTTCTATTAATTTTGCAACCGGCATAATTCGAATCGGAGTAGCCAACTAGTTGGAATCTAGCTCCTTTGGGATACCAAAGTCCAATGCTTGGGGTATACTTAAGGTATCTTAGGATTCTTTTTATGGCACTTAGGTGAGGTTCTTTAGGGCACACTTGAAAGCGGGCACACATGCACACACTAAACATGATGTCGGGCCTAGATGCAGTAAGGTACAACAAGCTACCAATCATAGAACGGTAAAGAGTTTGATCGATTGGTTTACCTCTCTCATCTAGGTCGAGATGTCCATTAGTTGGCATTGGGGTCTTGATTGGCTTGCATTCTTCCATCTTGAATCTTTTGAGAAGATCCTTGGTATACTTTTCTTGAGAGATAAAGATCACTTCTCTCATTTGCTTGACTTGAAACCCAAGGAAGAATGTTAGCTCACCAATCATTGATATCTCGAACTCTTTTGACATCAATTCACCAAATTCTTTGCAATAGTCTTCATTTATTGACCCGAAGATGATATCATCAACATAGACTTGACAAATGAAGATCTCTTCATTAAACTTCTTGGTGAATAGTGTGGTGTCAACCTTCCCAATAGTGAAACCCTTCTTAATGAGGAAGTCCCGAAGGCGCTCATACCACGCTCTAGGGGCTTGCTTGAGCCCATATAGCGTCTTGGACAACCTATAAACATGATTATGATATCTAGGGTCTTCAAACCCGGGAGGTTGTTCAACATAGACTAGTTCATTTATGAAGCCATTTAAGAATGCACTTTTCACATCCATTTGATATAGTTTCATATCATGATGTGATGCATATGCAAGAAGGATACGGATGGCTTCAAGTCTTGCAACGGGTGCAAAAGTCTCTCCAAAATCAAGACCTTCAACTTGAGAGAACTCTTTTGCTACTAGTCTTGCCTTGTTTCTTACTACTACCCCTTGATCATCTTGCTTGTTGCGGAAGACCCACTTGGTTCCAATGACTCTTGCACCTTTTGGATGCTTTTCAAGTGTCCAAACTTGATTGCGGGCGAAGTTGTTCAATTCTTCATGCATGGCATTCACCCAATTCGGATCTTGAAGAGCTTCTTCTACATTCTTAGGTTCAAGACAAAAGACAAAAGAGTGATGTTCAACAAAAGAATTAAACTATTGAGATCGAGTCATTACACCCTTTGTAGGACTCCCTATAATGAGATCTTGTGGATGTGCTTGAAGTAGGGGTGAGTTTCTTCGATCAACCATTTGAGGAGTAGGATGGGGAGCATCAATATCTTGTGCTTGTGCCTCGGCTTGATGATGAGAGACATGGGTGTCTTTATTTTCAACTCTCTCATTCTTGTCATCATCTTGAGGCACATATGATGAAGATGGTGGATTTACAATTTGTACATCGTCTTCATCATCTTTAGGCTTGATGTCACCCACCGGCATGTTCTTCATGGCCTCCCTCAATGGTTCATCACCTACATCATCACAATTCTCAATTGCTCCTTGGGAGCCGTTAGATTCATCAAATTCCACATCATATGTTTCTTCAACCAAACCGGTGGCATGGTTAAATACTCTATATGCTTTGGACTTTGATGAGTAGCCAACAAGAAAACCAATATCACAACGTCTTTGGAACTTCCCTAGGTGTTGACGCTTCTTGTAGATATAACATTTGCAACCAAACACCCGGAAGAATGAGACGTCTGGTTTCTTCCCATTTAGCAACTCATAAGGGGTCTTGCAAAGGAACTTTTGTAGGAAGAGGCGATTTGAATCATAGCATGCGGTGTTGATTGCCTCGGCCCACAATTTCTCCGGTGTGTTGTACTCATCTAACATTGTTCTTGCAAGAGTGATCAAGGTCCGGTTCTTTCTCTCAACTACACCATTTTGTTGAGGAGTATAGGTTGATGACACTTCATGCTTGATTCCAATTTCATCACAATAAGCTTCAATATTGGTGTTGTCAAACTCTTTTCCATTGTCACTTCTAATCTTCTTTATCTTGACTTCAAATTCATTTTGAGATCTCTTTGCAAACTTCTTGAAGCAACTTACCACTTCGGATTTGTCATGAAGGAAGAAAGTCCAAGTGTATCTTGAGAAGTCATCCACAATCACAAGACAATAAAGATTTCCACCCAAACTCTTGTAAGTTATAGGATCAAACAAATCCATGTGTAGAAGTTCTAGTACTCTTGATGTTGACATGTAGGCTTTGGTTGGATGAGTGTTTGTAACTTGTTTGCTGGCTTGACATGCACTACAAGGTTTGTCCTTCTCAAACTTTACATCCTTCAAACCTCTCACTAATTCTTTCTTTAATAGCTTGTTGAGAGTGTTCATTCCAACATGAGCAAGCCTCCTATGCCAAAGCCATCCAAGTGTAGTCTTGGTGAACAAACATGTCATCAAGTTTGCATCTTCGGAGGTGAAGTCAACTAGATAGAGATTATTGTATCTAAAACCCTTTAAAATCACTTGCTTGTCATCTATCTTTGTAACGACCACTTCATTTGGACTAAACAAGCATTGGTAGCCAAGATCACAAAGTTGCCTAACGGATAGTAAGTTGAAACTCAATGAAGCAACATAGAGCACATTTGAGAGAGAATGATCATTTGATATTGCAACCTTGCCTATACCCTTGACTTTGCTTTTGGAATTGTCCCCAAATGTGATCTTGTCTTGACATACCCCATCCTCTTCAAGTGAGGTGAACATACGAGGATCACCGGTCATATGTTGTGTGCAACCACTATCAATCACCCAATGAGATCCACCGGTCTTGTAGTTCACCTACACACAAGAGATCAAGCCTTTTGTTTAGGGACCCAAACTTGAGAGGGACCCTTAACTTTCGCAACTAGTGACTTAGCAACCCATATTTTCTTAGGCCTATTCTTGTTAGGGGGACCCAAGAACATGACTTTCATCTTTCCACTTGAGTCCTTTCTAAGCATGTAATGAGCATTGAAGGCAAAGGGTCTAGCATGCTTGGGCAAGGGTTGTGGTGGTGGAGTTTTGCATTCATGAGCAAAATGGCCTTCTTGTCCACATTCAACACATCTCTTTGATTTGGGCTTTGACTTGCTTTGAAGTTGTTGAGCCTTGACCTTCTTCTCTTGATTTGCCAAATAACCAATGCCACTCCTATACAACTTCATGACGGTGTTCATGAGTAGCTCACTTTGCAAATGTTAGCCTCTTGTGAACTTGCTTAGGCCAGTCTTGAGATGCTCTTTCTCTTGCTTGAGCTTTTTGTTTTCTTCAATAAGTGACTCATTTGAAGCTTGCTTTTCAAGAGCCATCAACTTCTTGTTCTCAACTTTAAGCATCTCATTCTCACTCTTGAGCTTGACATACTCATCATAGTCATTTGCCTCAACCACACTCTTGCCTTTGCCGCTAGAGCCTTGCTCAAAGTTCTCAACAATCAAATCATCACATGATGTAGCTATATCAATCTTAACAACTTGGTTAGTAGCATCATGTGTCTCGAGGGCAAGCTCATTAGCAACAATAAGGGTATCATAATTGATTTTCAATGCGGTATATTCTTCTTTTAGCAAGTTTAGCCTAGTGAAGAGTTCACTATGCTTCTTCTCAATTTTATCATGTTTATCTCTAAGCTCCTTGTTAGAAGTTTTGATCTCTTTGAGAGAGGAAGACATAGTTTCATTTTGATCTTTGAGCTCATCACTAGTCTTATTTGCATTCTCAAGCTTGGATGTGAGTGATTCATTTTTATGTTGAAGCTCATCATTTTCATTTCTAGTTTTCTTATGATTTTAGAGTATTTGTTCAACAATTTTACTAGTTCATCATAAGAAGGTGCATTATATTCATCATCACTATCACTATCATCATCATCACTATCACTATTTTGTACCTTTTGATCACCCTTAGCCATAAGGCATAGATGAGTAGCGAAAGATGATGGTGAAGGTGGCGGTGAAGGTGGTGATGAAGATGTCGGTGAAGATGATGATGGCCCAATCACAAATGTGGTGATCTTCTCTTTTTCATTATCACTTTCATCACCGGAGGACTC
Organism: Saccharum hybrid cultivar R570; assembly: GCA_038087645.1. NCBI lineage: Eukaryota > Viridiplantae > Streptophyta > Magnoliopsida > Poales > Poaceae > Saccharum > Saccharum hybrid cultivar. The sequence goes on along the minus strand of JAQSUU010000199.1, from coordinate 10,515,009 downwards.
ACATGATGATTCAATGTCGGTGAGCTAATCACCAACAATATAAGCATTGCCTCCCTTCTTCTTCTTGTAGAACTCTCTTTTCTTGCCATCTTTCTTTTTGTATGGCTTGTTCTTTCTCTTCTCATCTTCTTCATCACTTGAGTCATCTTTCTTGCCCTTGTACTTATTCTTGTACTTGTCTTTTAGAGGCTTCGGGCATTGGTGAGCTAGGTGGCCAAGTTCTCCACAATTGAAGCAATCCATTTCAGAGATTGACTTCCTTTTGCTACTTGTGAAGAATTTCTTGTTCTTGCCATCAAACTTGATGCCACTCTTGTTGAGTTTCTTTAGCATCTTGGTGGTCTTCCTCACCATGAGTGCAAGTGATTCATCATCAATGTCACTTTCACTTAAGCTTTCTTGCACTATCATGGCTTGGCCCTTCTTCTTTTTCTTTTCATGGCTAGCTTTGAAGGCCAAGTCTTTCTTCTTGGAAGATGATGAGCCCTCTTCCGGAGTGATATGCATGTACATCTCATGAGCATTGATCTTTCCCAATACTTGAGTCGGTGTTGCGGCGGAGAGATCACTTTGGTGAAGTACGGTGACAATGTGTCCATACTTCTCAACAGGAAGAACACTCAAGATCCTCCTTGCAACATCCGATTGACTCATTTGAGTGAGTCCAAGAGCATTGAGATCTTCTATAAGAACATTCAAACGAGTGTACATCTCATTAGCACTTTCTTTGGGAAGCATCTCAAAAGAATTAATTTTCTTTAAGGCAATATGATAGCGTTCCTCACGCTCACTCTTAGTTCCCTCATGGAGAGCACAAAGATTTTCCCACAATTCATGAGCGTTTTTGGCATTGCGCACACGATTGAAGATATCTTTGCCTAAGCCCCGGTATAGTGCATTTTTTGCCTTTGCATTCCACCGGTCGTACTTTTCCTCATCACCACTTGGGTTAGTGGGATCCCTTATAGGAGGAAGCCCTTTGGTTGCGGATCTAAGACACCCAACATCTATGGCTTCGAGGTACGCCTCCATACAAATTTTCCAATATGAAAAATCGTCTCCCTCAAAAGTGAGAGGTGGTCCTTCCCCATTAGACATCTTGCTCTAGGCAGTGAAGCCTAAATTAAGAGCAACACGGCTCCGATACCAATTGAAAGGATCAAGATGCCCAAGAGGGGGGGTGAATTGGGCTTTTCTAAAAATTAATTGCAAGAATTAAATCCTACAAGCCAAACTTCACCCCTAGTGCCTACTAGTGTTCCTTGTGATTTTACCGATAAAAGTTTTGCACCCTAAGTTCTAATCCTAGACTAGCATGGCAATTCTAGGAAAGTAAACAAGCAATGAAAGTAATGCTCAAAAGTAAATGCTTGAAAATAAGGGTTAGGAACACGGCGATGTTTTGTCGATGTATCGGAGAGTCGCCACTCCCCACTAGTCCTCGTTGGAGCACCTGCGCAAGGGTGTAGCTCCCCCTTGATCCACGCAAGGATCAAGTGCTCTCTACGGGTTGATTCTTCGACACTCCGTCGTGGCGAATCACCCAAAACCGCTCACAACTTAAGTTGGGTCACCCACAATCTCGTCGGATGATCACCAAACTCCCAATCACCACCAAACCGTCTAGGTGATGGCGATCACCAAGAGTAACAAGCTAGAACTCTCACTTGACCACAACAAGCCTAATGAGAAGATGGATGCACACTTGCTACACTCTTGTCACTAGAGAGGATTCTCAAACTTTGATTCGCAAATCTCTATTCTCACTAGGGCTCTTGCACTCCCTTGCACTTCAAAGGAGTTTCTCAGCTGAACAAATGAGCAAGAGACCTCTAAAAGAGATGAAGGGGTTGTATTTATACACCCCTCAAACAAATCCAACCGTTACCTTTCGAAACAGCAAAACGCGCACTGACCGGACACGCCTGTCGACATGACCGGACGCGCCGGTCAGGTGTAACGGTCGAAAACCGAAAACTACGCTGAGTGACCGGACGCGCCAATCTGTGATGACCGGACGCGCCGATCAGGGATGATCGGACGCGTCCGATCATGCAAGAGCTTACTGGAAAACTGACCTGACGCATGACCGCGTCCGATCATAGGTGACCGGACGCGTCAGGTCACCACGGGACCTTACTGGAACATGACCGGACGCGCCGATCATTTCACAGTCATGTCCGATTACGCTGTTTACCCTCTGGAACACGTGTTAGACTGACCACCGCGTCCGGTCCTCTCAAGGACCGCGTCCGGTCGATCAGTTGAAACGATAGTGAAGTGTTAGTACTGACCGGACGCGTCCGGTCATGACTAGGACCGCGTCCGGTCATAGGTAAACGGCTCAAACGTCTTCTAAACGCGATGCAACTTGAACCAAGTTGCTTCCAACTGAACTCTGAGCTTTTCTCGAGCTACCTAGTGCTAAGTTTGACAAGTGTGCACCACACCTAAACATAAGACTCACCTAGGTCAAGCTACTCGCTCATGCCCCCCTTTATAGTACGGTCAAAGGAAGAAACAAAGATCCTAACGACTATTCTAGATGTAACTCAACACCTTGACATCCAGAACTAACCGTCCTTAATCTTAATCGTTTATCCTTTAAAAACTGAAACGAATTTCATCAAGGGACATGAATACCATATTGCCCAAAGCAGTTATCATCTCCATGACCTAACTTACCAACGTTTCTGTAAAACACACGTTAGTCATGGTAATTATGCATTGTCATCAATTGCCGAAACCAACACCGGGGCCTAGATGCTTTCAGTGCGGCGCCCGCCGAGGGCTCGACTCTTGATAGTCGATTAGCTCGTGAACCGACAAGTGGGTGTATCGCCACAACGGGGAGTAGCTTGCCGGGAAGCAAGTGAACCTCGGGATAAATTCTTGTGTCATTCTCTTCCCGAGGACTTCTCTTGTGTGATTGATTGATTGGTACTTCTCATCTCTACACGACGGTATAATCACTCAAAGCTCTTCTCTTGTATTACTTCTTGTTTCTAGCTTGTAGTTGTTGTGTTTAGTGAATAGCTTTGTTATAAACTTGTGTAGGTGGCTTGCTTAATTAGTTAGAGCTAGTTCTTTTGCTTCGCCACCTTTCGTACTAACGTGTGGTTAAGTATTTCTTATAGAAGTTTTAATTAGGCTATTCACCCCCCTCTAGCCTATTTGGACCTTACAAACACCCTTGAGAGATTGGACAAACGTTTGTCCGCACTAACCGACAGGGTAGCTGCCTTGGAAGTGCAGCCGCCACCCGACCAAGAAGTCGATGATGGCAGCAACACCGGAGGACTCGAGGATGCGGTATATGACGCCGATGGTAATGTTGATCGAGCAGCAACAAGGCAAAACAGATTACGCCATCGTCTACGCACAAACGCCACAGGTATGGGTGGCGCTCAACACTTCCACCGCCACCAAGGTAATCGTAATCGTGCTCCTGATGATCCTTATGCTAAGGTTAAATTTAAAATACCCTCCTTTTTGGGCCATTATGATGCTGAGGGATACCTTGATTGGGAGATGATAGTCGAGCAGAAATTTAGTTCCCACCTAGTACCTGAGGAACATAGGGATAGACAAGCCACCAGTGAGTTTAAAGATTTTGCTATCATTTGGTGGATTGGTTTAGCTGCAGAGAATACGACACCTAGTACCTGGGAAGAGCTTAAGTTTGCTATTCATGATAGATTTGTGCCACCATCATATCATAGAGACCTCCGTAAGAAGCTGATGCGCTTAGAACAGGGAGATAAAGTTGTGCAGGATTACTATGGTGACCTTCAGAAAGGATTGATGCGTTGTGGCATAGTGGAGGGGCCCGAGGATTCTATTGTTCATTTTTATTCGGGTTTGAGGCGTGAAATTCAGGACATAGTTGATTATAAGGAATTTAACACTGTCAACCAGTTGTTTCAGTTTGCTATGCTTGCAGAGAAGGAGTTGCAGGGGCGTGATTTGCAGGGCAAGAACAAGGTTGGCACCACATACACACCGCGATCTTCGGGGCTTCCCAAGGCATCTTCCTATCGGGTGCCCCCACCAGCGAGCAAGGATAAGTCTGGAGTCAAATCGTCTTCTCCACGACCTTCCGGTTCAGTTAAAAATTCTATGCAGGAACCTTCGAAGAGTGCATCCTCTGTCGCCTCAACGGGACACACTCCTGGCATTCAGTGCCACCGCTTCCATGGATTTGGGCATATGCATCGGGAGTGCCCTAGTCAGCGAGCATACATTGCTACAGACGATGGGTACATTAGCACCTCTGACATTGAAGATGATGAGGATCAAGAACAAGCTGTTCAGGAGGACGGCGAAGTCTTTGGTAGCGAAGACACGGCCGCCTACATGAACATCATTGTGCAGCAAGTGCTTAGCGCATAGGTACAACAACCTGAGAAGCTGCAACGCCACAATTTATTCCAGATTTTCTTTGTTATCAACAATCGACGAGCACGTGTCATCATTGATGGAGGTAGCTACAATAACTTGGTGAGTACAGATTTGGTCAAGAAGCTTGGCTTGACCACATGCCCACACCCCCATCCGTACCATATTCAGTGGTTGAATGATTCAGGTAAAGCTAAGGTAACACAAACTTGTAGAGTCTCTTTTTCCATTGGTACCTATGTTGATTCTGTTGATTGTGACGTAGTACCTATGGAAGCTTGTTCACTTTTACTGGGTCGTCCTTGGGAATTTGATAAAGATGCTACACATCATGGTAGAAGTAATACATACACTTTTGTGCATAAAGGAAAGAAAGTTACTTTGGTTCCCTTGACCCTAGCTGAAATTGTACAACATGATAAAGCACGAACTGCTAGTTTGCATGAGGTTAAATCTAAAAATCAGCAACTAGCAAATTCTATTTACCCACCTAAATAAGAGAAGTTAGCACCTAATGTTAAGGCTCAGGGAATTAAATTGAAGGGTGATGTTATGCTTGCAAGAAAAAGTGACCTTGCTGAAATTTCTGATGACGATGTATGCTATACTTTGGTTTGCAAACGAGCCTTGTTTTCACTTGATGATGATGTTAGCTCGGTACCGCTTGCTGTCACTAACCTTTTGCAGGAGTATGAGGACATTTTTCCAGCTGAGATACCCCCAGGGCTGCCACCTATGAGAGGGATAGAGCATCAAATTGATTTGATTCCGGGAGCATCATTGCCAAACCGCGCTGCTTATCGAACCAACCCCGAGGAGACTAAGGAAATTCAGCGGCAAGTCCAAGAGCTTTTGGACCATGGGTACGTACGTGAAAGCCTTAGCCCTTGTGCCGTTCCTGTAATTTTGGTTCCTAAGAAAGATGGTTCTTGGCGTATGTGTGTTGATTGTAGAGCCATTAATAATATTATCATTCGATATCATCACCCTATTTCTAGGCTTGATGACATGCTTGATGAATTATGTGGCTCTGTAATTTTCATAAAGATTGACTTGCATAGTGGCTACCACCAAATTAGAATGAAACTTGGAGATGAATGGAAAATAGCTTTCAAAACTAAATTCGGATTGTATGAATGGTTAGTAATGCCTTTTGGGTTGACTAATGCACCTAGTACATTCATACGCCTAATGAATGAGGTTTTAAGAGCTTTCATTGGTCGATTTGTGGTAGTTTACTTTGATGATATCTTAATTTATAGCAAGTCTTTGGATGAACATATGGATCACTTATGTGCTGTTTTTAATGCCCTACGCGAGGCACGTTTATTTGGTAACCTTGAGAAGTGCATCTTTTGCACGGATCGAGTCTCTTTTCTTGGCTATGTTGTTACTCCACAGGGAATTGAGGTGGATGAGGCAAAGATTGAAGCCATTAAGAGCTGGCCGGTTCCCCAATCCATCACACAGGTGAGGAGTTTTCTTGGTCTTGCAGGATTTTACCGCCGCTTCGTCAAGGATTTTAGCACCATTGCTGCCCCTTTACACGAGTTGACAAAGAAGAGTGTGGTGTTTCATTGGGGAAGGGCACAAGAGGCGTCCTTAGACACTTTGAAGGACAAGCTTACACACGCACCATTGCTGCAACTTCCAAATTTTGGTAAGACTTTTGAGCTAGAATGTGATGCTAGTGGAGTTGGCATTGGAGGTGTTTTGATGCAAGATGGTAAGCCCATTGCATACTTTAGCGAAAAATTGCATAGCCCTATTTTGAATTACTCCACGTATGATAAGGAATTGTATGCTCTTGTACGTTCTTTAGAGACGTGGCATCATTATTTGTGGCCTAAAGAATTTGTTATTCATTCGGATCATGAATCGCTTAAGTATCTTCGTTCACAACATAATCTGAATCATAGACATGCTAAGTGGGTTGAATTTATTGAACCTTTTCCTTATGTTTTCAAACACAAGAAAGGGAAGGATAATGTGATTGCAGATGCTTTGTCTAGGCGATACACTTAGTTGTCCCAACTTGAATGCAGAATTTTTGGACTTGAAACAATAAAAGAACAATATGCGCTTGATCCTGATTTTAAAGATGTGTTGCTGAATTGTAGAGGGGGACGTTCATGGAACAAGTTTGTAGTCAATGATGGATTTGTGTTTAGAGCTAACCGCCTATGCATTCCAGTAGGATCCATTCATCTTTTGTTGATGCAGGAAGCGCATGGAGGAGGGTTGATGGGACATTTTGGTGCTAAGAAGATGAAGGATGTTTTGGCCACACACTTCTTTTGGCCAAAGATGAAGAGAGATGTTGAGCGATTCGTGGCACGCTGTACCACATGTCAAAAAGCTAAGTCTCGCTTGAATCCACATGGTTTGTATATGCCTCTTCCTGTTCCTTCTATTCCTTGGGCAGATATTTCTATGGACTTTGTTTTGGGATTGCCTAAGACTAAGAGGGGGAGGGATAGCATTTTTGTTGTGGTGGATCGATTTTCTAAGATGGCACACTTTATACCATGTCATAAAAGTGATGATGCTATTCATATTGCTGACCTCTTTTTCAAAGAGATTGTTCGTTTGCATGGTATGCCTTCTACTATTGTTTCAGATCGTGACGCTAAATTTCTGAGTCACTTTTGGCGCACTCTATGAAATAAGTTGGGTACATAACTGTTGTTTTCTACAACTTGTCACCCACAAACCGATGGGCAAACAGAGGTCGTTAACCGCACTTTGGGTGGCATGTTGAGAGCTATTCTGAAGAAAAATTTGAAGATGTGGGAAGAATGTTTGCCTCATGTGGAGTTTGCTTACAATCGGGCAACACATTCTCTCACCAAGGTAAGTCCTTTTCAGGTAGTGTATGGATTCAATCCCCGTGCTCCAATTGATATTTTGCCTCTACCTACTAATGAGAGAATTCATGTTGATGCTAAGGAACGTGCTGATTTTATTTTGCAAATGCATGAAACAACTAAGCACAACATTGAAAAAATGAATGAAAAGTATAGAATTGCTGATAGTAAAGGTAGACAAGAAGTTAAGCTTGAAACGGGTGATTTGGTTTGGTTGCACTTGAGAAAGGATATATTTCCAGATTTGAGAAAGTCTAAGTTGATGCCTAGAGCTGATGGTCCATTTAAAATTATTGAGAAGATTAATGATAATGCATATAAGCTTGAGTTACCCCTCGAATTTGGGGTTAGTCCCACCTTTAACATTTCAGATTTGAAGCCATACTTGGGAGACGAAGATGAGTTGGTGTCGAGGATGACTCTAATTCAAGAGGGGAAGGATGATGAGGACATCACTCCTTCACATACACACAATGATCCACTACTGGACATTCAAGGTCCAATCAATAGAACTCGCGCGCGTCAATTAAATTTAGAGGTGAGCTCGTTCCTAAGTAACTCCTTATATGATTTTGAGAATAGATTGCTACCTAATGATTATATTGTGCTTAGGAATAAAGGAGAGGTCCAGGAGACACATGGAGGAGGGCTTGGAGGCGTGGAGGACCAGCGAGGGCGCCCGGATAAAGATGGAGGACCAAACCAAGTTGAGTTCGAGTCTGCCTCGCAGTTCAGGACCAGTCTGCCTTGAACTGGTCACCCAGGACGCGTCCGGACTCCGTTTTCGATGATCCATATATGGATGGAAAGCTTATTTGATAAGGAAGCCAATCCAAGTGGTCCCACGTCAAAAGCTGTTCGGAATCAACGGGCATCGTTGAAACAAGTCACCATCCAGAATCTGTCAGGGCGCTGTGTCGCCGTCTTTTGGGCCGTTTGGGCCTTGTAGCGTGTCGGCGCTTCCCAGGGACGCGAATAGGGGTCCTTGGACGTCCCTTAGCCTATATAATCAGTAGTTGCCGTTTACATTAGGCTTGAGTTTTGCTTAGATTATTCTGTTGACAACAGTTTCGCCGCCGCCATCGGTTTGTGAGACCCCAACTTTGTGAGATTAATCATTCATCTGCAATTTGGTTGCATTCCTTTGTATTCTTGCGTGTGTTCTCGATTCGCAGACAAGGACTTAGCCTTCTTGACGAGGTCGACCGTGCAACGCCGGTCAATAACCAGAGGGGTCGTGGTGCTGCGATTGCGGGGTTCAGAGCCGAGTTGTTCGGAAGCCAGATCAAATTGTGTCGTGACCCCACCAAATCGAGAGTTATCAGAACCTTTCGAAAGATCGGGAACCCTAATTCACATCAGAGGGAATGGTTAGGGATGGGTTTACGAGATTTGCATGTTGAAATTAGATCGGTGCAGTTTCAGTGCGGATGCTGGGCCATTACCAGAGGTGGGCCGGAGGACGACGGGACAAGAAAGACGATGCGGATGACCCAAGTTGGTAACCATGTGATGTGTGGTGACTCGCAGCTGTCGCCCTCAAGGTGATCGTGCAGTCTGATTGCTTAGGAGTATTGCTAATCCCGAAGTTGAATGCATTGCCGAATGCCGATCGATACCAGTTTCCAGCGAGCAAGTTTCTTTCGTTTTCGCTTGTTTACGTGAGCTGTAGTCCTAGTCTAATGAGGTGGCTCATCTGCTGGCTACAGCGAGTGACCGAGAGCGTTGCTCTCTCGATCTTCCTGACAGTGTTCCTAGTTACGTACATCCAGCATTTGGGTAAGCAATTATCAAATTGCCGAGATTCAGTAACTTCACTGAGGCAAGTTACGTTATAACTTCCCGTACACATCCGCCGTCCAACTCCGATCGAACCATCCAGGTAAAATCAAGGCCTCCAGAATTTGTTTTTCACCCAAAAAAAACAGGCAGCAGGCGAAGCTCTCCAGAAGCCCGGAGTCTCCGACTTGCTCACGGATGCGCTTCCCCGCACCACCGCGCCGCCTAGCCCTCTCGCGCCCGCGGCACACGTGTCTCGTCGCTGCCCTTCGTGCCACGTCGCCCACCTCAGGAGAGGGAGGAACTGGAGCTCGCGCAGCCTGGCCTCAGCCATCTCGCGCCTGCGGCATGCACATCTCGTCGCTGTCCTTCCATGGGAAACGAGGACTAAGCCAAGGAGGCGGCTTGACGCTGATGGCAATCAGCACTATGAGCGAGCGCATGGCCACTTTTGGCTTTTGCCACGACGACGGCAAGCAAAGCGTCGACGACACAACGAGGCGCCAGACCATGTGTGATTGGCTGCTGCGGCGCCGGTGCTGCCATGCAGTTGAGCCAAGGCGTCTCCGTGCTGGTTTCCTCTCGTTGAACGCGCTGGACCAAGGGGTGGCGTTGGCCGTGCCAGCGGGGAGAAGCAATGTGGAAGGGGCAGGGGCTGCCGGAGGTGACACCTCGCCGCGCCGATGGCACACGCTCACAGCGTTGGTTCCGAATCCTCCGCATCATCCGCGAGCTCACCGCGCACGCTCGCGCGCTGGCTCCGAACCCTCCGCATCATCCGCGAGCTCGCCGCGCTCGCTCGTAGTGCTAGCTGTTAGCTCGCCGCGCCGCTCTTTGCGCTGGCCGCGCACGCTCGCCGCGTCAATCGCTCATCTCGCTCCAGGCCCACGCTGCCCTCTGCGCCGACCGAGAGCTTGCCAGGTCGCCAGGTCGCCATCCACGCTTGTCACGCCTAGGCCGCGGCGTCCAGCGTTGGCTGCCGAGGGCAGCGCGCCGGGCCGTCCGCACATGCTCCCAGCGAGCTCCCGTTCGTCTTCCCGGGAGAGAAGCAAACCAAGGCTGAAAATGGCTGAAGCCCTTTGATCTCGCATCGACGGTAGAGATGCAGAGAAAGTTACAACGTGACTCACTGAAGGGAAGTCACTGAATCTGCGTCCAGGCTGGAGACGGTACTTGGGATTAGCCCTGGGCATAATTAACCGAGGACTGAAGACCGAACCGAACTAACCGAGACCGAGACCGAAAATTTCGGTCATAAGTTCGGTCTTCAGTTTGAAGTAACCGAACTAACCGGACTTAGTTCGGTCATTACTCTCGGGTAACTGAACCAACCGAATTAACCGAACATTTGAATTTTGTTGACATAATATGTAATTTAGACTATTATTAGTGATATAATATTTATTCTAGTGGGTTTATATCAACCATCACTCTTATCACTATGTTTAATCTATATTTTGTATTGTATTTTTGCCTTGAAATAGAAAAAATATTGGTAAAATTTGCTACAAATTACAATATTCAGTAGTTGTTTTGTGAAGTTCGGTTAGTTCGGTCATGACTGAGACCGAACTGAACTAACCGAGACCGAACTTGCTCGGTCCTGAGTTTTGAAACTAACCGATCGGTCTCCGTTTTTAGATGACCGAACTTTGAAAATGACCGAAGACCGAGACCGATCGGTTCGGTCAGACCGAACGCCCAGGGCTACTTGGGATATCCAGTCGATGGAGCCAAACATCTTGGGGACACCGCCGCAGAAAAAAAAAAACCCCATCTTGGGGACACCGACACGGGCCATGCGAGAGCAGGCCGAGGCCCAGGCCCATGAGTAATGAGTTGGTGCAGAGCATGAGGTAATGTAGCTGGAGTACTCTATGATTTCTCTCTCTCTCTAAAAAAGCTGAAGTTCTATGGGTGGGTTACTGGGTTTGGTTGGTTTGCTTCACTCATCCAGCATGGATGGAGCGGTATATAGATCCTGTTTAGATGCCCAACTTTCGACATCTAAAGTTGGCATTTTGTCACTATAGTATACTATAACATTTATTTGTATTTGATAAAAATTGTCTAAACATTGACTAATTAGGCTCAAAATATCCGTTTCGCAAAGTACAACAAAATTATACAATTAGTTTTTTATTTCATCTACATTTAGTACTCCATGTATGTGCCGATATTTTGATGTGATGAAAATCTTCTTTTTATATAATGAAATTTGGTGGCAAACTTTAGGATCTAAACATGGCCATAGCTGAGCAAGAAGTCTGCTAGGTTGGCTGCATGTCTGCATAAGTGGATACCTGCTTGTGGAATATGCCAAAATCGAGCTTCGCTGTCAGGCTAGACTGAGTGGATACAGGATAAGGATGATGGGTCTACGTCACTCTGCTAGTGGGCTGAAAACCAACTTGCAACTGCAGTAACCATAGCAGCAATGGCTCTATGGTAAGCTTCGCGGTCCATTGCTAACAAAAAGAATTGCATTTGTATGAACAAATTAGAATGCTATTGTGATGTAACCCAATCAGGTAAATGAACACTATGGCCGCGGTTGCCACACCAAGATGGTGGCCCTCCAGCGCCAAATGTTTCTCAAAAAACAGTAATCATTGACCTAGGCACTGAGCTCAGTTTAGTTTCATGAAACTACCAATTAAACAGAACAAGAACATATTCATGAAAAAGGTACAACATGACGCGGTTGCAACAGCAAGAGGTTGCCATCCAACGCCAAATCACAGGAAACAGGCTAAGAATCATCATGGTGTACTGACCAAAACACCACCCAAATCGGCCAACAGTCACAGATCTACGCATACAACTACTAGATTTGCATCAGAACGGCACAGATCTAGGGGTACATGAAGAACATGAACCCTATGCAACATCGCACCGGTCAAAATGTAAAGAAATCGAGGTACAGAGAGAGGGGAAAGGCGAGGTATACCAGGGGGTCCGCCGCCGGATGGAGACACCGGCGAGAAACCGGCAGCGAGAGGGAACCGAGAGCTCACCGGAGTACTGGAGGTAGAAGAGGAGGAGTAGAGAAGTGGCGGCGGTAACCCTATCTCCAGCAACGCGCACACCCTTTTATCGTGGGATGGAGCCATCTCCCGCAAAGTTTTCCTGTGCATCCGTGCTGCGCCGCGCCGTCCCTGCTCGCGAGGGAAGCTGGAGTTGAGAATACGGCGAGAGCTGGGACGAAGGGGCCAAAATGAACGACGCGGTGCAGGGAAACGGTGCGTGCAGGGGAACCAAACAAGTGGTAGGTGACGTCAACCAGCAGGGATAGCCCTTTGCACCATATGGTGCGGGCAACCAATCACCCCCTACAGTAGCAGTAGTTGGTCAAGTGGGAGTGCCATCAGTAAGCCGGACGGAACGGGAACGGCATCACGATTGCTCCACATAGGCAATATATGTTGCCTGAGAATGGGATGGCTGTCGAGGAGGAGGACGACGAGGAGGAGGGTGCTGGCCGGTGCACCAGAGGGCTTGGTCATCGTTCTCCCGGTCACCATCGATGATCGACAGACCGACAGAGACAAATGGACCCTACCACACGTTTTTTAGTTTATTTTCTCAGAAATCAGTTTTGCAGCTTCTCAAAAAACTAACTCAAAGACTCGCATGTTTGTTTCAGCTTCTGTCTTTTAGCTAGCCTAAGTCATAAAACTGAAACAAACAGCTCCTAATGATATAATCCGTACTTTTCAGTTGGTTTTTTTAGTTAGAATAGTGTTTTTCTCTGACAATAAATCAGAGAACAGTACTTCCAACCATGGTTTTTCCGCGAAGCAACTATGGTTTTTCCGCGAAGCGAACGGGCTCGTAGTATAAAGTATGGGAATCGAGAACAATCCAGTCGAGGGAACCAACCAATAACGTGGGACAGGGACGACACACCAGACCATGTGAGATCAGAGTAGCAAAGAGAGGTCCATGAGTCGATGATGCCTCTGTTCAGTAGCAGCAAGCAGTAACAAGAACAGGGGGCCATTATACTGCCTCTCTGTTAAAAAAAAGTACTAGAGAGGTAAACAGAGCAAACAAGGTACGGAGAATGGCGCATGCAGGTGCAGTGACTGCATGTGAGGGTGCGTGGGGCCCAGCCGCAACCTCCCCCAGAAGCCCAAGCCTGCCTCAGTCGTGACGGCGGCGCGGGGGAAAGCTGACGACGAGCCAAACGACGAAGGCCGCCAAGGCGAGGTGGGGCTCGGCGGCGCTGGTGCAGGCGACGGCCGCGACGGCCATGAGCAGGAACCGCACTTGCGCAGCCGCTGCCGGCGGTGGGTCCTCCATTTCGCGGTGGTGGTGCCTGCTGCGTGCTGCAGGGCACTGGTGTGGAAATACAGGGAAGGGAAGGGCACAAGGGAGAGGTAGGAGTATGTAGCTGGAGCACGAGTACTCGCCTATATAAAGCACTTTGTACGTAACGTGGGGAATGGGAAGCTGACAGTGCAAGTACGTGGAACACCTGGCCTTGTTCGGCTGGCTGGCTCCCAGCCAGCCAACAGTGCTTTTCTCTCACACCAGTTCAGCACCAGCCACCAGCCAGCCAGCAGTATTTTTCTCTCACAATAAATCAGCCTCAGCCACCAGCCACCAGCCAGCCGAACGAGGCCCTGGTTGAGGGCTTAAACCGCAGGTAGGAATAGGATCCGGCCGGCCGGCAGCCGCATGAATTCCATCGATGGTGGCTCTCCTCTTATAAAATTTGATTCTACGATGAATGAGAACACATGACGCGGTTGTTGGATAAATTTTCTAAACTTCATGTCTTCCAGGTGTTCAAACTATAAACTATACATCCCGTAGCAACGTAAGGGCATTTTTGCTAGTCTTCTACTTAATTATTAAATGTATAGTCATAAATCATTGCTAATGCTTTGCTTATTTCTAAAGATTCCAGAAAAATTATACTTCTTTTATTAGAGTCTGCAAGAAAATCTTAGCGAAACTTGATAATTTCAGAGGTAGCCCAAGAATTTCAAATTCTGAAATAAAAAAACACCTGATACATGTACCAGAAAAAAAAACACGTGATCCACGGTTTTCACGCGGCACGGGTCGCGGCGGGAGCCGGGAGACACCAAAATCAACGACATGGCCGGTGCCACTTGCAATTGCAAGTTGCAACACTGCTTGCTGCCGTGCTGGGCACGACAGGGGCGACCTAGTATACTGTACACTCCAATACAGTAGCACTAGTTGGTCAAGTGGGAGTGTCATCACTAAGCCGGACGGAATGGGAACGGCATCGCGGTTGCTCCACATAGGCAATATATGGTTGGCCGGGAATGGGATGGCCGGTCGAGGAGGACGACGACGACGAGGGTGCTGGCCGGTGCACCAGAGGGCTTGGCCGTCGTTCTCCCGGCCACCATCGATGATCGACAGACTGACAGAGATAGATGGACCCTACCACACGTTTTTTAGTTTATTTTCTCAGAAATCAGTTTTGCAGCTTCTCAAAAACTAACTCAAAGACTAGCATATATGTTTGTTTCAGCTTCTGTCTTTTAGCTAGCATAAGTCATAAAAACTGAAACAAACAGCTCCTAATGATTTAATCGGTACTTTTCAGTTTATTTTTTCAGCCGGAATATTGATTTTCTCTGACAACAATCAGTGAACAGTACTTTCAACCATGCCTTTTCAGCGAAGCGAACAGGCTCATAATATAAAGTATGGGAATCAAGAACAATCCAGTCGAGGGAACCAACCAATAACGTGGGACAGGGACGACACACCAGACCATGCGAGATCAGAGTAGCAAAGAGAGGTCCATGAGTTGATGATGCCTCTGTTCAGTAGCAGCAAGCAGTAACAAGGCAAACAAGGTACGGAGAATGGCGCATGCAGGTGCAGTGACTGCATGTGAGGGTGCGTGGGGCCCAGCCGCAACCTCCCCCAGAAGCCAAAGCCTGCCTCAGTCGTGACGGCGGCGAGGGGGAAAGGTGACGACGAGCCAGAGGACGAAGGCCGCCAAGGCGAGGTGGGGCTCGACGGCGTTGGTGCAGGCCACGGCCGCGACGGCCATGAGCAGGAACCGCACCTGCGCTGCCGTTGCCGGCGGTGGGTCCATTTCGCGGTGGTGGTGCCTGCTGCGTGCTGCAGGGCACTGGTGGAAAACACTGGAAATACAGGGAAGGGAAGGGGCACAGGGGAGAGGTAGTACGTAGCTGGAGCAGAGGTGGATCTAGGAATTCATGGAAGAGAGGGCTCAACTCATCTTTAACCTCTAAAACTCCTCCTCCATTTCTTTCATGTCTTTAAAAATTAGGAGGGGCTCAAGGAGTGGCTCCATTGTCGCGGTAGCGGTAGGGGGGCTCGAGCCCCGCCCGCCCCACCGCTGTATCCGCCCCTGAGCTGGAGCACGAGTAGAGCTGGGACTTGGGCCGTGCCATTTGAGGGCGGGTCATGGCACGGTCTTTTGGCACGACCCGAAGCATGGCACGACACGAAATATTTTGGGCCGTGCCGGCACGACACAAACACAAGGGCCGTGCCGTGCCCAGAATCTCGGCACGGCGGGCTACATGGCCCGGCCCGCATCTTGGGCCGTGCTTGGGCCGACACGACACGAAAATAACACGTAGACACTTCTACAACTATAAAATATAATTTTCTAGCATTTACTATACTACATCTTATCTAATTCTTGAATAGATTATGAAAAACATTAAACTTTTATTAAAATAGTACGCACAAGATATATATATATATATATATATATATATATATATATATATATATATATATATATATATATATATATATATATATATATATATATATATATGAGTGAAAAAAGAAAACTAGTAAAGATATTTTGAGGGCCGTGTTTGGGCCGGCACGACCTGAAGGCGTGCCGGCGTGCCACGGGCCGTACTTGGGCCAAAAAAAAAAGATTCGCCGTATCATATCGGCACGACCCGACGTGCCTTCCGTGTCTAGAGGGCACGACCCGAAACGACATAAAACACGAGAGGACCGGCACGCCCAGCCCAAGTCCCACCTCTAAGCACGAGTACTCAGTCTATATAAAGCACTTTGTACGTAACGTGACGTGGAACACCTGGTTCAGCGCTTAAACCGCAGGCCGGCATGCAGCCGCATGAATTCCATGGATGGTGGCTCTCCTCTTCTTGGCCCCGTCGGATCGGCCGCTGCAGCAGCCAGCTTGATGTTGTGTGTGGCATTCGTCGTCCCGTCCTTGTCTGACACTGACAATGACGGTGACACGTACGTACAGGCGTTAGATACAAGACAGACACTCGAGCTTGACCTTGACGGAAACCATGCCAGTTGCCACGGCCAGACGGAACGGAGTAGTCGTACTGTAGTACTAGTAGGATGATGCAACACCGATGTGCCAAGTACTTAGCATGCGACTGCAGCAGCCGCAAAGTGGCAACCCACTTGAACGCCCCGTAATTTGCCGGCACTTGCGATGCATTCAGGTACAGTATGATGCATGCCCACAGGCCACTTGATAACCGACTCTGCCCGCTGAAGACAGAGACAGGGTCTCGATCGATCCATCGATCCATCCATCGGTGCGCTTTTTCAAGCGGATGGATGGAAAAGCGCACCAAAATCAACGACATGGCCGGTGCCACTTGCAACAATCATAGGGCTAGCTGCTTTCTGGGCACGGCAGGGCGGCCGACCAAAGTATTAGCCAATAATAATACAGCTAGCAGCAGTAGTTGGCCAATACAGAACGGCTTCGCGGTTGCTCGACACGTACAGCCAATGATCGGATGGCCGGCCGATCGATCGAGAACGAGGAGGAGGTGCCGGTAGCTTCGCGACCACTGCAGCACAGGGCTTGGTCTTGGTCCGTCGTCGTCGTCGTCCTCCCGGCCGCCATCGACGATCGATCATATCGGCAGACAGATGGATCGATCCTACCACACGTACGTACGTGTCCCCGTCGTCGAGCGCCGTGCCGTCTCCCTCCCTATACACATCCCGGCCGGCGGGCCGGCCAACTTGCATTGCATGCATATATCCGATCCGATCAGTGGCGGAGCTCGCCAATTTTGACGCGTAGGGCCACTCTCGATTGACGGGCTCCGCCAATGCAGTATCAAAGCATATACATACCACTCGCACCGGGACTAATACCGGTAAATAACAAAGCATAGCTCATAGATGTATATGTTTAAATGATATCTCGACTTCATATTTAAATCCATGATATAATTGATGCCAGTAACATAAAAGTGGTTAAAAAACACCTAACTAATTATGGTTTGGTTCGCCGTCACCTCTCATATCTTCGTCAAGAGCTTCATATGGACCTGAACCCAGCCTGCCTGAACCTACACATAACACATAGGTTTGGTGTTTAAGAACATTAACAATGCAGCCAATAAATATAATTGATCACTCGAGTAAAATGATAGTAATATATGAAAGCAAAGCGACATGCCACTTTCTCTAGTTTGAGACAATGGAGGTAACTTGTTCATCCGAGACTTTAGTTCTTGAAAATGATATAAAATGTCATCATCCTTGATGTCTGCAAAGATATCTCGCTCAATATAACAAATCATCCTGTGATTCAACCATTCACCTCCCATCTTATTCCTCAACTCATTCTTCACAAATTTCATAACTGAGAAGGCTCTCTCAACAGTGGCGGTAGCAACTGGCAAAGTCAAGGCTAACACAACCAGACGATAAACCAATTTAAAAACTATGTGTCTCTCAGTTTGAACCATCTTAATAGCAAGATCTCCAAGGTCATGACAACCAACAAAGACAGGATCATTTCTCACTTCACCAATGAAGTGATCAATTTGATCTCCAAGGCGTAAAAGTTCATATGAGGAGAAGTCATCTTTATAAATCTCAGCCAGCTCTAGTATTTTGGATCTGTCGTAGTTGGCAAAAGAATTCCTTGGATCTAGACAGGCAATGCATCTCAATAGTTGAGTAGACCTTTCAGCAAAGCGATTGTTCATTTCCACAATAATCTGATCATACACCACATTAAATATTTCATATTTAAAATGGTGATAGTAAGTCACTAATTGCCCTCCTCGTCCCCTTGCACGACCCCTAACAGTTATGGTTTCATCCATATTTGGTATACTGATATGATGTAAAAGACAAAAGGCCTTCACCTCCTCAAATAGTTCTTCCCAACCATTCTCCCGTACCTCACTAACTAGTTGTAGTGTTGTCCCAATCAATCCTACAGCACGGATAATGTTCTGATCTTTCTTTTGCAAGCATTGTGACAAATCATTTGTTTTTCCCAATAATCGGATCATGAGAAACATAACAAGCACAAATTCAAAGGTCTCCATTTGTTTCAACAAACCTGAAGCCACATACCTCTTGTCCCCATTAGTGGTATCCTCGGCAATATTCTCTAGTACCTCTAGAATAGCATTCCACATAAGATAAATACGACTCAAGGTTTTATGATGTGAACCCCATCGAGTATCATTTGATTGTGACGCAGCAAAGTTGCTGCGTTTTTATCCTTAGCTTTGTACCATTCTACCATCTCTAAGAAATTCCCCTTATTGCTTGAGCTGGAGGATTCATCATGTCCACGGAAAAGCATGTGCTTGCAATAAAAGGAACCTTATAACTCCCAATATAATAAGCAGTCGACCTTTATATTCCTCCTCCGACTTCTTACCACCACGGTTAATCACATGTGCCACACTTTGTCTTTGGTTTTTGAAATCCTCGTAAGCCCTCCTAGACTTATTGTGATCTATACCATTAGAGTGGGCATCAATCAATTCCCGCCCATCCTTCCATCCACGAAACCCATTGACCGTGAAAGCATCAACACCAAAATTTTCAGCTCTAGGCTGTTTGAAGAGATAACAATAAAAACAAAATGCGGCATCTTTCGCAATACTGTATTCCAACCATGCATGATTATTGAACCACACATCATGAAATGACCTATTGCGGTTGTATATCTTCCTTTTTGGATAACTATGACCTCTTGGTTGGCATGGACCCTTAGAAATATAAGCTCTTCTAACTGCATCCCTAATGTTTGGATCCATTTGCTCAATTGGAATCCGAAGCCCAGGATCAGCAACAATGTCTTCTTCACTAGCAGCAACAGGGGGATTATTTTGCAAATCATTTGCATTGCTAGGTACTTCATCTGTTGTTTCTGGTTCTTGGACAACTTGTGCTTCTACTACTTCTGATTGTGGTTGTGAAGATGATTGTATTTGTGGCGCTGGCGCTGGTTGTATAATTGGCATAGGAGCCGGAGTAAAAAATGATCTTATTGACTTGCTGCTGCTCCCAGTCCCCTGCCCCTGCCTGCTCCTCTTCATTATGCAACTCTAAGTCTCTACTCTCTAATTTCATTCATTCAATTCCTAATAGATCAGGAAGATTTAACATGAAATTAGAAATTAGAACATTGGAAACGATGGGGGAAAAGGTGGATTAGCTACTCACCAGTGATCAGGAGCCGGGAGGCAGGAGCTGCGCTCGTGCTGGCATGCACCAAGCGGCCCTCGGCTTCGGCCGTCGGCGCCTCGCGGCCTCGGCGGATGGCAGACGTACCGCGTACGGGCAGCGGCGGCGCGGCGCCTAGGGTTGGCCCTTGGCCGACAACGTGCAGCGGCGCGAGAACAGGAAGTCGAAGAGGGAGTCGCGCGCCTCGCGATTGGGAGAAGACGCGTGGAGCGGCGCCTGCGCAGCTACGCTGTCTTCTTTTTCCCTCCGTGGCTCTCTTCCTCTCTGCTGGGCTGGCAAATTTGGCCCAATGCCTAGCCTAGAGCTGAAAATGCTGGGCTAGCAAACTTATATCCTAAAGAATTTTTTGGGCTGCGACTAGGGCCGTGGCCCTAGTGGCCCAAGACCCAAATCCGCCCCTGGATCCGATGATCCCGTCTGCTGGATCGGCCGCGACGAATCATCTGGCTTTCGTGCCGACACGGCCCACCCATGGACGGCGGACTTGGGGCGAGACGACTAGGGAACGCTGCTAGCGACGTAGGGTCATCGTCCACGTACGCACCGCCAGCTGGTTGGCTGCCCGCTGGCTACGCAGCCTCCGGGCGTATTACGTATTATACTATACTATTGTTAACAGATTGCTACAGAACGTAATAAAGACCAACGACCAATACAAAATTGATCCGCAATTAATTTCCTTCTTCCTGGATGATGAGCACTAGTAACTCTACGCTAGATCGATCGAACAAGCAGAACAAGGGCGTGCGCCGTCGCCGTCGTTGGCGTGCGAAATATGTGGCTTTCGGCGGCGGCGGGCGCATGCTAGCTGGCCCTGGTGGTCTTCGTCGTCGTTGTCAGTACGGTGCATATGCATGAACCGCCTGTGACGACGACGCAGCTGACTTATCAGCCATGTGGCGGACCATGCATGCACGGACAGGGTCGCGTATGGATAATTGTTAGTACGTCATATATGATGCTCGCGCGGATTTTCGTACTTATCTTCCTCTGTTTCAAAATCGCTTTGATTTTTTTTATTTATCTAGACATATTTTATATATATATATATATATATATATATATATATATATATATATAGATGCATAAAAAAAAAGATGTACTAAAAATATCAAAACTACTTACTACCTCGATCCGCATCACCATCGGCCGCCTGTAGTTTCTCTGCGGGGGTAATAATGTAGTGTTCACATCACGTGTTTGGCAAGAAACGGTGACGTTTTTTTTTTGATGCACGGATTGCGTACACGAGCCAAGTTTTTCTATATATAATAATATACATAACACAGTGTAGGAAAACCATGGAACGTGCGTGTACGAGAATAAATTAAACTACCAGGCAGGCCGGCCACTAATATTTAATTAAACCCAGCACAACGTATACTCTCCCGCTGCACATGTACCAATTCAACGACCTTTGAAAGAATAGGATGGATACGATACGATACGACGACTACCTATACTCGCATAACTCGAATAGTCGTTTTGTATGCCATTGCCTGTAATCATGTCCGCACATTGACACGGTCATACATAGGGGATGACTAGAAATGACCTTTCCACCAACTATAGCTATACAATTGCTTGTTGCTTTAGAGAGAGTCCAATTTCTCGATTCGTATGCTTTGGACTTGTTTTTATTTTGTTGATAAACCTATGCTTTGTACTCCCTCCATTCTAAATTATTATAATTTTTTTAGAGTCAAAGCATCTCAAATTTGACCAAAATTATAAAGAGAATCCCAAAGGTTTATGACATCGAATAGCTATACTATATAATCAATGAAGAATCTAATTATTCTTATTTGGTATCATAAATATTATTACTTTATTATATAAATTTGGTTAAACTTGAGATGTTTTGACTCTATGAGAAAGTTGGAATAATTTATAATTGGGGATGGAGGGAGTAATTATTTATTGGTCGAGGGCAAACGGGAACCATTGACCTCTGACCACACGGCGCAAGCGGTGGCGGTCCTGCCCTGATGTTGTTACGTGCACCATCCTGCCAACAACCACAACATATCCACAGCAGATAGGACACTCCCAACCCAGAAACCACATAGTTTCTATGTTTATTAATTAGGATGCCATCTAAACAAAAAGA
The DNA here is from genome assembly GCA_038087645.1 of Saccharum hybrid cultivar R570. NCBI lineage: Eukaryota > Viridiplantae > Streptophyta > Magnoliopsida > Poales > Poaceae > Saccharum > Saccharum hybrid cultivar. The sequence continues at coordinate 10,493,373 of JAQSUU010000199.1, read as the reverse complement.
ATGGTTTCTATGTTCAGTCAGGTCTCTTCTAGTATCTAGTAAGTTACTATTTTTTCAGCTCGCTTTTGGTTTTATGGAAACCCCATCACTGTGGCCGGTTGATGTGAAGTTCTAGGGTAGTGAAAAGAAGGAAAATTATGGGTGAAAGTAATCGAGAGTTCGAGACTAATCGATCATACACTAGATTAAGACAAAACACAAGGAAGAGTGGAAGCACCTTATATGATATACCAATATATATATATATATATATATAAATATAGATATGTGGACGGATACAATTGTTAGAGGCGGCGTAGATATATAGTGGGCGTGGAGCAGTTCCTTGGTGTGCATGCAGAGACGAAGCGTTGCGTCGACTGATCTTGGCCATTTGGAGCATTAGATCACGTACGAAGGTGATCCTTGCATGCATGTCCAACTCTCAGTCTTTCAACAACTGCCGAGTCTCTGCATCGTGCCTCCAACTCCAACAAGGAACGACGACGTCGGAACGTACGGTGTAGAGAACTGAAGAAAGCGAGGAAGGGGAAATATCCGGCGAGCTAGCTCGATCCACGTGTGGGCGTGGGTCGCCGCCTCGCCTGTGAACGCCGGCTGCCGCACGACATGGCCACGCAAGTCTCCGATCCCTGCAACGCCAACAAACCCCAGTAAAAAATCTCGGAAGGGGTCGATCACACGATCGGTCACCCTATGTCACGAATTCATGTACGTGGTGAAGTACTAAAGTCAGAGTCTTGCGGCCCAGCGGCTAGCTTATTACGCGTAGGGTCCACGCACGACGAACAGCCGCGCGTGTCGTTGTGGGACACGGCACGACGAGCCATTGAAAAAGAAAAAAGGATGGCCGGGGGGTAAAGAAGAGTAGAAGACAAACATGGACGGAAGGACGTGGGGTAGGAGACAGCGGCAGCCAGGGGTCGGCGAGCTCATCACTCGGCGCCGCCGCGGCGCGCGCGCGGCAGGAGCACCGCGAGCGCCGTCGACGCCAGAGCCCACACGACGAAGGCAACGAAGGCCTCTACCGGCGGCGGGCTTGCCTCCGTGACCGTGAGCGTGGTGAGGCAGGCGGAAGCGGCCGTGGTGAGGAGGAGGAGGAGGAGCCGCTGGTCCATCGCTTGTGGTGAGGAGGACGAGGAGGTAAGCAAAGGCCCCGGACGGGGGCCGGTCGTTGGGTTTCCGGTGGGCCTCTTTCCCTAGCTTTTATAATACACTGGCGACGGCGAGGGCCTCCAGAACATTCTAGTGCTACCTGAGGCACCTTCCTCGAAGCTTCTACCACGCCGTCACGTACGTATACGTCATTCCGCGTGGAAAAACACACGCATGTGTACGTGGTCATGTCGACATGCTTGCGTGGTCGCGGTAGGTGGTCATGCATGGCAGATCTACACATACCCATCAGACATGACGGCTCTATATGATTATCTTTAGTTATCTTCAAATCTATTGATGCGCTAGCTTGCTGAGGATAAGCTTCTCCACGAGTCCACACATATGAATGTTACGCTTCACTTTATTGACTAATGACTACGTTTGCCGTTTCCTGGAAAGCTACGTACACGTACGGTCAATTGGTCCTATTTGCGTTCGGAAGAATCGGATCGATGATGTGTACAACATAGAGCAAAAGTCGTTGTTTTTTTTTTCTTAAAGGTCATTCATCAAAGCTAAGTGTTAGAACTCCTTTAAATTTGTGGTTAGAGAATATTCCCTAATTGTAATCTGCTTTTTTATTTTGGGCCTTGTACAGGAATATATAATGAAAAATTTAAGTAGGGGCCTCCCCTGCTGTTCCCTCAAAATAAAAAATCATGAAAAACACCATAAAAACAATTCCCTCTGTTCTAAATTACTACTTATTTTAAATCTTTAAAGACCTCTCTTTTTCTGCACGCTACGGATGGGATTGGCTCCAGCTCTATGAATGAGAGGTCTAGTGGGAGTGGTTTATTATGCCCCTACTTTTGTTTGTATGCAATTTTTATTTAAATGGAGTACTCGTATGCGTGAGTGATTCCTAACAAAAAAAACAATTTTGTTTCTGATTTTTTTATATTTTGTATAAGTTTCCACATGTTCGGTAGCCACGTGCTATGCCCGATACAAAATGTCAGTTTCTGAAAAAAAAATCATCGTGCCAGTGTGCGATTTGTAGTCGCGGCAGGCGAGAAACCCATCCCATAGCACGCTGCCCTACGCACGGGTACAGTCATACAGCCAGGTGGACTGCATCGCATATTCGCATGCCCACTGCCCGGAAGCAGTTTTTTGCCGGCATATGCTCTCCTCACGTGCACCACTCAGGATGCGTTCATATCAGCCCCTCCCACTAGCTTTGGTCCGCACGGCACGAGCGGTCGTTGTGATCATCGTGCGGCCGTGCTCGTGCCGGACTGGCCAAAAGTTGGAAAAAAAATTGTTATAGATTTGACGAGTTAAATATGAGGGGTTGACAGATTTTAATAGCAAATCAAGTACTAGTTAAAATTATGGCTTATCAAATCTTTGACTTGATATATTTTTAGAAGTGAAGCCCTCTACGTTCCCGTGAGATGTCAGGTAGTTTGACAGTGACAGCTAGTTACTCTACCTTGCCTTATCTCTTTAACATAAATATGAATATCCCTCGTGCAATATTTTTCTCTCGCATGTATGCATTTTTTTTCTTTTTTTCCCCCATTCGTCGTTCTCCTGTGTGCTGTGCGCCTGCCTGTGCCTATCGACCGCACGCAACCACGTTTATCGGCCGAATGCAGCTGCGGCGCGCGCACAAATCTTGGGTGGTTGGGTGCATCACGTACGCGGCCCGGCGTAGCGACAACGACCAGTATGGAAGAAGGTGGAAATTATTGATAGATTTTTTTAACATATATAAGGGAATAAAGTTTTAATTAGCATCTACCATCCACCCATGGTACATAGCTAAGAGTTGAAAATAATAAAGAGTCATAAGGCTTCCAAAACACAAGAAAAGAAACAAAATAAAACAGCATCAACCCAGCTAGTGAGCACAACACACAAAGTAAATTAGTACGCAATATGATTATTAAAGTTGCATCCAATCTTCGCGAAGGCTGGAGTTGCTGCAGGCCATCTTGAATAGTGGTTGTTCCTCCTCTCTATGTAGCATGGACCTCTATCAATACGTTGCCCTGAAAATTGCCTGTGTACGACGTAGCCTTATTGAATACCATATCATTTCTATTCAACTATATTGTCCAACAAAGTACAGCTGCTCCTAGGAGAATTTGGCTCTTGACTTTAGGACGTAATCCATGAAGTCAAGAACCAAACAAATTTGCAAAACTAGTAGATGGTTGAATTCGAAAAGTGAAATGCACAATATTCCAAACAAACCTTGCAAAGTGATAGTCAAGAATAGAAAGGACCTTGATGTTGCCTATGAAGAGATGAATAGACGTTTCTGAAATTAACAACAAATAAAACATTGCCGTGAATTAGTACCTAGATCGCGACACATCCCTACAATTCCGCTGAACTGCCGCCTCACGGCACTTCCCAGAGTAGCCACGCACCATGTGGCCGTGCCACCACGCCTATTACCAAAAGGAAAAAGAAAAAAAGAACACGGCTTTGACACTCCATTAATTAGTTAATGACAACGTTAAAGTGTTGACAACGACAATTATCATTATATTTGATCTATGTCTGTTCCCTTTTTTGTGGAAGAAAAAAGAAGGCCGTGTTTTTATTTTGCTCCACATGCAGCTTTCACTACTGGAATCGCGCGATTTGCCTAGTGCCGCAGGCACTAGGCAAAGGCCCAAAAACACTAGGCAAACAGTTTGCCTAGTGTTACACTAGGCAAACAAGGTCGGCAGAGGCGGACTAGGCAAAGAGCACTTTGCCGAGTGTCAAACCTCGGACACTCGGCAAAGTGTTTGCCTAGTGTCACGGACACCACTCGGCAAAGGTATTCCACTAACGGGGAAATCGTAACGGACGTTTTGCCTAGTGTCGGAGGTCGGACACTCGGCAAAGTATGCAAGGTTTGCCTAGTGCCAGGCGTCCGACACTAGGCAAATATGTCAAGCTTTGCCTAGTATCAGGCCGTCTACACTAGGCAAATATGCCAAGCTTTGCCTAGTGTCATGCCTCCGACACTAGGCAAACTGCCTACTTTGCCTAGTGTCAGTTTCCTAACACTAGGCAAAGCCTGATCCCAGGTGTGCCACGTGTGGCCCCTTTGCCTAGTGTCAGACCCCTCACACTAGGCAAAGTAACCAGAAGCTGAATTTTTTTTTGATTATTCCATTTGCGACACAAATATAAATCATATTCAAACACCACAAATATATCACATGAATCATAAATAAGAACCACATGTTCACATATATCACATGTTCATACCAAAAGTCCAAATGTGCCACAAGTTCACAAGTTCATAAGTGCACAACCAAATTTCTTAACAAAGTTCACAACAAGCTGATCACGACGATTGTCAAGGGTGAAGAGGCTCGTGGTTTGATGCTCCAGGCGACCCTTCCACTTGATTCGGCTCAAGCTGTAGTGCCGGCGATGCTCCAATCTGTGAAGCCGGCGACCCTTCCACTTGATTCGGCTCAAGCTGTGGTGCCGGCGATGCTCCAATCTGTGAAGCCGGCGACCCTCCAATTTGATTCGATGCCACGCCCGATTGATGCTGAAAAAAATGAAAAGGATACCGTCAATAAAAAATTTCGACAGAACCTCCCCTGCACGGAGAGGTTTCCAACCCCTGCAAGAAAACAAACGGCACGATGACCGTCAAGAACATACATATCAATACACCGCCACCAACACCACCACCACCCGAACACCACAACTGCCACCACCACACCACACACAACAACCGCCGTCACCACCAACACCATATTGTATGTTTGAGATTGCATATTTTTTCTAGTGTGCCCTATGTCAAGTTGGAACATAATAAGTAATATAGTGGTACTCACAGGAGTAGCTGCTTGAGGAAGTGGCAAGACTAGGCTAGCTGGCATGGTCCGCCCCATAGCGGCGCCAAGAGTGGACACGAACCCCACCAGCTCCTCTATCCTCTGTCGTTGGGCCTCCCGCTCTTCCACCGCCCTCGCTTCCATCTCCTCGCGAAGCCTCCTTTCTTCTAGCAGTTGGGCCTACAACATTTGACCCCCAATGTTAAAGTAAGGCAAAGGTATGTAAAAATCAATAAGCAACGAATAAAACAGAAATTACCTGGAGTTCGTTGACAAGGTGCGAAGCAGTGGTTGGCCGTGGACGTATGGCCGGGCTTGCGCTCGTGCTCCGTGCTCGGATCTGGGAGAGGGTGGGAGTAGAGGACGTGTCGATGACACCATCACCCATCCAATACCGCCCATGCTTCTTGCCACCTCCCACCCTCATGACGATCTCTCCATCAAAGTCATGGGCGCTCGGATCGTACTCTGGCCCATGGACCGCCCTTGCCATCTCAGTATACTGACTGAGACGGCTATGGACGGTCGCGTTGCTGTATGCCGAAGAAGGGTCATCCGGGTTGTAGGAGACGTCGGATTTCGCCTTGCCCTTGTGGGCCATGGCATATGCCATGAATTGGGTAACCGGCTGCCCACCATGCGACGATGACTGCGAGAAAAATAGCAAGATGATTAGAAATCATGCAACATACAACGTTATAATAAAAAAATGGATTCTCATACCCAAGTTTGCGCGTATCCGTTGAGGCTGCGGTTGCCTTGATGGTGTGGTACACCTATCATCTGCAAACGGCGCTCCCGACAAGCTTTGTGCTGGGCAATCCATTCGGGGTCCAACCACTTGTCCACCATCATCTCCCAGCATCGGGGATCCCCGGAGCACCAGCACGGAACCACCTACAAGCCATGAAGTATATGACATATAAGAAGTTAAATTAAAGCTATCAGCACTACATTATTAATGTTCGAATACATTTACCTTCATGAACTCTTCCTTGGTCAGTGCCATATCTCTTGCTTCTTTCTTCGTGACCTTCGTTGCAAGGTAGGACCCGTGGTATGTTATGATGGCCTGGATGCGTGCCTCGTAATGCAGCTGCTTCATGAGTGCTCAGGGAATTTTCAGCATATACAGTTAAAATTTGCCTAAAACCCATGCATATATATACATTAAAAAAACACTTTACAAACAGGCTTTTCTGAACAGGTGATCTAGACTCGAATAAGAAAAGCTACCACGGAGGCCTAAGAACCGGAAGAACGGCATTGCTTATGCCCAACAGATCACGATTAGTAGTTATGTGAGCAAATCACGCTCCAACCTACCAATCAAATGTGAGCAGTTCACTGGTATAACCAAAGCAGTAGCACGCGCGATGGATCCATGTAATCACAGTACAGCTACTAACTGCTCGGGCAACGACAATCCCATGCAATCGCACAAGCTCGTCTCCGCTGACTGCAGCGATGCGCGACCATTTGTTGCAGCGTCGAATCAGATGGGAAACGGGGTGAGTCAGGCACTGTTACCTTGACGGAGCGCTTGAGGAGGGCGGAGTAGGCCTTGACGAACTCGTGAGGGTTCCTTCACCGTCCTCGCCGTAGATGCCGCCGGCGGCGGCGGCAGCTCCTCCACCACCGCGTCGAATGACCCACCAGCCGCCGCCTGCTGCTCCTTATCGTCGTCCAGGTGGAGGGGGGCCGAGCGCCGGATCTGGTGGAGGGGGCGCTGAGGTCGGAGAGGATGGTGAGGATGGGGCGGCACCGTGGGAGCAGACGGACGGGCCGCGCCGAGGAGCGCTCCCAAACCCTAGCCGGCCCGGCAAGGACGGAGGTCGAGGTCGAGGTCCGAGACGGGGCAGCCGGCCGCGGGCGAGCGCTCCCAAACCCTAGCCGCCGTCGCGGCCTGGGGAACGGCGGTGGATGGGGTTCGCAGCACAGGAGAAGGTTTCGGACACCGCGCCGCGCTTGCAGTGGCTGCCGGCGATGGCGGCGGCGGCGGAGGCGGGTGTTCCGGGGCTGGGTTTGGTCGATTTGGGTTTAGCTCCTTTTTCCCCCTTTCGATTTTGCTACGTTTGTATCGCACAATTTGATGTCGGATTTTGGAGGGGAAGAGTGTGGAGGGAGAAGGGTGTCACGCCGTTGGTGCGGTGTTCGCTCGCGCGTGTGGACTGAGGTAGAGACAACTGGAGCACGAGCGGCCGATTTTCTCACTTGTCTGTTGCTCTTATAAAATTTACTGCCTTTACATTTTGGCTGGCCCGGTTAAGGCGCGTTTGTGAGACTTTCTTTTCAAATAAGGATTCTTTGCAGTTTTTTCTCTGAAAGACAATTAATCCACACCAAACAAAATCAATTTCAAAATAAAATTGCAAAATTTGAACCTTTAAAAATGGGAAAATTTTAAATTTTAAAAAATTAAAATCAAAACTACTAAAATAATTTTGAGACACCAAATGATCTCAAATGAAAATTTGATAAACATCAAATTTGATTAACTTTACCGAGTGTCGATAACCCAACACTAGGCAAACACTATAAAAATAAGTTTGCCTAGTGTCTTCCATGAGACACTAGGCAAAGAGGCCAGTTTGCCTAGTGTCTAGCTGGCACACTAGGCAAACATTTTTATTTTTTTTCAATTTTGGTCTTCAAACTTTTTATCGAGCCTCCCTACATAAAATGAGACTACATGTTGAAAGTTGGCACAATTTTATGAAATTTTGCTATATTTCTTTAGTTTATTTAATTTCTTTGAATTTTTTCGACAAATGCAAATTTGAACTGCAAGTGTGACGAATAATGGCAATTCATGAATGCAAAAATGATATTCATGTTAGTAAGTGTTAGTTGAGGCCGTATCCAGAAACAGACCAAAAATTTCACACATCTTCACGTCGAGACATGACCACGAACTTGCGAGCAAATAGTTTTTAAATTCTATTAAATGAAAACGGAGTCTGAAATTCATGGAACTTGTCGACAAGTCAAGATATCGCATGCGGGTGCCATGATAAAAATTTAAAAAGATTTCGAGCACATCGTCACGTATGATGCTTAGAAACCCTAACATCTCCACAGTCATGTACTAGTTAAAATATGAGGGGTTGACAGATTTTAATAGCAAATCAAGTACTAGTTAAAATTATGGCTTATCAAATCTTTGACTTGATATATTTTTAGAAGTGAAGCCCTCTACGTTCCCGTGAGATGTCAGGTAGTTTGACAGTGACAGCTAGTTACTCTACCTTGCCTTATCTCTTTAACATAAATATGAATATCCCTCGTGCAATATTTTTCTCTCGCATGTATGCATTTTTTTCTTTTTTTTCCCCCATTCGTCGTTCTCCTGTGTGCTGTGCGCCTGCCTGTGCCTATCGACCGCACGCAACCACGTTTATCGGCCGAATGCAGCTGCGGCGCGCGCACAAATCTTGGGTGGTTGGGTGCATCACGTACGCGGCCCGGCGTAGCGACAACGACCATTATGGAAGAAGGTGGAAATTATTGATAGATTTTTTTTAACATATATAAGGGAATAAAGTTTTAATTAGCATCTACCATCCACCCATGGTACATAGCTAAGAGTTGAAAATAATAAAGAGTCATAAGGCTTCCAAAACACAAGAAAAGAAACAAAATAAAACAGCATCAACCCAGCTAGTGAGCACAACACACAAAGTAAATTAGTACGCAATATGATTATTAAAGTTGCATCCAATCTTCGCGAAGGCTGGAGTTGCTGCAGTCCATCTTGAATAGTGGTTGTTCCTCCTCTCTATGTAGCATGGACCTCTATCAATACGTTGCCCTGAAAATTGCCTGTGTACGATGTAGCCTTATTGAATACCATATAATTTCTATTCAACTATATTGTCCAACAAAGTACAGCTGCTCCTAGGAGAATTTGGCTCTTGACTTTAGGACGTAATCCATGAAGTCAAGAACCAAACAAATTTGCAAAACTAGTAGATGGTTGAATTCGAAAAGTGAAATGCACAATATTCCAAACAAACCTTGCAAAGTGATAGTCAAGAATAGAAAGGACCTTGATGTTGCCTATGAAGAGATGAATAGACGTTTCTGAAATTAACAACAAATAAAACATTGCCGTGAATTAGTACCTAGATCGCGACACATCCCTACAATTCCGCTGAACTGCCGCCTCACGGCACTTCCCAGAGTAGCCACGCACCATGTGGCCGTGCCACCACGCCTATTACCAAAAGGAAAAAGAAAAAAAGAACACGGCTTTGACACTCCATTAATTAGTTAATGACAACGTTAAAGTGTTGACAACGACAATTATCATTATATTTGATCTATGTCTGTTCCCTTTTTTTGTGGAAGAAAAAAGAAGGCCGTGTTTTTATTTTGCTCCACATGCAGCTTTCTTTGACTCTTCCCATGTGATGTACCGACCCGATCGATCGCATATATGCTTTCCATGCATGGATCGATGATGCGGCCCGTACTTTATTATTTAATAGAAAATCAATAGTTATTGCTGGTTCATTAAAATGACAGTATCCAAAGTGTCCTACATCGTACACTCTTCTAGCGACTGGCATGAATATAGAATATTGGCGGGGCAGAAGTAACGAATCGATCATTAATTTCTTTTTCGAAAACTAATCGATCATTATTTCCAAACGAACTTTTATTGTATATATTCCACAATACATGAAGATGAATACAAAGTCTATCTCAGCACATTTGTCCTCTGAGCAAATGAACGATACATACAATACAAAGCAAACGGATGTATATGGATACTGCGTTTCCAGAGCTGAACACATAAAGCAGCTCCAACCCTCGAAGATCCGACGACTGAAGTACTACTAGTGTTCTCTGACGGGTGCACCACACCCTAACAGAGTTGAGAAAACAACAGGTAATCATCCCTTGACTAGAACGAACCGAACTGGACTCGTCTCCAGCTCCAACAGTACGACTCGAAGATCCGACGACGACCGAAGTACTAGTATTCTCTGACGGGTGGAACACACCGTCACAGAGTTGAGGAAACTACAGGTAATCATCCCTTGACTAGACCGAACCGGACTGGACTCGTCTACCGCTCCGGCGTGGAATCCGGCGCCCCTCAGTCCTCACCTGCAGGGGAAGAGTTGTTAGCCATTTGATCGATCGAAAACACGGGCGGTGGGCAGAGTTCATGACAATCGCAGCCACAGAATCCGATGGGGGCGGAGCAGAGTACCACGCATGCAGGATGATGCAGCAACGTCGACGTTGACGAGAGCCGTCGCCGTACATGTACATATAAGGCCAGTCTGAGCGGGGTGATATAGAATGAAATCAAACTCAGGTGAAACACTCATTCTCAATGAAAAGTTTTATTCCACAGTTTCATAGACATTTAATTCTATGACTCATAGAGAGTTGGTAACTGTGTCAATAGAGTTTCATCCCCATAAAACTCAATTCTTCTCTCTCTTCATTGAAACGTTGACATGTCATCAAAAATACATATGTGGCAAGCTATTAAATACAAATAAAACTCTACCCTGGACAGCGATCGGCAGGCGCGAAGCAAACATGTCTACTATTCCTACAGTCCGACCATCGTTCATCCAACGGTTTACGAATCGTCTTCAACCTCGAGCTGCCGATCCCCTCTTCTCTCTTCTCTCTTGTCTGTTTGTGCAGCAGCTGAGCACCGCAGCCGCTCGCTCCCCGCACCCGCACCGGCCGGCAGCTTCCCCTCGCCCCCGCAACGTCGTCCCCGCCTACCACCCCACCGCCCGTCGCTCTACGCTGCACTAAGCGGACTCCGATCCGCCAGCGTCGTCCCATGCCTAGGCTGCTACCCAGCTCCCCGGAGCCTCTTGTAAGCCGGAAGCCATGAACGAATGAACCCCCGGCCCCTTCCCACCCAAAAGCCTTGAACCCCCGGCCCCAACAACGTCGCTCGCTCGCTTCAAACAGTTGTCGTGAAAAGCTAGCTAGAGAGCGCTGGTGCAAGGGAAGTCCTTACGTACGTGGTGATCTACCGCAGTCGACGCAGGGCTGGGGGGGCGCGGGGACGGCATGCCGCCCGCCGGAGCCGCGCGAGCTCTTTCACTGAGCGCCGACGCGACGGCGCGGGAGGACCACGGCGACCGCCGTCGACGCGGCGACCCAGGCGCAGAAGGCGGCGAGAGCGACGGGCCACGGCGCGCGCTCTCCAGTGCCGACGACGGTGGCGTTGACACAAGTGGCGGCGGCGGCGGCAAGGAGGAGCGGAAGGGCCCGGTCCATACCTCGTGATCAATACTACTCGTCTACTCCTAGATTTTTGCTCTTGGTCGAGAGGTGCCTGCCGCTAATTCCTCTCGACTTGGTTGGTACATGCCTTTTTAATTGTTATATACCGGTATACTACGCGGCACGCCGCAAGCGCGTCGCCGTCCCCGTCGTCGATGCTGATGTGGTGTCCCCCACGTCACGCTGGTCCGTTCTTTTCAGCTGGTTTTTTCATATGAAATAGTGTTTTTTTCTTACGATAAATCAGTTAACAGTATTTTTTAGTCGGATGCAGCCGAACGAGGCCGTATCAATCGTGCCGTGCCGTGCTTCGCCACGCCGTTGCTGCCGACGCTGCCGCGGCGCCTCACGGGCCGGGCCCGCAGCGAATTTTGGTCCAAGCATTTGACAGTTTTTGCGTGGCCTAACGACTGGAGCTAGGACAAATCGGTCTCTTCAGAAGCTTCTCCGGAGATTGGATTCTGACGAGACGAGACTTCATAGATGGAGCGAGCCGCGAGCACCACAACGAAAGTCATTAGTCAACAGGCACGCGTTTCTTGGTTGCTCAAATAATCTTTTTTTGCGGCTGTTTGCTCAAATAATCACTATCATGAAATCAACTAGAGCCGGAGGGAGTATTCATGAGCTCCGGGAGAGTATTACTTTTACCTTCATTCATTGACTTCAATTTGTCACCTCGTCAAGTGACTTAGACTCTGTTTGATCGATGAGCAATAAGCTAAAATTAGTACTAGTAAATCGAAACAGACCTACTAATAAACCTGTTAATTATTAGCTGAAGGGGTGCTAACTGTTATTCCATTAGCAGGTTTAGAGTTGCTAATAGGTGCTAATAGTTCATAAACACTATCAACTCACTATTTAACCACGTATTAGTAGGTGGATCCAAAATAGCCCCTACAAAAAAAATTAACTAGCTAAAAACTAGCCGCTATTAGCTACTCTCTCTATTCCAAATTATAAGTCGCTTTGACTTTTTTTGGTACATCCAGTTTGATATGTATCTAGATATAATATATATATAGATACATAGCAAAATGGATGTACTCCCTCCGTCTCAGAAAAAGTGTCGTTTTAGGTTTTTCAGACATCGTGTTTGACCGTTCGTCTTATTCAAAATTTTTTAATAAATATTATTTATTTTGTTATGACTTATTTTATCATTAGAGATACTTCAATAATGATTTATTTATTTTATAATTTGCTTAAAATTTTTGAATAAGACGAACGGTCAAACACGATGTCTGAAAAACCTAAAACGACACTTTTTCTGGAACGGAGGGAGTATTAAACAAAAAAAAAAGTCAAGGCGACTAACAATTGGGAACGAAGAGAGTATTAACTAGCTAATTTTTTCTGTCAATCAGTCAATGGATGCAGCCAGACCCTTGTATCAAAATGAAAACCTGACCAGTTAACAAATCATCCCATTACTTTATCGCAACATAAATGGCAAGACTTTGATGCCGCGGCGCCTCACGACGACTTGACGCGCACGCGGCATGCTCAGCTCAGGCGATTCGCTCCGATCCGTATATATACTAAACCAATTCGCTAGGATACTACTACATCCGTCCCCCAAATAATGAAATCTTGGAGTTCATATCTTATCTAAAAAAATGTGACCGTAGACTTAAGATCGACTTTTCTAGTGGGATCCACTCATTAAAAACTCATTACATGCTTAAAACACTACCATGCCCTATCCATCCATGAGTATAAATGTTGTAAACTTCTTAAGAATATTCTAGAACCCCCAATAAAATAAGGGACAAATATGTAATTTTACATCTACAATAATCTAATCTTGAAAAGTAAGATTCATTTTTTTTTAACGAAGATAGTACTCCCTCCATCCCAAATTATAAGACATTTCAAGAATCTTGGAGAGTCAAATGATCTCAAGTTTGACCAAATTTATATGATAAGATAATAATATTTATGACACCAATTAAGTATCATTAGATTTTTTATTAATTATATTTTCATAATATATCTATTTGATGTTATAAATTTTTGTAATTTTCTCTATAATTTTGGTCAAACTTAGGATGCTTTGACTCTCCAAGATTCTTGGAATGACTTATAATTTGGAATGGAGGGAGTAGGATAGGATGAAACGTGGAGAAGAGAAATGAGAAAGCTCGCAAAGTCAGCGGTTGACAAATGTGGAATGGGAACGCCCACGGAGGAAAAAGGATAGAAAACAGTCGCACCGCACATGAGACATGTCACATGACAGCGCTGGGCCCACACATTCCCTGTTAGTTCCTTTGACCTTTTTATCTTACTTTCAATAAATTACCAGTAGGGGCGAGCCCCTCCTGTTTAACGTCAAAAAAAAAAAAAAACAATGACGCAAGACGCGTCCTACGCACATGACAAACGGCCAAGCTTTCGATGCTGACGTCGTCACGACGACGTGACGTGAAATGCTCAGCTGGAACGCAAGTGCTTGTCCATCGGTCATCACTCATCGTCACACGAGAGTGGAGACTTTCGTGCCCATCCCGATCCCGACGGATCGGAGTCGGAGGCCAACAAACAAATGATTCCCCGCGCCGCCGACGCGTATAAGGGTGTGTTTAGATGCCTTAAACTTCTAAAAATTTTACAAGATTCCTCGTCACATCAAATCTTTAGACACATGCATGGAACATTAAATATAAGTAAAAAAATAATTAATTACATAGTATGGTTGTAAATCACAAGACGAATCTTTTAAGCCTAATTAGACTATGATTGAACACTAATTACTAAATACAAACGAAAAGTTACTGTGCTTTCAAAAATTTTACAACAGCAACTAAACAGAGCCTAAGAAAATCGGATACGCTGCGGGTCCGGCGGGCTGGACCGCTGGAGTGAAAACTTTGGACTTCTAGATGAACTGGCACTTGTCAACATGCAGGCGTTGCTTGGTATGGAAGGACGACCAAAGAGTCGCAGGTTGGAAAAGTCGAGGAAAATGTCAAAAGGCTACTCCTTCTGTCCTAAATTATAAGACATTCCAAGAATCTTGAGAGTCAAAGTATCTTAAGTTTGACTAAATTTATATTATAAGATAATAATATTTATGACACCAATTAAGTATCATTAAAAGTCAAGGAAAATGTCAAAAGGCTACTCCCTTCATCCTAAATTATAAGGCATTCTAAGAATCTTGAGAGTCAAAGGATCTCAAGTTTGACTAAATTTATATGATAAGATAATAATATTTATGACACCAATTAAGTATCATTAGATTCTTTATTAATTATATTTTCATAATATACCTATTTGATGTTATAAATTTTTGTAATTTTCTCTATAATTTTAGTTAAACTTAAGATGCTTTGACTTTCCAGGATTCTTAGAATGCCTTACAATTTAGAATAGAGGGAGTACAATGACAAGACATTGTTGGAGGGTCTCGAAAGACATCAACAAGTTTACTAGTTCATGCTCCCTCCATTCGAAAAAAGAGCGTTGTTTTTTACTTTCAGACATCTTATTTGACCATTCGTCTTATTTAAATTTTTTTTATAAATATCATATATTTTATTATGACTTATTTTATCACTAGAGATAATTTACTAATGATTTATTTATTTTATAATTTACATAAAATTTTTGAATAAGACAAACAGTCAAACAGATATTTAAAAACGTCACTTTTTTCGGAGGGAGTACATGATATGTTGCATGCATGCTGGATGGGAAATGGAGAGTTCTGAGCATTTTCGTCTGTTTCTTTTTTTTCATGCATGCAAACGTTAGTCGGTTCTCAAATAAAACCTCGCTACACTAGAGCGTGCTTGATCAGGGACTAAACTTTAGTCCGTCACATCTAATGTATGGATGCAAATTAGAAGGACTAAATATAGATTTATTTAGTCTCTGTCTTTGACACATACTCCACTGCCTAATTTTCTACACATGCAAGCTGTCCACCTAAGTAGTCTACTGTCTGATGCATTTATAACCAACTAGCATTTGCAATTATAATCTACATGTTAGCAAGACACATCACCCACAAACATGTATTTAGTTGTCCACATCAGCGTGCCACGTCATCCAATAACATTAACTTATAATTGTTGATCCCTTTGTATAAGTAATTTTATTCCAAATCATCAACAATTTTCGCAGCAATGCGCGGGGTGTAACACTTCAAGTGTTTAGCTCCATAATTGTATTGCATTTGCATTGCATAAGCATAAGCATAAGCATGCATTATTCATGTTGTTATTTTATGTGATGCAACACATGTAATTATTCTAGGGTTTGTTTGATTTATTTCATGAAGTATTTGATAGTTGGTGTAACAAAAAGGTAAGGTAGCCAATCATGACCTACAACACCTTAGTTATACTTAGGGTAACATTTGGAACAAGTTTCATGTTGACCAAAATTACAAATTTGCCCTCCAAGAGAAGTTGACCACCATTTGACCCTAGAAGGCTCTAGTTTGACCAATTAAAAAGTCTAATTTAGAGACCTTGCATGGAAGAGCACCCTTAAGCAAAGTTGTAGAGAAATTCATGAGGAACAAAAGTTCTAATATGGCCATCTCATGAAAATGACCAGAGCATGCTCAAAAATGGCCCACAAGTCAGCTTGAGTGGTGATCAACACTTAGAAAAATTCTAAGTCTGGAAATTTGATTTTTCAGTTTCCCTGTACCTCACTTTAGCAACTTGTAACTCACAAACTAGGCCAAACCAGCCTTTGAGCCAATTGACAAAGTTGTTGGCCACACATAGCTCTACAACATTGTCAATATCACCATCACCTGGTTCTCAATAGTTTAGGAGATATATTGTCAAGAAGTTAGGGTTTCAGTCGGCATTGATCTCTGAAACTGCATTTCAGTTTCAAGGGGCACCACTTTGGAGCTCTGTAGTTTCAAATCTAGGCCGAACCAGCCCAAACTCCAATTGATAAACTTGTAGTCCTCATGTAGCTCTACAAATTTGGTGTTATCATCTTCTTCTAACTCGAGCTGGATTAGGAGGTGTAGGAGCTCAAACTTCGGCTGTCAGTCGGTCATCGCTGTCGCCATTCAGCCGATTCAGTTTCGTCAGTCGGGGAGTGGCCGACTGGCCGCAGGCCGTCGTCGACGCGTGGACGCGCGGTGGCGCCCGTACGCCGGCCCTGGCCCCACCAGTCAGGCCGCGACGCCTTCAAGACGCCACGACGCGCGAGCCGGCCTCCATTCCTCCGCCCCCTCTCTTCCAGTTGCCAAGAACACCGAAACCGAGCCGCCGCTGCCGTTCTTCTCCGGCGAGCTCAAGCGCGAGCCACACCGCATCCCCGGCCGCTAGACCTCGCCAATCCCTCCGCCTCACCACCCTCCATCTTCCTGACCCACCGAAGCCAGCGATTTGACTCAAGGTGAGCCGCATTGCTTTCTTCCCCGTCTCCGAGAGGTCGCCGGAGCCCGCCATGGGACCTCACCGTGGTCGGGGTGCTTCGGGTCTCTCTCCATTCTTCCTTCCTAGCAAAATGGATCCGCCTAGCTTCGGTGAAGCTCGTACCGAGCCTAGACCGCACCGTGCATCTTCACCGGCGACGGCGCGCCGCCACCGGACATCACCGGCCGCCGCTCGCGGTGACAAGCCCCTTCCATCCCATCCCCATCCATTCCACGAGCACCAATCGACGCACCGGGTGACGGAGAACACGAGGCGGTGCTCAATTGGCCGAGCGAGCTCTTCTCCGGCGAGCTCGAGCTCGTCGGAGCTCGCGGGTCTCCGCCTCCCCTGTCCCTCTGTCCCTGACTGCGGGGGCCCGCCTGTCAGTTGCCAAGCGCGGGCGGGAGCGCTGAGCGGGCCGCGCGCGCGCGAGTGTGGGCCGAGTTCTTCCGGGCCGGCCCAGTCATCCGAAATGAAATACATTTTTATTATTTTGTCACTGATTTTTGTACAAGTTGGAAAAATATAGATCTAGGGTTTTAATGATCCAAAAATCATGAGATAAATTTTGTTAGGGTCTACATGATGTGTAGTATTTTAGAAAAATATAAATATGGAATGTGATGTTTAATTTCTAGGAGAATTTAATAGATCCTTTAAATGTGTTTTGGAATGCATGCAAATTTGTTAAATTTATAACTTGAGCTGTGGTGTTCCAGAAATCATGAAATTTGGTGGGTAGGTTACTCTATGCTAGCCCTAGCTCTGGTAAAAATTTGGGCATCAGTGCTTAATTATTCTTCAAGTTATTATGCTATCTTGTTATTCTAGGAAATATTTAAATGAATTTTTGTAATTTTTCTACATGTGCAATGTTCATATAACTTTTTGGAGAATGTCTTGGTACCCTAGAGTGTCCAAGAAAATTAAGAAATCTGTTGTTTGACACTTTTCAATAGGGTTTCCTATTTATGCAAAAATCAGCCTTATTAGCTTGTGAATTTTGTGTAGGGAGTTTCTGTGAATAAAACTTGTTCAAATTTTTACTGTGGTCTCTTTTTGGGTCAGAGAGTCCCCTGTAATTTTTGTAGAATTTTAGGAGCAGTTTATATATATGTTTGAAATTTCACTTAATTACTTAAGTAAATTAAGAAATGGGTTTAAATAAATATTCTAGGTGGGCACACCTTACTTTCTGGTGTTTTGTGACATTTGTGAACTTGTAGTAGTATTAGTTTGGTCTTAGAGAATGTTGGTCACATCAATAAATATTTAACCTTTGTAATTTTAGGTTTTCTGGACAGCTAGTAGTAATTCTAAATTTGGCTTTGATAAAATTGGTTGCTGGAAAACTTGTAAATACCAAAGTGGGAGTAAACTTGATGAACTAGCTTGTGTCAAATTTTGGAAGCATTTGGCTTAGTAGTTTGAGAGTTACTATTGTTTAAAGTGGCAGTTCAAAATCTGCTACTCTCTGTGTTGGAGAAGACCGATTCTGGAACTTGTGAAGTTTGACATGGAAAACTTAGGAGTTTGGAGTTGAGGTCTGAAAATGAATTGTAGTACATTTCTTAGGCTTTCCAGATTGTCTTAAATCATATCTTTTGGAATTGTAAATCTCCAGTTGTGATAAAAACAAGTGGCTGCTGTCCATAATGCTTACTGTGGTGTTTTGCTGATTGATATGGTGTAATATCCTAAGACATGCTACTTTTGTAATTGTTAGGTGTTAGGGCCTTAACTGAGGATGAGCAGCTTTATCTTAGGTTAAGTAGATTAGGTGAGTACTTCTCTACTGGAGAAGAGTTTTGCACGTACTAATAAAATAACTTGAATAGAGTATTTTATTCTGAAATGCATTTCATTCCGAGCATGTTGCACCCATTTATGCATCCATTATATTTATTGTGCATTCATGCAATAGGTGCACCGGAGGGGGTAACTCTCCTCGAATTCGAGCCTGTGATTCCGGAGGAAGACCAGGAGCAGCAGGAGCCCGAGGATCCAGCAGGCGAAGGAGTGCCCGCAGACAACCTTCCTGAGTGTCCAGACCACCGGCCCTCGACCTTTCTGAAAGGCAAGCCCCGGTGCATGCTGAACCTACTGATTTATAAATTAATCTTGAGTACTTTTAATTGTTTACTGCATTAAGTTGTAGGAGTTATATGAAAACACTTGTTGCATTATACCTGTCCTTGTCCAGATATCGTACTGAATCCTATATTAGGTGTAGGCACGTGTCAATGCTTAGCCCTGCTTAGTACGGTAGAAGTCGGGTGATTTCCGATCATCCGCGAGATGTAGGAAGGAGTCGCGAATGGCTTATGGCTATCGTGATGGAACCATGCTTAAAAGTGAAATCGAGACCGGACGGGAATTCGATAGTACAGCCGCAAGACACTTCACGTCTTGGGTGTGGAGCTATGCCCGTCTGAGTCGTTTAAGGACCGATTCGCTGTACGTCCTTGAGTCATGTTGAACGCAGTCTAACACTTAGTTGGCCGGATAACCCGTTCCGACCGCGAAGCCGAGTAATGTGGTTCAGGCCGGGAATCGAATGGTAGGTTGCTTCTTGGAGGAGAGAAAGGATGTGCTTGGGGACATTGGCGTGAGACCAAGGGGGGGTTAGAGTCCCTATCACCTGGCAGAGTGTCGCCCTTAGGGTCGTGACATCATTCGGACCCGCGATTCCTGAATCATATGAAACGGTGGCTTGTGCGACCCTGGCAGGGGCCTGCGCGGTGAGTGTTAGAAATACCCCTCCAGCTGGATAGGAATTCGATTCGAATCGCCGTCGCTCCCGGTTAGTGAGCACTTGACTTGAGCAGCGGCAACGTAGAACTCATTAAATGAACTGGTGGTTAAGGGAATGATACAATGTTGCCATAATGATATACCTGCTATGGATATAATAATCATGTTGTTTGATTATAATCAAGTGTATGTTTAGTACAGGTGCTAAGATAGATGACAGGTAAATGCTAAAAATAACTGCTAGTACAGATTATAAGAGTTTCAATTACTTATGCCTTTATGCAAAATGTTATGTCAGCTAGCCTCTTGTGTAAGCCTTGCATAATCCTTGGTGTCATCTTATTTCTGGTTTTCGACGGGTAAGTCTAGCTGAGTACATTCCAGTACTCAGGGTTTATTCCCTCCTGTTGCAGATGACATGCTTTATCAGGGATTCTGCAAGACGTGTCTCCACCCTGCGGGTGATGATGACTAGATCACAAGGGCGTGATCGTCTTTATGTACTTTCCTCATGCTTTTGCGGGTTGTCGATCATCCAGACTGGCAATACTTAATTAACTAGTGTGTGTTGTGCTTCCGCTACTTTCAAACTTGGTTTGTAATAATTGCTACTCTGTTTGTGTAAACTTATTTCAGCACTATTTGTGAAATGTAACGTATGATGTTGTATGTTGAATGATGCGATCCTGGTTGTAAGCGAGTTGGTTTGAAATCCTTCGTGGTTTCGATTGACTACTGGGATTATATGGGCTCAAGTTCGAAAATTTGAGCGCTTCGGTGCTTGTTTTTGTACTTGTGCTCTTATAATTTGGTCGGTTCTGTTACACGGGGTGTAACAGAACCGACCAATTATACGAAATTAAGTAAGAAAATCACCCGCCGGAGCAGACAATTGAGCGAACTTAAGCCCGTATAACCCGGTAGTCCGTGAAATCACGAAGGATTTCAAACCAACTCTCACACCAGCCAAGATCATAATAAGTTTAGCGGTAACCATCACCATTACATAAAAGTCCGCATCACAGTACATCAGAGTTTAAACATAGTTATTACAATCCGAGTTCAAATAGAAAGTAGCGGAAGCAAATAGTTCAAATCCACACACACTCACACGGAGTTCGAAATAAAGTGCTAGCCGATGATCATCTCCAGTAAAAGCATTAGATGAGACGTAAGGAATAACCATTGCCCATGGTCCTAAGCATCATCCATTGCAGGGTAAAGGTAGTTGATACAATAGCCGTAGTACATCTGCCCATCTGCAACAAGTGGAAACAAAACCCTGAGTACGAGAAGGTATTCAGCTAGACTTACCCGACATAACCAAAAGTAAAAAGACACCAAGGAATCATGAAGGGCTTTGTAGTGGTGTAGCTGAATCATTTGCAAAAAGGCATTTTAAGCATTTAAGTACCTTTTTCCAGAAACATTATATCAAGTAATCATTATTAACCTGTTGGCTACATTTGCAACTATACTAGAGCAAGCATATGATCAAGCAATTAATGATAACCAATGATCATTAGCAATTTCCATAATATCATATCCATTATAACCATCCAAGTGTTCCATCAACATTACTACGATGTTATAACTCAAGTCAAGTGCTCACTATCCAGTGAACGATGGCGATTCGAATCGATTATTAACCGGCTGGTAATTTATTCATCACACAAACCTCACTCACCCACTAAAGTGAGATATTGGTCACCGAGTCAACTATCCAGGTTAGTCCTGAGTTTGCTAGGAACCACATGTACCCGGGGGCTGACCGACTGCCTTTCGGTCTTATCATCGTGCCCCCGTGTCCTACCACACATTCTCCGGTACAGTGTGTTGTGGGCAATCCACTCGGCCCGAATAATCTCCCAGTTTTGCAGTCAAAAAGTATGTTATTCAGCCAACTAAATATGAGGCATGCGTTCAACATGACCCGAGGCCCAACAACGATCGGTCCTTAATCGACACAGACAAAAATCACTACAGTCCGAAACCCTATAAGTTTCTGTCCGGTCTCAACTTCACATTAACACTTAGTTATATCCCATGATGACACATTTAGCCAAACAAGATCCAGGTAACCGCCTATAGCTCGCAGGTGACAGGAAATCATCCGACTTTTATCGGTCTAAGCCAGTTAAGCATTGACTCGACTGCGAATACCTAGGTAGCAAGGGTAGATATAACAAAGGTAGACAAGGTATAATGCAGCAACAGTTGCAAACAACTCCTGAACATAATGCATCAATTTAAGTAAAGCATTAATTAAATAATTGCAAACCAAGGGAGAAATGCTCTGAGGCTTGCCTCTCTCGAAGGAACTCAGGCGGTGATCAGGGCACTCTTGAAGCTCCTCAACATCCTCCTTGTCGGCCTCGGGCACCTCCTGTGGCTGCACCTCGAGCTGCTCTTTTGGCTCCTCGGGTACGACGACTGGATTCTCTACTTGCGATCCTGTATGATGCATATGTGTAAGTGCTTATGCAAGAGGTGCATCGGATGAAAGGGCACATAATGATTATGATTGCATGTAATGTAGATGAACATGCTTAACTTTATTGGATAGAGTACTCAACATCATCTAAGAACATGTACTATAAGTACATGTCATCTACTGCATTCTCTTCTACTACTGACTACCATATAGCCACACATAAGTACTGCTACACTAATACTACAACCACTGTATTAACATGCCAAGTCATCGCAACAAGTTAAAATGCTTCAAAGATACACCAAAGATAAACAAATTAACTATTCATGCATAAAGCAAGATTTAATTAAACCCTAATTAACACTAGGTTTGAATAGCAACATCTATTTCAACAGTACAGAAAAATCTGAGAAAATTACAGTATCTTACTAGTGCCAAACATAGCATACCATATAAATTTCACTGCATTTGGACCACTACAATAGCTTACATAAAAAGGACAAAAAGCATGGTATAACGGCACCTAAAAAAACTTTGTACTATGAAAAGTATCAAACAATAGATTGAGTATTTTTCCCATGCTCTACACCAGAAATAATCACTATACAAAAATTATCACATGCATGTTTTATACTTATTTTGCTATCTAGCAAAAATAACAAATCTTAGCAAATAAAGGCACTTGAACTAAACATCAATATTTTTCTACAGAACATGTATGGAATATATTTTTCATACAAAGTGCATCACATAAGAAGACTAACAAAACTAGAACCATATTTTTTTTGAGCAATATACGATTTACTATGCATTTCCAAAATTAATAGCAATATCAAGAATAAAATAAAACTATACAGAAAAGTATCATAAACTTGACATGCAATATTTTTGTATTGTAGATCTAGTCATGAGGATCACAACAAAATTTGTTTCATCAATTTTGGAGCCATATTTCTCAAGATATGATTTTTGGAGCCATACACACATTTTCTGGAAATTCATTTTTTTAAATCCCTTTTAAAAACCAATCGGCTAAAATGCTAGATGCAACCCATGCTTTTCCCTGAATCGGGGCCCCGCAGTCAACCGGGACCCCACTCGTCAGCCACCCGGGGGCAGGGGAGAGGCGCTGACCGCCAGGATCTCGCCGACGCCGAGGACCTCGGTGGCAAGGCCTACACCCACGGCTTCCCCCCGGCTAGGCGGACGCAAAGGCACCGGCGGCATGGTCGCGGGAGCTCAGGAATGGGCTCACCATCGTCCATGGCGGCATGGCAGCCAAGGCAGAGGCGAAGGAGCGGCCGGTACCTCGTCACCGGCAGCTACGAATGCGAGCAGGAGGTAGACCTCGTCGCGGCGAAGCTGTGGACGTGCGGAAACGACAGCGGAGGCGAGGGAGAAGGCACACGGCGCCGGCAAAAGCATTATATTAAGTTAATCATTATTAACCCGTTGGCTACATTTGCACCTATACTAGAGCAAGTATGTGATTAAGCAATTAATGATAACCAATGATCATTAGCACTTCCATAATATCATATCCATTATAACTATCCAAGTGTTCTATCAACATTACTACGGTGAAGTAACTCAAGTCAAGTGTTCACTATCCAGTGAACGATGGCGATTCGGATCGATTATTGACCAGCTGGTAATTTATTCCTCATACAAACCTCACTCACCCGTTAAAGTGAGATATTAGTCACCGAGTCAACTATCCAGGTAAAATCTCGAGTTTGCCAGGAACCACATGTACTCGGGGGCCGACCGACTGCCTTTCAGTCTTATCATCGCGCCCCCGTGTCCTACCACACCTTCTTCGGTACAGTACACTGCGGGCAATCCACTTGGCCCGAATAATCTCCCAGCTTCACGGTCAAAAGGTACGTTATTCGGCCAGCTAAATGTGAGGCATGCGTTCAACGTGACCCGAGGCCCAACAACGGTCGGTCCTTAATCGACACAGATGGAAATCACTATGGTCCGAAACCCTATAAGTTTTCGTCCGGTCTCAACTTGAACTTAACACTTAGTTATCCCATGATAACATAATTATCAAGCAGATCTAGGTAACCACTTATAGCTCACAGGTGACAGGAAATCACCCGACTTCTACCGGTCTAAGCCAGCTAAGCATTGACTCGACTGCGGATACCAGGGTAACAAGGATATAGTATAACAAAGGTAAACAAGGTATAATACAGCAACGGTTGCAAACAACTCTTAAACGTAATGCATCAATTAAAGTAAAGCATTAATTAAATATTTGTAAACCGAGGAAGAAATGCTCCGGGGCTTGCCTCTCTCGAAGGAACTCGGGCGATGATCGGGGCACTCCGAAAGTTCCTCAATGTCCTCCTCAACGTCCTTGGGCACCTCCTATGGCTGCACCTCGAGCTGCTCTTCCAGCTCATCAGGTACGACGACTGGATTCTCTGTTTGCGATCCAGTATGATGCAGGTGCGTAAGTGCTTATGTAAAAAGGTGCATCGGATGAAATGCACACAATGAATATGCTTGCATACAAGGTAGAAGAACACGATTTGCTTTATTGGATAGAGTATAGTAAAATTCTCATACAAGGTAGTCAACATCATCCAAGAACATGTACAATAAGTACATGTCATCTACCGCATTCTCTTTTACTACTAACTACCATGGAGCCACACACAAGCACTGCTACACTAATACTACAACCACGGTACTAACATGCTAAGTCACCACATCAAGTTAAAAATACTTCAAAGATACACCAAAGATTTACTAATTCACCAATCATGCATAAAGCAGAATTTAATTAGACCCTAATTAACACTAGGTTTGAATAGCAACATCTATTTTGATAGCATAGAAAAATATGAGAAAATTACAGTAGCATAGTACTACTCTAAGTAGACTACAATAAAATTTTCATGGCATTTGGATAAGTAAAATGGTCTACACAAAAATGACAAGCTATGGCATAAATATGAGCATGAAAATACTTTGTATTATGAAAAATATCAAACAACAGATCTAGTATTTTTCCTAGGTTCTACATAGTAAACAATCACTGTACAAAAATTATCACATGCATGTTTTATACAAATTTTTCTCTCTAGCAAAAATAACAAAAATCAGCCATAAATAGCACTTGAACTAGACATCACTATTTTCCTACATAACATGCATGACATATATTTTTCATGTAAAGTACATCACTAAAGAAGATTAACAAAACTAGAACCATATTTTTCTGAGCTTCCTATGATGTATTATGCATTTCTTAAGAAAACAACAATTTTAAGAATTAATTAGAGCTCCACAGAAAAGTATCACAAATTCAACATGTAATATTTTTAAACTATAGATCTACTCCTAAGAAGCCTACCAAAATTTGTTTCACAATTTTTGGAGCCATAAATCCCAAGATATGATTTTTGGAATCATTTTCACTTTTTCTAGAAAAACATTTTAGAAATCATTTTCAAACTCGATTTCTTAAATGCTACACGCACCCCAGATCTGTACCTAGTGAACACACACGAGACAGACAGGTGGGCCCCCACGTCAGACAGGTCCCACCTGGCAGTCACACAGGACAAGGGGGCGGACCGCCGAGATCTCGCCGACGGCGAGGTCTCCGGCCAAACGGCGACCACCACCGTGCTCTACGGCTCAAGGCGAACCCAGTGGTGCCTCGAGCGAGGTCAGAGGAGCACCGAGGCAAGCTCGCCGGCGTGCATGGCGGCACGGTGCCTCGGCTCACCGGTGGGAGCATGACTCCGACCATGGTGTGGCGCGGGGAGTGGCGTCCGAGCACCGGGAGACCGAGAAGGTTCGGATGCGTGCCAAAATAGGGCGAGAGGGGGAGCGGAAGGGCGAGGTCCACGGAGCGGAGTCCTCCGGCGAGGAGCGCTCAACTCCGGCGAGCCATTCCGGTGCGGTGGACGCTTACCAAGACGAACGGATGCGAGCACGTGCTGCGCGATGGCGAGGCGGAGCCGTAGTGGTGACGTAGTGGTCAGTGGCGAGCTACGGTGGCCGAGAGAGCCAACTCCGGCGAGGTGGCTCGGCGCGCGTTGGCGGTGAGCAGCACGCACACTACTGCTGCTGCTGCTGCGAGCGGGTGAGGCAGGGGGATAGGAGAGTGAGGAGTGGGGCGCCAGGGTGCGGCTGGTCGGCTATTGAAGGCCGCGCGACCGGTCAGAGCAGGCACCGCCCCTCGCCGCCGGTGTACGGTCGCCGCGCGGCGGCCGGGTAGGCAGGGAAGGCGGGTGCGGCGCGTCTACGCGCGAGCAAGCGGGAGGAGGAGCGCGGCGTGGGCCTGGGCCAGCAAATCGGCTTGGTCCGAGAAGGGAGGCGACGGCCCGGTAAGGTAAAAAGAATGTTTTTCCATTTCTATTTTCAAATAAATTTCAAATAACAGCTTTAAACCAAATTTTGAGCAAGAAAATGATATTTTCTGGAAATGGCTCAATAATGAAAGTTGCTTAGAATTTAATCCTCTACAACTTTGCTTTAGGGACCAACTAAAAATTCTACATAGATTTTGAACTGGAATGCAAAAGCTAAATATAAAGGGTTTTTAACCATTTTTGGGAATATTTTTAAAAGCAAAATTTGACAAAACTTTGAATACAAAACTTGCTCCAAATTTCATGATAAATATTCCTAAATGATTTGCATTTATAACCAAACATGTTTTATTGTCCTAGCAAGCATAATCTGGGCAAAAATTGTATTAACAAGCACATGCAACATTCATGTTTCAAAGCAATGTTTCAATCATTATTTCATGCAATGCTAATGAATGCATGACAAAGCTTATGCTCATGATTTGCAGGTGCTAAATGCATGCGTAACACTGGGGTGTTACACACGTCACCCGCCATCGAGCTAGGCTCTGACTTGGGTGCTGCTGGCGCTCCCTCGGCATCCAGCTCTGCTGCCCTTGCGGACGTTCAGTCCCAGGCTGCTACCAGTAGAGCTGGCCACATTGCTGCTACACAGCCTCAGTCCATCGTGCCTGTGGTGAACGATCACAGCATGCGGACTCGAGGCAAGTCTGGTTTTATTCAGCCAGTGGTTCGCCTGAACCTTCACACGGTGCCCCTCTCGCCCCTACCGAAGACCTTTCGCTCCGCCTTAGCTGATCCCAACTGGCGAGCAGCGATGCAAGCTGAGTTTGATGCACTCTTGGCCAACGACACCTGGACTTTGGTTGCCCGTCCGCCCGGTGTTAACGTCGTCACCGGTAAATGGGTTTATCGTCACAATTTTTTGGTTGATGGCTCTCTTGATCGTTACAAGGCTAGGTGGGTGCTTCGAGGTTTCACTCAGCGCCCGAGGATTGATTATGAGGAGACTTTCAGTCCGGTCATCAAGCCAGCCACAGTCCGTGTTGTTCTTACATTGGCACTATCTCGCTCTTGGCCGATTCACCAGTTGGACGTCAAGAACGCTTTCCTCCATGGGACATTGACTGAGACCGTCTACTGTGAGCAGCCGTCTGGATTTGTTGACTCCTCCCGACCCAACTATGTGTGCAGATTGAACAGATCACTTTATGGACTGAAGCAGGCACCTCGCGCGTGGCATAGGCGCTTTGCCCATCACATTACATCTCTCGGGTTTGTTGAGGCCAAGGCAGACACCTCTCTGTTCATCTACCGCTGCGGCGCTGACACAACTTTTTTGTTTCTCTATGTGGATGATATTGTTCTCACTGCCTCGTCACAGAGTTTCCTCCAGTAGGTTATTTCAGCTCTCCAGTGAGAATTCTTTATGACAGATATGGGTCCTCTTCATCACTTCTTGGGTATCTCTGTTGATCGTTGAGCTGATGGTTTATTCCTCTCTCAGAGACAATATATGCTGGATATTCTGGACCGTGCTGGTTTGCGTGACTGCAAGCCTTGCAGTACACCTGTCGATACTCACACCAAGATGTCTGCTGATGGTGTCCCAGTGACTGATCTAACACATTTTCACAGCATTGCTGGCGCGCTTTAGTACCTCACCTTCATGCGCCCTGATCTCGCCTACGCCGTTCAGCAGGTCTGTCTTTATATGCATGATCCGAGAGAGCCACACCTCACCGCCATGAAGCGCATTCTGCGCTACATTCAGGGTACCCTAGACCTCGGTTT
The DNA here is from genome assembly GCA_038087645.1 of Saccharum hybrid cultivar R570. NCBI lineage: Eukaryota > Viridiplantae > Streptophyta > Magnoliopsida > Poales > Poaceae > Saccharum > Saccharum hybrid cultivar. Next base: position 10,465,427 of record JAQSUU010000199.1, on the reverse strand, counting down.
TCACCTTCTTTGCACCTCGCCTGCTAATCTCACTGTGTACACTGATGCTGATTGGGTCGATTGTCCTGATACTCACCGTTCCACTTCTGGCAGCGGCGTATTATCGGGTTTGATTTCCTAGTCTTCTAAGTGTCAGGCGACAGTCTCCAGATCCAGTGCAGAGGCCGAGTATCGCGCTGTCGCAAATGGAGTTGCGGAGGCATGTTGGTTGCGTCAACTCCTCCATGACCTCCATTGCCCTCTTCGATGAGTCACCATTGTGTACTGTGACAATGTCAGTGTCGTTTATCTGTCCACCAACCCCGTTCAGCACCAGTGGACCAAGCATGTGGAGATTGATTTACACTTCGTTCGTGACCGCGCCGCCCTTGGAGAAGTTTGAGTTCTTCATGTCCTTACGACATCTCAGTACACCGACATCTTTACCAAGGGCCTTCCAACGTCCATTTTTGTAGAGTTTAGGCCCAGTCTTAATGTTCGCGGTACTCCCAGTTCCGACTGCGGGGGAGTGTTAGATTGTAAATGTGACACGGCCCATGGGCCTGCCGTATCCGGCTCCCCATCGTGCCTATATGTACACAACACTGGTCCTTGAGTAATGCATCGCGTATTCCATAATCCCTGTTACGCTTTCAAATAGTAATTATATACTCATATGCTCCTAGCACTCAAAGGCAATGCATATTTTCTGGCATAGCAGCTAGCAACAAGTAATTCAAGGACGGATCGAGGAGGACCTGCAAAATTACATGCATGGGTCAAAAAAGGTGTCATCCTTTTCTTTGTTGGCTCCTCGGGAATCGAGAATGACACTTATATTGCGGGAGAGAGTAATTTCTTTAAATTTCTTTGTGTAAGATTTGTAGTATGTTTAAAGGATACAAAATTGATTTTGATTAATTTATTTCACTTTTTAATATTTGAGTGTAATTTTTGGCATTATTTTCAACACCCCTTAACTTCAAATAGTTTCTAATCACAATTGGATCATTTAAAAAAATCATTTATATCAGATATTGTATGTTATTATAGGATCGTAATATTGAGATACTATGAAATCATATGTAGGATTGTACGAAGCCTTCTCTATGATCAGGATACTATAAAATTTAGGATATATGGTAGGATCAGTATATATCATTCTGAATTAGTAGAATTACAATATCATAAGATTTTAGATATTGATGGGGATACTAAAACCTTAACTAGAAACCAAAATTAACTCTAATTTGAAACACAGGGAGTATCTAATAGGCTTTTTATGAATGTCTAGTTGGCACGGTAGCAAAACATGTTCATAATAAAGCCCTACTTTGGCCCTAGAGCTCATGGATTCCACATTCTAAAAGTTCTATCTATATAGTCCAACTTTTATAATCCAACTACCTAAATTATAACAATATCAAAAGCTAGCATCCTTTCCACACCTCGAATGGCTTGTACGACCCCCACCATTGCCGACAATTTCAGGACCAGTACATCACGCTTCACACCATTGCTTGCTTGTTGTTGTGGGAGCAGGAAGGGCGGCGTGGGGAAGAGAAATTGAGGAGAAAATGTGGGATTTGGTGGAGGATCAATAGAGGAATATGTTTTTGCTAGGTCATTAGGTCACCGAAGTCCTCAATCTACCATGATCAGGGCCACGAGTCCACGACGCCTAGTATCACACAAGGGGACGGTGTTGTTCAAGTCGCACAAGAAAGAGAGGCTAGGGGAGGGGTGACAGGAAACATAAATGAAGTGGTACAAGGGTTGGGGGTGTGAAACCAATGGTATGGTGGATTATTAGCTACCTCTCAACTGAAGGAGAAGGCCTAAAACCTAGTTTTTTGGAGCACTCCTTGAGGAGCTCCACCAAGTCCTTGGACCTGATCCCTACATTCCACATTTTTTTGTGGGCTAGAATTTGTTGAGCTAGGACGTCTAGCATGGAATTGGTGAGTGGAGCTATATTTTGTGGAGTTAGCTCTCCCAAACACCCCCCCTAAAACGGCCTAAAAGTTGTAGTTGATACATAGGTTCATCTTGTACACTGGCTTTTAGCAGTCTAGCTTTGAGCGTTCTACAAGCCTCGTAACCTAGCCCTAGCCATCCTATACAACCATGAGTCCCTAATCTCTATATACCTATTATAATTGTTTTTATGTGTATTGATATCTCTCTCTAGTTTTTTATTTTAAAATATTTAGAGGTCAAGAAAATCTTAGAAATAGACTGGGATACAAGAAACCCAAATAAATTATTTAGAACTCGTGAAAATATATTTAGAAGGTTGTAGAAATTAGATTTATCTCTAAGAAATAGAAAAAATATTAAGAAATTTCACAAAACATTCTAATCAATGTCTAAGTACATTTAAAAAAATTTCCAAAACAAACCATGAGTGTATCAAGCATGAATGTATGTTGCATTTATGCTAGTTACACTCCTTATTCTTGACGTGGAAAGTTTAAAAAGCACGTTTAGACAGTGGTAGAATGTTTTCGGAGTTTTCAAGAATTTTTTTGTTATATGTTTTCCTATTTTTTTGTAGAGGTCAATCTAATTTTTGAAAGTTTCTAAATATATTTTCATGAATGTAAATACGTTATTTTGGTTTCTTGTGTCCCAATCTGTCCTAAAGATTTTGCTTAAAATTTTAAGAAGGTTAAAGATGTTTTTGTGGTTTATAAAACTTCTCAAGGGCAGAATTATTTTTAATTAAAAGGGGTTCGAGATGAGAAAGCATGGACTATGGTTATGGCAATACTTTACGGGAACTCGGGAAGGCAGAAACGAAATTTTTCGTAGTGGCCGTGAGAGGACGAGGTGCGGTGCGGTCGTCGGTGCGTGGTTGCGCCAGGCGGCCCATGTGTGCGAGCGCCTAAGCCAACGCGGCCCGCGGCGGACAGGGCCGCAGGGGATGGTCGTCTGTGGACGCACTGTGGCACAGTGGCACTGCTCAAGTTGGCGTCGCCTCATCGCAAACTCGGGCGGGCCTAATTGTCGCTTCATAAATCCTAGCTCCGAACTGGCCCAGCAAATACCAAATTGGGAACTCCGGACGACGAGACGCTTGATAGAAGAGACGATGCGAGCAAAGAGAGAGCATCCGGATTCTATTTCTACGTGCGGTGCGGGGTGCGGCACCGCTCGGCCACCGACGGCGGCGACTCCGGCTGACATTTCCGGCTTTGTGGTACCGGCCGGGATCCCCGGATGCAGAGGCGCCTTTTTTTTTCCTCTGTTCGTTTCGCTGGTTTATTGCGACTGAAAGTACTGTTTGCTGGTTTATTATAAGAGAAAAATACTGCTAAATGGCTACTGATTTTTCTGAATAACTCAAACGAACGGAGTGTCTATTTCTATCGTAGTTGTACTACTGTCTACTCCCTGTGCCGAAAAAAAATATCGTCCTAGCGTCTTGGTGTTGTCCCAAAAAGAGTCGTCCAGCAGCCTACGTACGTGGGTCCCACGCCTATAGGAATCGATTGCACCGTACCTCCGCAACCGAAGGAACGCAGCCTTATCCTTTCCGATCTGTTCGTTTCGCTGGTGTATTGTGGTTCGCTGGTGTATTGTGATTGAAAGTAATGTTCGCTGATTTGTTGTGAGAGAAAAATACTGTTGGATGGTTGCTGATTCCGCCGAATAGCTTAAACGAACAGGGCGTTCGGCTATCACGCGAAACTGCTGTCCGCAACCTCCGGCCTCCCAGGGCCGGTTCTATGTTTTCAAAAGCCCTAGGGCGAATTTGACAATGGGCCCTTATGACTACATATATGTTTAATTATATACTCTCTCCATCCCAAATTATATGTCATTCTAAAAATCTTGGAGAGTCAAAGCATCTCAAATTTAATCAAATTTATATGATAAGATAATAACATTTATGATACCAGCTAAGTATTATTAGATTCTTCATTAATTATATTTTCATATTATATCTATTTGATATCATAAATCTTTGTAATTATTTCTATAATTCTGGTCAAACTTAAGATGTTTTGACTCTCCAAGATTCTTAGAATGATTTATAATTTGGGATGGAGGGAGTATGTGCTAATATGCAATTGATAAACGTATATATACAGAGGAGTTAATTGATGAGCAACGACGATATCAGGATAGAGTGACGATGCCGTTATTGAATTGGACAATGGATATTATAGGGGATACACATACATGGGTATGGACCCGGCGTCGCACCTGCCGCACCTCCTCTGCTATGGCCCTGCGGCCTCCCGCGTCATCTCCCACCACGGCCTCCGCTCTGCCTGCCTCCTCGCGCGCGTGGCAGGGCGAGCTCTCTGCTCGGACCCAGCCTGTCGCATCCTCCGGCAAGCCACTGCTCTCCGCATCTCCGGCGCAGCACCTCCACCCGCATCTCCGGTGCAGCATCTCCACCCGCATCTCCAGCGTGCCACCACCGCTCCCATCTCCGGCGCGTCATCTGCGCTCGCAACCTCTGCCTCGCCTCCTCCCTCGCATCTTCGGCTGGGGCAAGGGAGTTGACCCCAACTCTGCGCGCGGCGCGGCCCGTCACCTCCGCTAGCTGGCGCACGGGCGGTGTCTTTCCCTTCCCGCATCCGGTGCCATACAGGGTGGCGGCGTCGACGGTTTGCCCCCTTTGCTGCCTCACGGGCGGCGAGGCGGGTCCGGAGCAGCCGCCGTCCGGTGGTTCCATCAGCGCGCATGGGCGGCGGCCTCACCTGCCCATACATAATTAATGAAGCATGTCGCAGACAGTAGGGTATGCAGAGTAGGCGTTAACTTTTCATATTGTCGATGAAAGGTCAATGGAGCGTAGGCGTATCAAACTAGATCGACCAAAACGCACTTTTCGGAACCATTTCGAGACACTGACGTTTTAAAGTTTAACAAACACGTAGCCCTTTCGTCTGATTTGATAAAAAAAATTTAATTTTAGACTAATTAGGCTTAATAGATTCGTCTCGTAAATTATTTCTAATTTGTGCCGACATACATGCAATTAGTTTACATTTAGTACTCCATGTATTTGCCGCAACATTGATACGATGAGAGTTAAACTTTAACACGTGGAAACCAAACAAGGCCTTAGATGCACCCAAAAGTTAGAATTTTTTCACTCTCTCCATCACATCAATTTTTAGCCGCTTGCATGGAGTATTAAATATAGGTAAAAAAATAACTAATTACACAGTTTAGTTGGAAATCACGAGATGAATCTTTTAAGCCTAGTTGGTCCACGATTGGACAATATTTGCCAAATAAGACGAAAGTGGTACTATTTATTGGGTTGAAAAAATTTACAAAGTGAACGAGGCAGGAGCATATTTAGGCGTACAGTACTATATATATAGTACTTGTACATATATTCTATCCAATCGGTCAATCAAATCAGATAAGAGCAACTGCATCTCTGTCGAGTACGGACAGAGAGTGATAAGAGCCGTTGCAGATATACACGTTCGCCGTTTCCGTTTGTCCTCCCCTGCCTCGCCGCCGGTGCAGTCAGCAGAGTACGTCTGCAGGTACTGTCTGTCGCGGTCGCGGGCGCCGGCCACGGTGGGGGTGTCCCTTGTCCGCGTGTCTTGCTGCCCGCCCGTGCGGAAGCAACTCGCGGCACCACCGGCCACCGGCACCGATGGACCACGAGCTCAGCGCACGGGCACGCAGGCGGGTCCCCGTCGTGTCCTGGCCCCTGCCAGCTAGGCCCGTCCTAGGCGTCCGCGCGACATGAACTGCAGTCGCGGCAGGCGAGAAACCCCTCAGTCGCACGCTGCACGACGTGCGGGTATGGCCGCCAGCCGCATCGCATGACCCTCTGCTGTGCCTGTGCGAAGGCACCTCCCGCTCCCGGCTCCCGCCCGGTCCCGTCCGATCGGCGCGGCACGAGCTGGTCCTTCCGCCGGACGGGCACCCTGGCCTGGGATCGGCGCTGAGCAGAGCGACCAAGCGACTTGCTGCGCGGGCCGCGGCTCCGTCCATGCGGAAAGGTGGCTCGCGTCCGCGCGCGCGGGGGGCTGGCCGATCGCGCGCGGATCAGACGTCGCCGCGGCGGCGCGGGGTGAAGACGGCGAGCGAGCTGGCGACGAGCCACAGGACGAACGCCAGGAGCGCGACCGGCCACGGGAGCCGCGTAGGTGCCGGCGCCGCGGCGTTGGTGCAGGCCACGGCGGCGATGAGCAGGAGCGCGAACCGCGCTCGCGCGTCCATGGCTAGCGGCTAGCGCTAGCGAAGCCCGGGGGCGATGGCCGGACCGCCCGGACGGGTGGTGGTCGACGATGACGTTGACGATTAAGGATGCGCGTCCATGGCTTGTGATGTGCCTAATGATTTTGTTCCTGTCTGAATAGGATAATTAGGAGGCCAACAACAACACCAACACGGCAGCACCAACACAGCCACACAAGGATGTGTGTGTTGGGGCTTGAGGGACTACTCCATGGGGGGAAAAAATTGGAGCTTGCTTTGATTGCACACGAGACAGAGAGGCCTTTAGCTATGCCGAACCATTTGTATTGAGATCGGAGTGGTTATTGCGGGTGTTATTTAGTAGTTTGTTGAGACGAGAGGGGGAAAGGGTTATATAGGCTTGGGGCCGCGGCGTGGTTTTGCCCAGACAGCACACAGCAGGACATGGTTTTCGTCTTTTGGTTTCCCGAAGTTGCAGCGAAATTTCCTTGGTTTCGGTTTCCCGAAGCTGCCGCGAAGCTTGGTGCAACAAGGTCGGCTTGCAATTGCAAGGGAAGGGGGTGTCGGGTTGGGCTGCCTCTCCGTCGTCCGTCGCCCGGCATTTCGGTTCCACGTCGGTCGGTGTGTGCAGCGGAGCCAGCCAACTAATGGCGCAGTATAACATGTCGTTTTTCGATAAGTCAAAATTAAAACAATACTATCAAATTTAAAAAAATGTTATTTGTAATATTATAAACGCTGATAATATCTTTTATAAATTTAATTATTTCGGAAAAAGAAAGATGTATAGTTATTCTAGAACGCCGATGCCGGGTCAGATTGTTCTCAACGTTCTACTCTTTACAGTACTCCCCATGGATGGAAGCGAAACCGGACACGGCGCCAAGCCGGCGGTCGATGTGAATGTGTGGGTACCTGCATCATCATATCGTGCCTGCCCGCGTATGCCCATCGATCCCACGCAAGACGCAGCAACCACGCCACGCTTCTCGGCCGACTGCAGCCGCGCGCAGGGTCCTATTGAGCAGTCAGCAGAGCCTCTAGGTGGCCTGGGCCGTCTCCAACCTTCTTTCCCCAAGCTACAGTACTCCGAGGCGAAAAACAGGCGTCCAGCGTTTCCGGCCCGTCGGCTTCAATTCCTCCCCGCCGGCGTCGTCTCCGGTGCTGGCGGAGGAGGGGATTAAGGCTGGCGGGTCGATCTGGGGTTGCCTCTGGCCAATCGGTAGTTAGGCTAGTTTTTAGAGTAGTAGTCTAGGTTTTGCAGGTGAAGGCGAGGTCGGCGTGTTCGTCGTCTTCCTTCCCTCTCTAATCCGGCGGCAGCGGTCGGCGCCGGAGAAGATGAGGAACGGGGGTCGTGGTGGCCGGTTCCGGTCTTCGTCCACTTCGTCGTCGTTCGGTGCCGGCGGGGGCCCTCCGGCGGGAATGGCGACTTCTGTCCGCGACAGCGTCTACGGCAAGCGACGACGGTGATGCGACGAGGTGCTGTCCGAGCTGAGGTCCGGTTTGGGCCACTCGTTCATCCCCGGCGGGTTCCCTGTCCTTGCGGACGTCGTCGTTAGGATCGGCCCGGCGGAGTCGCTCCGGTGTCTTCCTGGGCTTCCTCTCCTTGGCCTCGGCATGGTGGACATCCGCGTTTTCGGAGGCGCAAGGTACGTGTGTCCTGGCTGCCATGGGGAGCAGGCAGCTCCGTGGAAGCTTCTTGGAATAAATCTCTCTCGGATTTCTATCTGCCTTGGCGTCCGTCGCTCCTTCGACGCCAGGGAATCCGTGGAGCCTGTCCCTAGCTGTTTCCTGCTAGGGGCTTGTATAGGAGTTCGGTGTCGTTCATGGTCTCGACCTCTGGTTCGGGCAGTGACGACGCCATGGAGGAGTACAAAGGCGCCCTGTGTCTGGTACAGGGGTTTGCGGCAAGTGGTGGTCGGATCCGCTTGGCTTCTCTAGTTTCTGGGCGATGATGGCGGGTTCGTGGACCGAGATGCATGGGAAGGTTCTCCGGTCTTCGTACCAGAGAGAAGGGTCCCGGTCGCTGTGCCGTCTAGGAGCTAGGAGAACAAGGTCCTGTCTTCGGCAGGCTGTATTTTCTGCTCATAAAACAGCTGGACTGCGATGGTGTTTTCTCGGTTTAATGGTTAGTGGTCGGATATGGTGTTGTACCGGATTGGAGGATCCTTCCGTATCCTTCTGATCCCTACCTGTATGTGTTCATTGCTTAATATACAGGTATGGTTGTCAAAAAAAATCTTGGGTCCCGTCGCGTACGCGTCCCGGCCGGCGTAGAGACGACGGCGGGCATGGAAAAAAAAAAGAAAAAGAAAAGTGGAATATGGATAGACAAACTTTGTATACGTAATCCTTTTCTTTTTCCTTTCGTTGAGAAGGAGAGTAGGAGACTACTGAGTACGTATTTCTAACCTCTTGATTGACGCAGAATCCTGCAATTCATCATCAGGCGAAAGAAGCCGCACGTGACGGACGGACACACCAGATGAGGCGTGGCGTCCAAGCCATCGAGCTACTACTGTCAACTACTCCTGCTACTACTAGTAGCTATCTCCGTCTCGCCGGAAAGCGGTGAGAAGCCGATAGCCGTTTTGGTCTCCGAACTGTTGCTCGAGACTCAGTTTCATCCATAAACTTTTAATATGGCCATCGTAGTACTTAAACTTTACTTTTATGCTCAATTTCATCCCAAAACTAAGAGGATGATTGTTTCAATCCTCAAACTTTGCATTTTAGGCTTAAATTCATCCCTAAACTATCAAAGTGTATTTCGGTCTTTAAACTTTTATTTTCAACTCGTCTATCATCCAATGTGGAACGTTTCACTGTTGCACCAGTCTGCTCCAACCCCACTAGCTATTGGAGATAGAAAAAATATTATTCATCCAAAACCTCTTTAGTGGCCATTAATAATTCCAACTTGTTATTTTTAATGTTACCTTATAACGGTTCCGTTTATATATCCAACTAAATGATTTTTTGAGGGAGCAATTACAGTTGCTTCAAACGCTATTTATTCCTTAAGAAACATGGACATATTGAACACAATAGCAGATCTATTGAAACAATAGCAAATCTATAATTTTTTTCTTAGCTACTTCTAGAGTTCGGCTCAACTAATAACCATTTGTGTATAAAACAATATTTTTTATACATATGCTAAAAATAATTCATATTTAAGAATATGTAGATTTATATTTATATTTATATTCATCTTATAATATGAATATAAATGTTGAAACTTTGATGTTCTTTCGGCTCTTCTTTTTAATGAAAAACGCGTGAAGTCGCGATCTAAAAAAATAATTTTCATTGAGATCTATGTCTCTCCCTTGTTTTCCTTTTCTTTTTAAGAAAAAGGAAGCTCGTGTTTTTGTTTTCTTTCGCATGCATTTTTCTTTGGCTCTCTTCCCATGTCTTTATTAATTTGTTTCCTTCTGCTGTACACTTTACAGTTAATAAAAAAGGGCAGACCCAGTGCTAGAGGCTCCCACACGAGTGGGGTCTGGGGAAGGGAATAACCGAAGCAAAGTCTTACCCCCGCAGAAATTCTGCAGAGAGACGGCTTCGAACCCAGGACCTGGTGACTCGGCGAGCTAGCACTCACCAACTGCACCAGGCCCGCCCTTCACACTTTACAGTTAATAAAAGATTAAAATAGTTATTGCTGGTTCATTAAAAATAACAGTATCAAAACTGTCTTAACACTCTTCTATCGACTGGCATCAATATTGGCAGGGCAGAAGAATCGGTCACTATTTCTGTTAGAAGAGTCAAGGTCCTATTGGGCCTTAGCCCGTTAGGGTTATTTAGTCGCTTGCTTAGGGGCCAAGTAAGACATCTTCTTTATATAATAGAGGAGATGTATCAATCTAGAATCAAGCAAGAGATTAGAAGGAAATACCTTTTCTCTTGCCGGCCGTGGGCGAAGCCCCGCGGCCGGCGTTCCCAGCACCCCTCACAGCCCTAGCCGTCGGTCCTCTGCCTCTCTCCTGTGAACAGTACCCGCGGGTACTGTAGCGCCATGGGTACTGTAGCTACGTCCGCCGCCCCTCTTCCTCCTCGATCCAGTAACACCCTAGTGTTAGTTAGCCTCATAATGCATTCATAATGCATGATCATGGCATGACATTACCATAAGCATCGTCATTTCATGTGCATCCTTGTTTGAAACATGACCTTGCAACATTGTGGTTTCTATGTGCTTCCTTTATGTGTTGCTAGGGTTTTGTATAGATAACATATGTGATGCTATTGTGTGACTTGGGGGCTTGAAAACATCTTTGATATGTTAGTGGAGCAAAATGAGCTAGGGTTTATATTCATGTTTTGACCAAAATCCAATTTGACTAGGTTTGACCTCAGTTTGACCATAGCACTGATCTGCTTTGACCGATTTAAAAGTGGTATCTAGAGACCTTGCATGGAAGTGCACCCTTTACCAAAGTTGTAGGAAATTTATCAAGGAACAAAAGTCTCAATATGGTCATCTCATGAAAATGTCTTGAAAATGCTCAAATAGGGCCCACCAGTCAGTAATAGTGCTGTTTTCTAGCCTAGTTAGTGTAGTGCTGCTAACTGAACCCTCTAAGCCTCCAACCTAGAAGTAGAATCAGTTCATGTCCATATTAACAAAGTTTTAGTAAATTTTATAAGATTACACTTTGTCAATTGGCTTGTTTCATGATTCATCCTCTAAGACTGTCAAAATTCCCCTTTTTGGTCGCTCTGAATTTCTGTTGTTTCACATAATCAGATTCTGCTCTTTGACCTTTAACTCCCAAACCATGCTGTTCTAGGTTTAGCTCATATTGACAAAGTTGTATAGAATTTTATGAGCTACAATTTTGTCAATTGGCTCATCTCATGATTCGGCTTAGTTTGGGAACTACAGAGCCTGCAAATTGCTGCTGTCTAGGAAGTGCAATGTTGCAGATGTTGCAGGTCAATGTTGCAGTTGTTTCACGGTTATGAAATTTTCCAACCGGGTGGCCGACCACCGCAGGCCGTTGCCGCCGCGTGGCTGCGCCGTGGAAGCCATACACCGGCGCGTGTCCACCGACTGGGCCACGATGTTCTACATGGCCACCACGGTGCCCTGGAAGCGTCCTTCTCGCCCGCACTCGCTCCATTTCCCTCCCTCGCCCTTGCCGCGCTCGCCAGGGTGGAGCACCGAGGCGCCCCCACCACCGCGAGCTCGCCGAGCTCGTGAGCTGCTGCCGTCGCACCTCTGCCCCATCCCAACCGCACGAAGCCCCACCTTAACCCCCTCCACCTCGCCATCCCCTCCGTGGAGCCACCCGAGCACCGACAAGGCTGCATTGCTCGGTTCGCCGCCGCGGTGACCTCGCCGGAGCTCCTCCGTGCGAGCGCTCGCCGTGGTCCCGCCTCTCCATAGCACCTCCGTGCATGTGCTTGTGCGCAACGGAGTCGCCTAGACGTCGTGCAGCTAGGAAGCCCCTCACCGGTGACCGCCGTGCCTCCTACCGCCGGCGCGCCGCCACCAGATCACCGCCGCCAGCCGCTCACGCGGCAAGCATCTCCGGTGGCCCCGCGCTCCACTCCAACCCATCCCGCTACTCGCCTGGGCGAGTAGAGCACGCTGGTGCCCTCACCGGCGCCCGAGAACTCATCGGCGGCGAGTTACCGCCGGCGACCCACCATCCTCTGCTCGGTGTGAGCATGACGGCCGGGGCCCGCCTGTCGGCGTGGGATCCCCTCCCCATTCGGTTGGTTGGGCCTCGGGTGGGCTGGCGACCGGGCTATGTGAACGGGCCGGCTCAGAAGAGTAGGAATTTGTTTTCCGTTTTATTTATTTATTTGATCCATGTGCAAACTTCAAAAATAGGTATCTCCTGTTCTAGAGGTCCAAATAAGGTGCTTTAAATTTTGGTTTGCTCTAAATAATGTCTAGTTTATTATAAAAATATAATGTGTGCCATGTTTTGTGTTGAAATAAATAGTTATTAATTATATCTCTTATTCTTGTGGAAAAAGGAGAAAATGATATCTCTTTCTGTGAAGCTCCAAATGACATGAGATTTTTATAGTAACTTCTCATACCATGAATAGCTTATGGTTAAATTTTCATGCAATTTGGATGTAGTTTGGTGGAGTTATATAATTATCTTGGTTGCTTGAATGGATCTTGTGTGAATTTTCATAATTTTTCTATAGATCCAGTAAGGGTGAAACTTAGTGAGTGTTGTTCTTATGTTAGAAAGATGTTAGGAAAAATATGAAATCTATTGTTTGATACTTTTCAATAGGATTTCCTATTTATGCTAGAAATAGACCTACCATCTATTATTTTTGATATCTCCATATCTGCTTGTCAAAATGAAGTGAAATTTTTATGGTAGCCTATGTGAAGCATTAGGTGGCTACTGTAATTTTTGTATATTTTTATATATAGTTTTACTGTATGTTTCTTTAATCACCTAATTAACTAAATAAATTATAAAAGAATATTAAATAATTTATTTAGAAGTTGGCATTATACTTTATGATGTTCCTTTGATATGCACAACAAGTTGGTAAACTTAGTTTGGTCCAATTGTGCCTTTGAATCGTCACTAAATATTTAAATTAGTGATTCTGCCATTTCTGGACAGAATTGCTAGTTCAGAGAATTAACCTATAATAATGATGTTTTCATGCTTGGTGATCTATAGCAAAGTTGTTGAGAATTTCATGAACTAGTTTCTGGTAAATTTTGGTAGCATTTGGACTTATAGTTTAGAAATGACAGCTGTTCCAAGCTGGGTTCAGTTTTGGTAGTGTTGTCTGTCTTTTAGAACAGATTCTGTACATATGCTATTTTAACTTGGTAAATGATGAAATCATGCTTAGATGTTTATAAATAAAATATAGACAATTTCATAAGCTTTCCAGAATGTCTTCTTTCAGGTCATTTGGATTTGTAGAACTCCAGTTGTGAGTTTTCTTAGCTACTGTTGATATTATGTGGTAAATACTAAATTGCTGGAATCTTGTTATGTGTGTGCTTAGTCTTAACTTTGTGGTACTTAGTGATTGCTTAAGGATGTTCAAACATGTTAATACCAGAGAGGAAATTTGCACCTAAGCTTGAAGTGATTCGAATAGAGCACCACATAACTTGGTTTTGTGCTTACAACGTTGCAATGTCATTGCATTCATCTTCACATCATTCATGCACGTCCATAAATCATCATGTCATTTTTGGATGCATACATGAAATTCATTGGATGCATATACATGCAATAGGTGTGCCGAGAATCGTGTTACAAGCGAAGTTCCGTTGGGCGTGGAACCCGAAGTTGAAGTCCGTTCGAGAACTGGAGGATCAGTCCGACGAAGCCGGAAAAGACGTGGGAACCGTTCTTGAAGCTGGCCCTTGATCTATCTTCTTTCGGTTAAGGCAAGCTCCGGAGCATTATAAGCCTCCTACTTTCAAAGCAATTATCTATCTATACATGTTATATGTATTGTTGCATTACGTGATAGGAGTTGGTTGGAAACCCTTGCTGCATTGATAACACTCCTTATCCAGCAATTCGAACCTTGAATCCTAAGTAGACAGGATCGTATCTATGCTTAGCCCTGCTAAATTAGATCGGTAGAAGTCGGGTGATTTCCTGTCACCTAGGAGATATAGGGCTTTATCAGGTCACGGTTGGCTATATTTGCTATCATGAAAGTGAACCATGTGTAATAAAATAAAATGAGACCGGGCGGGATGATGATAGTGAAACAGCAAGGCATGGAGGTCTTGGGTGTGGATCTATCCCCGTCTGTGTCGATTAAGGACCGAGACCTGGAGCCTTCTATGTCATTTTGAACGCATGCCTGACATTTAGTTGGTCGGCCTGAGGTTGCCGACCGCGAAGCCTAGTAGCTCAACTCAGGCTGCGAAGTCGAAAAGTGAAAGTCGCCTCGGAAGGGAACCAGAGGGTCCAAGGGCAGGTGAGTTAAAAGTCCTGAGCATCCTGGCCGCTGGTATCCCCGAGAACGCGGCGCTGTTCGGGCCCACCCTGAGTTGTACCAAAGGTTATCTACGGCTGCCTTTAGTGGGTTTTGCCGGGTGAGTGTCAGGAATACCCCCCTCAGCTGAGTTGGAATCGATTCGAGTCGCCATCTCTCCCGGATAGTGAGAAACTTGACTGGTTATCTCCAGCGTAGATACACTAATTATTAATGATGGTTCGGAATTGATGATAATGATGATGATGGCCTTATTATACCTGCTATGGTTAATATTGTTTGCTCCTAATGAAGTGATTGCTCTAGTACAAGTGCTAATCTAGATGACAGGTTAATGATTATTAACTCGATGCTTAAGCATTAATGATTACTTATCTGTAATAAGCTTTTCTGCAAATGAGTCAAGCTAGCCCACCCTATAAAGCCTCGCATACTCCTTGGTGTCACCGTTGTTTCTGGTTTTTGACGGGTAAGTCTAGCTGAGTACCTTCTCGTACTCAGGGTTTATTCCCACCTGTTGCAGGTAGCAGATTCGTACTTGTTGTTGTAAGTATTGTCTTCGCCATGTGGGCGTGAAGACTAGACCATATGGGCATGGTCTCTGTAGTATCTCTTTTGGTATGCTTTTGCTGGATGTGACTATGTACTGGCAGTATTTGACTTCAATTGGTTTCAGAAATTATGTTGCTTCCGCTAATCTTTACTTTGGTTTTGTAATAAAAATAATTGTACTCCGATGTATGAGATTACTTTTGAACTGTTGTAACAAGTGTTGTGTTATGTTAAATCATTACGATCTGGTTGCTCTCGGTTTGGTTTGAAATCCCTCGCGATTTCGTGGACTACCGGAGTTATATGGGCTCAAGTTTGAGAATTTGATCGTTTCGGCGATTGTTTTTGAACTTGTGCTCTTATAATTTGGACGGTTCCGTTACAGCTGGTATCGGAGCAAGATTCAACAGTTAAACACATCATTTGTGTATTTAAACAAAAGCTTTTGTGGAAAATCTTTGTTCTAAACTAAAGAGTGCCAGTGGTCATATCCTATATGCCCAAATAAGGACTACTAGGTGGCTTACTAAGGTACTAACTTGGGGGTTCTTGCTTGTTTTCTGTTTCATTATCCATACGGCGTGCTATTGTATGGATGCCATTCCGCTTGGGTGGTAATGTATGGATCAAAATACCTCTACGCCCTGGTAAGTGGGAGTTGTGAGAGCATGACCGTCCAACCGTCGGTCTAGGGGAGAGTAGTTGTGGTTACTCGCATACTTACATGTTTAATCATGTGATTATGAAAGTACTTAATTGTGGGTATATCTGTCGGGTAGCTTTGATACTGAAGTATATACATCGGGGGATGTATGTATGGAAAGTATTTAGTTTACTGCTTTCTTGTGTGCTATTTTGGGAATTTTTGGGCTGAAATGCAATTTTCTACAGGTACACTAACAACGTTTCCTGTAGAACGACTAGTCATCGTTTTGAGAGAACGTGTGTATGCCACCGAACTATACGCTAGAATTTTGAAATTCTTCCTAGGTTTGTGAGGACGTACAGTTCATGCATGCACCATGTTCGCATCATACATTGCATTCTGCATTACTCCCTCCCTTATAAATTGCTTATCCCATTCTTTTAAAATTTTCTTCCCTCCAAACGGTTGTCCCATAAATAGTTGCATTCTTTCATGAAGAATTGTGGGTGGTCAACCAACCTAGTGGAGTGATCAGTAGTGTCAGCTTGGAAACCCAATTCATACCTGGCTCGTGAAGGAAAGCAAGACACAATTTCAAGATGTATCTCCTCGAGTTGGGATGTGTTTTGATATGCAATTCGCCTCTCCATTGCTTCTACCCTTGTATCTATCCTTGTTTGCTACCCCATCTTTGGATCATATTGTTTCTATACGCCTAATTCCTGACACGTGGGGATTCCTCATGGGTGTGTGTTCGATAATGGTGTTGCGATTAGTACCCCATGGTGCCGCGACGAAACCGGGAGCCTCCTGTGGCGCGCGACACAAGGTTGTGCTGCTCGGCACGCGCAGGTATCAAGGATTGCTAGTCATGATCCATTATGGAGCTACACCAATGTATTATCTTCTCGTGAACCTTTTTCCTTGGATGTCATTTCCTATCTTGTCAGAAGATCCGTACCTCAAACCAAGAAATTTCCCTCTTTTGAGAATGGAATTTGGATAGTTAGATACAATCTCTTCCTCATGCTATATAATTCGCCAGCAGCCTTCCGACGTCATCAACGCTTACTAGTTTCAACTACTTGCAGATGTCTCGTCAGTTTCGCTCTAGCAATCGGAGTCGTGGCAATACAAGACTATCATCGTCTCCTCCACAACCTACCTCTGCTGAGTTGCTGCAAATGCTTGCCGAAAGTCAGCGTGCCTTTGACGAAAGTGTCAGCAACCATGTCCATCAGGAACCTGAGCCTGCCCAGTACAACAGCTATAAAGATTTCTTAGATACTGAGCCTCCTATTTTTCGAGAAGCAGAAGAACCACTTCAAGCAGATGAATGGTTGAACACTATCGAACAGAAGTTTCGGGTGCTCAAGGTGGCAGATGATATGAAAACAGAATATGCTTCGCAACAGTTGCAAGGACCTGCAGGTGTTTGGTGGTGTCACCATCGGAATACTCTGCCTGAGAATATGGAAGTAGCTAGGGATCAGTTCAAGGAAGCATTTCGGGGACATTACGTTCCTGCTGGCCTCATGGCAATCAAGCACACCGAGTTTATGAAGCTCACCCAAGGAGACAAAAGCATAATAGAATATCTACATGCTTTCATCAACTTGTCAAGATATGCTCCGAAATTTGTTAATACGGAAATTAAGAAGATTGCAAGTTTCAAAAGAGGGTGGTGTCCTAAATTGATGAAGGCCATGTGCAATAGCAAGTGTGCAACTTTCAATGAGTTTGTCAGTGATACTATCCTTCAAGAGAACTGTAATGCTGTGTATGCTGCTTCTAAGAGCCAAGAGAAATCTCATGAATCTAATGCACCTATGACCCATACTCTTGTGGTGATTACACCTCAGTATTATTCGCCTGACATATCTACTAGATATCACCCATATCAGAAACAGGATCCGGTCAAGAGGAGCAGTATTAAGAAAGGAAAGCCTAAGGCACCGCCAAGTATCCGGCCATATTGGAATTGCAAGATGTCAGGTCATTGGGCCAGAGATTGTCCTCTCCCGCAGAAGAAATCAAATGATAATAAGGCAGATGTGTGTAAAGGATGGGTTCGATACACCACGGTGGAATCCATTCCTACAGGTGAGATTATCACTGCCGGTGCATTTTTAGTAAATCAACACCCTGCAATTGTGTTGTTCGATTCAGGTGCTTCCCACTCTTTTATCAGTTCAATGTTTGCAGCCAAGCATGGTATGAAGGTCGTTACTTTGGATAATAGTGGTTATAATATTAGTGCTACCGGAAATAATATTTCAACCAACCAGTTGGTCTTAGGAGCATAGATCGAGATAGAAGGACGTCTGTATGATCTAGATCTCGTGGTATTACCTGGTTTGGGTTTAGATGTAATCTTAGGTATGAAGTGGATGAGTGGGAACGGTGTTCTGATCGATACCTCTACGAGAGTGGTTATGTTGAGGGATCCAAAAGATCAACAAGCTTTTCTAGTGCAACTTCCTAGAGACGTTAGTCCTCAGACTACAGTTACCGCTATGATAGCAAAAGCAAAAGAGATTGCAGAAGTTCCAGTAGTGTGTGAATTTCTAGATGTTTTTCCCGATGAATTGCCAGGATTACCTCCAGATCGTGATGTAGAGTTTAAGATTGAGTTAATTCCAAGTACCGCACCAATTTCTAAAAGACCGTATAGAATGCCGCCGAATGAGTTAGCTGAACTCAAGACCCAACTTAGTGACCTTTTACTGAAAGGGCTGATCCGTCCTAGTTCTTCTCCGTGGGGTTGTCCTGCTATCTTTATGAAGAAGAAGGACCAGTCTTTACGTATGTGTGTAGACTATCGACCACTCAATGCAGTCACTATCAAAAACAAGTATCTGTTGCCTCGTATTGATATCTTGTTTGATCAGTTGTCTAAAGCAAAGGTATTCTCGAAGATTGATCGGAGATCTGGTTATCACCAAATTAAAATCCGTCCGAAAGACATACCAAAGACCGCTTTCTCTACCAGATACGGGTTATATGAATATCTTGTCATGTCTTTTGGTCTGACCAATGCTCCTGCACATTTCATGTACCTGGTGAATTCAGTATTCATGCAAGAGCTAGACAAGTTTGTGGTGATATTCATTGATGATATTCTCATCTATTCTGAAAATGAAAAAGAACATGCCGAGCATCTGAGAATTGTTTTATCCAGATTACGCGAACATAAGCTCTGCGCCAAGTTCAGCAAATGTGAATTCTGGTTAAAGAAGGTACCTTTCCTCGGTCATGTTTTGTCTGGTGAGGGAATTTCCGTAGACCCGACTAAGATACAGGAAGTTTTGGATTAGAAGGCGCCAACGACAGTACATGAAGTTCGGAGTTTTCTTGGATTGGCTGGCTACTATCGTCGTTTTATTCAGGATTTCTCTAAAATAGCTAAGCCTATGACTCGACTACTTGAGAAGGATAGGAAGTTTGATTGGACTCCGGAGTGTGAACAAGCTTTCCGCACTCTACGGACTTTGTTGACATCAGCTCCTGTATTAGCGCAACCTGACATTGAGAAACCGTTTGATGTGTATTGTGATGCATCGGGTACTGGTTTAGGTGGCGTACTTATGCAGGGAGGCCAAGTTATTGCGTATGCTTCGCGTCAGTTAAGAAAACATGAAGTTAACTATCCGACTCATGACTTGGAGTTAGCTGCTGTCGTCCATGCTCTGAAAATTTGGAGACACTATTTGCTTGGAAATATATGCAATATTTATACAGATCACAAGAGTCTTAAGTACATATTTACTCAACCTGAGTTAAATATGCGCCAGAGAAGATGGTTAGAGTTGATCAAGGATTATAACCTTCAAGTGCACTACCATCCTGGTAAAGCAAATATGGTTGCTGATGCCTAGAGTAGAAAATCTCACTGCAACTCTCTGATAGAAGAAGATTTTCATTTGTCTCATCTCTTGCATCCCGTTGTACTCCATCATATCACTGTGGATTGTTCTTTGAGAAGTAGAATTATTGAGTTACAAAAGACTGATACTGGTGTATTTCACATCAAGAGAAAGATGAAAGAGTAAGAAACTAAGCATTTCTAAATCGATGAGAAGAGAATTCTCTGGTTCAAGGATAGACTCATTGTGCCAAAAGATAGAGAGCTTAGAGATCAAATCTTATCTGAAGCCCATTCTTCTAAGTTATCCATCCATCCTGGTAGTAGTAAGATGTATCAGGACCTCAAGCCGTATTATTGGTGGACCAAGATGAAAAAGGAAATTGTAGCCTACGTCGCTAGGTGTGATAATTGTTGTAGAGTTAAGGCCATTCACATGAAGCCTAGTTTACTCCATCCTTTGTCTGTTCCAGGTTTGAAATGGGACGACATTGTTATGAACTTTATCGTCGGATTACCAACCACCCAAAAAGGTTTTGATTCTATTTGGGTTATAGTTGATCGTTTGACAAAGTCTGCTCACTTTATCCCTGTGAAGAATAACTATCACCCACACCAATATGCTGATATTTACTTCCAAGAAGTTATACGTCTTCATGGAGTGCCTAAGTCTATTGTCTCTGACAGAGGGTCACAGTTTACTGCTCGTTTCTGGGAGCGCCTACATCAGAATCTTGGAACTAATTTGGTTCGTAGTTCTGCTTATCATCCACAGACGTCGGGACAGACTGAGTGTGTGAATCAGATTCTTGAAGACATGCTTAGAGCTTGCATCATCTCTTGTAATGGCTCCTGGGAGAAATGGTTGCCTCTCGCTGAATTCTCTTACAACAACAGTTATCAAGAGAGCATCAGAATGGCTCCTTTTGAAGCTTTATATGGTCGCAAGTGTAGAACTCCTTTGAACTGGGTGAAACCAGGAGAAAGAAGATTCTATGGCATTGACTTTGTAAAAGAAGCCGAGGAGCAAGTTCGTGCTATACAGAAAAATATAGCAGCTGCTCAGACAAGATAAAAGAGCTACGCAGATAAGAGGAGGAAACCTATTGAGTTTGAAGTAGGTGACCATGTCTATTTGAAGGTGTCCCCTATGAGAGGAGTAAAACGTTTTGGGATCAAAAGAAGGCTTGAGCCTCGATATGTTGGACCTTATCGGATTATTGAGAAAAGTGGAAGGGTAGCCTATAAGCTCAATCTACCTCATGAAATGGGAGCCATCTTTCCAGTCTTCCATGTTTCTCAATTAAAGAAATGCCTCCATCTTCTTGAGGAAAGAGTAGAGGTGAGACGCATCAAGCTGAAACCCGATCTCTCTTATGAGGAGAAACCGGTATATGTTCTAGATACTTTGGAAAGGGTAACTCGGAATCGAGTAGTCAAATTATACAAGGTGGTTTGGAGTAATCACGGTGAACGTGATGCAACTTGGGAAAGAGAGGATTATTTAAAGGACAACTATTCTGCTTTCTTTGAAAAATGGTACAACTTTCAAATCTTGGGACGAGATTTTTATAAGGGGGGAGGGTTGTAACACCCTGGTGTTAGTTAGCCTCATAATGCATGATCATGGCATGACATTACCATAAGCATCGTCATTTCATGTGCATCCTTGTTTGAAACATGACCTTGCAACATTGTGGTTTCTATGTGCTTCCTTTATGTGTTGCTAGGGTTTTGTATAGATAACATATGTGATGCTATTGTGTGACTTGGGGGCTTGAAAACATCTTTGATATGTTAGTGGAGCAAAATGAGCTAGGGTTTATATTCATGTTTTGACCAAAATCCAATTTGACTAGGTTTGACCTCAGTTTGACCATAGCACTGATCTGCTTTGACCGATTTAAAAGTGGTATCTAGAGACCTTGCATGGAAGTGCACCCTTTACCAAAGTTGTAGGAAATTTATCAAGTAACAAAAGTCTCAATATGGTCATCTCATGAAAATGTCTTGAAAATGCTCAAATAGGGCCCACCAGTCAGTAATAGTGCTGTTTTCTAGCCTAGTTAGTGTAGTGCTGCTAACTGAACCCTCTAAGCCTCCAACTTAGAAGTAGAATCAGTTCATGTCCATATTAACAAAGTTTTAGTAAATTTTATAAGCTTCCACTTTGTCAATTGGCTCGTTTCATGATTCATCCTCTAAGACTGTCAAAATTCCCCTTTTCGGTCGCTCTGAATTTCTGTTGTTTCACAGAAACAGATTCTGCTCTTTGACCTTTAACTCCCAAACCATGCTGTTCTAGGTTTAGCTCATATTGACAAAGTTGTATAGAATTTTATGAGCTACAATTTTGTCAATTGGCTCATCTCATGATTCGGCTTAGTTTGGGAACTACAGAGCCTGCAAATTGCTGCTGTCTGGGAAGTGCAATGTTGCAGATGTTGCAGGTCAATGTTGCAGTTGTTTCACGGTTATGAAATTTTCCAACCGGGTGGCCGACCACCGCAGGCCGTTGCCGCCGCGTGGCTGCGCCGTGGAAGCCGTACACCGGTGCGTGTCCACCGACTGGGCCACGATGTTCTACATGGCCGCCACGGTGCCCTGGAAGCGTCCTTCTCGCCCGCACTCGCTCCATTTCCCTCCCTCGCCCTTGCCGCGCTCGCCAGGGCGGAGCACCGAGGCGCCCCCGCCACCGCGAGCTCGCCGAGCTTGTGAGCTGCTGCCGTCGCACCTCTGCCCCATCCCAACCGCACGAAGCCCCACCTTAACCCCCTCCACCTCGCCATCCCCTCCGTGGAGCCACCCGAGCACCGACAAGGCCGCATTGCTCGGTTCGCCGCCGCGGTGACCTCGCCGGAGCTCCTCCGTGCGAGCGCTCGCCGTGGTCCCGCCTCTCCATAGCACCTCCGTGCATGTGCTTGTGCACAACGGAGTCGCCTAGACGTCGTGCAGCTAGGAAGCCCCTCACTGGTGACCGCCGTGCCTCCTACCGCCGGCGCGCCGCCACCAGATCACCGCCGTCAGCCGCTCACGCCGGCAAGCATCTCCGGTGGCCCCGCGCTCCACTCCAACCCATCCCGCTACTCGCCTGGGTGAGTAGAGCACGCTGGTGCCCTCACCGGCGCCCGAGAACTCGTCGGCGGCGAGTTACCGCCGGCGACCCACCATCCTCTGCTCGGTGTGAGCATGACGGCCGGGGCCCGCCTGTCGGCGCGGGATCCCCTCCCCATTCGGTTGGTTGGGCCTCGGGTGGGCCGGCGACCGGGCTATGTGAATGGGCCGGCTCAGTAGAGTAGGAATTTGTTTTCCGTTTTATTCATTTATTTGATCCATGTGCAAACTTCAAAAATAGGTATCTCCTGTTCTAGAGGTCCAAATAAGGTGCTTTAAATTTTGGTGTGCTCTAAATAATGTCTAGTTTATTATAAAAATATAATGTGTGCCATGTTTTGTGTTGAAATAAATAGTTATTAATTATATCTCTTATTCTTGTGGAAAAAGGAGAAAATGATATCTCTTTCTGTGAAGCTCCAAATGACATGAGATTTTTATAGTGAACTTCTCATACCATGAATAGCTTATGGTTAAATTTTCATGCAATTTGGAAGTAGTTTGTTGGAGTTATATAATTATCTTGGTTGCTTGAATGGATCTTGTGTGAATTGTCATAATTTTTCTATAGATCCAGTAAGGGTGAAACTTAGTGAGTGTTGTTCTTATGTTAGAAAGATATTAGGAAAAATATGAAATCTGTTGTTTGATACTTTTCAATAGGGTTTCCTATTTATGCTAGAAATAGACCTACCATCTATTATTTTTGATATCTCCATATCTGCTTGTCAAAATGAAGTGAAATTTTTATGGTAGCCTATGTGAAGCATTAGGTGGCTACTGTAATTTTTGTAGATTTTTATATATAGTTTTACTATATGTTTCTTTAATCACCTAATTAACTAAATAAATTATAAAAGAATATTAAATAATTTATTTAGAAGTTGGCATTATACTTTATGATGTTCCTTTGATATGCACAACAAGTTGGTAAACTTAATTTGGTCCAATTGTGCCTTTGAATCGTCACTAAATATTTAAATTAGTGATTCTGCCATTTCTGGACAGAATTGCTAGTTCAGAGAATTAACCTATAATAATGATGTTTTCATGCTTGGTGATCTATAGCAAAGTTGTTGAGAATTTCATGAAATAGTTGCTGATAAATTTTGGTAGCATTTGGACTTATAGTTTAGAAATGACAGCTGTTCCAAGCTGGGTTCAGTTTTGACAGTGTTGTCTATCTTTTAGAACAGATTCTGTACATATGCTATTTTAACTTGGTAAATGATGAAATCATGCTTAGATGTTTATAAATAAAATATAGACAATTTTATAAGCTTTCCAGAATGACCTCTTTCAGGTCATTTGGATTTGTAGAACTCCAGTTGTGAGTTTTCTTAGCTACTGTTGATATTATGTGGTAAATACTAAATTGCTGGAATCTTGTTATGTGTGTGCTTAGTCTTAACTTTGTGGTACTTAGTGATTGCTTAAGGATGTTCAAACATGTTAATACCAGAGAGGAAATTTGCACCTAAGCTTGAAGTGATTCGAATAGAGCACCACATAACTTGGTTTTGTGCTTACAACGTTGCAATGTCATTGCATTCATCTTCACATCATTCATGCACGTCCATAAATCATCATGTCATTTTTTGATGCATACATGAAATTCATTGGATGCATATACATGCAATAGGTGTGCCGAGAATCGTGTTACAAGCGAAGTTTCGCTGGGCGTGGAACCTGAAGTTGAAGTCCGTTCGAGAACTGGAGGCCCAGTCCGACGAAGCCAGAAAAGACGTGGGAACCGTTCTTGAAGCTGGCCCTTGATCTATCTTCTTTCGGTTAAGGCAAGCCCCGGAGCATTATAAGCCTCCTACTTTCAAAGCAATTATCTATCTATACATGTTATATGTATTGTTGCATTACGTGATAGGAGTTGGTTGGAAACCCTTGCTGCATTGATAACATTCCTTGTCCAGCAATTCGAACCTTGAATCCTAAGTAGACAGGATCGTATCTATGCTTAGCCCTGCTAAATTAGACCGGTAGAAGTCGGGTGATTTCCTGTCACCTACGAGATATAGGGCTTTATCAGGTCACGGTTGGCTATATTTGCTATCGTGGAAGTGAACCATCTGTAATAAAATGAAATGAGACCGGGCGGGATGATGATAGTGAAACAGCAAGGCATGGAGGTCTTGGGTGTGGATCTATCCCCGTCTGTGTCGATTAAGGACCGAGACCTGGAGCCTTCTATGTCATTTTGAACGCATGCCTGACATTTAGTTGGCCGGCCTGAGGTTGCCGACCGCGAAGCCTAGTAGCTCAACTCAGGCTGCGAAGTCGAAAAGTGAAAGTCGCCTCGGAAGGGAGCCAGAGGGTCCAAGGGCAGGTGAGTTAAAAGTCCTGAGCATCCTGGCCGCTGGTATCCCCGAGAACGCGGCGCTGTTCGGGCCCACCCTGAGTTGTACCAAAGGTTATCTACGGCTGCCTTTAGCGGGTTTTGCCGGGTGAGTGTCAGGAATACCCCCCTCAGTTGAGTTGGAATCGATTCGAGTCGCCGTCTCTCCCGGATAGTGAGAAACTTGACTGGTTATCTCTAGCGTAGATACACTAATTATTAATGATGGTTCGGAATTGATGATAATGATGATGATGGCCTTATTATACCTACTATGGTTAATATTGTTTGCTCCTAATGAAGTGATTGCTCTAGTACAGGTGCTAATCTAGATGACAGGTTAATGATTATTAACTCGATGCTTAAGCATTAATGATTACTTATCTGTAATATGCTTTTCTGCAAATGAGTCAAGCTAGCCCACCCTATAAAGCCTCACATACTCCTTGGTGTCACCGTTGTTTCTGGTTTTTGACGGGTAAGTCTAGCTGAGTACCTTCTCGTACTCAGGGTTTATTCCCACCTGTTGCAGGTAGCAGATTCGTACTTGTTGTTACAAGTATTGTCTTCGCCATGTGGGCATGAAGACTAGACCATATGGGCATGGTCTCTGTAGTATCTCTTCTGGTATGCTTTTGCAGGATGTGACTATGTATTGGCAGTATTTGACTTCAATTGGTTTCAGAAATTATGTTGCTTCCGCTAATCTTTACTTTGGTTTTGTAATAAAAATAATTGTACTCCGATGTATGAGATTACTTTTGAACTGTTGTAACAAGTGTTGTGTTATGTTAAATCATTACGATCTGGTTGCTCTCGGTTTGGTTTGAAATCCCTCGCGATTTCGTGGACTACCGGAGTTATATGGGCTCAAGTTTGAGAATTTGATCGTTTCGGCGATTGTTTTTGAACTTGTGCTCTTATAATTTGGACGGTTCCGTTACAGCTGGTATCGGAGCAAGATTCAACAGTTAAACACATCATTTGTGTATTTAAACAAAAGCTTTTGTGGAAAATCTTTGTTCTAAACTAAAGAGTGCCAGTGGTCATATCCTATATGCCCAAATAAGGACTACTAGGTGGCTTACTAAGGTACTAACTTGGGGGTTCTTGCTTGTTTTTTGTTTCATTGTCCATACGGCGTGCTATTGTATGGATGCCATTCCGCTTGGGTGGTAATGTATGGATCAAAATACCTCTACGCCCTGGTAAGTGGGAGTTGTGAGAGCATGACCGTCCAACCGTCGGTCTAGGGGAGAGTAGTTGTGGTTACTCGCATACTTACATGTTTAATCATGTGATTATGAAAGTACTTAATTGTGGGTATATCTGTCGGGTAGCTTTGATACTGAAGTATATACATCGGGGGATGTATGTATGGAAAGTATTTAGTTTACTGCTTTCTTGTGTGCTATTTTGGGAATTTTTGGGCTGAAATGCAATTTTCTGCAGGTACACTAACAACGTTTCCTGTAGAACGACTAGTCATCGTTTTGAGAGAACGTGTGTATGCCACCGAACTATACGCTAGAATTTTGAAATTCTTCCTAGGTTTGTGAGGACGTACAGTTCGTGCATGCACCATGTTCGCATCATACATTGCATTCTGCATTACTCCCTCCCTTATAAATTGCTTATCCCATTCTTTTAAAATTTTCTTCCCTCCAAACGGTTGTCCCATAAATAGTTGCATTCTTTCATGAAGAATTGGGGGTGGTCAACCAACCTAGTGGAGTGATCAGTAGTGTCAGCTTGGAAACCCAATTCATACCTGGCTCGTGAAGGAAAGAAAGACACAATTTCAAGATGTATCTCCTCGAGTTGGGATGTGTTTTGATATGCAATTCGCCTCTCCATTGCTTCTACCCTTGTATCTATCCTTGTTTGCTACCCCATCTTTGGATCATATTGTTTCTATACGCCTAATTCCTGACACGTGGGGATTCCTCATGGGTGTGTGTTCGATAATGGTGTTGCGATTAGTACCCCATGGTGCCGCGACGAAACCGGGAGCCTCCTGTGGTGCACGACACATGGTTGTGCTGCTTGGCACGCGCAGGTATCAAGGATTGCTAGTCATGATCCATTATGGAGCTACACCAATGTATTATCTTCTCGTGAACCTTTTTCCTTGGATGTCATTCCCTATCTTGTCAGAAGATCCGTACCTCAAACCAAGAAATTTCCCTCTTTTGAGAATGGAATTTGGATAGTTAGATACAATCTCTTCCTCATGCTATATAATTCGCCAGCAGCCTTCCGACGTCATCAACGCTTACTAGTTTCAACTACTTGCAGATGTCTCGTCAGTTTCGCTCTAGCAATCAGAGTCGTGGCAATACAGGACTATCATCGTCTCCTCCACAACCTACCTCTGCTGAGTTGCTGCAAATGCTTGCCGAAAGTCAGCGTGCCTTTGACGAGAGTGTCAGCAACCATGTCCATCAGGAACCTGAGTCTGCCCAGTACAACAGCTATAAAGATTTCTTAGATACTGAGCCTCCTATTTTTCGAGAAGCAGAAGAACCACTTCAAGCAGACGAATGGTTGAACACTATCGAACAGAAGTTTTGGGTGCTCAAGGTGGCAGATGATATGAAAATAGAATATGCTTCGCAACAGTTGCAAGGACCTGCAGGTGTTTGGTGGTGTCACCATCGGAATACTCTGCCTGAGAATATGGAAGTAGCTTGGGATCAGTTCAAGGAAGCATTTCAGGGACATTACGTTCCTGCTGGCCTCATGGCAATCAAGCACACCGAGTTTATGAAGCTCACCCAAGGAGACAAAAGCGTAACAGAATATCTACATGCTTTCATCAACTTGTCAAGATATGCTCCAAAATTTGTTAATACGAAAATTAAGAAGATTGCAAGTTTCAAAAGAGGGTGGTGTCCTAAATTGATGAAGGCCATGTGCAATAGCAAGTGTGCAACTTTCAATGAGTTTGTTAGTGATACTATCCCTCAAGAGAACTGTAATGCTGTGTATGCTGCTTCTAAGAGCCAAGAGAAATCTCATGAATCTAATGCACCTATGACCCATACTCTTGTGGTGATTGCACCTCAGTATTATTCGCCTGACATATCTACTAGATATCACCCATATCAGAAACAGGATCTGATCAAGAGGAGCAGTATTAAGAAAGGAAAGCCTAAGGCACCGCCAAGTAACCGGCCATGTTGGAATTGCAAGATGTCAGGTCATTGGGCCAGAGATTGTCCTCTCCCGCAGAAGAAATCAAA
Organism: Saccharum hybrid cultivar R570; assembly: GCA_038087645.1. Taxonomy (NCBI): domain Eukaryota; kingdom Viridiplantae; phylum Streptophyta; class Magnoliopsida; order Poales; family Poaceae; genus Saccharum; species Saccharum hybrid cultivar. The sequence continues at coordinate 10,437,528 of JAQSUU010000199.1, read as the reverse complement.
TGATAATAAGGCAGATGTGTGTAAAGGATGGGTTCGATACACCACGGTGGAATCCATTCCTACAGGTGAGATTATCACTGCCGGTGCATTTTTAGTAAATCAACACCCTGCAATTGTGTTGTTCGATTCAGGTGCTTCCCACTCTTTTATCAGTTCAAGGTTTGCAACCAAGCATGGTATGAAGGTCGTTACTTTGGATAATAGTGGTTATAATATTAGTGCTACCGGAAATAATATTTCAACCAACCAGTTGGTCTTAGGAGCAAAGATCGAGATAGAAGGACGTCTGTATGATCTAGATCTCGTGGTATTACCTGGTTTGGGTTTAGATGTAATCTTAGGTATGAAGTGGATGAGTGGTTATGTTGAGGGATCCAAAAGATCAACAAGCTTTTCTAGTGCAACTTCCTAGAGACGTTAGTCCTCAGACTACAGTTATCGCTATGATAGCAAAAGCAAAAGAGATTGCAGAAGTTCCAGTAGTATGTGAATTTCCAGATGTTTTTCCCGATGAATTGCCAGGATTACCTCCAGATCGTGATGTAGAGTTTAAGATTGAGTTAATTCCAGGTACCGCACCAATTTCTGAAAGACCGTATAGAATGCCGCCGAATGAGTTAGCTGAACTCAAGACCCAACTTAGAAGTCGGGTGATTTCCTGTCACCTGCGAGATATAGGGCTTTATCAGGTCACGGTTGGCTATATTTGCTATCGTGGAAGTGAACCATGTGTAATAAAATGAAATGAGACCGGGCGGGATGATGATAGTGAAACAGCAAGGCATGGAGGTCTTGGGTGTGGATCTATCCCCGTCTGTGTCGATTAAGGACCGAGACCTGGAGCCTTCTATGTCATTTTGAACGCATGCCTAACATTTAGTTGGTCGTCCTGAGGTTGCCGACCGCGAAGCCTAGTAGCTCAACTCAGGCTGCGAAGTCGAAAAGTGAAAGTCGCCTTGGAAGGGAGCCAGAGGGTCCAAGGGCAGGTGAGTTAAAAGTCCTGAGCATCCTGGCCGCTGGTATCCCCGAGAACGCGGCGCTGTTCGGGCCCACCCTGAGTTGTACCAAAGGTTATCTACGGCTGCCTTTAGCGGGGTTTGCCGGGTGAGTGTCAGGAATACCCCCCTCAGCTGAGTTGGAATCGATTCGAGTCGCCGTCTCTCCCGGATAGTGAGAAACTTGACTGGTTATCTCCAGCGTAGATACACTAATTATTAATGATGGTTCGGAATTGATGATAATGATGATGATGGCCTTATTATACCTGCTATGGTTAATATTGTTTGCTCCTAATGAAGTGATTGCTCTAGTACAGGTGCTAATCTAGATGACAGGTTAATGATTATTAACTCGATGCTTAAGCATTACTGATTACTTATCTGTAATAAGCTTTTCTGCAAATGAGTCAAGCTAGCCCACCCTATAAAGCCTCGCATACTCCTTGGTGTCACCGTTGTTTCTGGTTTTTGACGGGTAAGTCTAGCTGAGTACCTTCTCGTACTCAGGGTTTATTACCACCTGTTGCAGGTAGCAGATTTGTACTTGTTGCTGCAAGTATTGTCCTCGCCATGTGGGCGTGAAGACTAGACCATATGGGCATGGTCTCTGTAGTATCTCTTCTGGTATGCTTTTGCAGGATGTGACTATGTACTAGCAGTATTTGACTTCAATTGGTTTCAGAAATTATGTTGCTTCCGCTAATCTTTACTTTGGTTTTGTAATAAAAATAATTGTACTCCGATGTATGAGATTACTTTTGAACTGTTGTAACAAGTGTTGTGTTATGTTGAATCATTACGATCTGGTTGCTCTCGGTTTGGTTTGAAGTCCCTCGCGATTTCGTGGACTACCGGAGTTATATGGGCTCAAGTTTGAGAATTTGATCGTTTCGGCGATTATTTTTGAACTTGTGCTCTTATAATTTGGACGGTTCCGTTACAAATCCTCCCAATCCCAATAGCACCACATAACAATTTGGTATCAAAGCTTTGATCCGTCGCCAGCGCCAATTTGGTATCGGAGATCAGGCCTTGATCCGTCGCCTCTGCTGCCATCTTCACCACCGCGCCCCCTGCTGCACCGGCCATGTTCCCCACCACGGCGGCCATGGCTGGTCCTGGTTCACCCACCGCGCCGCCAGTTTTCGCCGCCGCCACGACCACCACGCCGCCACTGTCTACGCAGCAGTCTGCGCTTCCCACGGGCGCCATCAACACGTTGACGGCGGTCGTCTACGGCCTGCAGCGCCAAATGGATGACCTCAACATGCGTCTGACAGCGCTTGAAAGTAGGCAATCGCCCTCCGCGCGGCCGCCAGACCTGACAAGGGTCGGGGGCATCCCGGCCTTCCCGGCGGCGGTTCTGGTCGTCCCGGAGCGCGTGAACAGCACGGCGGCGTTTCCCACCTACTTCACCACCACACTGCAGCCGTCCGCGGCCACCATGGTCACCCCAGCAGCCACGGCGGCCACCACCAGTGTCACCACCACGCCGCTACCGGCCGCCTTCCTGTCGTTCACCGCCCCTAGCCCCGTGCCACCACAGCAGCACTACGAGGGCATCTTCTATGGGGGCGTGGATGTCATCCAGGTCTCTGCAGCCGCAGCAGCAGCCTTGCCACAACTCGTGAAGGAGGTGTTTGCGCGGGAGAATGCTAGCCATGTGTCTGCGGCGGTGCGGCTGCAGGCTGCAGCACGCGGCCTCATAGCGCGGCGCCGGCTGCAGGAGATGCGCCGACAGATACACGAGGCTGCCTTGATGGTGGTTGACCTCGGCAAAGGGGTGCATGTCCTCGTCTCGTCGAACGGCCACCAACAACCGTGCCGGTCCGCTGCTGTCTTCATGCGCGAGCATGGTGGTGGTAGGGGAGGCGTTTTTCTCTTTGTCACCGGTGGGAACGCATTGCCTCCTGCCGCCGCGTTTTGCCACCGACCGCCGCGAGGGCGTCTTCGCTGGTTGCTATCGCGCCTAATTCCAGGTGGCTATACCCATGCACCCCTCTCGTTTCGGTGGGCTCCATGGGATCCAGGTGGCTACACACGTGCAGGTCCATCACGCGGAGGGTGTCCGTCGTATCTTCAGGAGTCAAAAATAAAGAGTCGCAATCTATTTCAGGTCAATAAAATAAGCTGAGATGTAAAAGGCTTGTTTTTAGGTGTTAGGTTTGTGTCTAGCAGAGTCATCGTTAAGTTGCAGCTCGAGGACGAGTTGTATGTCCAGGTGGGGTGTAGTGTTAGAAGAGTCAAGGTCCTATTGGGCCTTAGCCCGTTAGAGTTACTTAGTCGCTTGCTTAGGGGCCAAGTAAGACATCTTCTTTATATAATGAGAGGAGATGTATCAATCTAGAATCAAGCAAGAGATTAGAAGGAAATACCTTCTCTCTTGTCGGCCATGGGCGAAGCCCCACGGCCGGCGTTCCCGGCGCCCCTCACAGCTCTAGCCGCCGATCCTCTGCCTCTCTCCCATGAACAGTACCCGTGGGTACTGTAGCGCCGTGGGTACTCCGGCCGCCGCCCCTCCTCCTCTTCGATCCTCCCAATCCCAATAGCACCACATAACAATTTCCAAGCAAACTTTTATTGTATATACTAATCCACGACGCACGAAGATTAATACAAAGCCTATCACAGCACAAGCAAACGAACGATACAAACAAAGCAAAGGGATGCATATGGATAATTCGTTTCTACAGCTGGACAAACAAACAAATCAGCAGCAGCGTAGCAGCTGCCTCCAGCTCCAGCTCCAACAGTACGACTCGAAGATCCGACGAACTGGACTCGTCTCCAGCTCCGGCGTCGGCCGCGATGCCTACTACGACCCTCGCCTGCAGGAGAAGAGTCGAATCCGGCGCGGGGACGGCAAGGCAGCCACCGGAGCTGCACGAGCTCTTTCACTGCACGCGGCGGCGTGGGAGGCGCACGGCGGTCGCCATGGACGCGGCGACCCAGGCACAGAAGGCAGCGAGAGCAATTGGCCACGGCGCGCGCTCTCCGGTGACGATGGCGGTGACGTTGACACAAGAGGCGGCGACGAGGAGGAGGAGCCGGTCCATAGCGCGTGATCACGACTCCTAGATTTTTTTGGTCTTGGGCGAGCGCCGAGCGTGCGGGGTGTGCGTGCCTTGCTGCTCCTCCTGCTTGATAGGCCAGTCTCAGCGTGAGTTCCATGTCTCAATTTCTAATGTTTCTATAGTTTAAAAACAGTACAAAAGAGTTTCATCTCTACAAAACTCTTATTATCTCTCTTCGTAAATATAATGTTATGTCAACATATTTAATGTACTCTATAAAACTTTCCCTAAAACTGACCTTATACCCTCCCGGGCATCACCTGGCCCGTCCCGCAGCGTGAGTGTTCCTCCAAACATTTTTTTTCTCTCTCGATACGTTTAATTTCCTCCAAACATTTGACTTCCTACTACCCTCCCCAACTTTAACTTCACTACCCCCAACCATTCTTAAGCATCTCTAGAGTCGTTTGCCGAAACTTTTTGGGCCTGTAAACAGAGATCGGAATAGAGCAGATCGTGAACTTGCACGGTTGACGAAACATTATACCATGTGTCATGTGAAGTTCACCTCTTTGTCCTCGCAGAAAGAAGGAATGGGTATAGGATATGAACTGTGTGGAGAAGAGAAGTGAGAAAACTCGCAAAAGTCAGCGGTTGACAAATGCAGAATGGGAACGCACACGGAGGAAAAAGAGAAGAAAAACGGTTGCACCGCACATGACATGACAACGCCGGGCGCCCACAAAATGACGCAAGGCGCGTCCTCCGTAGTGGCAAAGCCTTTGATGCTGACGTCGTCACGACGACGTGACGTGCATCCCTGGTTAAAAATGCTCACCTGAGCGGAGACTTTCCTGGCCATCTCGAATTCCCGAACAAACGCTGTGTTTAGTTGCTCTGAAAAAGGTAAAAAATGTACTGTAGCATGTTTTGGCTTTATTTAGCAAATAGTGTCTAACTGTTGACTAATTAGGTTTAAAACGTTCGTCTCGCAAAATACAACCAAACTGTACAATTAGTTTTTGATTTCATTTACATTTAGTACTTCATGCATGTATCGCAAGTTTGATGTGATGGGAAATCTTTTTTTGGTATAGGGCCTGTTTAGTTGCCCATGCAACCCAAAAAAGTTTGCACAGTACCTGTTACATCGAATCTTGCGGCACATGTATGGAGTACTAAATGTAGACGAAAGAAAAAACTAATTACACAGTTTAGTTGTAAAATCACGAGACAAATCTTTTGAGCCTAATTAGTCCATGATTGGACACAAATTGCCAAATAAAACGAAAAGTGCTACAATAGCCAAACCCAAACTTTTTCACCAACTAAACAACTCCATAGTGCATTTTTGGAGGAACTAAACACACTAAAAAAAGATTCCCTCCGCCGCGGCTGGACTGGTGGACTGATCGAGTGAAAACTTTTGGTTTCTAGATGGACTCACTTGTCAACGCAGGCGTGGCTTCGTATGGAAGGACGACCAAAGAGTTGCAGGTTGGAAAAGTCGAGGAAATATCAAAAAGGCTACGATAATATTTTTTTAACGAGACAATGATAAGACATTGGAGCCGTTCGGCTGTGCTGATAAGTCGGCTGAAAACACTGTTGGCTGATTTATTGTGAGAGAAAAATACTGTTTCGGCTGAAAAAACAAGCTGAAAAAGACGGATTATAAGCCGAATGAACATAACCATTGTTGGAGGGTCAAGAAAGCCATGAACAGGTTACTAGAGTTATGAGCATTTTTATCCGTTTTTTTTTCTTGCATGCAAATGCTGTTGGGGTAGGCTAAAGTTTAGCCCTCACTTTCACTCATGTTTGGATCTAAGAGAGCTAAAAGGTGACTAAAATATGTGAGCTATACTTTAGCCCCATGGATCCAAATAGGACCTTATTAGTACGTTTGCTCAAATGAAACCTCACTGCACTAGACTTGTTTGGATGGATGCCAAAACATAGGAATAGGAAAACTACAAAAATCAGGTAGATCGCTAGTGGCAAAACATAGGAAAAGGAAAGCGTAGGAAACATATACATAATAGATATTTGGAATAGAAATTTGAAAATGGGCATGACCTATTACCATGAAGTGTGTATGATCAAATATTATTTGTTTTGCACTTTCACTCACAGGTAACGTTGAGGCATGCAGTGTGGGCTTCAGCCTTGGTCTTTATGAATGAAATAATCAAGAGACTTGTGTGGATGCTTTCCCCCCCTCCATTTTGCACATGGAAGCAAGCGCTTCCTGAGGAAAGGAAATGACAACTCCTTTGTACCAAACACTAAAACAACAAACCTTTCCATATGAATATATCCTCCATAAATCCTTTAGAATTCCTCCAATCCAAACACTGCTTAGGTCAGTGTTAATCTCTCCGGTACTAGTCACTACCTCTCATGCCACGCTTGCATTGGTCCAAGTGAGAGGTGGAAACCACCAGTCCATCACTTGCGTCTTTTAATCGGAGCACAACCAATGAGCCGAGTAATTGTATGTAGTCCAATAATAATGGACCACAAAATCTCACATGTTCAAGTTATTTTGTCCATTTTCCTTTTTTTAACTTTATTTTCCAGTACTCGATCACGATTTGAGAGAAAATTAGGTTTGTGGTTCAAACTAATGATTATTTTTTTGCGAACACAAACTAATGGTTATTAATCACCCGCCCGTACCCTTTGGCTTCTAATCAAATTCTGTCATATGCAATGTATATGGTCGGTTGGGTTCCCCCTGTTTGTGACACCTATCTACTGTCGCACAAACCTCAAATGATGAAAGTTGTGTAAGCAGTTGCAGAAGATGGATGGGAATTCGCCCTGGTATTAATTGCGCATGTTAAGTTGGTGATGACACAGATTAACATGACAAAACATCTGTAGCTTCTAAATGTTGGTCCAAAATAAAAGGAAAGAATTGTATGAAAAAAATAAAATAAAATAAAATAAAATAAAATAAAATAAAATAAAAGGAGAGAATAGCATTTTGCTCATATCCATGGGCCCAAATCTGATACTAGTAGGACAGTGAGGCTGAGGCCCAAGAATGATCGACCAAAAGCCTGTCCAAGCCCTGGCCACCGAATTTTGTTGGGCCAGATGTTCCTCGCTTCCGTCCGGTTGGGCACACAGAGTCAGATAGTCAAGTGCGAACTGTGACGCGTTTGCAAAGCAGGCAAATTTTTTGCTGAGAGTACTGTTTGAGAGACGTGCGATATGGAGCAGAAACCACAAGAGTACCATTATAGTTTTCCAAACGGGCCGCCCGGCCCGGCACGGGCACGGACACGGCGAGGCACAGCACGGGCGACACGACGGCCCGCCGTGCCGTGCCCGATAGTGCCGCCGTGCCCAAATCTCGGCTCAGGCATGGCCCTATCAGGGCATAACCGTGCCGTGCCGTGCCACCAGACACGGCAGCACACTAGTGCCCGTGCCGGCCCAGGCACTAAGCCACAATTACATTACCAGAAGTCCAGCATCACAGATTTATATCACAGTTCACATCTTCACATAATCAAGCTAAGTTGCTAACCAGATTACCAGAATCAACTGCACAAGATCATTTTCATGTCTAACTGAGCAGAAAATGAAGGAAAAGCAATCAATCACAGATCAACACACAAAGAAGATAAGCAAATGGAAATATATTGGAGCTTAGTGCAATGGCTGTCTCATTAAAAACCTATCTAGGTAAAACTCACCCTTGTGAGAAACCCTAGGCAGGAAAAGAGTACAACCAAGCTCCAAAATAGTTCAAAGTCCTTACATCATTGTTCATCTGTCCAAGTTCATATTACAGACCCATTATGCTAAAGAATGAAGACAGATTATAATCTAGCTATAGGTCTTCAAAAGCTTCATCAAGTTCCTCGACAGCTGCAGTTCTACAAAAGAAGAAGACAGTTAGCATTAGGAAACTAGAAAATGATTAAGAGTTTGGGGATTAGGTTTAGTGATGTCTAACTGACTAAACCCCCTAGTTTTCTCTCGCCTCTTAGCACATTTATCCCTATGACGACGGAGGTGGCCAGTGCCACCTGCAGATCTACCAGAGTACTGTTTTTTGCAATGGATGCAGACAGCGCCATACCTGATCTTCTTACCTTTGGGACCCATTTTGAAGAGCTTCTGGAAATCTTGCCACACATCGGAGGTAGAGGGGTGTGATACCTGGTCCTGGTCGTCATCGGCGTTCTCACCGTCTTCTTCTCCACCACCACCTTCGTCACCATCAAGGTCGATGGGGTCCTCTGCGCCAGCTCCACCAGGTACAGCTCCATGGCCGAAGAGCTCTTCTATCTCTTCGTCGCCCATGTCGTCGTCGTCGTCATCACCAGGGAGGTCGCGGACCCTCTCCATCTCATCAGCCATGGCAGTGACACTAGCCTCCACCGTGTCCTCAGAGACAGAGGGAGGCTGGGCCGGCATCCTCACTGGCCCTAGCCTCAAACGACTGCCAACCAAAACCCAAAAAAGAAGAAGAAAGAGGTCAGATCGGAGAAGAAGAAGAAGTCAGATCGAAGAAGTTAGGGTTAGGGTTTCTTACCTCGCATTCGTCGGCGACGTAGAACGAGCAGCTCTGACTCCTCCGAGCAGCAGCGGATCAGCAGATCTGTAGAAGACAAGACAAGATTTAGAGAAGAAGAAGCAAGATGATTAGATGAAGGAGCTGCCGGAGGGCGAGAAGAAGAAGAGGTGGGGATCTTACCTGGCTCTTCGTAGCTCCGGCTCCGAAGCTGCCGGAGGGCGAGACGTAGAGGAGGGGACGGCGGCGAGCCGCCGCCGCCCTCGCCCCTGGGAGTCACCGTTCGCCACGGCCGACGGAGAGCAGGAGAGCAGACGCGAGTCTCAGCGGTGGGGGGAGTGGGAAATGAACTAGGGTTTCAGTGGGGAGGGAGAGTGGAGTGTGGCCAACAGGCGGCAGCAGCTTATATACAACGCTTCACAATGGTAGGATCCAACGGTCGAAATCAACTAGGGTTCCAGATCGGACGGCTGCCGATTCAGATGTCGTGCCGATGCCGGGCCAGGCCACTTTCCCGTGCCGTGCTCGTGCTGGCCCATGGGCCGAATTCCAGGCCCAGGCACGGGCACGGGGGCATGCGGGTGGGGCCGTGCTTGGGCCGTGCCCGTGTCGGCCCATCTTGCCCGGCCCATCTGGAAAACTATAAGTACCATGGTCAAATCAGAGGTCACAAGATTTTAATGGCTACTTTAGACTATTTTTATATTATGATAGAGTCAATTAAATTATAAAAGATGTTAGCAACTCCAAGAGGTTGGCCAAAAAGAGTTCCTAAATTTACTGATTTAGCTATTTGCTAAAATAAACCCCATCCAAAAAAACTAGACTTCTCCAATAGACTAGGTAAAAATCGACATTCTCCATATTTTATCCTGCCATGTCACCATGCCTTCTTCTATCCATCGCCGTGCACTCCGTGCAATGCCTGAGTGGCCCCATCGTTCAGTGGCATGTGCACCGGCATGGTCAGGGCTGGTGTGATGCTGCGTCAACACGGAAGAGGGGATCATGCCGATTTGGCTAGCGAGCATCGTTTGCTTTTTATGCCATGCGAGAATTAAGGAATAGCCTATAGCTACTTTTAGAAAACGAGATAGCCATTCAGTTGGAGGTCTATTTTACACTAAATTTCTTAAATTAGACTATACAATAGAGGATGGCAAGTCTCTTGGAGTTGCTCTGCTTATTTATAAGATATAAAATAAAGCGTGACAACTAGGGCCTCGTTTAGTTCGGTGAATTGGGGAGAAAAACACTGTATCAGAATTCCTGTAGCATTTCATTTGTATTTGGTAAAAATTATCCAAATTTTGACTAACTAGGCTTAAAATGTTCGTCTCGTAAAGTACAACAAAATTGTGCAATTAGTTTTTGATTTCATGAACATTTAGTACTCCATGCATTTGCCGACATTTTGATGTGACGGGGAATCTTTCTTTTTGCATAGTGAAATTTGGGGGAGAATTGGGGGAACTAAACAAGGGCTAGGATTATTGGAGTGGCTTGCCCACCAAGCTAAGGTAAAGCCAAACAAGACAAAAATGGTGCACACGAAAGGAAATGCCACGCGCTTATCTCCTTGCTGCGCTTCTGAGCTCGGAGACTTACCAGTTATATCCACGAGCTCGACCAAGCTTCAAAAGGCACACGGGCTGCTTTCCGTCGCGGGCCAGGTGGCGGGTGTGTAGGATATCTCAAACTTTGAAAATTTTTGGCTCCTAAATAAAAGGCAACTAGTATTCATAAACTATATTGTCTCATGCTTCGCTGGACAAGTAGCACTGTGTTGTACTAATGTCACACGTATTTAACATTTGTTTAGATCCAAGCCTCCCAGATATAGCTTGAACTAGATCTTGCTTAGGATCTTGACACGATGGGTTGCAAGACAGTTTTATTTGGACCAGCACGACAAACATAGTATGCACATCATGTCGACATATATAGGGAAAATTAACGGAAGCAACATCAATTTTGTCATGTCTTGCTAAATAGGACTAGGTATGTGCACGGGATTCCAAATCATATCCTAGTCAGCTAGTCAGAACGGTAACAGTAGCAGCAATACAGGGGCACTCGACCAATAGAAACCGCGACGAAAATGTCAAATGCGCCGCAGAAGTCATCCTTGGGCACCGACCTTATCTGCATAACTCTATTCTACGCAATTAAATCATCGAAACTACTACTCCTTGGATTACCAACAGAGATACATATGTGTGCGGTGTGCCACTATGTCTCGATCACCTCACAATTCATACTTATTTAAGAGATTCCATGTAAATAATCCATAAAAAGGGAGAGAAAGGTTTAATCATTATTATATTGACAGCATGCTCACTAGAATGTTTCAGATTACTTTGCCTATGTCGTTGTAAAAAAATTACCTAAGTACTGTATCCGCTCATGCCGTTAAATTGATGCAAGACGGGTTGTTTGTGAACCCGCAAATAGGCTTAATTTTGCGAGTTACCTGTATGGTATAGCCGGCAAAAAATAAGGCTATTTATGAGTTTACGATGTACCCCCTTGCATCCTGAATTACCTCTACTTAATTCCTTCTAAATCAATGACATGTGTACGTCTAAGAAAACATAAAGGACACCTAAACACATACTTAAATAAACTATTATTCACATATATCACTACAGGCAAAATTAACTCAAAATACTATTGTTTGCATTGCTTCCACTACTAAAAAAAACTATCTGCACAGTTGGTTCAAAACTACTGGTGCAGTCTGTTTTCAACCTGACTGTAACCGTGCACGTGTGTGTGAAAATGGGCATTATCGTTGTTGGTTCGCTGGCGCCGATGAGAGCAAAATTCATAGTTGTTAAAAAAGAATATATTCTGTAACGGTATTTCTATCCTATGGTTGGTGGAAATCATGCAAGCAAGACAATTGAGTGAGGCCCAAACAAGATGCATATAGTCTGTTGCTTGTATGTAGTCATAACTTTCCACTAAAGCTTACTTGGTGACCTATCCAACTCGTCAATTCTCGTTTGAATTTTCAATGTAAAGATCGGACCTTTTCAGGAGACAAGTGGCGTGAGGTACATTTTCTTGAACCACTTATAATAAAAAGTACTAATGGGCATCTCAATCATCGGCTCGTAATTACCAAGAGCTTGGTAACATGCGACATGCCTTTGAATTTTAGGACAGCTCGTCACTACTTTTGAGCAGACACAACGACATGCACTTTTTCTTTCTATAGTACCGAATTCGAAGTGCTATATTCAAGATTTCAAGGACATCTATATGCATGTCCACCGTACGTCCGTACCAAACTGATCTCCGCTGGCACCTATTCCCATTTTGCTAATCTACAACAGATCAAACGCTTGGGGTCACAAATTAATCACAACTTTCATTATTCTACATGTACAATAGGACGTCAAAACCAATACAATGTCTGTTCCTGATGAACAAATAACACCAATACAACTATACAAGCACCCTATTATAAAATACCAATACAAACATTTAATCTGAGAACACCGATACAAACATTCAGTTCAAAATATAAATACAAGTGGAGTAGATGAAGAGTGGAGTGCATGACATGACTTGTTCTCTAATCTTGACGTACCATTCGGGTCAGGGGAGCACTAGACTGCTTGACCTGTCCTTTTCTTTGAAGAACTTGGAGCCTTGCAAGTTGCAAGCGGCTGGGCTAGTAGCCCATACCTACCATAGCTTTGACGACTGTATGCATGCAGTGGATCGAACGGCGCGGAATCCGTGGAATCAGGGGAGGCGGGGCGGGGGGGCAGAATTAATCTCCTCCTCCGGCGAGGCAATCATGGGTTGATATGGCGGAGCGCCGGCTGCTGCCATGGCCGCGCCACGCTTTAATTTCCTGCAACGGATCAACGGAAAGATTAAGAAACTCGCAATCCAGTAGAGAGCCTAACTCAAAAGTAAATCCGATCCTAAAAAGTTGTACGAGCAAAGAAAGTTGCTAGGAGTATTCCAAAGGGGAGAAAAAGAACACAAGCAGGAAGCTGGGAATTGATGGATCGAGGTGGGTGAGGTCGATCGGTCCGCTCCGAAGCCTCCGATCCGATTAATTTCACGTTCAACGGCGACGGCGATGGCGGGCGGCGTCGACGACGGCCTTCATAACCAAGTGGCTGCAGTACAAGCGAAGCGGCCGGGCAGCAGCAGCATGGACGTGGACAGCGAGTCGGCGACCGGCGCGGCCGCGCGGGAGCAGAAGAAAACTAAGGCGAGAGAGGAGGGGTGTCTGAGGAAAACACTGACAGTGATGGATCGCGTGGCGGGGACGTAGGCAGCCGGAGAAGACGTCGGTGTTGGATCACTCGGGGCGGCGGCGCGGGAGGAGCAACCCCAGTCCCAGCGCGACGGCGGCGACGAGCCACAGCAGGTAGGCGGCGAGCGCGGCGGGCCATGGCGCTCCTCCGGCCACGGCGACGTTGATGCAGGACGCCGCCGCGAGGAGCACGAGGAGGAACAGCCGATGGTCCATGACGCTGGCTCGATCCGTTAACTGGAGTTGGAGAGCCCGGGCCGGTGTGTTCTTTATAGCCAGTGAAGGCTTTCGAACCTTCGCGGAAGGAGATAAGCCGGGTGCCGGGGTCGCCGTCGGCGTTTATGTCGTAAATGATTTGGTGGGCCAACTTTTCAGCCGTCCAAGCGGTCGGTGGTGAGATCACGATCACACACCTGCCTGCAGGCTGCTGCCCTGCAGATGGAATGGAATATTCTATTGCAGCACCCGATTCGCGAGAGAGAGAGCGATGGGCATGCATATCAAACCCGCACGCACTCGGATCAACACCGACCGAGTTCACAACTCGGATATGCTCTCTGATTCATCAGAGTTCACAAAAGTCGGGAAAAAGTCGTGAAGCTGAACCTTCAGATTCTTCATGTCGTCATGGCAACCTTGCCTCCTAAGGGAGTACTTTGAATATCCATCCTGCCACATTTGGTCTACCTGGGTTTGTAACGTACTCCTACTAGTAGTATATTGTAAGCATGACAGGTGACAACATACAGAACCGAAACAAAATATGCACTCCGGTTCTTGAGATTGGTGAACGGAACGACCGCGCGGCTTTGATTTAGCCACGTCGTTGCCAGCGCCAGCCCTTCCCTCCACGGAACCCGACACTATGACGCCAAGCCGTGCCTGAGCCGCGTTCGACTGTCTTATAATCCGCACTTTTCAACTTGTTTTTTTAGTTGGAACAGTATTTTTCTCTCACATCAAATCAGCAAACAGTACTTTCAGCCATGACTTTTCAGCGAAGCAAACGGGCTCGAGTCGTCGTTCTACTTGCCATGACACGGCAGAACGTCGTACGCAGCTCCCAATAAGGATGAAAACGGAACGGAAATATCTCGAACCGACTGTTTTCGTTTTCTATATTATGATTCCGTTTTTAAACATAAAAAATTGTCAGTTTCAATTGGTTTCACAACCATTTTCAACAATTTTTTGTATTCTTTAATTGCTAAAATATAGAAATGTACCGAACTAACCGTTTTCGTTTTCTATTTCGTAAGTCCGTTTCCGACCGTTTTCATCCTAACGACGACCGACTGAGTATGTAGTTGACATATGGTTTGTACTAGATAATGAGATGAAGGCAATCTCTCATGTTAACATCTACTCCTTCATCAGCATGTGAACCCGGCCTGGTGCACCAACAATAATGCACGTCCACCACCACCACAGAAAGATGCCCTTGTTCCGTTGTTCCGTTGGATCAATATAATTTGTTTGCCTGTTTGGTGTGGCCTGCTCCGTCCCAAAGATATGCTATTATATTGATCCAACTAAGCTGAATCCTCATGACATTAATATCCATTTTTAAAAAGGAAAACTAATTCATTGACATTTTCACTTGCTGGACACATTCATATATTTTGACTACGGAACATGGACTTTTATCCACATGAAAAAAATGGATATAGGGGGTTTAGATTTACTGAAAAAAACTACACTATTATCTTCCATTTACATGATGGAACTCAACACATGAACCCCCCAAAAAGAATCAAAGTAATTGGCAAAGATAAGCTGGTTACATTCCTTGCAGTGTAATCTACTCACTCATCCAAGCTAAGTCATCAACTTGGTATAAAGCCTCGTATTTTTAAAAATTTATATCCTACAATTTAACGTACTTCTCTAAAAATATGAGTTCAGTCTCTATCAAAATTTGCGTAGGAAAGAAGTACTCGGCAAAGGAGAAAACTTTATTCTACAAACATAACGAAAAAAAAAGGAAGCTAAAGAAAATGGCAGAAAATTCTAGACTTTCTCGGCACAACTACAATTTCTTCCATTAACATTTTATTAGGCCCATCCTGGCTTTCTCGGCACGGGTAACACCAGTCACCAGGTGTGTGCTAGAGTTTCTCACCAAAAAAAAAAGATGTGTGCTAGAGGCTCATCGCGCAACCCTGAGCGTCCAACAGGGCGAGGACCGTGCCGGCTGATGCCACGAACAGCGCCGCCACGGAAGCCACCAAGATGACTCGCCGGCGCGCCGCGGAGACGAAGACCGTGGTGTGAAGCGCGAGCACGAGGCCGGCGGCGGACGGGAGAGCCGCGAACGCGAACAGCACGGAGATTCCTCCGGTCCAGTCCCAGTGCTGCCGCTCGGTGTCGGTGTCGCCGCGGAGGAGGAAGAACAGGTTGGTCAGATCAACAGCGGCTGTGCCGGCCACGGCCATCGCCGTCTTCTCCGTGGAATCCTTGTGCGTGGCTTCGCTGCTGCTGATCTGCATCTGTATATGACCGGAGTCTGGGCTGCTAAGCTACCTCATCGGAACGCAACGAACGTGGATGCAGCTCGAGGAGCTAGTCTGCCTACCTCGAAGTCGACGGTGTCTGACGCCTGGCTCGTTTCTTGGATCACGACGACGACCTGCAACGTCGTCGCCATCGGAACGCCTCCACTGTCACTTCCTCGGACCTCCATGGCTTCCAGGTCATCAATGGCGCCCAAGACTGGAATTGGGGGGATCGAATCATCGTTGTTCTAATCAGAAACACGAACAAACTATTACAAGCTGAGGGACAGAGCAAGAAATGGAGGGCGTGCAGCTAATACTCCTATGGATGGAGTTGCAGAGCGGTGAGTGCCAGAGTGTGGCGATGATTCTTAGGGTGTCCTCAATGATCAAAACGAAATCGCTAGCTGAGTGCAAATAAAAAAAGAAAAAATTGCTACCCGCATCGTACAGAGGGAAGTGGGTCATGCAAGGCAGGGACAGGAGGTCCATTGGAAACTGAGTGACATAGACGAGCTCATCGCTAGCTAGCAGATTTTCCAACCTTCTCGCTCCTCCGCATAGGCAAATAGTTAGCTAGGAAGGCTTTGTTGGAGACGCTCTTGGTACTCTACAAAGCAGTCGCAAGTCAATTAGAAATGCATAAAACGCTGCAAGTGGTAGGTCAACGGTCTACAAGCTATAATGCCATCTCAACAGTAAACAATTCTTGAACATACATCCCAAGCTCAGCACTGGTCTGATTTGGCGCATGCAGTATCGTGAAATTTAAATTCTAGACATTTATAGGAGCAACTTCGAGAAATCGCATGTACCGGCGGGTTCTTCTGGAATGTTTATTAGTGGTGCGTGACTTGTTTCTTTGGCAGTACAAGAAGAATGTTGGTTGTGACGTGGGGTGTGCGTGTACCGACTACCAAACGCAACGTCAGTTGCTTGGCACCAACGGATAGGGTAGTCAGAAGAGGCGGCCGGCCGGCCTTGTGGCGGGTACACACTACACACTGACACACCTGGATGAAAACGATCGGAAACGATTCATAGAAGGCCAAATCACTTTTATTTTCATATTTTTTTTTGAAAACGAAATTGATACGATATTGTTGGAAATGAATACGGTACCGATATTCCGGTAATTTCGAAAACGATTGCAGTCGATCGGAAAATACATCGATAACGATTGGAATCCATGAAAACGATATCCTAAAAATTGATAAACACGTCAAAACGTTGAACATGAGAAGATTCATATAAATAGATCTATCTCACATGACAATGATAAATAAAGCCACAAATGAAATACTTCCGTATAGATAGTTCCTTTAAAAAAAACATTGCCTTATGTGCTTGTGCGTGCAGATGGGTTTCTTTCCAAAAAAATTTGCCTTATGTGTTTGCATGTGCAAATCCTAATGCATTGTATAATCTATAAATAAATTAGGATTTATTAATTAAAGGCCTTTGATTCGGTAATTACTGACGGTAAATTACCGGTTAAATACGGAAATCTTCGAAAATGATCAGAAGATAGCAAAATCATTTTCGCTTTTGTTTTTTATTATTTTTACTGTTATCATTTTCGTTTTTCGATTACAGCTACCGTTTCCATTTAGGCCTAAAAATCAGAAAAAAAAAACTCGAGAACGTCGAAAATCGGATATTATCATTTTCGTTTTCATCCCTAGACACACCTGCTGCCTGCTGCCTGGAGACGTACTAGCTAGTACAGTGTACAGAAGTACGTATAGACGTATAGTACCGAGTAGGAAAGGACTGCGCCAGGGATACACGTCACAGTGACACTATGCGGTGTGGTGGTAGTGATAACAGTTGAATCAGGGGTGGGATGAGTGGTTTCAGTCTCAATCTGTTCGGTACTCCCTCCGTCCCACAAAGATGATTGTCTTGGCATTTAAAATGTGTCCCGCAACGAGAGTTGCTTTAAAGCATGGATCCCAGTTAGAGTAGGCTGCAAGCCTACAGGCATTGTCTCCTCCTCTGCATCTTCCCACCCACCACCACCATAGCCGCATCCATCTTCCTCTTCTATTCTGCGTGTGGTGCCGAGGCGGAGGCCGCCGGCATCGAGGTGGAGCGGGCCGGCGTTGGTGCGGATCGGAGATTAGTTGCCGTCTCCCAGCCAGGCGCACTGGCCAGCGTGGAGGTGGAGCGGGCTCGACATCTGCGCGAAATCGGCGGTGCATCCTGAGCGGGCCTCGCCCACCACCCCGGCGAGATCCATGCGCAGCCATCAGCGAGATTGACGCCGAGCTCGAGAGGTGGACGACAGAGGCCGCGCTCGTCCTTCACTTCTCCCGCCCCGCTCATCTCGCTCCATCGTCGCGGAGGTCGCGGCCGCGCCCGCCCCCTCTTCTCCTCCACTAGCGCGGCGGCCGCCTCCTCTTCTCCCGCACCAGCGTGGAGACCACGGCCGCGCCCGCCCCCCTTCTCCTTCATCTTCTCCACCGCCGGTTCCCATCACCAGATCCATCACTGGTACCCACCCTCCTCATCTCCTCCGCCGGAGCCACGTCCGGCCCCACCCCTCCACGGGTGGGATGGGACCTGGTTGGCGAGCAGGTGAATCAAGGGTGCCTCCCTGGTGGCGCTCGACATGTGAACGGGGAGAAGAGAAAGGGGATAAAATACAGGGGTATTCGGGTCTTTAAGCTTTTCTTCTTGGTCTCCGTGTCGATTTCTCTAACGACATTAGTTTTGGGACAGCGGGAGTAAGTACCATATAATGCAAAACGGTACCCGATTTCGTCAGACAGAAGATCGAATCAGTTTCTTGGCCACGATGATCCAGACCAAAACACACCGCGGCGATCGTCTGCACTATCGGTAGCAGGCCAAGCGCCCAGAGTAGCCGGAAAGGCAGAAGCATCCGCCGCACCAAGGACAACGCAATGTGTAGAAAAATTCCACTGTTCATTATCCGTGTGAAGTCTAGCCAATTAATTCACAGTTCTGCTTCATGGATCACTGTTCATCATTACCGCGAATGCATGCAAGCAGAAACTTGAACTGAACACACACAATAACTGGCTGCACAACTCTGAAGTCTCTGAACATGGTTAGACGGTGATGGTGAAAATTTCAGTCTCGTATTAGAATCCAGGAAATATAATTACTTGCGACCAATACATTCACATTCCTGTCCCTGCAGCTTCCCACTCCGCATTTTGTTCAAGGGTTAGCTCGGTGAGACAGTGACAAAATTATACTCCAAAACCTGCATGTATTCATAGCTTGATACTGAACTGATGAAACCGGCAGAAATAGAAGTTCACTGTACCATGAGCTGTATACCAGCATTTTGAATTCTAAAATTTCAATTGTGGCTGCCTAGACTTTGATAATGAGAAAGTCAGGTACGACGAACATGTAGGAGAACTTAATTCCTAATACTTTCTTGAAAGTAAATAAGAAGATATCTGAATTTCATTATTTAAGATGGAAGAGGGAACTACTAAAGTTACAAAGACTTTAAAACTACAATTTTTCCGGTCTAATGGAATAGAATGCTCATATCCTAGTATGTATACAACGAATATTTACTTCATTTGTTCTAAATTATAAATCTTTTTTGGCTTTGCTATCGTATGTATACAACTTACAACTTACAATTTAGAATAGAGGGAACTAAATTACGGTGCATACTGCTTCCTAATCACATTTTATTTCAGAGAGGTAGGAAGCCAACTAGCTAAATGATGTATGTGGGTCAGTATGCATGCAAAGGTTGTTTAAAATCCGATCAGCATGATCAAACACATACTTTTCTAATGGAGTATATTATATGGATATGGATATCCCTCGCAAAAAAATAAACATATGGGTATGGATATCATATTATGATGCATATGCATGTGCTTGTATATATGGTGATGTATTCACCTGCCGCCAACATGCATGCTTGCATAGTACCTACTAGAAATTAAGAAAACCATGAGGAGCTTAACTGTAAGGACACGTATACAATTATCCATGCTACTATATATATGGGAAGTTAAAAGCATGCATGGGAAAAGATAGGGGAAGAGTTAGCAAAAGCATGCGAAATGTGGGTGCAAAAACAACTCAACGAGCAATCAATGTAAACTTCAAAAAACTAACCTTTTACTAACCATCCTTGAGACCATTTAGCTGTATATGGGATCATGTTGCATATACGTACAGATATAGATCCTTTGCTGCACCATAAACCAAGAGCTGTGCTAATTGCAAAAGAAAATACAAATATGCAATCATCCAAGCATGCTGGTTAGGTAAAGAATAAACTCATGCAAAATGCATGTGTCAAACAAACTCAGTGATAGAAAGGAATAAATGTTAAATAAGAGTCATCAGACTTTTACTCAGCTCACCAGTCTGACTTAAGATCGGTTGTTAGCTATTAACACTAGTGGTGCAAAGTTCAGTATAGATAGTTTGGTAATTGAGGAAAAATGTTATTGTATCACACTTTGACTTCATGTAGTATACTATTAATAGAGTTATCATTCATGTATATGCTGGAAATGTATCATTAGTTGTATATATATTGAGGACCTTTTTCTAAAAGGAAATAAGTTTGGTAAACATGAAGAAATAGAATTCTAAGGCCCTGTTTGATAGGGCTCCTCCCTAGCTTCAGCTCTTGCAAAGGAGCACTATCAAAGGGTTTAGGAGGATCCGTTTTGGAGCCGTTTTTTATGAAGAAAAAGGAGTCAGAGCTGTTTTGGAGAAGCCACAAATTGTGGCTCCTCTAAAACATGAGTTGCACCACTCTATTACTATCAGCAATGCAAGCGTGGCTAGGTGCTTTGGTAATTATTGTCTTGTATGAGCAGATGCAGGAGACCTTTTCTAAGACAACTTCTGAATTACGATAATATATATAATGCTATCTGAGCTGCATTTTGTTTTAGAGCTAACCTAGTAATATAATGACTGTAGATTTGTAGTGCAAAGTAGTGTAATGGTTATTTAACATTTGATTAGCAATAAATGAGAATATGCAGTTTTGAATTCTTACTTTACCTAATATATATCGATATTTGAATTCTGATACATTGTACTGTGTGCATGGCAATACTAATGCATGAAGCATGATTATTGAATGTCTACTACATACATTCTTAGGCCCCCTTTGGATTGAAGGATTGGCATAGGAAATTTGGAGGATTGGCCTTCCTAAGGATTTTTTTTTCCTATCCAAACCTTTAGTTCACATAAAAGTAAAGGAATCATTCCTGAGGATTGCATTCGTATGACCTGATTCCACAGGAAAATAAACATAAAGTCGGACCTCTTGGAACTTTTCCTGGCGCAAAATCAGACTTGCGCGCGCCTCACTCGTTCTCGTTCATCTTCGCGCTCGCGCCAACGACAAACAGCCGCCGCCCCATCACCGGCTCGCGCGACGGCCGCGCCTGGCTCGTGCTCATTCATCTTCGCGCTCGCGCCAGCGACAAATGACCGCCCCATCGCCGGCTCGCACGACGGCCGTGGCATCACCGCTGCATAGGATAGCGCGACGCCCTCCCCATCGCCAGCCATCGAGTTGGCCTGCCCCAACGCTGGCCACGGAATTTGCCTGACCCCATCTCCGGCCACCTAGTCCAGCGCTCGCAGCCACAACGCAGTCTGCAAGTCCGTCCCATCTGCTCCACTCATTCCCCGTGTTGCGTCGTCGTCGCCCGCTGCCCAGTTCCGCCCTGCTCTGCACCGCTGTGGAAGAAGAGGGCAGCAGCCCGCAGCGCAACCCAGGAAGTAGATCTAGTGTGGTGGCTGCGTGCCCCTTGCCCTCCGCTCGCCGGCCCACCACCTCTATATCCTCACGCTCTTGAGATGCGCCGGGGCCGGCGGTGACCGGCTCGGCTCACGCTCGAGCTCCCACCGCAGAAACAACAGAAAGGAGATCCGCGGCCATGCCGTCTGCGGCGCTAGGACAGCACAACGCAAACGCTCGCGATGGAGGGAGAGCGTTCTCTGCCCTGGCGCCGGTGGCGACGCAGCATAGCAGACAACAAACAGAGAGGTAAACTTTGACAAGAAACAGAGAGGATGAGGGCTGCTGGCCTGGGCGTCGGCAGGAGCGTGCGGATAAGAATGACCGAAGAGGTGGTCCCACAGGCTGGAGTGTTTGGATGATTAAGCAAACGTAACTGCTAGTTTGGTGCTTTGAATGCAATGGCTAGCTGTTCAAATTTCAATTGGTGTACAAAATTCCTGAGTTTCACCTAAGCTCTTGCCAAAGGCACTTTCCTTTGTTTTCAAATCCTATAGGATTGAACGAGTATGCCATCTCAATTCCTTTGTTTTTCCTTTTCCTATCCTATACCTATCATGCAATCCAAGGGGACCCTTATACTGGTGCTAGCATTAACATCCATGTTTCCATCTTGTTTCAAAAATGAAAAAAAGAAATTAACATTATTTCACATTCATGCATGCAGTTCTCCATGCATGCATGGTATAGCTAGCAGCTAGCTAGGACTAGGAAGATGAAGCATGCAAAATGTGGGTTCTAGAAAGACTAAACAACTCGAGCAATAATCAATCAAAACTCAAAACTAAATGGGCATACTTTTTTTACTAACCTGCTTCATTTGAGACAAAACAAAAGCGTCATATAGATGGTGCTGCACATATAGACAGCTATATATGTCCTAAAGATATTGTGCATGCATGTGCTATTGCACCAGTATGGCTAGTATATATCACTTATACCAATGGCCACACTATATTCATGTCGAAATACCAGCCTCTGGACTGTTTTAACCCTATTGTATTATTGTACCATTCATTTCCAAGCAAGAAACACCAACAGATTAACCAAGATTAGCAGAGTCCATGGGGTTCAAGTTCAATAATCACAAATGCAAGTTAAGCAGCAGAAGAAATAGTATCACAGTATTCGTGGCATGCGCATTCACAACACATTAGAACTGATCACAAGATTAAACAACAGGGCAGGTAGCTTACACAAAATCGACAGTAATTCCAGAGATTACAAATATAATGTTCTTAGTAGCATACACGTACACTACATGATACACACAACACTACAATGTTCTTATAGGAGCAAATCAAACAATTCATGGTACACGCAGCACAACACTACGTATACATATGCATACACGTACACAACACAAGTAATTAAGATGGAAGAGTATGCAGGAGAACACTACGTATGTGGCTACCTAGACTTTGATAATGAGAAAGTCAGGTACAACGAGTATGCAGGAGAACTTAATTACTAGTACTTCTTGAAAGTAAATACAAAGATATCTGAACTTCATTTAAGATGGAAGAGGGAACTACTAAAGTTACAAATACTACTTCTAAACTACAATATTTTTGGTATAATGTAATACAATGCTCATATCTTCTTGAAAGTAAATATAAAGATATCTGAATTTCATTTAAGATGGAAGAGGGAACTACTAAAGTTACAAATACTACTTCTAAACTACAATTTTTTTTGGTATAATGGAATAGAATGCTCATGTCCTAGTATGTAACTATGTATACGATGAATTATTTATTCCATCTATTCCAAATTGAAAATCATTTTTGGCTTTGCTACTATATGTGTATTATTACTTACAATTTACAACGGAAGGGAATACTAAATTATTGTACATACTACTACTTCCTTATCTCACATTTTATTTCAGCGATGACGCCAACTAAATGATGTATATGGTTCAGCATGCATGCAAAGGTTGTTTAAAATCTGATCAGCATGATCAAACACATACTATTCTAATATAATATACTATCTTATATCGTATTATATGTACATGCATATCATATTATGATGCGTGCTTATATATATGGTGATGTGTTTATCTTCTCTGATACATTGTGTGCACGGCAACACTAATAAACAATTGAGCGTCTATTACAGTACTACATACGCTCACTGGCGCCAGCATGCATGCTTGCATAGTAATTAACGAAACCATCGGGAGTTTATTAACTGTAATGACTAATGAGGACACGTACAATTATCCAAGCTACTATAGGAAGCTAAAAAGTATGCATAGGAAAAGATAGGGGAAGAGCTAGCTAAAGCATGCAAAATGTGGGCGCAAAAATAACACAACGAGCACTCAATGTAAACTTTACAAAACTAACCATCCTTGGGACCATTTAGCTATATATGGGGATCATGCTGCAGGTGTTGCATATATACAGATATAGATATACTTTGCTGCACCATAAACCAATAGTTGTAAATCACGAGACAAATCTTTTGAGCCTAATTAGTCCATGATTGGACACAAATTGCCAAATGTCTGAAACTTTGTCGAGTGCTTTTTATCGTAACACTCGGTAAATATATATTTTGCCGAGTGCCCTGATAAAAAACACTCGGCAAAATATAGCACTCGGCAAAGAAGACTTTGCCGAGTGTCAGACACTCGGCAAAGTAAGACACTCGGCAAACCGTTATTTTGCCGAGTGTCGCGGCACTCGGCAAAGTTTACACTCGGCAAACAGCGCCCGACCCGTGGCGGCCACCACCTGCAGCGATATTTTGCCGAGTGCCTAACGGCTGGCACTCGGCAAATTTTTTTTAATTTTTTAAATGTATTTTACCGAGTGCCCCCTGGGCATGGCACTCGGCAAAGAATATTTTGCCGAGTGCCCCACTTGGGCACTCGGCAAAATATTTTTATTTTTTTTTATTTTAGTTCCAAATTTTTTTGTGTAGCTTTGTGACAGTATTTAAAACTCTACTTTAAAGTTTGGGGCAATTTTGACTTTTTTTTGTATATTTTATTAATTTATTTCGTTTCCTCAAATTTTTCCGGATATTTCAAATTTGAACTACTGGTACATGGAATAATGGAATTCGGTCATCCCAAATTTGAACTCTACATGGGACGTCTGAAAGGTCTTTGTTTGGTTTTGGTAATTGAGTAACAACCTTAGGTGGACTAATTGTGTTTATGTGAGATACACAGGGAATTAGTCCACAGATGATTGTGTCATGAAGGAGCTCATTGCATATGAGACATGACATGGAGTTATGTGACCAAGGTGGCGAAGATCAAGATGAGGCTTGGCTTGATGGACCGGTTGCAAGTGTGAAGGGCAAGTTGGAGGCTTTGGAGCGATGGACCGCGAGGCGGTGAAGCTTGAGCAAGACTTGGCGCCGATGGACCGTGGCAATGGTGAAGAGCAAGTGAGGTCAAGATCGATGAACCAATACGGCCACATGATGATATGAAGTGGATCATATCATTTGTGATATGGTTGGTGCATGTGTTGCATCAACGTCGGAGGAGATGGAGTGGAATGCGCAAGGCAAAGGTATAACCTAGGGCATGTCCATTTCACCGGTCATAGGTGTGTAGAGAAGTTGATGACCGGGTTTAGGATAGATGGTCGTACTATCAAGAGGGGCAAACTTATTTGCATATCGGTCATCTAGTGCCACTTGAGCGATCTAACTTTGCAAACGTGTTAGGATCGAGTGGCGAGGCAAGTTGAGTGTCTAACCCTTTGAAAATGTTTGTGAAAAGCTAACACACATGCACATGGTGGTGTACATATGGTGGTGTTGGCACATTTGCAAAGGAGAAGGTGTTGGAGTTGGTGTTGATCAACTTAGAGAAGAGAGAAATGTTTTTCGGTGTTCTTTGGACACTAGGATGACTCTTAGAGTGGAATACTACTTTGATCCATTGTGAATTGGATCAAGTGCTTTAGTGGGTTGTGTAGCCCTCTGAGTAAGCTTTCCAAAATGTCCAAGATCATTAAAATCGGAGTTCGGAGCTAAGAGATATCACCGTTTTACCGAAGGGTGGTCTGTGACCGGACTCGTGACCACCGCGTCCGGTCAGTTGTGACCACCACGTCCGGTCAGTGTTTTTCATGGGCAAAAATGACCGGACGCTGCAGCGAGTCCGGTCAGTGATGACCGGACGCGTCCGGTCACTTCGGGAGCTTGCTGGAACCTCTCTGTTCGCTGTTTCGCTGCGACCACCGCGTCCGGTCCCATTAGTGACCACCGCGTCCGGTCAATACAAGTTTATACGCGCGAAAACTAGCCGTTGGAGCACGCTACTGACCACCGCGTCCGGTCAGTTTTGACCACTGCGTCCGGTCATCCCGAAAAGGACCCAATGAAGGGATAACGGCTCTATTTGACCGTGGGGTTATAAATAGATGCCTTGGCCGGCCGTGGCCGGTAGCTGAGCACACTTTGACCTTGGTGGCTTATGTTGTAGTGCTTGGAAGCCCTCTAACTCACTCATGCTTGATAGTGTTCATCGGATCGAGTGAGAGAGCGATTCTAGTGCGTTGCATCGAGAGGATTGCATCGAGTGGCACTAGGTGATCGTGTTGTAAGCCGGTGGCGCTTGTTACTCTTGGAGGTTGCCACCTCCTTGACGGCTTGGTGGCTTGCGACTCCGTTGAAGCACGCGTGGAGATTGTGCGTGGCTCCGGAGGAGGATTTTGTGAGGGGAATTGTGCTCACCCCGCGAGGATCGCGAAGAGCAACTCTAGTAAAGCTCGTGGCTTGGAGGATTCCCATCTTAAGAGTGGATGTGCGGCACCCGCTAAGGGTTTGACTCTTGATAGTCAATTAGCTCGTGATCCATCAAGTGGGTGTATCGCCACAACGGGGACTAGCTTGGTGGCAACCAAGTGAACCTCGGTGAAAAACCGTCGTGTCAACATTGTGTACATCTTCTCGATGGTTTGCTTTTGATTCACAAGCTTGTATTTACATTCATATACTTGTGCTTGTGTAGTTGCTCTTGTAACTAGTTTGCTTGTGTAGTTAGCTAGTTACCTTCTTGCTTGTGTAGCATAGAAGTAGCTCCCGTTGCGTGGCTAATTTGGTTTGTGTAACCTTGTTAGTCATATTGCTTAGTTTGTGTAGCTAAGTAATTTGCGCTCTCTAGTTTGGCATTAGTTGCCTTGCTATTGAGTATTGCTAGTGAGCATAGGTGGCTTCGTGCTTTTGCTTACTAGAATTGTGTAGGAGCTCCTCGGCTTTGCTAAAGTACTAGTGCATAGGTTTGTGTGACCTTGCTCTAGAATTATTTAGGAGAGCTCTTTCTAAGGAAAGCACCTTAGTTACATAATTAGAATCTTTGTGAGGTGCTTGTGAACTTAGATAGAGGGGTGTAGTCTTGGCTAGACCGATAGTTTTAATTCCGCATTTGTTTCGGTTTGCCGACGTGATTAATTTTAGAAAGGACTATTCACCCCCCCTCTAGTCCGCCATCTCGACCCTTCAATTGGTATCGGAGCCCGGTCTCTCATTTGTGTTCTTCACCGACCCGAGAGGATGGCGGAATATGGACTAGATGTTGATTGTCCTCACATGTTTGATGGCACACACTTTGCACGGTGGAAAAATTGGATGATATGCAATTTTAAGTTTATTTGCCCTCAAATGTGGTGGATGGTAGATGTAGGCTTTTCTCATGTGTTGGATGAAGATAATCTAACTCAAGCACAAGAGAAATGCCTAGATCTTGACATCCAAGCTACTAACATCATGTATAGATCTTTGGATGATAGCATCTTTGGTAAGATCATGGACCTCAAATCCGCTATGAGATATGGGCCTATCTCAATGAAAAGTATGGAGCTATCACCGATGATGACGATGATGTCAAGCCCAAGGAGGTTGCACATGATGATGTTGAGCATGACCACAACACGATGGTTGTGGAGGATTGCTCCACCTCATGGTCAAGTGATGATGATGATCGATCTACCACAAGTTCACTTGACAAGAATGGTGATGATGCATCAAGTGTTGCAAGTGATGTTTCTACCCCAAGCACACTTAATGGTGGCAACGTTGGTTCATGCTCGGGCCTTGATGATGCTACTACAAGCCCATCCACTACATCACATTGCTTCATGTCACTAGGTGACACAAAGGTATCAAATGATAATGTGATTGATCATGTTGATTCATATGATGAGCTTGTTAGTAGACTTGCTAGCATGAACATGTCTTTAGAAAATGAGAAAGCTAAAACCATGAAATTGGAAAATGAAAACTCATTTCTAAAAACCACAAGTGAACAACAAAAGCATCTACTTTATGTTACTACTTGTTCACATGAGGAGCTAAAATTGGCTCATGAGGAACTTAGTGTTGCTCATGATAATTTGGTACAAGAACATGCTTCTCTCTTTAAGATGTTATTAAAGAAAATTAAAATTAATGAGAGCTCATCACATGGATCAAATGATCAATTGCAAAATGTTACTAACCCTTGTGATGTAGGCAAGAACCATGTATCCACCTCTTGTGATGATTTATTAGATATGTCATGTTCTTCACATTTAAATGCTTGTTCTACTTCTATATCTTGTGAGACTAACCTTTTGAAGGAGAACAATGAGCTTAAAAGTGAAGTGAAGAATTTGAGCAACAAGTTAGAGAGGTGCTACAACTCAAAAGTCACCTTTGAGCACATGATAAAGACTCAAAGAAACGTTGGTGACAAAAGTGACCTTGGCTTCAAGAAGAAAATGACAAAGGGTGAAAGAAAGCAAGAAAAGAGGATGAAGAGGCTATTCCAAAAGAAGCTCTCGCATTCCATGTGCTATCGATGCCATGAAGCGGGACATCTTGCTAATGGTTGCCCAAATATTGAGAAGCTCAAGAAGATGAAAGAAGAAGAGAGGCTAAAGCATGTCAAGTGCTTTAAGTGCCACACTTGGGGTCATCTCACCTCAATGTGCCCAACCAAGCAATTGGTGAAGCAACAAGTAAAGCCTCAACCAAAGCCACTAGTTGAGCAAGAGAAGACACCCCAAGAGAAAATCAAGATCAACCATGGAGATGATGGTGACTTGATGAAGAAGAAGAAAAAGAAAACAAGAAGGGGTGGTAGAGCAAGACATCCAATGCAAATTCAAGATGCCAAGATGATGAGCAAGAATCAAAATGAGAAAAGAAATTTAACTCACATCAACTGCTTCAAGTGTGGAGATATGGGACACTTCACCTCGGGGTGTCCTACCAAGCTTGAGAAGAAGGTTCAAGCAACTCATGAGAGGCTAGGCAATGGGAAGCACAATATGAGCAAGGAAGAAAAGGCTCAAGCAAAGAGAATGTGCTACTTATACCGGGAAAGGGGACACATGGCTCATTCATGTCCCCTAGGTAAAAATTCTAAGCTCGTTTCAATTGTTGATACTAATATGCTTAGAAAGGATGACAATGGTACCTCTATGATTGCTATTGCAAAACATCCCGCTATTCATACTAAGGCAATGCCTAAGTATGTTGCACCTAACTTGAGAGGACCCAAACTTGTTTGGGTACCATCAAAGAGTGGATGATTG
The DNA here is from genome assembly GCA_038087645.1 of Saccharum hybrid cultivar R570. Lineage (NCBI taxonomy): Eukaryota > Viridiplantae > Streptophyta > Magnoliopsida > Poales > Poaceae > Saccharum > Saccharum hybrid cultivar. Next base: position 10,408,879 of record JAQSUU010000199.1, on the reverse strand, counting down.
TTTGTAGGTACCATCGGCATTGGAGGCTTGATTCAATTGGTTTCATTTTTTTCATCATATATTGAGTCAAGTTATGAAGCTCAATGCATATCCAATCCCAATGCCAAGTCAAAATAAGTGAAGTCCAAGTACTACAACATACAAGTGCAATGTTAAAGATTGTGGTGATTTATTGGATATATTTGATGACTTGCAAATATTCAAGTTGAAAGCTTACTATTGGATGATCATGAGCTAACCAAGGTATATCTTTTGTTGATCATTTCACTTGGGTGCATATGAGTTGATTGAATTGGATATATATATGCAATGTTGCTTGCTATGAGATGTTTGAATGGATTAAATGCTTCAGTAATCAAGTTTGAATTGATTTGTGTTGGATAAATTTATGAGATGACATTTAGTAAGTGGATTGGATGGATATATGTCTTGTGAAAGTATTCAAACAAGTTAGTTTCAAGTTTGATTCATATTTGATGAAGTATTGCTCAATGTATTGAAATCTGTCCAAAGTTGAAAATCTGAGCTAGCAGTGATCAAGTCTGAGTTTGGATGATCAAATCTACTTGGATTAGCATGAATTTTGGTATGCATGCTCTAGACTTATGTTATAAGATGCTGTACAAATTTCATGAGAATTGGATAAGAGATGCTTCAGCTTTGGAGTACATCTTGTCAGCTATAGTGCAGCAGTTTTCAGCATGTAGCAGTGGTTGAAGATTTGAGATCTGGTAGCAATCTAGATGTCAAATGAATCTCAAATTTTTACAGCTGCTAGATGACTTAGTGAATCACATCTCCACCAAATTTCATGGCATTTGGATCTGTACATTGGGAGATATGAATTAGTCTTTCAAGGGTACAGAATCTGCCAGAAAAGTGACAATTATTGGATTGATCTAGAGTCACTTTAAGTGAAAGGTCCTCAAGTTAGAAACATATTTATAAGTTTTTGAGGCACCTAAGTTTGGTTTTGAATTGATCTATAAGCATGACAAGAAATTAGTACAGGGGCATTGATTGTGGAATGTACTTAGTGTACAAAATTGGTACTCAAATTTGAAAATGAAGATCAAACTCAAGATGAAGATGAGATTCAAGTTCTAGTAATGATTGGAGATCATTTAGTAGAAAGAAAAGGACTTCAAGAATAATTCAAGGTTACTCATCAAGTTAAGTCCATAGATCAATCAATCAAAGGCAATTCAAGTAAGTGTCAAGGATGGTTCTTTGGAGAGAGGTCACTTCTCCCTGCTGAGGGGGCTTGCCGCCCATGGGTGGGTAAACCGAGCACCGGCTTGGAAGACTAACATAGAAGTGATGAATTCAAGGGATATTTGAGATGCTTAATTGAATCAATCAATAGGGTTGATCAAGAAAAGCAAGCAACACCCAAAAGAGAGCTAGCCATGGTTATAAAATTGGTATCATAAGTACTTCTCTCATGCAAGCATTGATCAAAGAGAAAAAGCAAGCCAACCACAACAAGAGATAATGCACTTTATTATTAGTGGTTCTCATTTCATATGGGTGAAGAATGGATTTCTCTATAATGATTGGTCTTCATCAAGCTTATAAATTGGTCTTCACATTGCTATTAGAGTAATGAATTGGAATCTACGTGACTATCCTCTACTCTAACATAACAAAGGTATCATTGCAATGTGCATGATCATTTCATCCCTTACTAGTATGTGATTAGTGCATATAGTACATGCTTACTAAGATCATGCATAACAAATGAAATGTTTAAATTCATAGCCTACCACTATTGCTTGAATTATTTAAATGATCTAGTGGTATGTGTATGAATTTGTTCATGAGCTAGTGAACCCAAGTACTTGATCTAGTTTGGATTGCTAACAAGTGACAAGTACAACATTGGCAAGATAACCCTTAGTATGAGGAGTGAAAAAGCTTGTCATTGGATCAAACCGGACTTAGAATCTTAGGCAAATCAACTTAATTCAAGTCATACTAGAAGCTCATGACAATGATATGGGTACAAGCACAAGACAACAATGCAAATGGATATCTAGGGTGTTTCAAATGGTATCTAGACTCAAAATATTTCTTCAATTGGTATTTACAAGTGGTGTCTAGATCATGATCTACAAGTGATATCCTACAAGTGGTACTCATAAAGATAGCAAATGTTCAAGAAAAGATCATATTGACAAATCCTACAAGTGGTTCCATGATAGAGGATTCTTCAAATTGGTATCACACCCTTATTCGTGGTATTTCTACACATGATATCATTTATACAAGACGGTGGTTCCACAAGTGATCCTCAACTTTAAGTGATCATCAAATAAAGAAAGTTCCCTCACACACAAGAGCTCAAGATTATCAAGTGAATGACCCATGCTATGACATAGGGGGAGGAGCCTCACCTAATGGTATCAAGGTCAAAGATCCTAAGTGGTATCTCAAGAGCAACATACAAGTAATGTCATTCCAACATGTGCGGTGATGTCCATCAACAACGCAATATTCAAGTCTCAACCATCTATCCCAATGCAAGCCTTGGCATCAATGAGAAGTACACCCTTTATGGAAATTGATGACAAAGGGGGAGAAGTTGGAACAAAGATATGTCAATATACCAAGAGAGAGTGGTTTGGGAATGAGTTTGGACATGGAGATGGATAAAGAGGGAGCAACATTGAAGAAATGAAAAGGATCAAAATTCTTGGACAAAAGAAGCACACGAGTAGGGAGAGCAAGCTCATGAACATTGTTTGGTTGCATTTGATATGTGCATATTCATGTGCTTGCTTGCATTGCATAAGTTTTATATTTAATATGCATGCTTGTGTGTTGTATGCTAGTTATAGAACTTGAATGATGATACGATAACTAGCATGCATAGGATGATAGCTAGACTTGTGTTTATCATGAAAAACTAGAACCTTGCTTATAATGTTGATCTCACGGGGTTTCTAGTATTTTTGATGTCTAGCTACTCATGATGCTAAGGATGATGGCAAACTTGTGATTTTCAAATGGTATCGAGCTATCAAATGGTATCGAACTACAAAAGTTTATTCTATACACCTTAGCATCACTTAGTAGTGCTAACCCTCCCATAAATTTCATATTTATGCATATGTGCAAGCTTAAAACCAAACCATTTGAGCACATATGTAGGAAGAGTTATCACTACCAAGTCGGATTTTATGGTGCTTATCCAAATCCTAACATAGAGCTTAAAATGTTGGATAAGTGGCATAAAGTCCAAAAGAACTTAATTTCCATATCTTTGTAGAGTTGTCATCAATTACCAAAAAGGGGGAGATTGAAAGGTCCTTGTTTGGTTTTGGTAATTGAGTAACAACCTTAGGTGGACTAATTGTGTTTATGTGAGATACACAGGGAATTAGTCCACAGATGATTGTGTCATGAAGGAGCTCATTGCATATGAGACATGACATAAAGTCATGTGACCAAGGTGGCGAAGATCAAGATGAGGCTTGGCTTGATGGACCGGTTGCAAGTGTGAAGGGCAAGTTGGAGGCTTTGGAGCGATGGACCGTGAGGCGGTGAAGCTTGAGCAAGACTTGGCACCGATGGACCGTGGCAATGGTGAAGAGCAAGTGAGGTCAAGATCGATGAACCAATACGACCACATGATGATATGAAGTGGATCATATCATTTGTGATATGGTTGGTGCATGTGTTGCATCAACGTCGGAGGAGATGGAGTGGAATGCGCAAGGCAAAGGTATAACCTAGGGCATGTCCATTTCACCGGTCATAGGTGTGTAGAGAAGTTGATGACCAGGTTTAGGATAGATGGTCGTACTATCAAGAGGGGCAAACTTGTTTGCATATCGGTCATCTAGTGCCACTTGAGCGATCTAACTTTGCATACGTGTTAGGATCGAGTGGCGAGGCAAGTTAAGTGCCTAACCCTTTGAAAATGTTTGTGAAAAGCTAACACACATGCACATGGTGGTGTACATATGGTGGTGTTGGCACATTTGCAAAGGAGAAGGTGTTGGAGTTAGTGTTGATCAACTTAGAGAAGAGAGAAATGTTTTTCGGTGTTCTTCGGACACTAGGATGGCTCTTAGAGTGGAATACTGCTTTGATCCATTGTGAATTGGATCAAGTGCTTTAGTGGGTTGTGTAGCCCTCTGAGTAAGCTTTCCAAAATGTCCAAGATCATCGAAATCAGAGTTCGGAGCTAAGAGATATCACCGTTTTACCGAAGGGTGGTCTGTGACCGGACTCGTGACCACCGCGTCCGGTCAGTTTCGACCACCGCGTCCGGTCAACTGCGACCACCGCGTCCGGTCAGTGTTTTTCGTGGGCGAAAATGACCGGACGCTGCAGCGAGTCCGGTCAGTGATGACCGGACGCGTCCGGTCACTTCGGGAGCTTGCTGGAACCTCTCTGTTCGCTGTTTCGCTGCGACCACCGCGTCCGGTCCCATTAGTGACCACCGCGTCCGGTCAATACAAGTTTGTACGCGCGAAAACTAGCCGTTGGAGCACGCTACTGACCACCGCGTCCGGTCAGTTTTGACCACCGCGTCCGGTCATCCCGAAAAGGACCCAGTGAAGGGATAACGGCTCTATTTGACCGTGGGGTTATAAATAGATGCCTTGGCCGGCCATGGCCGGTAGCTGAGCACACTTTGACCTTGGTGGCTTATGTGGTAGTGCTTGGAAGCCCTCTAACTCACTCATGCTTGATAGTGTTCATCGGATCGAGTGAGAGAGCGATTCTAGTGCGTTGCATCGAGAGGATTGCATCGAGTGGCACTAGGTGATCGTGTTGTAAGCCGGTGGCGCTTGTTACTCTTGGAGGTTGCCACCTCCTAGACGGCTTGGTGGCTTGCGACTCCGTTGAAGCACGCGTGGAGATTGTACGTGGCTCCGGAGGAGGATTTGTGAGGGGAATTGTGCTCACCCCGCGAGGATCGCGAAGAGCAACTCTAGTAAAGCACGTGGCTTGGAGGATCCCCATCTTGAGAGTGGATGTGCGGTACCCGTTGAGGGTTTGACTCTTGATAGTCAATTAGCTCGTGATCCATCAAGTGGGTGTATCGCCACAACGGGGACTAGCTTGGTGGCAACCAAGTGAACCTCGGTGAAAAACCGCCGTGTCAACATTGTGTACATCTTCTCGGTGGTTTGCTTTCGATTCATAAGCTTGTATTTACATTCATATACTTGTGCTTGTGTAGTTGCTCTTGTAACTAGTTTGCTTGTGTAGTTAGCTAGTTACCTTCTTGCTTGTGTAGCATAGAAGTAGCTCCCGTTGCGTGGCTAATTTGGTTTGTGTAACCTTGTTAGTCATATTGCTTAGTTTGTGTAGCTAAGTAATTTACGCTCTCTAGTTTGGCATTAGTTGCCTTGTTATTGAGTATTGCTAGTGAGCATAGGTGGCTTCATGCTTTTGCTTACTAGAATTGTGTAGGAGCTCCTCGGCTTTGCTAAAGTACTAGTGCATAGGTTTATGTGACCTTGCTCTAGAATTGTTTAGGAGAGCTCTTGCTAAGGAAAGCACCTTAGTTACATAATTAGGATCTTTGTGAGGTGCTTGTGAACTTAGATAGAGGGGGTGTAGTCTTGGCTAGACCGATAGTTTTAATTCCGCATTTGTTTCGGTTTGCCGACGTGATTAATTTTAGAAAGGACTATTCACCCCCCTCTAGTCCGCCATCTCGACCCTTCAACGTCGAATGCCAAAAAACCACACATCTCCGAAAATTTGAGATGATTATTGTATGTGGAGATGTGTGCGTTTTTGGCATCCAACGTCCCAACTTCCTCGAAACAATCTTAAATTTTTACCACACCCTCCACATGCGATAACACAACGTCTCGCTAAGTTTTGTGATTTTTGGACTTCATTTGGATTTTATATAATTTTAAATCACTTTCCCCCGCAAGTACTTCGACATGTTACGTCAACGAGGTGCTCAATATTTCATTTAACCTCTTGGATACGGCCTCAACATATGCTAAATATCATGAATATTAATTTTGAGATGACCGAATTCCATTATTCCATGTACCTGTAGTTCAAATTTGAAATATCCGAAAAAATTTGAGGAAACGAAATAAATTAATAAAATATACAAAAAAGTCAAAATTGCCCCAAACTTTAAAGTAGAGTTTTAAATACTATCACAAAGCTACACAAAAAATTTTGGAACTAAAATAAAAAAAATAAAAATATTTTGCCGAGTGCCCCGCCGAGTGCCAAAGTGGGGCACTCGGCAAAGTTTATTTTAATAAAAAATAAAAAAAACTCTTTGTCGAGTGCCTTCGGACCAGGCCCTCGGCAAAGGCCTTCTAACCTAAATTAAAATCTGGGCCGGCACACGAACCCCACTCCTTCCTCCTCCACTCGCCCGGCCACCGCCTGAAGCCAATCCATCGAAGAAAAAAATAGCAGCGCCCTCCCAGCGGAACTCGCGACCTCCGCCCTCCCAGCCTCCGGCGCCTGCTCCAGGCCACCAGCGCCAGGGTCCTTCGCAGCTTCGCCATCTCCTGCCGGCCAGGACTGCTGGCAGTGGCGGGTGCTAGGTGCCCCCAGATCCAGCAGCTTCGTCATCTCCTGCCAGCCAGGACTGGTGCCAGGTGCCCCAGATCCAACAGCTTCGACATCTCCTACCGGCCGGGACTGGTGCCAGGTGCCCCCAGATCCAGCAGCTTCGACATCTCCCTGGCAGTGGCGGGTGCCAGGTGCCCCCAGATCCAACAGCTTCGACATCTCCCTGGCAGTGGCGGGTGCCAGGTGATCCAGCGGTCTGTGGTGCCTACTGCTGCACATCACGGGTCATGGTAAGATCAATTTTTATTGGGATCCCGTGTTTATTTCAGAAAGCTACTATGGGAATAAATTATTTTAGTACCGCTGAATAGAGTTAGGACCTCTGCATTGCCTACACCCCCACCTCGTGAATGGATTTCAGTTCAGGTTCATTTAGGAGGTGCCATCTCCCTCTGTAGTCTGCACTTGTATTTGCTGTTGTTGTATTCGCCAGATGCAAACGGCCCCCAAAGCCATCTGATTTGCTAGCTGCTAGTACTACTTCAATAATCAGGTGTCTGAGTAGTAGATCGTGAGAAGGCAGGATCTTTTCCACCAGCAAAACAAAACACTGCAAAATTTACCGTAGAGGTGCAGAGCTAGGATGCCTGATGAAGAACTGAAACTGAAACAGAGCCTGAACGCCTGATGCCTGATGCCTTGCCTGGCAACAAATTTACCGCAGCAATAGTGCCGATATAAACAACCATATTTCACTTTTTCTCTAGCAAATTTTTAGATGAACATGACACCAATGATCAACAATGAATTTTTAGATGATCGAACATGACACCAATGAACAGCAAATTTTTATTTTTAGACCCAAACAGTGTTTAGGCACTATAATGACATACTTTGAAAGTCCATGGACTGAGATGACACATCATTAAAAGTTTATGGACCGGATTTGGACTTTACTCTTTTATTTTTTTTATAGAATTTGAGATTTTTCACTTGTTCATAGTTTCACCTAAATTGGCCCCCTCTATGTTTTGTCCAGGCTCTGCCACTACTGTTGACATGCTTTGTTTCCTAATTATACTAACTAAATCATGGATCTGTGGTTTCATCATAACCAGCAGGTTATCTTTGTGGTTGCCTGAGGCGTACAAGAAGAAGTAGCTGATTGGATCTTTGCTCGAAGACAAGCCGCAACATCTATAGGCGCCTCCTCACCAAGCACTCGGAGCCAGCTCATGGATTAGACTAAGGAGTATCAGGTAAAGCTCTCTACCACTTCCCTATAGATGTTGCTGCCTGTCTTGCATGGTGTACCGTACGACGTTGAAACGGCTTATAACGACCCTCCGTCCGACGCTATATTTGGGCTGTGGTGTAGTGTCTATCACGTCTGCTATCTAGCTGCATTATTATTTGATATATATATATATATATATATATATATATATATATATATATATATATATATATATATATATATATATATATATATATATATATATATATATATATATATATATATATATATATATATATATATACACAGCTTTAGGTGTTGGTCCAAATGTTGTTGTGGTTGCCGGCCTTCGTGCCGTTGTGAATGTCGGCCTTCGTGCCCTTCTTTTGCAGGTTTTGGAAACCCCCACGCACCCCCGCTACCGTCCTAGGATGTCTATGCAGGAAACACTTCCCCGGCCTTGTGGACTTGGGAGATGGGAAGCTGGAGCCGGCCTGGTCATGGAATAGGTATGCGAAAGCCATGGATGACGAGCAGGACAACAAGCAGGAGAGGGTTTTGGCGGACTTTTGGGTAAGGGTCTCACAACTTAGTGCAATACATCTCCATTGGTTATGTCTTTTATTGAAATAGTGAACGGATACATCATGTTTGTATGCAGAGGTATTTCAAGGCCGAAGAGGGTCGAGAGAACGAGGCAGATCAGACGGCACACAGAGCCTGTCAGAAGTACGTCGGTGACATGATTCACGAGGCGCGACTCCAGGCCCACATTGACTACTACAGGTCCATAAACAAACAACCCCTCAACAAGGCTGACTCAAGAAAGGTGGCGTTGACCAAGGAGCAGTACCTTCAGGTAGGTGAATAATATTGATTCGTTTTGAGATTTAGGTGCTGGCGACATGATTCACTTCATGATGTGTAGGTGCCGGCCTCGTGGTGCATGTCGTATAGATCGGCATGGGCGATGATCGTGGACAGGTACCTTGACCCGATGTACCTCGAAAAGCACGAGAAAGGCAAGCAGAAGCAGGCACTGAAGACCGGTCCAACTCACCACCAAGGCAGCCGCAACCTCCCAGCATTCAAGCGAGCACTTGTGCGTGATGTCATTTATCTATTCTAACGCTTAATTTGACCTGATTTCTTATCATCTTGCCGTCTCTCGCAGGAGGTGGCACACCCGGACGTGCCGGTGTCAGAGTTCTCAGCATGGGCTGTGTCCCACATGGGCCGAGTGAAATCTGGTGTCGTCTTCAACCCGGATGCCCCTGCCCAGGCTTACTCTGACCCGACCGTCCACGCTAAAGTTAGAGACTACGCGGAGGCGGTCCGGGCGGTCCATGGCTCAGATTACAATCTGAGCACTGAGCCCCTTGACACACAGACGATTGTGAGGATAGGGCAAGGCAGGAAGCCCGGGCGGTTGTTTATTGCAGATAGCGCCGACTCCTCAAGCTCTGCACCCTCTCTCTCCAACGTGAGGGCACAGAGCAGCCTTCCCATACGTGCATGGCCTACTCCAACACTGTCGCGGGTCGACGAACTTCAGGTCAGTTTATCCAATAGGGTCAGTTTGTCATATTCCAGTATGTTTCTCGCTGTTCAGAGGTATCTAGATGGGTGTGTTTTAGATTCTAACCCTACAAGCTGCAAACACTTCTCAGTTTTAGAAAATTGGGAAATGTGCTGAGAAATTATCAGGAGCTGAAGGATGGTACCTATTTTTCAGCGGCTGCATTTTGTTCTTCTGATAGTCAGCTGCGCCTAATAAAATTCCTCTCCACTCGACAAAATGTCAAATATTCGAGGGGGGCTGAACTGATTGAGCCAATAAGTCTAGTCCTTTGTTTACTACTCCGTATTTCTAGATGTACATGATTTGCTTGTGAATTCAACTTTCCATTTTGTGGGTGTGGATTAGATTAGTAAATCTAATAGAAATCATACTCTGACGTGGCACTGTGCACAAGCAGTAGGTATTTAGTAGAGCCACTTTTGTTGTACCGGGGCAAATACACTAACTGCACAAGCAGATCAGTACAAGTTAACCATAACCAGCCATTAATTCTTGTGATATTTTGATGATCAAACTATCATATAAGTACATAACCCAATTCACTACTCAAACAGCAATGATAATAACATTACACTGCAGGCTGAGCTGTCACAAACAAAGGAGACGACCGCGCACCTGACCGCTCAGTTGGAGGCCACGCAGAAGCAGATGGCGGAAATGTACCAGATCATGCAAACCATCGGGCAAGCATCGGGTGTCGTAGTGCCGTTGCCAGCTGCAGCTTCGGGTCGACACTTCACTCCTGTGAGTATGAAAGTTTAATGCCTTCGTGTTGTTCGGATTGTCGGCCTTCGTGCCATTGTGATTGTCGGCCTTCGTGCCGTTTGGATTGTTGACCTTCGTGCCGTTGTTTCTTGCAGGTTGGAAACCTCCCCATGCAGGGGAGGTGCTGTCGAAATTTTCAATTTTGAGTCTAACACTTCTCTTTTGTGCAGCCTCCGTCGGCGGGTTCAAACACTGCCGCTACCGCATCCCCGATGGTTGATCGCGTCAATCCTTCACCGCAGTCCGGTCCTTCAGCGCAGTAGCAGTCTCCGCCACTGGAGTAGGGATGTTGAACTTTGTGATGTTGAACTTGTAATAATAAACTTCTGTTGTTGAACTTTGCTGGACTTGTGATGGATTTTCGATGGATTATGAAATATGCGTGTACTTTTGATATATATTGTATGCTGGTGACATAGCTGTGATGATATATATATAGTCTGTTACAATGGATCGTAAAAAAATAAATATTATTTTTTTCAATCCTCGGGGTCTTTGCCGAGTGCCCATATCGAAGGCACTCGGCTAAGTATATTTTTAAAAAAAATTCAGCAAAACTTTGCCGAGTGCCCGGAACAGAGACACTCGGCAAAGTATATTTTTTAAAAAATTCAGCAAAACTTTGCCGAGTGCCCGGAACAGGGGCACTCGGCAAAGTTAATATCTGGGAAAAATAAAAAAATCTTTGCCGAGTGCCCATGTCGGAGACACTCGGCAAAGTTTTTAAAAAATAAAAATAAAAAATAATTTTGCCGAGTGCCGATCTATGGCACTCGGCAAAATATTCGTTAACGGTGGGTGCCGTAACGGCAATAAAACTTTGCCGAGTGCCTTTACAAACACTCGGCAAAATTTTTAAATATTTTGCCGAGCGCCCCGATAAAAAGCACTCGGCAAAGTATTTTTGCCGTGAAAAAAATTGCCGAGCGGATTTTGCCGAGTGCTACGCTCGGCAAAGTCTTTGCCGAGTGCAAATGGCTCTTTGCCGAGTGTAAAAACACTCGGCAAAGTCCCAGTGTCCAGTAGTGTTAATTACTAGTACTTCTTGAAAGTAAATACAAAGATATCTGAACTTCATTTAAGATGGAAGAGGGAACTACTAAAGTTACAAATACTACTTCTAAACTACAATATTTTTGGTATAATGTAATACAATGCTCATATCTTCTTGAAAGTAAATATAAAGATATCTGAATTTCATTTAAGATGGAAGAGGGAACTACTAAAGTTACAAATACTACTTCTAAACTACAATTTTTTTGGTATAATGGAATAGAATGCTCATGTCCTAGTATGTAACTATGTATACGATGAATTATTTATTCCATCTATTCCAAATTGAAAATCATTTTTGGCTTTGCTACTATATGTGTATTATTACTTACAATTTACAACGGAGGGAATACTAAATTATTGTACATACTACTTCCTTATCTCACATTTTATTTCAGCGATGACGCCAACTAACTAAATGATGTATATGGTTCAGCATGCATGCAAAGGTTGTTTAAAATCTGATCAGCATGATCAAACACATACTATTCTAATATAATATACTATCTTATATCGTATTATATGTACATGCATATCATATTATGATGCATGCTTATATATATGGTGATGTGTTTATCTTCTCTGATACATTGTGTGCACGGCAACACTAATGAACAATTGAGCGTCTATTACAGTACTACATACGCTCACTGGCGCCAGCATGCATGCTTGCATAGTAATTAACGAAACCATCGGGAGTTTATTAACTGTAATGACTAATGAGGACACGTACAATTATCCAAGCTACTATAGGAAGCTAAAAAGTATGCATAGGAAAAGATAGGGGAAGAGCTAGCTAAAGCATGCAAAATGTGGGCGCAAAAATAACACAACGAGCACTCAATGTAAACTTTACAAAACTAACCATCCTTGGGACCATTTAGCTATATATGGGGATCATGCTGCAGGTGTTGCATATATACAGATATAGATATACTTTGCTGCACCATAAACCAATAGTTGTAAATCACGAGACAAATCTTTTGAGCCTAATTAGTCCATGATTGGACACAAATTGCCAAATAAAACGAAAAGTGCTACAGTAGCCGAACCCAAACTTTTTCACCAACTAAACAAGCCCACGGTTGTAGTTGTAGATGTACGGCTGCCTAATTCAGGGTGGGTTCACTTCGCGAAAAGGAGCTGAAAAGTTACTGTAGCATCTTTCGTTGTTATTTGGCAAAATTTGTCCAATTATGGACTAACTAGGCTCAAAAGATTCGTCCCGACATTTACAGACAAACTATGCAATTAGTTATCTTTTTTATCTACATTTAATGCTCCATACATACGTCGAAAGATTTGATGTGATAGGTGGAAGAGGAAATATTTTGGGTTGGGATGGGAAAGTGAACAGGTCAGGTCTCACTAGTACTACACTGTTACCCTATTCATTTTTGTCGCTTCCTCTCCTGCCACGGAGAAGCCGTCTCTCGAACCTTCCAGTTCCATCTCCACTGCCGATCGCTCAGGGAAAAAAAAAGGAAAAAAATGCGCTCCCCACCCCCGTCTCCACCGCTCGCCCCGCTCGGCTTCCGCTCCGCACGCCGCCGCCGCGGACGCTGCCGCCGGCTCCTCTCCCCACCCCCACCGTCAGCTGCTCATATCGCCGGCGCCGGGGGCACTGCCCAACGCCGTCCACCCCTCCCCCGCCTCCACCACGAGGTTGCGACGCCGCCGGCGCCACCAGCCCGCCGCTCCGACCTGGCCGGCTCGGAGTCGCGCTGTGCTCCGCCTCTCCCAGCGCCGTGCGGTCCACCCTTCCCTCTTCTCGGCGGTGCCGGCATGACGCTGTGTCGCGCCAGCACGGGAGCCCCGCCGCGGCCAAACCCTACCGGCGCAGCCCTGCTGCCGATGCGCGCAACGCCTCCGACGATAGCAGATCCAGGTACCGGCGTCTCTCCCTTGCTCGGACCTCCATCTCTGCGTCCTCAGGTCGCCCTCACCTCCTGTTCCTCGCCCGCAGCATTGAGGCCAATCCCACAGGCGCACTGCTTCCTCCAGCGAAATCGCCTTGCGTCGTCTGCCCCTCCCTCCGTGCTCTGCCCAGGCCCATAGTAATGCCCTCTGCATCCAGCATCATATCGTCTTCGATCAAGGGACGCCATGTCAGCAGTAGATCTTTTGGTTTAGTGCATGGCGCGATTAAGGAGTAAGTTTGGATGTTCCTACTTCATGATAATTACTATCAGATTCGCATTACTCTGTTTTGTTTGTGTCATACTGAACTACGCTGCATTTTTGCTCTGCAGAATATACATAGTCTTGCTAAACTACGCTACATTTTTGCTCTGCAGAATTCTCAAACTGTGTTTATGGTCTGGTATATCACCTCTCAAGTATACTGATCTTAGTATGCATAATTGGGATCTTATGGGTGCCACTAGCAGTTTCCAAATATATTGCCTGACTTCCAAAAGAATATATTGCGCAGCAGTTCTCACTTACATATAATCATTATAGGATTGGCATCCATATATTGATCTTTCCACAGGTTGTTTATGATGTAATTTCTTGATGTTGGCTACCATTATATGAGATTTCATATGAATTCCAGAGTTCACAAATATTTTGTTACCAAATGCGGCCAACGGGCTATTTGGTGGGAAAACATTTAGACAGTTTTGATAAACACATACGCCTTCTGCAACACAATATTTCAAAGACTTGACCTCTAACATGTATCTTACAGTGACGGATTTTTTCTTTGCTGTCAACGAAGTATCATTACTGGATGAACCACTCAATACAGAACAATGTGCTCTGCAGCTTAAACATGTGAGTTATGAACTATGCATGCTTCAGACTTATGCTGATTATGCTGCTTCAAACATGTTTCTCGATCATCCAGTTATTTTTCTTGACTTCCACTGATAATAGGCAATTACTTTGCTTCACTGTTTCAGGACACATCTCTCTTGAGTCATTTGGAGCATGAAAATATAGTTCAGTATTCTGGAACAGATAAGGTACTGAACTCATATCTGTAGTCATGATCCTTTAGCATAGTTTCCTATTGTTCTACTTGATCTGTTTATTTGCCTACTCCTGTGCCTTTCCTTTTTTTGGTTCCTCAATTTTTGGTAATGGGGATTGATCTGTTTTTCCTTCTCAAACTGTTACAATTTTCTTGCAGAGCATGCCTCAGGTTCTAATTATTTCGATGGTGGTCAGGGGTGCAGAAAGTGCAGGTGATCTGTTCCTCTACAAAGACAAGAAGATGAATTTAGCAGAACTATGAATACTCATTCTAAGTTCGTGTTTGCCCTTTAGCTCTTTTATTTCTCTGTATGTATGTCACACAGAACAAGATGCTCGATCTTCACATTGATCTCGCTGTGCCCAACGACTCAGCTACTCAAACACTATAGAAACAGGCCGACAACATGTGTTGCCAGCAACTCTTGGACTCCCGCTAGCCAATTGACACCAACGTAAGTTCACACACCCTACAAGGAACTTTTTCAGAAAAATCAAACCCGACATTGTTAGTTCTACCCCAAGGTATTCATGCTACATACCCTATGCCTCGCCTCACATATCATGTGTGATATTCTCCCCAATGTATTTACTATTATATAGTCAAACATCTTACTGAAAATCGTTATAACTGCAAGTGTATAACACACTTTTATGACACTTACTGCCACCGAAACACATATTCCCATCCACTGTTTGTATTAAACTGCACACATGAATCTTGATGTCAGACTTCTAATTTGCTATTTTGTTAAATATTCTTTGACACTCAACTGCTTATATTGAACATTTACTTGCATGGACTGTGCATTTTATCCCTTTCCGCATTATGGTTCTAACCTGAGCTAGAGAACCTTCCTCCTCTTCCCACCTACGCTGCTCTTAACACCTTTCTGCATGAAACTAATTGAGCTCTACAGGATTTAGACATGTTCCAAATGTTCAAAACTAGAGGTCATATTTTCAAAGGAAAAATAGTGAAAGCATTTATTTTAGGTTACACAGTAACTGTCATTGCAAATCAGAGCCCATGTGCTGTTATGGGCACTGGACAAGCCATGTGTGGGAAATCCCGCTGTGGTGATCAATTCCCTTGCTCACGTGAAAGTATAATTAGAGTTCAGTTTACTATCTTCTGGATATAGTAGACTAAGATCCTTCTTTACAAAAATATGGCTAATATTTTGTACCAAGCTAAAATCCTGTCAAATATGATGGATTTATTCCTCTATATAACGGCAACCACAAAATATATACTAACATTTCCTTTCCCAACAATTTTGATTGCAGGAAGGTGTCAACTGCATATCATGTTTGTTCACTGCCTGATCCCAGATATCAGCATCAACCTACGACTAAAACTCCATTCTTATCATATATAAAAAATTGTATGATCACAACTACTAGCTACAGTTACTCTGAACTAACTAAACCTTCATACTTTTACTGATAATCCTTATTTTGTAATGTACAATTGTCCTCTCACGTCTCACACCCTCCACTTTGTCATCACCAGTCCACTTAAACACATTTGAATCCGTTCCCCTGGAACGGTTCGTATTATTACGTCGTGACTACAACCACTCGCCCGCAGCAACGCCCGGGGAGCTGACTAGTTTTATTACACATTTTAGGCAAGACTTTGGACTTACCATAGGATAGGACCACCCCACCCTATAAATATAAAGGAACAAGGCCAATTGAGGGAGATGTATGCATGTATGTATGATAAAAAAACATACAAACCTTACTACTTTTATTCCACCGAACCTGAACACTTTTCCAACCCTATTTTTTGTCCTCCCCTCGTCTCCATAGCGATTTGAGGTGTTCGAAGTAGTTACTGACCATTGAACAACCCTAGATGCTGCAACCCCCAACGGGGTCCCTCCTATGCTGGTGTTCACAGGTTTTCCACCAATTTTGGATGGTCTGGTATTACAAACCGTATGATCCGGTTTTCACGAGTTCGTAGCAAGTTCACATCTGTTGTTCACGCGTAACGAGTTCGTACCAACAGATCTCGGTTCCCAAGTGAGATTTAAAACCTACAACACCCGCCATTGAAAGGGGAGGAACAGAAAAGGTGCAAGTTATAAGGTGTTGCACAGGACACAATGTATAGAGCTTTCATTTTACTTGTCATTTTTTTTCTTTTTGTTTTCCAGCCAGTTCTAGGAGAATATAAATTAACTAATCTTATACTCTTATAAAACAAAATCTCACTAGCTACTTATCTCAACATGTAAGCTATCAAACTAGACAATGCATTATCACATAGAATTAAAATCCACTATACAAAAACCTCACTAGCTATTTATCTCAACATGCAAGTTGTTTAACTAAGCAATGCACTATCATATACAATTAAAATTCACTAGCACATGCAATGTCCACGACAGCAAGACAAAAACATTTTATTGTCTGCAATTTCCGCGGCAACTCGCGGTGTACGCTTCTAGTATAAATTAGTCTAATCGCCCTTTCAATTCTAACATAATGGAATAGAACATGCACCTAATTCAACCTCTAGAAATAAATAAAAATTGCATGATGCGTTACTGCCAGGTATTTGTTTTCTGATATATCTATTGCAAGGATGCCAGCTTAAACATGTTGCATTCACTTTTTTAAAAAAATAAAAAGGTATACACACTTGCCGTTTCCTACTTATAGTACTAGCTTTTGCTAGTATAGTTTTCTCCTATTGATTCTTATTACTGACAAAAAATAAATAAATTAACTAGATCTAAACTGTGAGAATGCATGCATTCAAGCTATGCAAGAGCATCCAGAACCAAATAAAATGTGCATTTTTTACTCACGTGTCTATTGAAACTGATTTATACATGCACACATGCTAGTGCTAGTGTGCACATCAATCATTCGGGCGTGGAAGACTATACCTAGAAAAAGTCCAAAAATACACATAAAGATAACGTCTGTCAGAGCACAACGTAAAATGAATATACAGTGACACTACTGTAGCCAGGACAATTATTGGAGACAGCGCACCATCCTGCTGTTCAGGCAACAGTAGAAGACGATAATTGAAGACGCCGCACATATATATATATATATATATATATATATATATATATATATATATATATATATATATATATATATATATATATATATATATATATATATATAGACCAACAGTGAATACCGATCGAGCCATGCATGAAAAACGCCATGGAGTTAGGGGTTAGCTTAGGGCAGATGTGTGCTGCCGATATCAAATGCACATGCTACTTGCTCGATATACAACCAATTAAAATCCTGCCCCAAGTGTTCTCTGCATGTCCAGCTGATATACATAATCAGCAATTGGATGTTGGGTATAACATATATTCTCTACACAGGCTTGTTCGCGCGCGGACATCCAAACGAACGGGGCGTTTGGACGCCCACGCATGCAGTCCGTTCCACGTACACGCCGTTTCACACGCCCACGACACCCCGAACGTTACCAGCATCGAGAAAGAAAGGGAGGGGGCGGCGGATGCCCAGTGAAAGGATCAAGATGCCCAAGAGGGGGGTGAATTGGGCTTTTCTAAAAATAAAAGCAAGGAATAAATCCTACAAGCTGGAATTCACCCCTAGTGTCTACTTGTGTTCCTAGTGAGTCTACCGAAACAAAGTTTTGCACCCTAGTTTCCAATCCTAGTCTAGCATGGCAAGTCTAGGAATGTAAACAAGCAATGTAAGTAAATACGAGAAAGTAAATGCTTGAATGTAAAGGGGCAAGGAACACGGCGATGTTTTTCC
Organism: Saccharum hybrid cultivar R570; assembly: GCA_038087645.1. Lineage (NCBI taxonomy): Eukaryota > Viridiplantae > Streptophyta > Magnoliopsida > Poales > Poaceae > Saccharum > Saccharum hybrid cultivar. The sequence continues at coordinate 10,390,976 of JAQSUU010000199.1, read as the reverse complement.
GAGGTATCGGAGAGTCGCCACTCCCCACTAGTCCTCGTTGGAGCACCCGCGCAAGGGTGTCGCTCCCCCTTGATCCGCGCAAGGATCAAGTGCTCTCTACGGGTTGATTCTTCGACACTCCGTCGCGGTGAATCACCCACAACCGCTCACAAGATGAGTTGGGTCATCCACAAGCTCCGCCGGATGAACACCAAACTCCCAATCACCACCAAGCCGTCTAGGTGATGGCGATCACCAAGAGTAACAAGCTAGAACTCTCACTTGACCTCTACGAGCCTAAATGAGAAAGTGGATGCACACTTGTTACTCTCTAATCTCTAGTGAGGAACTCACAAGCTTTGATTCTCAAATCTCTATCCTCACTAGTGCTCTTGCACTACCTTGCACTTCAAAGGTGTTTATCAGCTGATCAAATGAGCAAGAGACCTCTAAAAGAGGTGGTGGGGATGTATTTATACACCCCACAGACGAAACGAACCGTTACCTGCTGACTCAGCAAAAACTCGAGCTGACCGGACGCGCCGGTCGTACTGACCGGACGCGCCGGTCGCTCGTAACGGTCAAAAACCGAAAAACACCTAGATGACCGGACGCACCGGTCAGGGGTGACCGGACGCGTCCGATCGTGCGTGGAGCTTACTGTACTGGCACCGGACGCGCGACCGCGTCCGATGGGTGATGACCGGACGCGTCCGGTCGTCTCAGGACCTTACTAGACTATGACCGGACGCGCCGATCACACCCAGGTCGCGTCCGATCGGGTGTTTCCCTTAAGTGACACGTGTTGACTTCTGACCACCGCGTCCGGTCCTCGCGAGGACCGCGTCCGGTGCTCAGAGCTGAAACCTCAGCCGCGGAACTGAACTGACCGGACGCGTCCGGTCATGCCGAGGACCGCGTCCGGTCACTGGAAAACGACCCGAAACTCTCCGCAAAGCGTTACAACTTCAACCAAGTTGCTCCCAACTGAACTTTGAGCTATTCTAGAGCTGCCTAGCGCCAAGTTTAACAAGTGTGCACCACACCTAAACATAGGACTCGCCTAGGTCAAGCTACCCGCTCATGCCCCCCTTTATAGTACGGCCAAAAGAGAAAAACGAAGATCCTAACGACTATTCCAAATGTCTCTCAACACCTCGACATCCGGAACTAACCGTCCTTAATCTTGACGTCACTCTTTTGAAAACCGAAACGATTTCCATCAAGGGGCATGAATACCATGGTGCCCAAAGCAGTTAAAACCTCCATGACCTAACTTACCAAAGTTTCTGCAAAACACACGTTAGTCATGGTAATAAAGCGTTGTCATCAATTGCCGAAACCAAACCTCGGGGCCTAGATGCTTTCAATCTCCCCCTTTTTGGTGATTGATGACAATACTCAGATATGAAAGATTTGAGTTGAGGTTTTTGAACATGCATGGTACACATAAGCAACAAGCAATTAAGTAGAGAAGTGAAAGGAAATGCTTATGTGTCCCAAGCCAAAAGAGTGTACTCATAAGATAAGACAAAAGGCGTTAGTACACAAATGGATATAGCTCATAATTTATCGGAGTAAGGCACGGAAGCACAACCTTAGAGCTATAATTAAAAACGGTGACAAGAGATAACACTAACAGGATGAAACATTAAGACTTAAGGTTTATCTCACAATGACATGTCACACGAATGCAATGACTGAAAAGTAAACATGATGCATGAATGTAGCACACAGGAAAAAACAAAAAAAAACAACTCTCAAATCTCCCCCTGAAACTACTCTCTCTCCCCCTTTGGCATCAAGCGCCAAAAGAAAAAAAACTAATCTAAGGATCTGATGGGGGGACAGACGGAGTCGTGTCGGGTGCCGAGGTGCGCGGAGTAATTATGAAGTGTAGAGAATCGCCCTCGGAATCTGAGCTATCAGGCTGACCCTCTGATGAAGCATGTGGCTGTGTAACTGTCTGGGTCTGAACTGCAGGAACAGGTACTGTCGAAGTAGTAATGATAGGATCCGTCTGAGTGACCTGAGCCTGTAGCGAGCCAGTAGCAGGAGGATCTGTGGAGGCAACTGACGAAGGTAGAGTCTCTGTAGTACCAGTTCCTGTTACTGGAGGAATAGCTGCCTCTGAAGCTGACAACCCTGAAGAAGTAGCAACTGTAGTATGCGAGGGCGTCGGCTGACCAGTCAACTCGCTGTATGTAGCACTGAAATCACCGAAAGGTGTGCCTGTCAGGAGGTGAGGGTGAGGCTGGTCTGATGGTGTAAACCCCGTGTGAATAAGAGTGAAGCTCGGGGACTGGAAAGACTGGGGAACCTGCCGCTGTGGAGATGTGAACTGGTGACCCGGCTGTCCCTGACTCGATGGATCAGAAGCTGGTAAAGTAGAAGTCAGGATGGAAGTAGGCGGAGGAACCCCAACCGTGACTAGGTGGCGCAGGAGGTCCAAGTATTGCTGCTGACTAGCTGCAGTCTGTCGCTGAATCTCATATTGCTGTCGCTGCATTTCGACTTGCTGCCTCTGGATTTCAAGCTGCTGACGCTGAAACTCGTCCTGACGAGCCTGAATCTGTGCAAATGCTGCAGCTGTGTCCTGAGCCTGTCGCTGTATTTGCTGTTGTTGTTGCTCCTGTGCCTGGGTCAACCTCTCAAGAATTGCCACCATGGCTGGGTCTGTGCGGGAGGCTGAACCAGAGCCACCGGCCTCGTGGTCGTGGGACCGAGGAGACCGGTACCTGGGGATGGGCTGGTAGTCCTCATCAGTGCTGTCAGATGTCCCATCCTCAGGAAGGTCAGCAGGCTGAGCGTCAAGATCTGCAAGCTCTGCCTCTGCAAGCTCATCAACTGTGGCGTCCTGCTCAGCTGCTGTCTCAGGTACCTCAGGTCGCGCACGCTGTCCTGGCACTGGGGCCTGATCTCTGGTAACTGACGTCCAAAGCTGACGGATATCATACTCAGGAAAAGCAGTGGTAGTATCTGATATCTCAGCTCGGATCTCTGCTGGCATCTGAATAGATGATCTGATAAGGAAGCAGATCCAGTGTGCGTAGGGCAGCTGACGATTACCCTTGAAGCCCTCAGCTATGGTGTCCTCCATCTCACTAAGTATGAGATCCCATATATCAAACCGTGTCTGTGAGAGGAGGTGGTGAACAACCCATAACTGCATCCGAGTCAGTCCCTCTCTGTAGCCAAGTCTGGGAAGAAGTGTGCGTCTGACAATAGCATCCAAAACTCTGGCCAGTGGAGTCAAACTGGCGGGCGTGCGTCGAGACCCTTCGCCAAAAGGCTCACGGAAGCAGGGTCGAACCAAGTCGGTAGGTGGCACTGTCCCGCCGTGAGGGCGTCTCGGAGGAGGAGTCTGACCATAACACAGCTGATGTATCTTTGTGTCAAAAGCTGGGAGTCTGAGAATCTCCCGCACTCTGCTGCTGTATAGGCGGTGATCGCGGCCTCGGAATGCAAAGTGAATGAAATCATGGGCAGGATCAATCCATAGTGAAGCATAAAACTCTCTGACCCATGTGCCGCAGTATGCACCTGTCCGTCCAAGAAGATCTGACAAGCCTGGCAGAAAGGACAGGTGCGGACGTAGCTGCTCTCCCACAACCTCGACTAGTGACTCAAGTCGACAGACCCTCTGTGGTCGGAAAGCAATACCACTGTCAACTAGAGCTCTGTAGAAATCCTCCTGAAGAGGGGTATAGAATCCTTCTGAAGCTCTGGGATCCCTCACAGGTGGAAACCACCGACTGACCTCCACGAACCTCAACCCCTGTACCTGACGTGCTGTAGCTCCCCTCAAGTCAAAGTGCTCGACCGGGGGTGAACCTCTAGCTCTGGGAGGAGGACGTGCTCCACGTCGCTGACCCTCTGGCCTAGGAGATACCTGAGTACGGGCGCGTGTGGAGCGGCGACGTACTGGAGACTGAGCTGGCTGCTCCTCTGTATCTGCTGTAGCCTCTGGAGCCTCTGTGGTCGCTGTGGGTGGATCAACTGACATATCCTCTGCAGCTCTAGTATCCTCAGTGCCCTCAGTGGCCTCTGTGCCGAGCTGTCGACCTTCAAGATGAAAGCGACGCTCGCCTATGTGTATGCCACTGCTCCTGCCATCTCTCTCTGCCTGCTCTGCTGCATCTGCTATGGCCTGAGCAATCTCTGCCTCTGTGAGTGTCTTCTTCTTCTTTCTGGCCAAGACCTTGACACGCTTCCCACGTGCAATATCAGACCGACGAGGGGGACTGTCGTTCCCGTCACCAGGAGCACCACCGGCGTTCTTGCAACGCACCATACTGACACAGTGACTGAGAACCTCTGTAAGATGATGAACTGTCACTCAAGAGGCTTGGCCTCAATCCGTATCCGCAGGCTTGGCCTCGGATTTAGCAAACAGATCTCACCCGACACCCGGACAGACTCGCTGCAACGACGGAATAGAGAGATCTACTATAAGCACATATACGACTAAAAGGTACGAAAACCCTAGAGAAAGCAAGCATATGTGATACGATGAGAATAGAGACGTGAAGCTACCTCGGATCGACGAGACGACGGTGACAAGATGAGGTGACCTAGATCGCGAGATTTCCCGAATCCACCGGACGAACGAACGAACGAACGACGAACCCTAGGGTTAGGGTTAGGGTTAGGGTAGATTGATGGAAAACGATCGAGGGCAAGCACGAGTCGTACCAATGTCGGAGATGAAGCTGGCTTGCAGGAGCGCGGCTCACCGGCGGTGGTGGCGCGGTCGGGCGACGGCGGAGCTGCGGGCGGCGCGGGAGCAGGCGGCGCGGAAGCGGCAGCGAGCCGTGCGCGAGCGATGAGCGCGTGCGGGCGAGGAAGGGGCGGCGCGTGCTCGACCGGAGGTCGCCGGCGGCCGGGAAGAAGCTGAGGAGCCGGCGGAGACGGCGAGTCGGCGGATAGGGACAAGGCGGCGGCGGAAGCTCGGGCGGGTGAAAAAGATTGGTCGGGGACGAATCGGTTTTATAAGGAGTTAGATCCGCGCGACACGTGATGACCGGACGCGGTGGTCGATATGACCGGACGCGGTGGTGCAGCGTCCGATCATACTCCAGTAAGCTCCTGGAGTGACCTGACGCGTCTGGTGCGGACTGACCGGACGCGGTCTGAGTCCGGTCGATGGAAGTTCGGGAAAACATCGCGAATGACCGGACGCGGTGGTGGTAACCGGGACCGGACGCGGTGGTCAAACAGAGGCGCGTCCGGTGCAGCGCCCGATCATTAGATCTAGAGTTGGTCTTCTGGATGACCGGACGCGCTGCTGGACGCCGAGACCGGACGCGGTGGTGAAGCACTACTGCGTCCGGTGCAGCGTCCGGTGCAGCGTCCGGTGCAGCGTCCGGTGCAGCGTCCGGTGACTGTTCTTCGCCCTTCTTTGTTCCGAACTTCGACGCGACTTCTCCCAATCAGGTTCCAATTCAAAGAGACACAAATAAACACCAATTGGAACACGAAGTGAGAGACCTCACTCAAACCCTCAAAAATTTTAAAATAGATTGCCTTAGGCTAGTATTATTTTTAAGAAAATAGGCAATAAACACCCAAGGAGCAACGTATGGCCATGCAATAGAGTTTTTGAACCTTTAGGAGCGTCAAAAAGCTCTCTCTATCCATGGACGAACACAGAGGTTGCTCAAAGCTTAACCGAAAAGAAACGACAAGAACAACAACCATGCATATGCAATGCAATACAAGAAGGTAAAACTAGAATGCTTGTCAAGTTTGATCCACGGTTAGGCTTTTTCACTCCTCCAAGGAAGGGTTATCGTAACCGTGTTAGCCAAGCCCTAAAAACAGTGCGATAAAAATAAACATGGCATATTATACAATGCAATGCAAGGGACAACACACGCTCATTTTTTAAAGTTACTAGAATCAAGCACATTGAGCTCACTTCTTAACCTACAAAAGGTTGCCTCATCCAAAGGTTTAGTGAAGATATCCGCTAATTGATTTTTACTTCTTACACCTTCTAGTGATATGTCATTTTTAGCAACGTGATCTCTTAGAAAGTGATGGCGGATATCAATGTGCTTGGTGCGAGAGTGTTGTACCGGATTGTTAGCAATTTTAACGGCACTTTCGTTGTCACATAAAAGTGGCACCTTTTCAAGAACAATTCCATAGTCTAGGAGGGTTTGTTTCATATATAGGATTTGTGCACAACAAGCCCCCGCGGCAATGTATTCCGCCTCGGCGGTGGACAAAGCCACACTATTTTGCTTTTTAGATGACCAAGATACTAAAGATCTTCCAAGCAAATGGCACCCTCCGGATGTGCTTTTTCTATCAATCTTGCAACCGGCATAGTCCGAATCGGAATAGCCAACTAGTTGGAATCTAGCTCCTTTGGGATACCAAAGACCAATGCTTGGGGTGAGCTTAAGATATCTTAGGATTCTTTTTACGGCACTTAGGTGAGGTTCTTTAGGGCATGCTTGAAAACGAGCACACATGCACACACTAAACATGATATCGGGCCTAGATGCGGTAAGGTATAACAAGCTACCAATCATAGAACGGTAGAGAGTTTGATCAACCGGTTTACCTCCCTCATCTAGGTCGAGATGTCCATTTGATGGCATTGGGGTCTTGATTGGTTTGCATTCTTCCATCTTGAATCTTTTGAGAAGATCCTTGGTATACTTTTCTTGAGAGATGAAAATCCCTTCTCTCATTTGCTTTACTTGAAAGCCAAGGAAGAATGTGAGCTCACCAATCATTGACATCTCGAATTCCTTTGACATCAATTCACCAAATTCTTTGCAATAATCTTCATTTGTTGATCCGAAGATAATATCATCAACATATACTTGACAAATGAAGATCTCCCCATTAAACTTCTTGGTGAATAGTGTGGTGTCGACCTTCCCAATGGTGAAGCCCTTCTCAATGAGGAAGTCCCGAAGGCGTTCATACCACGCTCTAGGGGCTTGCTTGAGCCCATATAACGCCTTGGACAACCTATAAACATGATTAGGATATCTAGGGTCTTCAAACCCGGGAGGTTGATTAACATAGACTAGTTCATTTATAAAGCCATTTAAAAATGCACTTTTCACATCCATTTGATATAGTTTCATATCATGATGTGATGCATAAGCAAGGAGGATACGAATGGCTTCAAGTCTTGCAACGGGTGCAAAGGTTTCTCCAAAATCAAGACCTTCAACTTGAGAGAACCCCTTTGCAACTAGTCTTGCCTTGTTCCTCACCACTATGCCTTGGTCATCTTGCTTGTTTTGGAACACCCACTTGGTTCCAATGACTCTTGCACCTTTGGGATGCTCTTCAAGTGTCCATACTTGATTGCGGGTGAAGTTGTTCAATTCTTCATGCATTGCAATCACCCAATCCGGATCTTGAAGAGCTTCTTCTACATTCTTAGGTTCAACACAAGAGACAAAAGAGTGATGTTCAACAAAAGAAGCTAGCTTTTAGGATCGAGTCATTACTCCCTTTGTAGGACTCCCTATGATGAGATCTTGTGGATGTGCTTGAAGTAGTGGTGAATTTCTTTTATCAATCACTTGAGGAGGTGGATGAGGAGCATCAACATCTTGAGCTTGTGCCTCGGATTGTTCATGAGAGACATGAGTGTCTTCATTTTCAACTCTCTCATTCTTGTTATCATCTTGAGGCACACGTGATGAAGATGGTGGATCAACAATTTGTACATCGTCATCATCATCTTTTGGCTTGATGTCTCCCACGGGCATGTTCTTCATGGCCTCCCTCAAGGGTTCATCACCTACATCATCACAATTCTCAATTGCTCCTTGGGAGCCATTAGATTCATCAAATTCCACATCATATGTTTCTTCAACCAAACCGGTGGCATGGTTAAATACTCTATATGCTTTGGACTTTGATGAGTAACCAACAAGAAAGCCAATATCACAACGTCTTTGAAACTTCCCTAGGTGTTGACGCTTCTTGTAGATGTAACATTTGCAACCAAACACCCGGAAGAAGGAAACGTCCGGCTTCTTGCCATTTAGCAACTCATAGGGGGTCTTGCCAAGAAACTTTTGTAGGAAGAGGCGATTTGAAGCATAGCATGCGGTGTTGATTGCCTCGGCCCACAACTTCTCCGGAGTGTTGTACTCATCTAGCATTGTTCTTGCAAGGGTGATCAAAGTTCGGTTCTTTCTCTCAACTACACCATTTTGTTGAGGAGTGTAGGTTGAAGACACCTCATGCTTGATTCCAATTTCATCACAATAAGCTTCAATGTTGGTGTTGTCAAATTCTTTCCCATTGTCACTTCTAATCTTCTTTATCTTGACTTCAAATTCATTTTGAGCTCTCTTTGCAAACTTCTTGAAGCAATTTGCCACTTCGGATTTGTCATGAAGGAAGAAAGTCCATGTATACCTTGAGTAGTCATCCACTATCACAAGACAATAGAGATTACCACCCAAGCTCTTGTATGTTGTAGGCCCAAACAAATCCATGTGAAGAAGTTCTAACACCCTTGAGGTTGACATGAAAGCTTTGGTTGGATGAGTGTTTGCAACTTGTTTGCCCGCTTGACATGCACTACAAGGTTTGTCCTTTTCAAACTTCACATCCTTCAATCCTCTCACTAGTTCTTTCTTCAATAGCTTGTTGAGAGTGTTCATTCCAACATGAGCAAGCCTCCTATGCCAAAGCCAACCAAGTGAGGTCTTGGTGAACAAACATGTCATCAAATTTGCATCTTCGGAGGTGAAGTCAACAAGATAAAGATTATTGTATCTAAAGCCTTTGAATATCACTTGCTTGTCATCTATCTTTGAAACTTCCACTTCATTTGGTGTGAACAAGCATTGGAAGCCAAGGTCACAAAGTTGCCCAACGGATAACAAGTTGAAACTCAATGAAGCAACATAGAGCACATTTGAGAGTGAGTGATCATGTGATATTGCAATCTTGCCTATACCCTTGACTTTGCTCTTTGAATTATCCCCAAATGTGATCTTCTCTTGACATATACCATTCTCTTCAATGGTGGTGAACATACGAGGATCACCGGTCATATGTTGAGTGCAACCACTATCAATAACCCAATGAGTTCCACCGGTCTTGTAGTTCACCTACACACAAGAGATCAAGCTTTTTGTTTAGGGACCCAAACTTGAGAGGGGCCCTTGACTTTATCCACTAGTGACTTGGCAACCCATATTTTCTTTGGCCTATTCTTGTTTGGGGGACCCAAAAACATGACTTTCATCTTTCCATTTGAATCTTTTCTTAGCATATAATGAGCATTGAAAGCGAAAGGTCTAGCATGCTTGGGCAAGGGTTGTGGTGGTGGAGTTTTGCATTCATGAGCAAAGTGACCTTCTTGACCACACTCAACACATCTCTTTGGCTTGGGCTTTGACTTGCTTTGTTGTTGTTGAGCTTTTGCTTTCTTCTCTTGATTTGCCAAGTACCCAATACCACTTCTATCCATCTTCATTACGGTGTTCATGAGGAGCTCACTTTGCAAATGTTGGCCTCTTGTGAACTTGCTTAGGCCAGTCTTGAGATGCTCTTTTTCTTGCTTGAGCTTTTTGTTTTCTTCAATGAGTGACTCATTTGTTGGTTGCTTCTCAAGAGCCATCAAACCTTTTAGCTTCTTGTTCTCACTTGCAAGCTTCTCATTTTCACTGTTAATCTTGGCATAATCATCATGGTTGCTTGACTCAACCACACTCTTGCCTTTGCTACTAGAACCTCGCTCAATGCTTTCAATGATCAAGTCATCACATGATGTAGCTATATCACACTTAACAACATGGTTAGTAGCATCATGTGTCTCAAGAGCAAGTTCATTAGCAACCACAAGACTATCATAATCAATTTTTAATGTGGTATATTTGTCCTTTAGAGAATTGTGTCTAGTGATGAGCTCATCATGCTTCTTTTCAAGTTTATCATGTTGATCTTTAAGCTCTTTATAGGAGGTTTTGAGTTCCTTGAGAGTGGAAGACATCACTTCATTTTGAACTCTAAACTCACCACTAGTCTTTTGAATATTTTCAAGCTTTGATGAGAGTGATTCATTTTCATTTTGAAGATCATCATTTTCACTTCTAGTTCTTCTTATGATTTTAGTGTATTTGTTTAACAATTTTATAAGTTCATCATAAGAAGGTGAGTCATATTCATCATCACTATCACTATCGTCATCATCATCACTATCATGGTTTTGTACCTTTCGTTCACCCTTGGCCATAAGGCATAGGTGAGTAGTGGACGATGATGGTGAAGGAGGTGGTGAAGGTGGTGATGAAGATGTTGGTGAAGATGATGGCCCCATCACAAATGCGGCAACCTTCTCTTTCTCATCATTGCTTTCATCTTCGGAGGACTCACATGATGATTCAATGTCGGTGAGCCAATCACCAACAATGTAAGCCTTTCCTCCCTTCTTTTTCTTGTGGAACTCCTTCTTTTTGCCATCCTTCTTCTTGTATGGCTTGTTCCTCTTCTTCTCTTCTTCTTCATCACTTGAATCATTTTTCTTGCCCTTGTTTTTGTTCTTGTACTTGTCTTTTGGTGGTCTAGGGCATTGATGAGCTAGATGACCAAGTTCACCACAATTGTAGCAATCCATCTCCGAGATTGGCTTTCTCTTGCTACTTGTGAAGAATTTCTTCTTCTTGCCATCGAACTTGATGCCACTCTTGTTAAGCTTCTTTAACATCTTGGTGGTCTTTCTCACCATGAGTGCAAGTGATTCATCATCAACATCACTATCACTTGAGCTTTCTTGCACCATCATGGCTTGGCCTTTCATCTTCTTCTTGTCATGACTAGCTTTGAAGGCCAAGTCTTTCTTCTTGGAAGATGATGAGCCCTCTTCCGGAGTGATATGCATGTACATCTCATGAGCATTGATTTTCCCCAAAACTTGCGTTGGTGTTGCGGTGGAAAGATCACTTTGGTGAAGCACGGTGACAATATGTCCATACTTCTCAACGGGAAGCACACTCAAGATCCTTCTTGCAACATCCGATTGACTCATTTTGGTGAGCCCAAGAGCATTGAGGTCCTCTACAAGAACATTCAAGCGAGTGTACATGTCATTAGCACTTTCTTTGGGAAGCATCTCAAAAGAGTTAATTTTCTTTAAGGCTATGTGATAGCGTTCCTCACGCTCACTCTTAGTTCCCTCATGGAGAGCACAAAGATTTTCCCACAATTCATGAGCGTTCTTTGCATTACGCACGCGATTGAAGATATCTTTGCCTAAGCCCCGGTAGAGTGCATTTTTGGCCTTTGCATTCCACCGGTCGTACTTCTCCTCGTCACCACTTGGGTTAGCGGGATCCCTTATGGGGGGAAGCCCTTCGGTTGCGGCTCTAAGACACCCAACATCTATGGCTTCGAGGTACGCCTCCATACGAATTTTCCAATATGGAAAATCGTCTCCCTCAAAAGTGGGAGGTGGTCCTTCCCCATTTGACATCTTGCTCTAGGCGGTAAAGCCTAAAAGTAGAGCAACACGGCTCTGATACCAATTGAAAGGATCAAGATGCCCAAGAGGGGGGGTGAATTGGGCTTTTCTAAAAATAAAAGCAAGGAATAAATCCTACAAGCTGGAATTCACCCCTAGTGTCTACCTGTGTTCCTAGTGAGTCTACCGAAACAAAGTTTTGCACCCTAGTTTCCAATCCTAGTCTAGCATGGCAAGTCTAGGAATGTAAACAAGCAATGTAAGTAAATACGAGAAAGTAAATGCTTGAATGTAAAGGGGCAAGGAACACGGCGATGTTTTTCCGAGGTATCCGAGAGTCGCCACTCCCCACTAGTCCTCGTTGGAGCACCCGCGCAAGGGTGTCGCTCCCCCTTGATCCGCGCAAGGATCAAGTGCTCTCTACGGGTTGATTCTTCGACACTCCGTCGCGGTGAATCACCCACAACCGCTCACAAGATGAGTTGGGTCATCCACAAGCTCCGCCGGATGAACACCAAACTCCCAATCACCACCAAGCCGTCTAGGTGATGGCGATCACCAAGAGTAACAAGCTAGAACTCTCACTTGACCTCTACGAGCCTAAATGAGAAAGTGGATGCACACTTGTTACTCTCTAATCTCTAGTGAGGAACTCACAAGCTTTGATTCTCAAATCTCTATCCTCACTAGTGCTCTTGCACTACCTTGCACTTCAAAGGTGTTTATCAGCTGATCAAATGAGCAAGAGACCTCTAAAAGAGGTGGTGGGGATGTATTTATACACCCCACAGACGAAACGAACCGTTACCTGCTGACTCAGCAAAAACTCGAGCTGACCGGACGCGCCGGTCGTACTGACCGGACGCGCCGGTCGCTCGTAACGGTCAAAAACCGAAAAACACCTAGATGACCGGACGCACCGGTCAGGGGTGACCGGACGCGTCCGATCGTGCGTGGAGCTTACTGTACTGGCACCGGACGCGCGACCGCGTCCGATGGGTGATGACCGGACGCGTCCGGTCGTCTCAGGACCTTACTGGACTATGACCGGACGCGCCGATCACACCCAGGTCGCGTCCGATCGGGTGTTTCCCTTAAGTGACACGTGTTGACTTCTGACCACCGCGTCCGGTCCTCGCGAGGACCGCGTCCGGTGCTCAGAGCTAAAACCTCAGCCGCGGAACTGAACTGACCGGACGCGTCCGGTCATGCCGAGGACCGCGTCCGGTCACTGGAAAACGACCCGAAACTCTCCGCAAAGCGTTACAACTTCAACCAAGTTGCTCCCAACTGAACTTTGAGCTATTCTAGAGCTGCCTAGCGCCAAGTTTAACAAGTGTGCACCACACCTAAACATAGGACTCGCCTAGGTCAAGCTACCCGCTCATGCCCCCCTTTATAGTACGGCCAAAAGAGAAAAACGAAAATCCTAACGACTATTCCAAATGTCTCTCAACACCTCGACATCCGGAACTAACCGTCCTTAATCTTGACGTCACTCTTTTGAAAACCGAAACGATTTCCATCAAGGGGCATGAATACCATGGTGCCCAAAGCAGTTAAAACCTCCATGACCTAACTTACCAAAGTTTCTGCAAAACACACGTTAGTCATGGTAATAAAGTGTTGTCATCAATTGCCGAAACCAAACCTCGGGGCCTAGATGCTTTCACCCAGCCAGGGCTGAGAGGAGGAGACATCGAGGCGAGACAGCAAAAAAGTGAGGAGGGAAATGCAACACCCGATCTACCACTACTACACAAAATCTTTTGTGCAGCGTTTACAAATAGGTCTCAGAGGCGGGTAGCCTTTTTAACCGCCTCGGTTAATGCCTGGATTAACCAGACAATCATTTTTTATTAAACGTAACCGCCTCCTAAAATATATTAACCAAGGCGGGCCTTATAAAAATGCCTCTATTTTAGGAGGTGAGCCTACTAAATGGCCCGCCTCAGGAAAAAAGGCCGCGGCCCAAGAGGCCCAAACTAGGCCCGATATGTGTGACCAGTATATAAAACACAGGTTAGGGTTTCGTAGCAAGCCAACCCTCTTACTCCTCTCCCTCCCGAGCCGCCTCACTCCCTTCGTCTCCCCATAGTTGGGCAGCCGAAGGCGCGCCCGTACCTCCCGACGGTGCCCTCCACTCTCTCCCTCCCTCCACTCTCTCTCTCCCTCTGACTCCCCATCTCGAGCCCCTCTCCCTCCCCTTGCCCCTCCCTCCCCATGGTGCGGCGGTGCTCCTCCCTTCCCTTGGCGTGGCGGCGCCCCTCCACTCTACGCTCCTCCTTCTCCTCGATGGCGACCGGCGGTGGACTAGAAGAGGCGACGACGGTGGCGCGGTGGAGCAGGCGGCCACGATGACGACGGTGGAGTCCAGCGAGATCCGGCCTCGGGGCTTGCGGATTTGGCCTCGGGGCACGCGGATCTAGCCTCGGGGCTCGCAGATCTGGCTTCAGGGCGTGTGGATCCGGCGGATCTGGCCTCGAGGCGCGCGGATCCACCGACGGATCCGACAAGCTCGCCGACGACGAATCGAGGGCTGGCGCAGGCGAGGCGGCGGATGGATCTGGCTCGACGGTGGAGGACGCAATCTGGCGACAGATCCAGCGAGCGTCGGCGGCTGCCCGTGGATGGGCTTGGCGGGCCCGTGGGTGGGCTCGGCGGACCTGTCCATGGGTTTTCTCATTTTTTTGTTTTTCATTTGATTAACCGAGGCGGGCAATTGAACCGCCTCGGTAAAGACTTCATTTACCGTGACCTTTTCGCCGAGATGGTTGCGATGCCCGGCTCGGTTAATCGTTTCTACCCACCACAGTTAAGATTTGTGTAGTGGTGTACTTTTTGAAACATTCTGATGCAACACTTGCAACATACATCTGAAGGCAAATGAAACACTTGAAATATGCATATGAAACACTTGTAAAAACACCTGAAAACACTCGGAAACCAAGTAAAACATATGCAACATATAGACAAAACACTTGCAACATATGTGTGAAACATATGCAACATTCAAATAAATACACTTGCAACATACGTCTGGAAAAATAGCTGAAACATTGGGAACAGAAGCTTGCAACATACGCATACAACTATTGCAACATCCGCATGAAAGACTTGCAACATCCAGATGAAACTTCTGAAATACTGGAAACATACTCTTACAACATGTGTTTTCAACGCGCAATGTCACCTTGCTGCTTGGGCGAATCGTGGAGGTCGACGGCGGCGCATGGAGCTCGCTAGTGGACCTGCTCGGCGGTCTGGGCAAGCACCTGCTTGGCGGCCTGGGTGAGCACCTATGCAAGGTGCGCGAGCACCTGCTCGGCGGCTTGGGCTAGCGCACCCTTGGCGAGCACCTGCTTGGCGCCTGGGTGGGCAGCACGGCGGAGGCGGCCGCGGCGGGTGGATGCCGTGGTGCAGGCGAGCGACACGGAGGTCTGATGGAGCGGTGGATAAGGCCGTGATGGTGGAGGCCGAGTGCAGTATATAGTTTTTTTAAGGGGTGCGGACCAGAGTGAGTGGATGGATAAGATAGCGAGTGGGGAAGCAGCGTCCATCCGTCCCTGGACGCCGTCACGAGAGCATTACCATACGAGAGCATTACCGTTCTCTCTGTCTTTTCATAAAAAAACATTCTCTATATCTCCACAAGAAACTGAAACAAAAATTAAATAGGAATTTCAAGCGGGACTATTTGTGGGCGTCAAATGCACATATAAAATATTAAGCAAGCAATATGTATAGCTGTAGTAGTCGATACATTGTATCAGTACAACTGAAACGGATGAAATCATGCAAGCTTGCCTATGTCCAAGTCCACAGGTAAAGGAACAGCTTGAGAAGAATCCACAAATAGAAACGTGATTATATAAAAATTAAAGGGCTATAGCATTAGCAACAGCAGGGTTATCAATTGCAATAGATAAATGGTCATGTTCAAGCTCAAGATCAAGCAAGTAAGCAACTCATGCACAAGACGTACAATAATCAAGCAAAGCAGTGGAATGAAGACGGATCGGGCGGCCAGAAGCTGGGAAATTAAGCTGAAATGAAGCATGCATGTAGCAAGGACGACTAGTCATGGATCGCGCGCTCTTCCCCTTCTACTAGGGCACGGCCATAATCACGCCCTCGAGACGAGCAGCCGCCCTCTCGGCGACCGGCAGGTCCGGGGCGGCGATGCTGAGGAACAGGAGCAGGACCCCAGCCATGAGGAAGACGAAATAGAGCATGACGTGGTCGCGGTTCGCGGCGACGCCTGGGACGGTGGTGGAAAGGAGCCCCGCCACGCCCCACGCAGCGACGTAGACGGCCGCGTTGAAGCGGTGGCCGCGGAGGCGGAGCGGAGGGAGGAAGCCGGCCAGCTGCCGCTGGCGCGGCTCGCCGTCGCCGCCGTCGAGGAGGGCGGCGGGCTCGTCGTAGACGTTCTCCATGGCCTCCTCACACAGCTTTGACCAGGTAGAGAGGGGGGTTTTGGGATTCGTTTTGGAAAAAAAATTCGGTCCCAACAGAATTGGACGAATTTCAGGAAAATTCAGATGAATTTCGGACTCAATTCGATGAATTTTCGGATTGTGAAGCGTAAAATTCGTTTCGGACCTCACCGAAATGGACGAATTTCACCGAAATTCGGACTAATTCGGTCGAATCCTGTAACCTTAGAGAGGGGGGAGAGGGGATGGGTGGGATCGGAGACAGGAGGAGGCTGGGATCGAAGCTGGGGGAAGAAGAAGAAAAGGGCACGAAGAAACCTCGAATGCAGTGGGACGGAGTGATTCTGTATCATCATCAGTGACCCCCGGTGAGGCTAACCGGTGTGGCATATCATTTTAGAGAAAAAGCGATTTACTTTTCGAATCCCGTTATGTTTGTTCTCCGGTGACCGCCGGTGAGCAGCAGCAATGTTTTTTTTTTCTCTTTTCATCAATGGTCGTCGACGACAAGATAACGAGACGGGCGACGGGGAAAGAGCAAAGAGGCCGCCAAGACGATGATGTATGTTTGGGCTTTGGGCCGAGAGTTAATGATAAGGCCATCTACACTTGATCCAGAATGGGCCGACTGTTTCATGTACAAAATGAATCTGGTCAAGCCTATGCACGCGCTTTGCAGGTCAAACGGCCTGCGAAGAAAAGGTCACACCGGCTTCTGCATCTCTTCCTCTTCTCCGTTCTCGCCACAACCACCAAACACAAACTATAGAACGACAATGGAGCTCTATAACATCGTTCTTCGTCGTCCCTAGAGCACAACATAGTCTCGTTTTTCTGCTATGGAAAGAGAGGCGTGTCTATGACAACGAAAAAAAAAAGAGAGAGAAAAATAGCTACAAGATTTTGAAAACCAAATTTGAGTTCCACTTAAAAATATGGTACAAATCAAAATGATGTGAAAAGCTAAAAAAATATAGGTAGATATAGATATAAATATATAGAGTTAATCCTCTCACTAAGAAGATACCTAGAGACACCTACCTAAGCATATATAGATCTAGTTATATACAAATATGGAACATGTAATCGTGTAGACGATGGTAAAGGTAAACTAAAGATAATAACTTTGGCTAATAAAAGAAATCAGAGTTATTAGATCTCACAAAGCCAGATTGAAAATAACCTCGTCCAACACCAAGAACAAGAGCAAGACAGAGACACAGAGAACACGCGCGCGAGCGAGGTCTACTTACTTTTACGGTCCTTGTTAAGCTTCGCGGCCGGTCATCAGGAGAGAGCTGCCACACTGCCTAGCTAGTGCCCACTAGACGAGCATGCCATGCGGAACTCTCTCATCGGAGGCAGAACAGTGCAGAAGACGACATTGCAGAAGTAGCAGAACTTCTACAGTTAACCGGCGTCGCGATTTGTGAAGCGAAAAAGAGCTAGATCGGTGCTTGGAGTCCAGAGATGCTGTGCTCTGCTGAATCTGCTGATAAGCAAGCAGATCCAACGCCAGCGGCCAGACGACTCAGAAGACAAGCAACTCTAGAATGGCCGGCTGGGGTATCGTGTAGACAAGAGGTGGCTCTGCAGGCTGCTAGATAGAAACAAGCAGTCTTGACAGGTTCCAAAACCCGATCCAATGGATGCCGCAGCACGACGTGTCACGGCCAATACAAGAACCGGGCCAGGAGCAATTGGGCAAGTAATTAAGATCGTCAGGCCAGGGCTAACTCCGTCCACGTACGACAAGGCTTTCAATTGCGTAATAGCAACTGGTTCCTGCAACTGCAAGCGACGGGAAGGAAATACAGCCACTTGCGATAAGAAATATGCGGGGTGAAGACGACGACTTTGGACGTTTGGGATGGCAATCACATCGAAAAGTCGATTGTTTGGTATTGGTCTCGATGAGCCTCCAATGCACCTCCTCGGGCTTCACCATTTTCTAGTATCATGTAATAATTCATGAAAGGTAGTAAACTATAGTGCTATCATAAATAATTTCAGCGTCTGCTATTAATTAATTCATAACCCCTATTTCACTCATTCACCTATAAAACAACATATTATGTCCCTTGAAGTATTAAGATCGTCTAAATAACCCCCTGAGATGGTTTGAAGGTGGTTTTGCTTACAATATTACATATACTATAGTCCTTATTAAAACTTCTAATAATATTCAAATAAACGACCTCCTAATTTTGTAGGGTTATTTTGACACTGTACCGTGTGATACTGAGCTGAGTATTCATGCTTGCATGCATGCTCATTTGTTCCATCCCTCTCCCTATTTTTTCTAGGCTCACCCACTACCACATGAACAGGACACGAGCATGTTTCACCTATTCCAACTCATAGCACTCTTTGACGGTATTGAGCTCGTGCATTACGTCTACGCCCTTGTCATCTGACTCCTCCATCCTATATCCCTTTCGCTTTCTCCTCCTATGGTTACCTCAAAAGTTATCTCTTATAGCAGTATAACACACACAATAAAGTTGTCTACTATACTATAACAGGTTTACTGTAATTAATTCTTAATCTATTGAAAGCTACTACTAAAGTTTAAAAGTTTCGACAGCAACTGATACCGGCCCAGGCTTCGGCACAGATATCCATCTGCCATTTGACCTGGGTCGGCACAGAAGTGTACGTTTCACGGACCACCTTTGTTGCCCCCGCACCGTGTGAAAAGAGATCCTCGTGGCATCCGCCCCAAACTCACAGATCATGACACCTCAACAGGACCCTGATCATCCTTGAAGAGTACACTTTGCAGGTTTTGGTCACGGTGACCAGGGGCGGAACTAGCAAAAAATTTGAGTGATAGTCTGTTACTGATGGAATCTCTATAACTACACGAAAGAAGGTATATTTTGGACGTTTGGGATGGCAATCACATTGAAAAGTCGATTGTTTGGTATTGGTCTCGATGAGCCTCCAATGCACCTCCACGGGCTTCACCATTTTTCTAGTATCATGTAATAATTCATGAAAAGTAGTAAACTATAGTGCTATCATAAATAATTTCAGCGTCTGCTATTATTAATTCATAACCCTTATTTCACCCCTTCACCTATAAAACAACATATTATGTCCCTTGAAGTATTAAGATCATCTAAATAACCCCCTGAGATGGTTTGAAGGTGGTTTTGCATACAATATTACATATACGATAGTCCTTATTAAAACATCTAATTATATTCAAATAAACGACCTCCTGATTTTGTAGGGTTATTTTGACACTATATCGTGTGACGACACTGAGCTGAGTATTCATGCTTGCATGCAGGCTCATTTGTTCCATCCCTCTCCCTATTTTTTCTAGGCTCACCCACTACCACATGAGCAGGACACGAGCTTGTTTCACCGTTCCAACTCATAGCACTCTTTGACAGTATTGAGCTCGTGCATTACGTCTACGCCCTTGTCATTCGACTCCTCCAGCCTCCTTGTCATTCGACTCCTCTAGCCTATATCCCTCTTGCTTTCTCCTCCTATGGCTACCTCAAAAGTTATCTCTTATAGCAGTATAGCACACACAATAAAGTTGTTTGCTATACTATAACAGGTTTACTGTAATTAATTCTTAATCTATTGAAAGTTACTACTAAAGTTTAAAAGTTTCGATAGCAAAATCCTAAGACGAGTATGTATATTTTGAATCAGCGAGGCTACAAAACAAGGAAAGATGCGTCGTGGCCTGGCATGGACATGGCGGCCCGGTTGATCCAGCACAGCAACTGATACCGGCCCAGGCTCCGGCACAGATATCCATCTGCCATTTGACCTGGGCCGGCACAGAAGTGTACATTTCACGGACCACCTTTGTTGCTCTCGCACCATGTGAAAAGAGATCCTCGTGGCATCCGCCCCCAAACTCATGGA
This sequence comes from Saccharum hybrid cultivar R570, assembly GCA_038087645.1. Lineage (NCBI taxonomy): Eukaryota > Viridiplantae > Streptophyta > Magnoliopsida > Poales > Poaceae > Saccharum > Saccharum hybrid cultivar. The sequence continues at coordinate 10,371,212 of JAQSUU010000199.1, read as the reverse complement.
TCATGACACCTCAACAGGACCCTGATCATCCTTCAAGAGTACACTTTGTAGGTTTTGGTCACGGTGATCAGGGGCAGAACTGGCATAAAATTTGAGTGATAGTTTGTTACTGATCGAACCTCTATAACTACACGGAAGAAGGTATATTTTTTTAGAAACCCAGAATTTGAGTGGGGGCACTCCTTGTGTATTGGGTTCACCCCTGACGGTGACATCGTAACATAAGTGCTAGCGGTCATGACATTTTTCACCTAGACACGTAGGTCATTTAGTCCCGAGCTGATAGTCATTAGAGTGATAGACTCCTTTCTTTTATATTGGTTGCGTGGTTTTATAGAGAGATTGGAAGTGGCTCCATAATTATTGTTATATCAATTATTGCTTTTACAAACGAACACTGTACTAGAGCCATATTGGACGGCCAACTTTAAGGAGGTATCTTTTTTTAAAAAAATGAAACCGACAGGAGAGTTGTGTGTTATATTAACAAGAAGGAACTTTGCAGAGGATTTGAAAGAGCAATATGGGTGCTATACTGTAACAGGTTAAGTTTACTGTAATTGTTAAAATTTGCTAAAGTTTAAAAGTTTGGACAGCAAAATCCTAAAACGAGTATGTATTTTGAATCAGCCGTGGGTACCTAGCAAGGAAAGTTGCGGCCTGGCCCGCCATGGCCATGGCGGCCCCGTTGATCCATCACGGCAACTATTAACCAGCCGAGTTTCCGGCGGCAGATATATATCCGTCTGCCATTTGACCTGGGCTGGCACAGAAGTAGTCCATACCTACGTTTGACGGCCCAATTTTGCTTCCCGGCACCGTGTGCAAAAGAAATCCTCGGCTCCTCGCGGCTCTCCGTGAAACTGACCACGGATCGCAAGAAGCGTGATGAGCTGACTGAGCTCGATCTCATCAACAGACAAAGGATAGCTGCACGTACTACTACTTCTGCAAAGCCTGCGTTGCGTAACCCACGGGTGTCTCGCATTTGGCGCAGCAGCCAGCTCACCACCTGCCTGGCTGCCTCTCTGCCTAGCGTGCGTACACTGCGGGCTGTTCCAATCCAACGCCGCAACTTCACGACGAAACGTTCGATGAGCCGACAGATGATAGGAAAAAGTGAACCCCAACCGATCTAGTTTACCCCTCAACTATGAAACGGACTAATTTATTTTTGAACTTTGCAAAACCAGCCAAAGCACCCCTCCAGCGGTTTTGGACGGTGGTTTGCTACAGTAACAACGGGTTTACTGCAGTAACAGTGGTTTTGTCCTTTTCTTTTTTATTTATTCCGTCTGAATCTTTGAAAAATCATAGTAAATCATAAAAAAAATCATAAAATAGAAAATCCAATTTTGTTGGACTCCACATGAGTATATCTACATAGTAAATATATAATATAGTATGCTTTAATATAAAGTTTTTGTTGTACGAATTATTCAAATTAATTACAGTAAAAAAAATATTAAAATTTACAGCAAAAACTTTGTACTAAATCTATATTATATGTTCACTGTGTAGATCTACTCATGTGGAGTCCAACAAAATTGATTTTTTCATTTTGTGATTTTTTTATGATTTACTATGATTTTTCAAAGATTCAGAAGAAATAAATAAAAAATAAAAGGACAAAACCACGGTTACTGTAGCAACCGTCGTTACTGTAGTAAAATCACCGTCTAAAACCGCTCGAGGGAGTGATTTAACCGGTTTTGCAAAGTTCAGGAAGTAAATTAGACCGTTTTATAGTTGAGGGGGTAAACTAGACCACCCCAATAATTTTAGGGTCGAGTAAACTTTTTGCACAGATAATACTACTAGGAGAGTACGAGACGCTACAAAAGGTTGCGTAGCTCGGTCAGTGTTCCGCGAACAAATTGCAGGAGACTACGGCGGGCGTCGGCGGCTTGGCGCCGTGGCAGGGGCGCAGGGTTGCTGCCTCCCGGTCGAGGGGCAGGAATTCGCGGTGGCCGGGGCCCGGGGGCGGGCCGCGGGCCGCAGAGCCCGACCCTCCCACCAGCCGTCGGATCCCCGCGCCATCGGCCATCGGCCATCGGCCATCCCATCGCATCATGGCTCGCCCTGCGCCACCCTGCGCTGCGCTCGCTGCACACTGCCCGTCTGCCCGGCGCGCGCACCGATCAACAAAACACTCATCACGCGCGCCAGAGACAAGGCCCTGGTTAGGCCTTGTTTAGTTCGGTGAATCGGGGAGAAAAATATTGTACCAGAATTTTTGTAGCATTTCGTTTGTATTTGCTAAAAATTATCCAAATTTTGACTAACTAGGCTTAAAATATTCATCTCGCAAAGTACAACAAAACTGTACAATTAGTTTTTGATTTCATCAATATTTAGTACTCCATGCATTTGCCGACATTTTGATTTGACAGAGAATCTTTTTTTTGCATAGTGAAATTTGGGGAGAATTGGGGAACTAAACAAGGGCTTAGATGCACTTCAAAAGTTGAAATTTTTTTCACTCTCTCCATCACATCAATCTTTGGACCCATGTACGGAGTAGTAAATGTAGGTAAAAAAATAACTAATTACACAGTTTAGTTGAAAATCACGATATGAATCTTTTGAGCCTAGTTGGTCCATGATGGGATAATATTTGCCAAATAAGACGAAAGTGATACTATTTATCGGTTTGAAATTTTTTCACAATCTAAACATGGCCCAAAGGACAAAGGATGCGCCGGCTGGGCTAGTGGCTGGTGCAATGCAGAGCAGAGGACACGGCCGCGTACTACAGGTGCCTGCGCCCGCTGTTCTCTGTACTATACGCCACGCCCGGTGATCAGCCCAGCCGCCCCGCACGGATTCTGTTCTGTTCTGATCTCCTCTTGGCCGCCCGCCCCCGCCCGTGCTGTTCCATGTTTCCTTCCTCCACCTCCGTCCTCCGTCCCTCGGCGATCGGCGCCACCACCATTGCTGCCAGCTCGCTACTTGCCACTAACCTTTTCGGCTTTTCGCAGCCCGGTGTGGTGTTATACCTCGCTGACGCTGACAGCGCTTTCTTTCCAGCTGTTCAAAGTGTATAATCCACCGGGTGTGGTGTTATACCTCGCCGGAAGTGGAGTCACTGGAGTGTCAGTGAACATGACCGGAGTAGTGGACCGCGGTCAAATCTTGCCTCAAGGACCGCGGTCAAAACCGCACTGCACGAGGCGCGGTGCTGCCCATGCCATGCTGCATTCTGCGCGTCGTAGGAGTAGTACAAAAAACTGGGGCTACGTGCATGTATCGCTGTCACAGTGCGCTGCACGAACGCAGCATGTCTCTGTCCGCGTATCCACACCACTAGGAGCCCAGCCATAGCATTATAGCAATAGCATCGAGCACAACGGTGCAGCGGTGAACAGCGTTCATCAGGAGCCAAAGGCAGGCACCAGTCAAAAGACGCAGCGTAAACGAAAGCCCATGCACAACACTGCTGTCAAAACACAGCAGGATGCACTTTCCATGATACATACGGTACTGTTCCAAAAAAGGAGATGCAGCGAAAGTGCAAGGTGGCGCGTAGTTTACGAGCGAGCGCCAGGAGGCGTGGCAATGGCATCGCATCGGCATCGGCATCGGACTCGGCGGACACAGCCCACAGGCCACAGCCCACATGAGCGCAGGGCGCGGCACGGCGTACGGATCGGCCGCCCGGGTTAGCCAAGGGACCACCACGGCCACGGCGGCCACGTTGCCGGAACGCCGGCGGCCGCCCGAGGGAAAGGGCGCCGAATTTTTTACTGCTTTTCCGCCTGTTTTTCTACGCGGGGCGGGCGCCATGGATAGCTAGGTGCACATGGAGCACAGTGCCCGATCAGCGGCACACATGGAGGCGCTCCAGGCTCTCCGGCTCCCCAGTACGGACCGGCATCTCCATCAATTAACAGCAGGCGAGCGACGAACGGGCCGATGCTTGCAGGCGAGGTAGAAAGTGAAACCGGAACCGAACAAAAAGTTACTGCTGCCCAAGTGCGTGCATGACTGGATGAGTCGCTCAAGTGAAGATGTGCTTTTATCAGGGACACATGGGCCTCGTTTACTTCGGTGAATTGGTGAATCGGGGACAAAAACACTGTATCAGAATTTCTGTAGCATTTCGTTTGTATTTGGTAAAAATTATCCAAATTTTGACTAACTAGACTTAAAATGTTCATCTCGCAAAGTACAACAAAACTGTGCAATTAGTTTTTGATTTCATCAACATTTAGTACTCCATGCATTTACCGATATTTTGATGTGACAGAGAATCTTCTTTTTCGTAGTGAAATTTGGAGAATTGGGGAACTAAAAGGGCATGACACCATGATTAACACCAACTGCTTTTTTTCACTTTTCAGTTCTCACTCACGGCACAGGTATCGCAGAGCATCCATCTGCCACGGCAAAGAACAAACCAAGCATGCACAAAAGCTTTTTCCTTTTTTTTCTCACTCGGGAGCTGAGAGATCAAGAAATGTGCTAGTACAGTGGATTACAAAGGCAGTGTTTAGATCCCTTCAAGCTTCCAAAAATGCTTCCCGTCACATCGAATCTTTAGACGTATGCATGGAGTATTAAATGTAGGTAAAAAAATAACTAATTATATAGTTTGTTTGTAAATGTCGAGACGAATCTTTTGAGACTAGTTAGTCCATGATTAGATAAATTTTAACAAATAACAACAAAAAAAAATACTAAAGAAATTTTACACCAACTTTTACACCCTCTGAACACTAAAAGGATCAAACTGGAAGGGTAGCAAAAAAAAACGACAGGAAAGGCGGACAGAATTTACAGGAGCAAAACGGACGGGGTGTTTATCAATTGCTCGCAAAACTCTAGCCTCACAAAGCAAAATCAGCTCACTAAACTATCCTCCCAATTGTGTCTCTTCTCCACTCCAGATGAGATCCCAAACTAATCTCTCTTCAACATCCCAAACCCAAACTTCTCAAACTCTTTTTTGATCTATTTTCTTGCCGGACTGAAGAACCACTAGCTAATGTCGTCTACTACTAGCTAGGACTAATGATACTACTTGCGCTTAGTCAACCAAAACGAACGGTCAGTTACCGGCCGCCGCCAGGGTGGTGCTGCCGCCAGTCGGCGTCCTCCGGCCCAGCCCCGATCGCGCCCGCGCGCAGGCTGCGTCCCTGGCCGCGGCGTCCTTCTTGTCCTTGAAGAACCCGAAGACCGGCCGCGAGCACACCGGGACGTTGAGCACGACCGGCGTGGCGCGGACGCCCGCGGAGTAGGATCGGTCCATGACGCGGGACCTCGACCGCATCGACGAGTGCACGCTGCCGGCGGGGGAGCTGGAGCTGCGTTCCAGACCCTGGAACACGATCTTGCCTGACGCGTTCATGCGGGGGGAGTCCACGGAGACCACGCTTGGCGGCGGCGGGGGCGACGGAGACGGGCGGCGGCGAGCGGGACTATGCGCGGCGCGCGCGGGAGCCGGGGCGGATGCAGCGACGTGTGGGTGTGGTTGCGGTTGCGGCTGCGGTTGCGGCTGTGGCTGCGGCGCGTGGGGGTGGGAACGGACTAGGCGGATGCGGGGACGTGGGGTTGGGGTGGGGTCGACGGAGTCGAGGGAGTGGCGCGGGAAGTCGTCGTGGTCGTGGCCGGACGACGACGACGACGACGAGAGCGAGAAGCGGGAGGACGCGAGGGAGAGTGACGTCTCCGAGTCGGAGCTGTCGCGGAGGAGAGGCGCCGCGGAGAGGTCCGACGCGCGGCCGCCGTTCCGCTGGAGGAGCAGCAGCTTTAGCGACCTGGCCGCCGAGGAGTTGGACGCCCTCGACGGGGTCGACGCCATCTCCGCGGGGGACGCCGACGGCGACGCGGAGGCGGACGTGGACGGCTTCTGCGGCGTCTGGACCTTCCTGAGCCGGAGCAGCTCCCGCCACCGGCTGGAGCACGTGGGCGCCTTGGGCGAGAACACGTACGGGTCGAGCGCCGCCTCCGCCGCCGCGGGGTGCATCGCCCTGACCGGCTCTGGCGTGGAAGTGGCCTCCGCGACCAGCGCGGTGTCCCGCCGCTCCCTCTCCCTCACCCGCTCCGCCTCCGTCGCCGCCTTCTTCCCGGCGGCAGCTTGCGGACGGAGCGGGAGCAGCTTCCCGTCGGCGAAGAGCTCGTCCGCGGGGAGCATGGTGGCGGACCCGCCGAGGCTGAACTCGAAGTCGATGAAGTCTTTGGAGATCGCCGCCGGCTCCGCAGTGGCGGCAGGCTCCTCCACCTCCGACACCGCGGCGGCGTCGCTTGCGCCGAAGGACAGGCGCGGTGAGCCGAGCCAGCCGAAGGACATGGGCCCTGCGACGGCGGGTCCCGCGTGCACGTTGCTAGCGACGGCGGAGGCCATGGCCGGCGGCGAGGCGCATGCAAGGGCGGAGGCAGACAGCGTGCACTCGAGTACTGTACTTGGCTGTGGTGGACGCGAGGCGATGAAACGTGAGGAGGCGACAGGGACAGGAGTATAGCCCGGTAAAGAGCAGCGCGTTATATAGCCGGGCACGGTAAATTTCCTGACGCGTGGGCCCGGTGTACCGAGCCAGCCATTGGCAGACGGCCACGTGGCTGTCTCGCGGTTGCCCTGAGGGGTTGAGACGAGAGGTTAATCTGTGGTTAATATTTTTGACAGTCGGTAGGTGGTGGGTAATGGTGTACTACTGTTGTACTGCAACGCTTGTTCAGTTGTGAAAAAGTTTGGGTTCAGCTACTGTAGCACTTTTCGTTTTATTTGGTAATTTATGTCCAATCATGGACTAATTAGGCTTAAAAGATTTGTCTCGTGATTTACAACTAAACTGTATAATTAGTTTTTTCTTTTGTGTACATTTAGTACTTTATACATGTGCTGTAAGATTTGATGTGACAGATACTGTAACACTTTTTGGGTTCACTTTTAAACAGGCTCTCTCTCTGTTTCAGAGATTTTGGCGTGGTCTGTGCCTTGGCTATTTCCCTCTAAACACTAGCCTTGCAGGCAAATGCTGCTGCCCTGTGGTAATTAACAATTGCGCGAAAATTAGCTGAAAAGTTACTGTAGCATCTTTCGTTGTTATTTGGCAAAAATTTTCTAATTATGGACTAACTAGGCTCAAAAAATTCGTCCCGACATTTACAGACAAACTATACAATTAGTTATTTTTTTTACCTACGTTTAATTCTCCATGCATGCGTCGAAAGATTTGATGTGATATGTGTAAGAGGAAATATTTTGGTTGGGAGTGGAAGTGAACGAGGCCTCTGAGACTGCAGTTGCGCAGCTGTAACGTTCCCCCAGCTTTACTCGTGCCACGACAAGCAGGATCAGTGTCCAGTGACCAGTAGTGCCCCCATGTTGTCATGGAATAGGGTAGCTGATTCCGTGCTCGCAACCGCTGTACTACGCGCAGCTGCCGCGATACTTTCGTGCACGAATTTGGGGGCTGTTTAGTTACAAGAAATTTTGCAAAATTTTTCAGATTCTATGTCACATCGAATCTTTAGACACATGCATAAAGCATTAAATATAGATAAAAAATAAAATTAATTACACAGTTTAGACGAAATGGACGAGACGAATCTTTTAAGCCTAATTAGACCATGATTAGACAATATTTGTCAAATAACAACGAAAACGCTACAATAACGTTTTGCCAAAAATTTTGGCATCCAAACGGTGCCTTGGACGAATCTTTCGCAATTCGCTTTGAATCCACAACCTGCTGCAGCATGCAGATGATGGAAACATTTTGCTGTAACTGGCTTAAGGCACCGTTTAGATGCCAAAAATTTGCTAAAATTTTCAGATTCCCCGTCACATCGAATCTTTGAACGCATGCATGAAATATTAAATATAGATAAAAAATAAAACTAATTACACAGTTTAGACGAAATGGACGAGACAAATCTTTTAAGCCTAATTAGACTATGATTGGACAATATTTACCAAATAACAACGAAACTGCTACAGTAGCGTTTCGCCAAAAATTTTACCAACTAAACAGCCTCTAAGTCATGACCAGGATCTTGTTTACTTTCCTTCCAAATTTTAAATTTTTACACTCTCGACATCGCATCAATTTTTAGACGTATGCATGAAGCATTTAATGTAGGTAAAAAAATAACTAATTACACAGTTTTGATGTAAATCACGAGACAAATCTTTTGAAACTAATTAGTGCATGTTTAAACACTAATTGCTAAATACAAACGAAAGTGCTACAGTAATAAAATTCTAATTTTTTTACATCTAAACACCCAGAGTTTTTTTTTCGTCCCGTCCATCTCCATGGACCATGGTGGCGATGCCGGCGTGGGCACTGTGCAGACAGGCGTCCCGCTCCAAGTCTCGTCGGCGGTCACCTCTCGGAGATGGTTGGCCCCCAACAGGCAGGGCGGGCTCCGATCGCCACGATGCCTGCCGACCCAAAACAGTGCCGACACGGGCCACACGGCGATGCGAGGTGCATCGTTTGGCCGCGACCGACGGACGGACGGGTCCGCGGCAGTGGCATCCCGGCAAGTACAGCTCCGACGGGACGGGCGGCGCCGGCGCCGTGCGACCGAGCGGCTGACCACCCGTGGTGGATAGGCTGCTCGGCAAAAATTTTGGCGAAACGCTACTGTAGCAGTTTCGTTGTTATTTGACAAATATTGTCCAATCATAGTCTAATTAGGCTTAAAAGATTTGTCTCGTCCATTTCGTCTAAACTGTGTAATTAGTTTTATTTTTTATCTATATTTAATGATTCATGCATGCGTTCAAAGATTCGATGTGACGGGAAATCTGAAAATTTTGGCAAATTTTTTGGCATCTAAAGGATGCCGGTGAAGTGGCTCCAAAGTCACCCCTTAAATTTACTGTCATGTTACTGTTTTTGTTTCTTCCAAAGATTCGATGTAACGGGGAATCTGAAAATTTTGGTAAAATTTTTGGCATCTAAAGGGTGCCCTTGAAGCGGCTCCAAAGTCACCCCTTAATTTTACTGTCATGTTACTGTTTTTGTTTCTTCCAATGTGGGTTTCAGCAGCGGTAACGGCTATCCTATCTTATCTCTCGGGCTAAAGAATTTACTTGAACCGCTCCCCCGCACCTGCTCCAGTGGCGCCGTGCGACGCCCCACGTTGACCGCGCCGAGGGGCCATGGCACTGGCACAGTTGGGTGTGCACTTGGGGACCCACCTCTCACGTGACGCGCCACTAGCACACACCACAGCTCTCCACTCCATGGTCCGTGCTACAGTATGCTCAGCAGCCCAAAAGAGAAGTCGCTGGGCGTAGCGTAGCCCTTTCGGGGAGGACGGATCTGGTCCGTCGCATTCGCACGTACTATCCGACGGCTGGGGGAACACCCCCGGGCGAGCGCGGCACGTGACGGCCAGCTGTCTGGTCCCGCCCGCCGGGCCGCCACGTTGCGGCCGGAGTTAACTCCGACAGGCGCGGGCCGCGACGCGCTGCCGCCCCTCGTGGAAGTGAGTGGGGCTTTTACGGTTCTGCCCTTTTGCCTTCGCCGCGCGCCACCGAGGTCAAAGAAACTTGTGCAATGCAAAGCCTCGGCAAAAGTTGGGGCCTGTTTAGTTGCCCAAGCAACCCAAAAAAGTTTGCACAGTACTTATCACATCGAATCTTACGGTATATGCATGTAGTACTAAATGTAGACGAAAGAAAAAACTAATTACACAGTTTAGTTGTAAATCACGAGACAAATTTTTTAAGCATAATTAGTCCATGATTGGACACAAATTGCCAAATAAAACGAAAAGTGCTAGGCGAACCTAAACTTTTTCACCAACTAAACAACCCCTTGGTCACGAAAGGCTCGCTTTGGATTTGCCGTTCACGTGCTACGTGGAAAACTGCGGCGATAGTCGCTTTCTTCTTTTCCTTCCTTCCCTTTGTTACCAGAAGCAGCCTCCCAAGTCTCAAATCAGCCGCACCTTGGTGTTTGGGACTTACTCCTTCCCTTCAAAAAAAATCCAAAATCTAGAATTAACCAAGTCACACTTTGTAAATTTAATCAAGTTTACAAGAATCCATATTAACATACTTATGTCTCTAAGTTGATTTAATATAAAACAGATTTATTAGTCAGTCTAATGATATTTACTTCCAAGATAATGCATCCAAGTAATTTAGGACAGGACATTATTATGGGATACAACAAATAACACATATAATTATTTCAGATGATTATATTTGGGTTGGTGATAGATATTACTAATAGGTAGGAGTATGTTTGTATACCTTATGTTTTAGAGGGGGGAGGATTTGGTATCTTGAATGTTAACATTATTTATAAATTTATTTGAATTTAAATCTGTTTGGCTACTCATTAGAGATTCATTTTTTAGATGGAGGGGGTTGGTGCAATTTACTGCAACACCTGTGTTTGAAACAACCTGAAGTACTGAACTTCTGAGTATACAAACAGAAATCAGAAATGGTCTTTAAGTACAAAACACACAAATTAGTACAAGTTGTCGCAACAAAACACGGAAATAATGAACGAGTACAGTGAAGTGATAACTAAGTACAAGTACGTATAACACCTGCCATAAAATTGTCCACGGCCGGTCGTCCCACTATTGATGAGGCAAAGCAACCAAACGAGCAGGCAACTCGAGCTCCGTTTCAGGAAGGGCCGTGCGTATAACCTGCCAAAATTACGGAGGCGGCCAGGACGGGGCAATCTCTCGTCCCTCCTCTGACCTCTCCCGCCAAGAATTTTGGCTCCCCGACCTTAAAAAAAAAAAAGGCTCCCCGCCCCCCGGCCGCCGGTGGTCCCCCACGGGACGCCCAAGCGTCCGCCCGTCCGTGCCGCAATCATTTGCCCCGGGCAGGGAAAAGACCGCGGTGTCCTCGCGCCTGTCGTCTTCCCACGCGCGGCCACCGTGGCCGAAGACCGCTGGCCGCCAGGCCTGTGGGCCCCCACCCCCACCACGCCCGGATGTGGGCGGTCTGGGTAAAATGGAGTCGCGGTCGCCGTGGTACACGATGCAGAGTGGACGTGGATGCAGCCTTGGCTCGTTGGCCACGCTGTGTACGTACGGTAAAGGACGGGGACGGGCATGTTTGCGAACAAACGGCGCGGGAGTATTTAGGCCCTGTTTAATTCAAAAAAAAATTTACAAAATTTTTCAGATTTTTCGTCACATCGAATCTTTGACACATGCATAAAGCATTAAATATAGATAAAAAATAAAACTAATTACACAGTTTAGACGAAATGAGCAAGACGAATCTTTTAAGCCTAATTAGACCATGATTGGACACTAATTGCTAAATAACAACGAATTTTGCTACAGTGTCATTTTGCCAATTTTTTTGCAACTAAACCGACCCTTATTATTATTTGCTCCGACGCAGCTCTTGGCCTCTGTCGACCTATCGTCTTGCGACGGATCGGAAACGAAAATAGTAGTGCTCCGCATACGGCAAGCATAACGCCTGGATGTCTGGCTCCAGAACTGTGTCCGGATGCGCTTCCGTTCACTGACCCGCGCGCCCCCCTCAAGTAGAATCGAAAATAGAATTAGGGCCGTTCGGCTAGGCTGATAAGCCGGCTGAAAAACACTGTTGGCTGATTTGTTGTGAGAGAAAAATACTGTTCCGGCTGAAAAAACAAGCTGAAAAAGACGGATTATAAGTCGGCTGAACAGGCTCTATGTCTGCTCCACCCGCGCAACCGAAGAGCATGCTCGCCGCGCCCACGTCACCACGTGTTTGCGCCCCATGCTCCTAACCGCGACGTACGCAGCCATCTCCACCCAGCGTCCATCCCGCTTCGGAGGCAGCGTCTGTCCATACAGAGCTTCCTCGCTTGCGTTCGACGCACGCAGCTCCCTCGTCCCACGCCCATCGCCCATCCCTCGTTTCGTATAGATGATGCAGCAGAAGGCAGGATGGGGAGAGATACAATACTCGATCTACTTTTAAAACATCCAAAAATAACGGTTGCAACATACGTTTGAGGGCAGTTGAAACACTTAAAACATGCTTCAAAAACACTTGAAAAACACATTTGAAATACGCAACATCCGAATAAAACACATGCAACATATGTGTGAAATATATGCAACATCCAGATAACACACAGACCATGTGTAAGGTCCTAGATGGCTAGAGGGGGGGTGAATAGCCTATAAAATTCTACAAGCACCACTAAACAAACTTGTTAGAATAACAAATGGCGTAAAGCGAGTTTTGCTTAGCCAAAGGTTGTGATGCAAGCCTCCTATCCACAAGTCTAGTAGATTATGATCTCTAGTTCACACAAGTGCTAAGACACTAAACTTATACTAGTGAGCAAGCTAACAACACTAGCAAAGGCTACCACTAGAGCTAACACAAGATAATCTAGTAAAAGTAAATGCAAGAGATAGGATTGTGAATCTTATACCGACGGTGGAGTGAAGATGTTGCCAATCACCAAGATGATATACAATCAATTAATATTGACAACAACACAATATGTAGACCAATCACCGGGAGACAAGAGACACAATATTTTTGTTCACCCGGTGTTCACTTGTGCACCGACAAGCTACGTCACCGGTTGTGTCGACCAACACTTAGATGGTTCCTCGGTGTGACCCTCAAGTCACTTGCCCCTCAAGGCACGCCCCGCAAGGCACCGCAAGACACCACTCTCAAGTGAGGTAACTCAATGACACGCGCAATCCAATAGAGTTGCTTTTGGCGTCCCGCCGAGGAAAGCACAAGAACCTCTTACAAACAACCGGAGGTGGCCAAGAACAATCACCTTCTCTTGCCAACGCCTCCAACAATCTCCAAGCCGGCTAGGAGCGGTACTCTCCAAGAGTAACAAGAAATCCACCGGCTAAACCACCCACAAGTGCCACTAGATGCCCTCAAGCTATGCAATGCACTTTGGGATCACTCAATCTCACTTTTGATTTGCAATCAAGTAAGGGAGATGAGTGGGAGGAGATGCTCTAGCTCAAAGGATGTACAAGAATGTTAGAAATCACTAGTTACCTCCCCAAGGGCCGGCCAACGAGTATTTATAAGCATCCCATCCAAATAGAGCCGTTGCAACTCTACTGACCGTTTTTTTTCGGGACGACCGGACGCGCCGGTCGAAACTGACCGGACGCGCTCACCGCGTCCGATGCCCCAACGGTCACTGCGCCAACGGTCAAACCCCATGACCGGACGCGCCTCTCAAAACGACCGGACGCGCCGGTCCCGATGACCGGACGCGCCTGTAGAACGACCGGACGCGCCGATCCGCACAGCACCCGCGCCCGCGAAACAACGACCGGACGCGCTCCTCTCAACGACCGGACGCGACAGTGCCAGCGTCCGGTCGGAGTCCAGTAAGCTCCTTTGACGACCGGACGCGTCCGATCGTGTGTGACCGGACGCGCCCCGCGTCCGATCGTCCTTGCGAACCGCAGTTCCTCCTGGGCACCTGACCGGACGCGCCGGTCCCGCGATGACCGGACGCGCCGGTTGCAAACCCTAGCACCTGCGCGCCTGATACCGCGCTGTACTGACCGGACGCGTCCGGTCACACCGTGACCGCGTCCGGCGCAGCGTCCGGTCACCTCAGTGACCCGTTCGCCTCCGTTTCTTTTCCGACTTTCGGCGTAGTGGAAAATAGGCATTTCATTTCCCCGAAATCGCCTGAATCCCGCGCTCGCACGCTCGGCGGGAGGGAGAGAGGAACCCAAATCCCTCTCTACCCGCAAACCACAGTGCGACCAACGCCACCTTTGCAAATGTGCCAACACCATCAAGTGTACATCTCTATGTGCTTGTGTGTTAGCTTTTTCTCAATCATTTTCAAAGGTTTTCCAATTAGCTCACTAGGCCCTACATGCAATGCACTTCATGAATTCACCTAGTGGCACCCGTGCATCGAATAACCGATAAGACTTCCCCTCTTAATAGTTCGGCTATCGATCCTAAACCACTCACACCCTCTATGGTGTCTTGAGTGTAAAACAAAATGGCCCTATGGTTATACCTTTGCCTTGAGCCCATTTTGTTTCTCCAAATGATATGATCCACTTCATATCATCACATGACCGTCTCGATCCATCGACCTTGACTTCACTTGCTCTTCACCGTTGCATCGGTCCGTCGGCGCCAAGTCTCGCTCAAGCTTCACCATCGCATGGTCCCTCGCTTCGAAGCCTCGACTTGCCCTTCACCTTCACAACCGGTCCATCGAGCCAAGCCTCATCTTGGTCTTCACCATCTTGGTCATATGAGTCAATGTCATGTCTCATATGCAATGACCACCTTTATCTAAATCATCCACTTAGATACAAAGGTTAGTCCTAGGTTTCATCAATTAGCCAAAACCAAACTAGGGACTTTCAATCTCCCCCTTTTTGGTAATTGATGACAACCCTCACAAAGATGATTTTGATAATAAAAGTTTTGAACTTGTCATACTTGTCCAATCATTTTGCTCATAAGTAAAGTTTGGACAATTATCACAAGCTCGGTTTTGGTAGCATTAGCTCCCCCTACATATGTGCATAGAGTTTGGATTGAAAGCTTTGCACATATGCATGGATAGAAATGTTGGGAGAGTAAATCTACCAAAATGATGGTATGGTGTAAGAAATGGACCTTTGAAGCGTGATACCAATCGGAGTTGCCTTTTACACCATCCTTAGCATCATGAAGTAACTAGACATCCATCAAAACTCAAGAACCCCGTGAGATCAACATTATATGCAAAGGTTCTTGGACTACTTGTAAAGCTAACCACTTGTAAGGCTTTAGGCAAGTCTAGGTACCACATATAAACTATTCCTATGCATGCTAGTAGATCATTTCATCATCCAATTTCTATACTAGCATTGCACCACACAAGCATGTATATTGAATTTAAATATATGTGCAATGAGCAAGTCATATGAGAATGCACAAACAAATACAACAACTTTGTTTATGAGCTTGCTCCCCCTACTTGTGTGCATCAACAAATTTTATTTACCCCTTTATCAAGTCGAATCATCTTTTTCTCATCATAAATTTTATTTAATCATCTTTTTCTACCCCTTTATCAAGTCGAATCATCTTTTTCTCATCATAAATTTTATTTAATCATCTTTTTCTCTCCCCCTTTGTCAACAACTTACCCAAAAAGGGATCAAATTGTGGAGAGAAGGAAAAGTGTTTGATGGAGTAGATTGAAATTAATTCGATACCACATGTAAGGTTAAAAATTTTTCAAATTTGGTTTAACCTAGAATACTTGCCAAAGATATTTAATTCGATTTGAACCAAAGACAAGCTTCTTCACTCCTCAAAATAAGGGTTATCTTGCCTATGTTGAATTAAACACTTATAGCAAATCTTCTAGATTCAACACTAGGTTTACAAGCTCACAAACATGTCATATGCCACCACTAGATCAAAATAAGCATAGAAGCAATAGTGGTAACATATATCCATAAAATTCATTTGATTTATCATGAATGCTTATGCGTACCACTTATTATGTCTACATGCTCTATCAAGTCCTTAGCATAGGATGAAAGACATGTCAATCAATTTTACCTTGCAATGTCGAAGGAGAGGCATGTCAATAAGTGGGTGGGGTGCATTCAACTCATGTTTGAGAAATCAAGAATGTTCAATTCATTCCTTAGCTTGCAAAACCTCTTTTCATCAAGTGGCTTAGTGAGAATATCGGCAAGTTGATCATCGGTGCCAACACTTTCAATGGCAATATCTCTCTTTTGTTGATGATCTCTAATGAAATGATGTCTTATGTCAATATGCTTTGTTCTTCCATGTTGAACCGGGTTTTGTATCATCTTGATTGCACTCTCATTATCACATAGCAACGGCACATTCTTGAAATTGAGGCCATAATCCTTCAAAGTTGATGTCATCCATAGCAATTGTGCACAACAACTCCCCGCACTCACATATTCGGCTTCGGCGGTAGAGATTGCCACACTATTTTGTTTCTTTGAGGACCATGACACAAGTGATCTTCCAAGTAATTGACATGTGCCACTTGTGCTCTTTCTATTGATCTTGCAACCCCCATAGTCGGAGTCCGAATATCCTATCAATTCAAACTTTGACCCCTTGGGATACCATAGTCCAACATCTCTTGTTTGCTTTAAGTACCTCAATATTCTCTTTGCGGCCGTGAGATGACTCTCTCTAGGTGAGGCTTGATATCTAGCACACATGCAAACACTAAACATGACATCCGGCCTTGATGCGGTGACATAGAGTAGACTTCCAATCAAAGACCGATATTCCTTTTGATTCACCATTTTGCCATCAAGATCACTATCCAAATTGCCATTTGTGCCCATTGGAGTTGAAATTGGCTTTGCATCTTGCATTCCAAACTTCTTCAACATGTCCCTTATGTATTTCCCTTGACTCACAAATGTCCCATTCTTCAATTGCTTGACTTGGAGACCAAGGAAGTAGCTAAGTTCACCAACCATAGACATTTCAAACTCTTTGGCCATCATAGCACCAAATTCTTCACAATAAGCTTGATCGATTGATCCAAAGATGATGTCATCAACATATATTTGCACTATGAATAGATCATTTCCAATCTTCTTGGTGAATAGAGTAGTATCAACCTTGCCCATTTTGAATCCCTTAGAGAGAAGGAAATCCCTTAGCCTCTCATACCATGCTCTAGGTGCTTGCTTTAAGCCATATAAAGCCTTCTTCAACTTGTAGATATGGTTGGGTTTCTTGTCATCTTCAAATCCGGGCGGTTGCTCAACAAATACTAACTCATTGATGATCCCATTGAGAAATGCACTTTTGACATCCATTTGATATAGTTTGATATTGTGTGCACAAGCATAAGCCAATAGAATCCTTATTGCCTCCAATCTTGCCACGGGAGCATATGTCTCATCATAGTCAAGACCTTCAACTTGAGTGTAACCTTGAGCAACTAGTCTTGCTTTGTTTCTCACTACAATGCCATCTTGATCTTGCTTGTTTTTAAACACCCACTTGGTTCCAATCACATTGTAGTCATTTGGCCTTTCTACTAATTCCCAAACATCATTTCTTGTGAAATTGTTAAGCTCTTCTTGCATAGCCATGATCCAATCGGCATCCCTCAAAGCTTCTTCTATCTTCTTTGGTTCTATGGTTGACACAAATGATGCATGCTCACAAAACATAGTCAATCTTGATCTTGTTTGCACACCACTTCTAATATCACCAATAATACTATTAATGGGGTGATCTCTTGCAACATGTTGTGGTTGGAGTACTTGCACTTGATTGCTTGAGCTTGGTTGATCACTTGATGTATCTTGATGAGATGAACTAGCACCTTGATCTTGTACTTGAGAGTCACTAGCTAGCTTGAATGGTGAATTTAGCACTTGATCTTTATCATCATCTTGAATATCAATAACTTGCTTTGCTCTAATGTCCCCAATGTCCATGTTCTTCATTGCTTCCACCAATAGAGTTCCACTAACATCATCTAGATTCTCTTCTTCATCTTGTGACCCATTGGTTTCATCAAATTGCACATCATGGACTTCTTCTAGAATGCCACTTGAGTTGTTCCAAACTCTATAAGCTTTGCTTGTAGTTGAATAACCAAGTAGGAACCCCTCATCACATCTCTTGTCAAACTTTCCCAATCTAGTGCCCTTCTTCAAGATATAGCATTTGCAACCAAACACCCTAAAGTAAGAAATATTGGGCTTTCTTCCATGAAGTAACTCATATGGGGTCTTCTCTAGCAATGGATGACAATATAGTTTATTGATGTAGTAGCAAGCGGTATTGATTGCTTCATCCCAAAATGATTGACTCACATTGTACTTATGAAGCATTGATCTAGCCATATCAAGCAATGTTCTATTCTTCCTCTCAACTAGGCCATTTGATTGTGGAGTGTACTTGGCCGAGAATTGATGTCCAATACCATAATGATCACAAAGTTCTTCAATTCTTGTATTCTTGAACTCACTTCCATTGTCACTTCTCACTTTCTTGATTCTAATCTCAAACTCATTGTGAACTCTAGTGAGAAATGTCTTGAAGGTGTCAAACACTTCACTTTTGTCACTAAGAAAGAATACCCATGTGAATCTTGTGAAGTCATCCACTATGACAAAGCCATACTTGTTGCCGCCTATGCTTGTATATGTTGTTGGTCCAAATAGATCCATGTGCATCAACTCAAATGCTTTGCATGTGCTCATTGTACTCTTCTTTGGATGTGAGCTTCCAACTTGCTTCCCGGCTTGACATGCACTACAAAGCTTATTCTTCTCAAATTCAACATCTTTCAAACCATTGACAAGATTGTGAGTTGTAAGCTTCTTCAATTGTTTCATGCCAACATGACCAAGCCTTCTATGCCAAAGCCAACTCATGCTTGATTTGGAGACTAAGCAAGTTGTCAAAGAAGTTTCTCTAGCATTGAAGTCAACTAGGTAGAGATTCTCATATCTAAAGCCCTTGAATGCCATATTTGAACCATCCACACTAATAACTTTCACATCATCAACCCCAAAGATGCATTTGTAGCCTAGATCGCATATTTGTGCCACGGATAGAAGATTGAAATCCAAACTTTCAACTAGCAACACATTTGAGATACTCATGTCATTTGATATTGCAATCTTGCCCAAGCCAATAACCTTGCCTTTCTTGTTATTGCCAAATGTGATAGAATCAACACTACTATTATTGTCATTGAATGAATCAAACATTCTTGATGTACCGGTCATGTGTTGAGTGCACCCACTATCAATAATCCAATGCCTTCCTCCGGCTTTGTAATTGACCTACAAGCAAATCAATGAAGCTTAGGTACCCATTTTTGCTTGGGTCCTTGTAGGTTAGTAACTAGGCTCTTTGGTACCCAAATAGCCTTCTTCTTTGGGCCCACAATTGGTGTACCAACAAACTTAGCTTGCACACCCTTCACACCCTTGGTAAGCACATAGCAAGAATCAAAAGGTATAGCATTAACAAGGTTCTTGCTTTGGTTCTTTTTATTGCAATTATGCTCTAGGTGCCCAACTTGCTTGCATCTATTGCAAAACCGACCATTGCCCTTCACAAAGCTAGGCTTTGGAGTTGCAAAGGCCGACTTGCCTTTCTTGGGGTTGTAGCCCAATCCCTCTTTGTTAAGAGAGAACCTTTGGCTACCCAAGCACTTAAGCAAGCGGGCCTCACCACCATAGGCCTTGCCTAGGGCGTGAGTGAGCTCATCCACCTCTCTCTTGAGAGTCTTATTCTCAACCATTAGTGAGTCATCACAAGTGAAACCATCACTAGTAGTAGAGGTAGAGTTGGTGGTGGTGGATGAAGAGCTACAAGAAGGGTTAGTATTTGACATGATGATAGGTTCATTAAAGGATTCATCAATTATATCACATGTAACACCTATATCACATGATACAACAACCTCCTTCTTTTCTTGTTGCTCAAGTAGCAATGAGTGAGCCTTTTCAAGCTTGGAATGAGCCTTACCAAGATCCTCATGGTCTTCCACTAGACTCTCATGAGTGGTCTTAAGCTCACCAAGAACTTTCTCAAGTATTGCTACTTTCATTGAAAGCTTCTTGCACTCCTTGTTCTTGGCAATAGCTATGTCTCTAGTTTGTTGCAACAAGTCATATAGTTGTTCTTTAGTTGGTTCATCATCATCATCATTTTTATTATCATATTTATCATTATCACTATCATGAACATATTCCATTTCACTTTCATCATCACTTTCATCATATAATACCTTAGCTTCTTTAGCCATGAAGCATGAAGAGGATGAATCAAATAGTAAAGGCTTCTTGTTAATAGCAATGGAAGCAAAAGCCTTGTTGGATGATTCTTATTCTTCTTCTTCATCATCACTTTCCCAAGTGGCCACATAGACTCCATTCTTGCCTTTCTTGAATGTTATCTTGGCTTCTTTCTTTTTCTTCTCAAACTTGCCCCTCTTGTTGTTCTTCTTCTTATCATAGGGACATTCGGCTTGAAGATGTTCGGTGCTATCACAATTGAAGCACCTCCTTTGTTGCTCATTGCTCTTGAAGTTGTCATTTCTCTTTTTGAAGCCTCTTCTCTTAATGAACATGTGACCCATTTTCTTGACTACAAAAGCAAAAGCCTCATCATCAATTTCATAATCTTCATCTTCACTATTGTCTTCTTCTTCAATGATGGTAGCTTTGCCCTTGGAGGAGATGGCCTTGAATGCCACGGTCTTCTTCTTCTTTTCATCTTCCACCTTCTCCTTGTCATCAACATCTTGATCATATTTGTCATAGGTTAATACTTCACCAAGCAAATCATTAGGCTTCATTGCTTCAAGCCCATCTCTTTGCAACATCATGATCAACATCTTGAATCTTCTAGGTAAGCTCAATAAGAACTTGTGACAAAAATCTTGATCTTGAGTCTTGTGTCCTAAGCTCTTGAGATCATTGACTATCACTTGCAATCTATGAAACATTTCAATGATTGTTTCATCATCCTTTTTCTTGAAGTTCTCAAACTCACTCTTGAGTCCATATAGCTTGGCACTCTTCACAACCTTAGTGCCTTCATATGTCTCACTCAACCTTGTCCATACTTCACTAGCCAATTCCAAATCTTTGATGCCCTCAAACAGTTTTGTGTCAATACCATTATAGAGTGTATTGAGAGCCATTCTATTGCAAGTTCTATTTGCTCTATCTTCATCGGTGAGATGATTGGGATCAATGATAGCAAAATCATTCTCGGTGACTTGCAATACTCTCTCATGAATAGAACCAAGGTACATTGTCATCTTTCTCTTCTAATGAGCAAAAGAACTAACACCATCAAAGAACGGTGGCTTGCCCCCAACATGATTGAACACAATTTGAGCCATTTTTCACACCGAAGGATGTTAAGCCTTGATTAAAACGGTGACCACGGCTCCGATACCACTTGTAAGGTCCTAGATGGCTAGAGGGGGGGTGAATAGCCTATAAAATTCTACAAGCACCACTAAGCAAACTTGTTAGAATAACAAATGGCGTAAAGCGAGTTTTGCTTAGCCAAAGGTTGTGATGCAAGCCTCCTATCCACAAGTCTAGTAGATTATGATCTCTAGTTCACACAAGTGCTAAGACACTAAACTTATACTAGTGAGCAAGCTAACAACACTAGCAAAGGCTACCACTAGAGCTAACACAAGATAATCTAGTAAAAGTAAATGCAAGAGATAGGATTGTGAATCTTATACCGACGGTGGAGTGAAGATGTTGCCAATCACCAAGATGATATACAATCAATTAATATTGACAACAACACAATATGTAGACCAATCACCGGGAGACAAGAGACACAATATTTTTGTTCACCCGGTGTTCACTTGTGCACCGACAAGCTACGTCACCGGTTGTGTCGACCAACACTTAGATGGTTCCTCGGTGTGACCCTCAAGTCACTTGCCCCTCAAGGCACGCCCCGCAAGGCACCGCAAGACACCACTCTCAAGTGAGGTAACTCAATGACACGCGCAATCCAATAGAGTTGCTTTTGGCGTCCCGCCGAGGAAAGCACAAGAACCTCTTACAAACAATCGGAGGTGGCCAAGAACAATCACCTTCTCTTGCCAACGCCTCCAACAATCTCCAAGCCGGCTAGGAGCGGTACTCTCCAAGAGTAACAAGAAATCCACCGGCTAAACCACCCACAAGTGCCACTAGATGCCCTCAAGCTATGCAATGCACTTTGGGATCACTCAATCTCACTTTTGATTTGCAATCAAGTAAGGGAGATGAGTGGGAGGAGATGCTCTAGCTCAAAGGATGTACAAGAATGTTAGAAATCACTAGTTACCTCCCCAAGGGCCGGCCAACGAGTATTTATAAGCATCCCATCCAAATAGAGCCGTTGCAACTCTACTGACCGTTTTTTTTCGGGACGACCGGACGCGCCGGTCGAAACTGACCGGACGCGCTCACCGCGTCCGATGCCCCAACGGTCACTGCGCCAACGGTCAAACCCCATGACCGGACGCGCCTCTCAAAACGACCGGACGCGCCGGTCCCGATGACCGGACGCGCCTGTAGAACGACCGGACGCGCCGATCCGCACAGCACCCGCGCCCGCGAAACAACGACCGGACGCGCTCCTCTCAACGACCGGACGCGACAGTGCCAGCGTCCGGTCGGAGTCCAGTAAGCTCCTTTGACGACCGGACGCGTCCGATCGTGTGTGACCGGACGCGCCCCGCGTCCGATCGTCCTTGCGAACCGCAGTTCCTCCTGGGCACCTGACCGGACGCGCCGGTCCCGCGATGACCGGACGCGCCGGTTGCAAACCCTAGCACCCGCGCGCCTGATACCGCGCTGTACTGACCGGACGCGTCCGGTCACACCGTGACCGCGTCCGGCGCAGCGTCCGGTCACCTCAGTGACCCGTTCGCCTCCGTTTCTTTTCCGACTTTTGGCGTAGTGGAAAATAGGCATTTCATTTCCCCGAAATCGCCTGAATCCCGCGCTCGCACGCTCGGCGGGAGGGAGAGAGGAACCCAAACCCCTCTCTACCCGCAAACCACAGCGCGACCAACGCCACCTTTGCAAATGTGCCAACACCATCAAGTGTACATCTCTATGTGCTTGTGTGTTAGCTTTTTCTCAATCATTTTCAAAGGTTTTCCAATTAGCTCACTAGGCCCTACATGCAATGCACTTCATGAATTCACCTAGTGGCACCCGTGCATCGAATAACCGATAAGACTTCCCCTCTTAATAGTTCGGCTATCGATCCTAAACCACTCACACCCTCTATGGTGTCTTGAGTGTAAAACAAAATGACCCTATGGTTATACCTTTGCCTTGAGCCCATTTTGTTTCTCCAAATGATATGATCCACTTCATATCATCACATGACCGTCTCGATCCATCGACCTTGACTTCACTTGCTCTTCACCGTTGCATCGGTCCGTCGGCGCCAAGTCTCGCTCAAGCTTCACCATCGCATGGTCCCTCGCTTCGAAGCCTCGACTTGCCCTTCACCTTCACAACCGGTCCATCGAGCCAAGCCTCATCTTGGTCTTCACCATCTTGGTCATATGAGTCAATGTCATGTCTCATATGCAATGACCACCTTTATCTAAATCATCCACTTAGATACAAAGGTTAGTCCTAGGTTTCATCAATTAGCCAAAACCAAACTAGGGACTTTCACCATGTTCGCTTGAACTTGTCAGCCAGAATGAGCCAGCCATTCAGCAGTGTTTTTCTCTCACAACAAATCAGCATCAGCCGCTTTTACAGCCAGCCGAACAGGACCATAATTGCAACATGCGTCCGGAAAACATAGATGAAACATACCTCTGAAACACTCGAAACATACTATTGCAACATGCCTCTGAAAACAATTGCAACATATGCAACATGCCCCGATCTATTTTTACAACATCCATATGATTCTACTAAAACATACCTCCGAAACATCTGAAACAATTGAAACATACAATTACGACATAGGGGAAGAGAGAGAGAAAGAGCGCCAGGCGCGGGGAGCGCCATGGCAACCGGATCTGCGGTCATTGGGGGCTCCCAGTGGGGGAGGACACCAGCGTGGGGGAGGGGCACAGTCGGGGTGGGGGAAGGAGCTGCCGAGGTGGGGGAGGAGGACGCCGGGGTGAGTGAAGGAGCCGCTGGTGTGGGAGAAAGAGCCGCGGGGTGGCGGAGGAGGATGTTGCGGTGGGGGAGGGTCGCGGCCGCCATGGTGTGCGGGGGAGGGGACGCCATAAAGGCCGCCGGACTTGAGGGCAGACGCACGTGGAGGAGGGGTGGCTGGATCCATGAAGGGGAGGGGAGGAGGCTTGCTCGAGCTGCCATGGAGCGGGGGGGGGGGGAGAGGGTCGTGGCCGCGGCGGCGAAGAAGAAGCGAGCTAATGACAACGGTGCAGTGAAGATGCCAGAGCGGCGATGCGAAATTAGAAACGATGCGTCGCTCTATTTTTTTGGTTTCCTGTATGCGGGCCAGGAGCAGGCTGTGGGCCGCTGCAGGCCCAGCCAGCGGCGTCCAACACAGGACGGACACCCTAGCCGAAGCATTGTTGCTCCGGATAAGAGTTAGACAACGCACCGCACGACAGGTTTAACACGACTCTCGACTTCTTTAGTTTACCATTTATGTTATTATGCGTTGTGTGGTGAGAATCGTGTTTGGGACGGAGGGAAGTAAGGCCATGTTTAGTTTACAAAAAATTTCAAGATTCTCCATCATATCAAATGTTTGGACACATGCATGGAGCATTAAATGTAGACAAAAAAATTAATTACACAGTTTGGTAAAAAACCATGAGACGAATCTTTTGATCCTAATTAGTTAATGATTAGACACTAATTGATAAATACAAACGAAAGTGCTACAGTAGCGAAAACCAAAAATTTTCGCGAACTCAACCCACCCTAAACCTCAGAATGCATGGGGGTGTGCTAGTACTTATGAGCAGTGGTTAAAATATTACTGTAATACACTGCTGCTGCCTGATGCGATGAGGTTTTGTAATGGCGTTTGAGCAGGCGGTGTGTCTGGTGTCGCATAGTGTGTAAAGTACAACAAAACTGTGCAATTAGTTTTTGATTTAATCAACATTTAGTACTCCATACATTTGCCAATATTTTGACGTGATAGAGAATCTTCTTTTTCGTAGTGAAATTTGAAAAAAATTGGAGGAACTAAACAAGGGCTTTGCTTCATTCATTCACCCATCCCCTGGCACCGCAGACGGTTGCTGCCCTGTGCCCCTGCCCGCGCTGGCACTGAATCGCCACAGGCGGGGCGGGCGTCGTCGGCGTCGGCGCAAAACGCGACACGCACGCGCCAGGCGCCATGCCGCGGGCACCGGGCAGGCAGCTGATAGCCTCTGGCAAGCACTGCTTGCGTGCGCACCCATCCTGCCATCCGGATACGATACGACGAGTGATGAGGGTAGAGTACTAGAGTGCACCTGACCTGACATGTAGAGGCCTTGCGCGCCCATGCATTCAGCTGCCACGTCGGCTCGTCCGTGGGCCGTGCGCCGACCGGCGAGGCGAGAATCCAAACCCGAGAGGTTCCTGTAGCTGTAGCGCTGTTGGGTTGGCGACGGAACAGAACAAGTGCCGACGGCCGCGTAAGTACTTCGATGGGAACTCGTGATCCGTGAGTTGCGCGTGGAAGACGCCGCCGCGTCCGTCGCCAACTCGCCATAGCCCGTAGCAGCTCCGTCGCTGCTCTCGGTTTGTCCGGATCCCTGCGGCCTGCGCGTACTACAGGAACAGCTACAGCGTAAGGCATCCCTTCCCTTTTCCCCGCGCATTGCAATCACGCAATCACAACCCAGCAGCGGCTGCCGCGAATCCGCGATGCCGCCATGGCCAGAGGTCGACAAGATCGATCGGGGTCGTTATGCCTACTCTAGGCCGCTGCTACGGAGCGCTAGCCTTTCCGCAGGCCTACTACTACCTCGCCGTGGTAGCCCGTAGGCCTGGCTCCGGGCGAGGGGACGCATCGCAATCGCATCCAGAGCCCAGAGATAGGCCGGCGAATATTTTTGTGCTCACATCCACGATACAGGGTGTGTTCACTTCGCGAAAAGTAGCTGAAAAGTTACTGTAGCACTTTTCGTTTTTATTTGGTAAAATTTGTCCAACTATGGATTAATTAGACTCAACAGATTCGTTTCGAACTTTACAGATAAACTATGCAATTAGTTATCTTTTTTACCTACGTTTAATGCTCCATGCATGCGTCGAAAGATTTGATGTGATGTGTGTAAGAGGAAATATTTTGGGTTGGGAAGAGGAAGTGAACGCGGCCACAGTAGATGGCTTGGCTCGGTGTCGACCGGTAAACGAGATGCGCCTGCCTGCCTGTCTCTGTCTGCCTGTGGCTGCGCCATGGCCCCCTGGGCAGTGGACCCGCTGAGCGCCTGCGCCGCCCTCAAAAGATGCGGCCAGGCTTTCGAGTTTTGACGGCACAGTGCCACACCCAGCCAGGCCCCCTGCAGCGTCCTGAGCCCACACCCACCCAGGCCGCGGATTCGGTTCATCGGACGTGGACGGGCCACACGGCCCACCGGTTATTTTTCGTCCTTCCTTCACGAGTTTTATCTGCCGACTGGAAAGTGCACGTTGTGCCACAAGTGTGGTCCTTCCGTGAACGCCCTCGCAGTCGCACTGGTCTTTTTGTTTTTTTTATTACACATGGTGGAATAGTTGATGTAGTCCTTTAATTATTATCTGAGAATCAATTACACTTCTAAACTTTAAAAGCGACCGTTTCAATTTCTAAAATTTATTTTTAGGCTAAGTTTCATCCTAGGATTACCAAAGCGACTATTTCAGTTCTTAAACTTTGTTTTTTTTGGCTTATTTCTTCCATGAATGAACAACCAAATTGCATTTTTTTTATGATGAAGGTAATACCCTGTTTTTATTGGAAGCAAACCAAATTGTATTTTAGTTCTCAGGCCTTTTGCTTTTCAGATTAACTTCATCCATCATCCTATGATCGCCGCACCATTCTACCTTCTCAGGCTCTAGCACCGCCCATAATTAAAGAAAAAATAATTACTATTTGGATTATTAGTGGACAATAAAAAAAATTCCTTATCGGTCATTAATATTTGTAATGTGTTATTTCAAATATTACCATGCAGACTAAAAATGCACCGCCCATAGCCCTCACAGCTGAACGGGTCCTGGTATTTTTTACCGTGGAACTGGCCCAAACCCCCACCTGCACAGCAACACAGTGCGCGGCAGAGCCGGCACTGCAGAAGTAGAGACTGTTGGCGCCATGCTGCCATTGATCGACCGAGCTCCCCGTCCGGCCGGGTCGGGCCGGTCCATGGCGGCACTGGTCATGCATGTGCATCGGTGCATGCACGCACAGAACAGGCTCCACGGAGAACAGTGGCGGTGCCGTCATCATCTGCCGTGGATTTTCATTTTATTATTGCGGCGAGCGTGTCCAACGCAGCCTCCTGCTGTCGTGCATGCAAGCATGCCGTGACGCCGGCCGTGTGGGCACATGCACATGTACGAGATGCGATGCGAACGAGTGTGTGTGTTTACGTGCCACCGAGCTCGATCGAGCACGTACATACATACTAGTACTACACATACTCCTGCAGTCCTGCATGCACGTGTGCTGCTCCGGCCGGGCTCCCTCCCGGCGGCTAGCTGCTTTTGTACGTGGCCACTGATGATGTGCCGGTAGACCGTAGGCTGTAGCACAGACGGCAGGCGCAGTCCACGTACAAGTGGCACGCTGGCGCACAGTTGCACTCTAGCAGTGTACAGTGGCGGAGCGTGATCCATCCGAAAGGGGGGGCCAATTTGCTCGATGCTAACAACTATGCCCATATTAAGTTCTAGGTTAGAAAAAAAATCAAGACTAAATAACTGAGCTTGCCATGCTTCTCAGATTGTAAAAGGAAAATATATTATTTTTGAGTTTACCATAAATTAACATACAGTTTACTACCAGTCTTGCAATACATACTCAAGAAGCTAACAGTATGGCGAAACGTGAATCAGCAAGAGGGGCTGCAAGGACCTTTTTTAATCATTTTATGTGAGAAAATAATGCAGGCCCACAAATAAAAATAGAGCTGCTACACGGAGTCTGCAAAGTTCATACTATGACCAACATCTAGTAAATGAACCACATGCTATAATACATAGGTACTATCGAGATGAGAGAAAGAAATCAATAACTATTCTTTCTAATTATTGCTAACTTAGCTGATCTAATGATGACCAACATGTCTAGTATATCATATATTCTATTAAAATGTCCACGACCAAGGGGGCCACAGCCCCGTTTGGCCTCTACGAAGCTCCGCCGGTGGCAGAGTACGAGTTAATTGGATTCTTTTCACTTTCTTCGACCGAAAGATGTAACAGCAGGAGCTGTGCACTGCACTGGACTGTGTACGGTGCAATATCCACGTACAGTACCCGTATCGATCGGCGGCATGCATCCATGCATGCATGTAGTGATGCCGGTTATTCACACTGGCCTGAAATACGTGTAGTCGTGTACCGCCCGCGCGCCGTGCTGTACGTCTGTGCCTACGAGTCTACGGCCGTTCCACCGAAATAGCCGTCGCGCTGACTAGTAGTACAATTGTGGACACGCAAATATATGACCATATTGGC
Source organism: Saccharum hybrid cultivar R570 (assembly GCA_038087645.1). NCBI lineage: Eukaryota > Viridiplantae > Streptophyta > Magnoliopsida > Poales > Poaceae > Saccharum > Saccharum hybrid cultivar. The sequence goes on along the minus strand of JAQSUU010000199.1, from coordinate 10,343,090 downwards.
ATGCATGCATGAACCTACTAGAAAGACACACCCATTTGTTTGCTCGTGGACACATTCAAACCTGTATATTATGTTCTTAAGCTCTTAGTTAATCTACTTTTAAAGTGTTTAACTTAGATTCTAATTGTAATTAAGTAGTATTGTTATGTTGTCAATAGATTGGTAAAGGAGAAATAGTCCTCTCTGGTTCTCGGTTACTTCTTTTGCTGCAGTTGCCTGCTTGTGAGTTTTCTGGAGGCTCAACATATATGATTTTGAAACCTGGGTTCTTCATCTTCGCATACTTTCTGATACATCTTGTACACCTGTTGTTCCTGACATGTTCCAGATTGCATGCATGTAAGTTCACAGTTTCAGATTATGGCATGGCAAAGTTGAAACGGAGCCTCAGAGTTTGACTGATACATCTGACATAAAAGAATGCCAAATTGGCCTGGACACTAAACGACAGCTATAGGGTATTGCAGCTTATGAATTTCCAAGCAAATGCATTGCTCTTTGGAAAACAAAAATGTGCATTACAGTTGGAATTGGCAACTCTTCGATGTATATAGAAAAGCAACAATAGATAGAACAGTTTAGAGGTTTAGATGAAACAAATGTTTCACAGCAGAAGTGCATACCAAATAACCGAGGTTCCCAACAAAGCTAATACATTACCAAAATCAAATTCAGTTGGAATCTAAGGAATGGGAAAGTAGCATTGCTACTTATTGGAGAACAGAGAGATAAATTAGATAACCTTAAGGATCAATAGCTTTGTATCCATAGGATCGAACGAATAAGACAGATACCCTTTTGAATAAAATAGAGAAAGATCACTCACGATGACTCATGCAAGTGAACCCGAGATGGTATTGCTTCTTTTTATGAGCCATTAGCTTGTCATAACAATCACATGGATTTATTAAAAAAAGTTACAGCGATGTAATGAACAGCTTATATAGAAAATTTGGAATGAACTCGATCAATGTACTCCAGGATAAGTTCTTGAAAAAGAAAAAAAAAGATCAAGAAATAGTCATTAAGCTCTATACTATTTTATGGTGGCAAGGACAAGCCGTAAAATCAGGTTATCAAGAATATAAGCTGAAACTAACATAGTAACGTTATGGACCCATCATTCAGTAAGATCAGAGCAGCATGTATATTTTAACAAAAAGTAATTACACGTAGTGCATTTCTGTAACAGTAAAATCTAAACATTTGTCTAATGGAATCGAAAAGGCATATATACAGCTCAATCAAGTAACCTTTAGAAGCTCGACTTACCCAGCTCTCTTGAGAATTTCAATCATTGTTCTTTCTTGTTCTCATACTCGAAAGGCAACATCAGTGTTTGGATCATTTTCTTTGCAGCGAAATCACTCCTGAAGAAGAGGATGAAGGCAGAATGATACATTCATAAATATCCATACAATATACCACGCTGACTGGATCCAATACAAGAAAAACATAGGCCATAATAAGGCAAGCACAATGGCAAGCAGTAGGAATCTCCAATTTCAGACTACGTCTAACCAATGTTCCACACTTGTCTACCAACTTCCGCACTTCAAAAACCCAACCACACAAGCGCCAAGGCCTCTGCCTATGAAATGAAACCACTTGGACTATGCTAGCTCAGATAATCAGGCTGATAGATATCAACACAAGTATATGAGGTCTCAAGTCTCAGATGTCGTGACCTCCTCAAGGTGCGGATATAGACCAGTAACAATGAGGTATTTTTTCAGATAAAGGAAAATAATGCGGACTCTGCATTCATGCATGGATGTATATAGCCCAAAGACCAGTGAGGATGTGTTGCAAGGTTACCATATATACAATATTCTCTTCTTTTGGCACAGAGATCCTGGTGATGCTTTTTGGCTGGTATATATTGAAAAGAGTTGTTAAGCACAGGCGGCGAGCATCACATTAGATTTTAAAAAAAAGCAACCATCATCTATTTTTAAGAAATTTGTGCATTGATAAGTATGAAACGGCTTCATCTGCACTCCTGCTCACCTGCTGATGTATATAGTTGAAGTGTCCAACAAATGTGTAGCCTTGAAATTTTGAATTTGCTGAGGCTTGAAATTTATATATTCCAGTAAGGCATTTCTTGAGCACTTAGTGTGTATCTAGCATTCGCAAATGTATTTGGTTGTCCGGAAGGAATCAGCGTATAATATTTATGTATTCTCAGATCTCAATCGCACCCGTTATCATGGTATTAGCAAAAGTAAGACATAGAGGTTTAGCAAATGGAAGTATTATGTTTTAGATGAGGTGTCATCTTCAGCCAAGTCACTACGGAAATTCAATTCATGATTGCTTTTATGACATGAATTTGTTCCATAGAAAAGAAAACTGGGCAATTACTATCTAGCTTCCTGGCTCCTGAGCTTGCCTCCTGTCAGTTCTCAACTCTCAAGAGTGCCATATACAAACTACAAAGAAGAAACAAGAGTCTTACCAGATACTGGAGGTGAGCAGTGCCTTTGTAGGCTATCTGTGCAACAATGCAATGGCCAATGCACGGTCAAATATAAAATCTTTGCTGCCAAGGTTGGTAATCGCCACATTTGTGCCATGGTGAAAGGTCTTGATGGCTAGAGGGGGGTGAATAGCCTTTTAAAATTTTCTACAAAGACAAGCTAAACAAGTTTATCAAAATAACAAATAGCGAGATGCGAGTTTTGCTTAGCCTACGGGGTGTTTGCAAGCCACCTATCCAAATCACAATTCTAGTAATTGCACTCAACCGCACAAGTCAAACCGAGAAGGAAACTACAACTACAACTAGCAAGCTACATAAAAGAGCTACTCTAGCAAAGCTAACTAGCTAGCAAAGATAACTAAGAAGGTAATACGGAGTTGAGTTAGGAGAGTTTCACCGATGGGCGAAGTATTGAGCCAACCAATATGATCAACAATGAATACCAAGACAACCGAACACTGGGAACAATCAATCACAATATGAAAGTGAAGACACAAAGATTTATCCCGAGGTTCACGTGCTTGCCTGCACGCTAGTCCCCGTTGTGTCCCTCTTCACCACGTGATTCGGTGGCTAATCGGTCTCACACCGAGCCTCTCAAAAGGCGCCACAAGAACCTACCAAATGGCAAAAGGTTGTAAATGACACGAGCAATTCACTAACGTTGCCTTTGGCTCTTCACCGAGGTAGGCACAAACCCCTCACAATCACCGGAAGGTGGCCAAGAACAATCACCAATTCTTGCCAATGCCTCCAAGCTGCTCCAAGTCGTCTAGGTGGCAGGAACCACTAAGAGAAACAAGAATCCCGCAGCAAATCAACCACCAAGTGCCAACTAGATGCAATCTCATAATGCAAATGCACTTGGATCACTCAATCTCACTTCGAATATGCAAAGAAGCAAGAGAGATGAGTGGGAGGGGAGTTGCTTAGCTCAAAGTGCTCACAAGTATGTCAAATGTTCAAGAGATCGAGCCTTGAGCCGGCCAACAAGTATTTATAGACGTACCCCTTTGAATAGAGCCGTTAGAAACTTGAAACAGCCGAAGTCGTGCTGACCGGACGCGCCGGTCGCACAACGGCTAGCTGCGAAGCAACGACCGAACGCGCTCGTTGCACAGACCGGACACACTGGGATCGACCGGACGCGTTGGTCCCGTAACTGACCGGACGAGCTGGTCAAGCCTGAGCAGCGCTCAACGAAACAGCGACCGGACGCGCTGTAGAACTGACCGGACGCCATAGTGCCAGCGTCCGGTTGGAGTCCAGTAAGCTCCCTGAACGACCGGACGCGTCCGATCGATAGTGACCGGACGTGCCACCGCGTCCGATCAAAAATAAAAATACGTGCAGACGCTGAACACTGACCAGACGCGTCCGGTCAAACAGAGACCGCGTCCGGTCCAGCGTCCGGTCACCCCTGTGACCTCCGTTCGCCTCCGTTCCTTTTTTGACTTCCGGCGTAGTGGAAAAAAGTCGTTTCAACTCCTCGAAAACGCCTGAATCCCGCCTCGCAAGCTCGGCGGGAGGGAGAGAGGACCCTAAACCCTCTCTACCGCTCAAAATCCACCGCCATCGCAAACGTGCTAACACCACCAAGTGATCTCGTCATGTGTGAGTGTGTTAGCATTTTCACAATCATTTTTTGAAGCGATATTAGTTCTGTCCAAATGCATATGATTATGAAATGCACACCTAGAGGCACTTAGGAGTTCAATAGCCGCGTCATTCCCCTCTTTATAGTACGGCTATCTATCCTATAATGTAACCACACCCACTAGGTGTCTTGGTTACTAAAACACAACCCTTAAGCATATACCTTTGCCTTGATCACATAGGGTTGCGTCCAAATCCAAGTGTGGCCATCATGATCACCATGTCCATCTTGCCACCAACCTTAGAATGTACTAATCCTCATATGCTACATACAACTTAAACATAGGATTAGTACTTAGGCATTGTCACTAATTACCAACACCAAACATAGGACTTTCGCATGGCTTGGCCAGTGACGACAATAAGAGCCTAATGAATGAAGCTGATTCGCACCATGGCTTGGCTGACATTAGATCGAACACCTAACTAGCATGACCCACGAGTGGAAGAGGCATGCAATGCTATTGGCTTTGCTTGGACCGTGCGGGGAGAGGTGACGCTGGGGAAGGCGGCGAAGGACAGAGGCAGCGGATGGTAAGATACAGGCAGCGTTCCGGCGCGAATGGGGAGGGAAGACAAAAACATCATAGAGAACTAGAAAAAAGAGCGCGCCTTTTGTGCTTTTTGTTGGATTCTGAGATGATGAGTAAGATGTCACAGCAAAACGAGGTGCTTCGTCTTTGCCGGCTGGTTTTATGCTTGATTTCTGAAGTTTCCAATAGTAAATTCCTCTGAGAAATCTCTTATGTTCATTACATATATGATGATATAATGAAAGTGGGCTGCTATTTGAGTTGACCTGAACCAAGAGCCAATGAATGAGTACAATGAATATTTTCTGCAAGGTATTATATAAAAATGTGATGCATCTAACTGTTATCTACTATAATGTAGTAGCATTAATATTTGCAAATAAATTTAGCTGTACAAACTCAAAACAATGAGAATGACATTGTCACCTGAAATTGTTTTCATATCCTTGTTTTCATACACATCATTACCTTGCATCTTTAATATTTTTGGTGTACCAAAAAAAGGACATGGCCTCATGATAGGCTGTAGTTGTTTGAGAATCCATCCATTTGAGCTGCCTGATCACTATTCACTGGTGCTATGTAAAGAATGGATTAGTACGTGGCATATGAAAGAGCTAAAGACATGGTGATTTGAGATGCCAGTTCTTATAGTGCAAAATTCGTCTTGTAAGAGACCATAAAACATATCAAGCCACGTTCATAAAGCAAGCTTCATGAATTTAGTGTTTTGTTATAGAGTCTGATGAGCCTTGTAATTTATATATTCCATCAAGGCATTTTCTCGAGCACTTGGTGAGCATCATAAAGGAATCAGGTGATAGCATTTACGTGTTTTCAGATCTGAAGGATATCGCAGGGGAGAAGGGGGCTATGAGATTATTGTTTCTCCTAGTACCTTATCCTCCTCCATAACTCCATTACGGGCTGCCTGGAAGCATCATTAACTTCTCATCACCTCAAAACTCTCTCCTTCAATAGTTGCAGGAGACAAGATCAGGGAGTACGTGGTCACCGGCGGCAATGACGAATCCTAGGCTGAGCTAGGCCACCCTCTTCTTCCCCAGCAATTCCGCAGTGGTTGTTGCCGCCACCTGCTCCTTGGCCTCAGCCTCCTCCTTGGGCGTGGCCAGCTCGATTGTCATCGCGGCACACGGACTACAGACGCGCCGGGACGCCTCCTCGCCTGGGCGAATTCCTCGCTCTCCATATCGCCGGTGTGCCGGAGAGGAAGGCTGGAACGAGCACGATAGAGTGGCGGCGGCAACGATTTGGCTGCTGCGGGAGAGACGTCGAGGACTCTGGAAGGGCCACATCCTGGTTGGACTGCTCGATCAGAAATGCTATTCATCTGGCAAGGTAAGAAGATACTTTTATTGGGTGCACCGTGCACGTTTGGTGGCCTAGTGAACGCGGCCAATAGCTCAACATGTGGCAAGATAAGAAGCCAGATCTCGCGGTGCAACTTTCATCTTGTAAAGGCCTGTGAATAGCTCATCACGTGGCAAGATAAGAAGCTAGATCTCGTGGTGCAACTTTCGTCTTGTAAGAGATTAGAGATCAATTAACTTGAGGATGGAGATCACTCGCCTGTAGTGGAGCGAAGCAGGGCAATAATGGCGCGTGGAATCCACGGAGGCCCTGCTGCTACCTCAGGTTTGATCGACGTTGTAGCCCGCAATGGCGTCGGAGTCCATCCCACTCGAGCGTCGTCGCACCGAGGGAGCAGCTGCTCGTGCTGGTGGAGCCGCCGTGTGTCGAGGGCCCACCTTGCTTGTGTCGGCGGAATCACGTGCGCCTGGGAGGTGGCCACACATGCATTGTGGAGCAGGCCACATCTCGTGTTGGGGAGCCCGTTGCGCCCTTGCCGGCGAGCAGCAGCGCTAGGGCCAATTCGCCGCTACGCCGGTGGCCAAGGGCGCCTCGCCCTGCCATGGCTAGGGGCCAGAGCCACCGTGCTTCCGTGCGGGGGGGGGGGGGGGCTGGCCTGTCCTGCCATGGCCTGGGGCCAGTGCCACCTCGCTCCACTGTGCCCTGCCATGGCTGCCTCGCCTCCGTGCGGGGCCTCTGCGCCATCACCGTGAGAGAGAGAGAGAGGGAGGTTTCGAGAGAGAGAGAGAGGAGGGGAGGGAGAGAATGGATGTGTGGACGGCTTGATCGTGATCAGCACGTGAATTGAACGACCAAGAAAATTTAGGTAACGTGGACAAATTTGATGCTAGAGAGGATGAGGCAAGATTCGTATAGTAAAAGATTACATTTGCATGCTGTAGTCTGTACTAGGCGCCTAACTCGTACTCTGAATGCCATGTAGCCCGCCAGCTAGCCGACGTCGTCGTCTTGGTTTGTGATTGGCACGTCTATACTAGGGTGTGTTTGGTAACTACATGGAAAGAGGCATGGGAATTAAGTAGTGGAAGTTGATAGAGGGAACTGAGGTGGAAAATTGACTTTTTATTCCTACTCCCTTGTTTGGTTCGTTGAGGAAAATAAGAAAGTGAATTCATATCCCTTGTTTGGTATTGGAGTTTTGAGGGAGAAATTTAAAAGCAAATCATGATGGACGGTGAGGACCTACTCTTCTTTTATTATTAAGACAACTCTCACCTAATTCCCACCCCTCTAGGGAATTGATTAGTGAGAGCTAAGGCTGGCTAACGAGCCAGCTCGGCTCGGCTCGGCTCGACTCATTCTGGCTCGTTAGGATAACGAGCTAGCTCGGCTCGGCTCGTTATCTTAACGAGCCAGAAAGCGAGCTCGGCTCGGCTCGTTACGAGCTCGAGCTGGCTCGTTAGGCTCGCGAGCCAGATAAAAAAATATATAAAATATAATATTTATATTTATCTAAAGCATAAAAATATTAATAATATAAAAATAATATATTAAATAGCCTTAAATCGAATAAATATATTCATATGAGCTAACATATCATCTATTTGTGAAGTGCAAGACATGAAGTAATACAAAACTAATATACGTTATGATGACTTTTTCTCTAAAACTACGGCTCGTTTGGCTCGCGAGCGGCTCACGAGACAGCTCGAGTTGCCTCGTTATAGTTAACGAGCTAAAATCCTGGCTCGGCTCGGCTCGTTATCATAACGAGCCGAGTCGAGCTGAGCCGAGCCAGCCACGAGCCAAACGAGCTAACGAGATTCGAGTTTTTCGTCCAGCCTTAGTGAGAGCTGACCCTCTAAACTCCCCTTTCTCTTCCCCTCCCCACCAAAACTCCTATTCCCACAAAACAAACAAAAGATTTATAAACTTCAATCTCTAAACTTCCGTTCTCTTCTTTCAATTACCCCCAACCAAACGAGCGGTAGGAGTATACAGTGGAGTACGCTGTATTAGCAGCAGCCCAGTACCGCGGTGCACTTCAACACTACTGACTACTGAGCGCGCTGCGGTGAAATTGGGTCGCGCGTCGCGGCTCATGAATTCGGCCCATGACGACAGCTGACTGCCGGCCGGCTTCATAATTTCAGCCCATGCCACCCCGACTTCCAAGCGTCCAGCAGCAGCAGCTCTTTTGCCGCGCGCTTCCTTTTTTAAGGTAAAATTTGGTCCGTGGCCCTCCGCGCACCGCTAGTTCAGCTCAGCTGCTCTTTTTTTTTTTTTGGGAGAGGATTCAGTCCAGCTGCTGATCATGTCCGGCTCCGCCCGCCCGCCGACGCAAGAAGCTGGGGCCGTGGACCTCGAACCGCCGCGGCTACAACGTCTGGGCCTGGGCCTAGCTAAGCTAAATGCAGAGACTGCCTGCTGCTGCTGAGTGCGTGCGACGAACGACCTTTCTTTCTCTGAATCTGATCCCCTTTTGCCTAGCTAACGACAGGCGCCTTTAATTTGTTGATCTTTGATCCGGCCTCCTCTTCGATCCGCTTTACTTTCACCATGGGTGCATTTTCTTGCTGCCTTTAGTGGACAGACACATTTGTGGTCAGGGTCAGGGTCAGGATCAGGATCGCGTGATGCGGCATGCAATGCAAGCGGCCATCGTCGACCAAAAGGGCGGATCGATCCAGCGCGGCGCGGCGTGCTTGCTTTAGAATTTTGTGCAGTCTTCCCACTGCGCGACACACGATCCCGTCGGCCGTCCACATCGCTCGACGTCACCGATTCGCTCCGTGCTCATAATCCCTCTTGTGATCTTGTCTCGCATAAAAAAAAAGTCAGCCGACCGCCCCTCCTCTCGCTTCGTCGCTCCGATCCTTGTTCAACAACTCAAGTACGTACGAGCCTAGCTTTCTCTTTCTGCCCAGTTTCCAGATAGTCCGATACGTTGCTGCCCCCATTAATTTTCTTCGTCGATCCTTCACGTACGTTCTCCGAAGCAGTGTTTAGGGGTTTAATAAGGAATTCCAGGATCACTAGCTCTGTCGATTTATATATGGCAGCATCGACGGCGTAGGTGTTAATTAGACGGGAACATTGGTTAGTTTCTCGGTGAAGCCCAGTGAGATCTTTTATTACCACACATGTGTTGTCCGTGACCAATTTTTTTTTTTAAAAAAACACCTCCCACCATTTAGGATGCATCGTGGGGAAGTCGTCGTCCCCCTTCAAACCTAGGTTTCTCGACCATTTGCTGAGATCAACCAACAGTTTGCTAGTTTGAAAACTCAAATCTTCTTGAGATCTCGGACTTTTTCCAGGGTGACCAATCCATAGGGATGTCATTTCAGTAAGCCATTTGGTATATATATATATATATATATATATATATATATATATATATATATATATATATATATATATATATATATATATATAATACAGAAACTACTTACATAAAAAAACAAATTTAATAGACAGGAAATATAACACAATCGAGTCGAGTGATAAAAAGGTAAAGATTGTTCCTATCACGATGACAAAACACCTATCCGTCGTGGCTATCCTTACATGAGATACCGAACCCACGTGGATACGCATTATTATTGTCGGAGTCAACAAACGATAAGCCATCCTCTCGTCTATTCGTAGCGTCATCATGTCCTATTTGGACCTAGTGACCCACAATCTTATAAGGGAGGTTTTGCTTGTATTTTTATAAATAATTGTTGCATTTACATATATATTAACAATCTCTAGTAGATAGTTGGATTATAGATTTTTCACTACTACACAAATGATTTTGCGAGGCACCACCCATTTATTAACGGAGGCGGTCACACTAGCCAGCCGCCTCCATTAATTGGTGGCAGGGCCCGTGGCCGAGCGCCCACCTGCGTTAATCATTAACGGAGGCAGACGACATTCTAAAATCAAAATGATTGGGTCTTATTTTCATTTTTTTTAACTCCATTCTCATTTTTCTTAAGAGATCAAAAAACATGACTTTTAACCGCCATGGATATAACTGAGACCGTTCATTATTGGTTGAGGACACATAGATCAACTCTAAGAGACTCTTTATATCCTTTCTTATTGATAGGAATAGAGGTTTTGGTGAAAAAAAACTCTTCAACAACTTTTTAAATTAGATCTCTAAATATTATCATTCTTTGTTATGGATTTTTCATTGGTCAAAGATGAAGGACTGAATTGGCCCTCTATAGTGCGCACAAGATAAAGAAGTTGTTTGGAGTAAAAAGATATAAAGGCTGATTTGTATTCAAATGACTCTCTTAATATCCATGCTAGTTCATAATATAGACCGAATGCATATCATCGTGGTTGTACGTATTTATGAGTCGACAAATGTATGTTTAGTATTCCTCCCGGTTCATATTATTTGAACAAACACAAAAATATTGTTCGATTTTCTCATGCACAAGCAGTGGCGGATGTGGGATGCGGGATAAGGGGGGGGGCTAAAACAACAGAGATGTTGATTTGCACGAAGATTTAACGGTGAAATCAAGTTTTTGCTACAGTAATTAGCATTGAAATCAAGAAATTAGGGGGGGCTGGAGCCCCCCCAGCCCCCCTTTGGATCCGCCACTGTGCACAAGTGTACAGAGAAGAAATTGATATCAAATTATAGCTTCTTACAACTTTCTAATTGAATTTTATTTGAAGTTTTTAACATTCACAAACATGGGTTAATAAGCACATTCCTGATATCAGTAGTCGATGAAGCTGGAATGGCAAGAGGGGCCATGAGGACTGAGGTCACATGTTTGACTCCGAGTAACGATATATAAGGCGAAAATTTGTGTTGCCAGGTTGGAAAAATAAGCATGTTTGCAACTTGGGACTGCGTTTTCTGCGGTGACGACGAAAAGAAGCGAACCATCGTGCCAAACGCTCCGCGGTGCGGACGATTCTTCTCACCGGAGACAGCACTGGAACCGCAAAATGAACTAGCTTCAGTGTTTTCCGTGCCGCGGTGTGATGGTACCGCACGGTCCTAACATGGGCCTGTTTAGTCCCCTTTTTTTTTTTTGCAAAAACTACTGTAGCATTTCCGTTGTTATTGGATAATTAGTGTCCAATTATAGACTAAATAAGTTTAAAAGATTTGTCTCATGATTTACAGTTAAAATATGTTATTAGTTTTATTTTTTTATCTATATTTAATGTTCCATGCATGTGTCAAAGATTCGTTACTGTAGTTTTTTGAAAAAATTTTTGAGAACTAAACAGGCCCACAGGCTAAAACATGTGACCACGTAGGGATGCTCAGATGAGTTTTTACCTTTCATCGTTTTTTTTTCTTTTGGAAAAAAGGAGGATTTTTGCGTTGGTTCAACTATCTTTGCTGTGCTATTAGGTGAGAATACATGCAACGGTGCAAAGCATCTTATAATTTCCATATCAGGACTTATATAGCTGTATTTCATTCTACTCCAGGTTGACCCACCGCACAGTTGTCTCTGTCTTAACTGGGCCAAAGAGTCACGTGTCACTCATCGTTGCTCGGAAAGCAATGGCAACCAACCAAAAAATTTGGCTACACGGACAGTAGTCTAGACTCTACTGTACAATACAATACTGCGAGGTTTGAGGAAAGCAAAACCAAATAATTCATTTCACTTTTATCTTTCCTGTCGCCACCGGTCTACAGAAAGTAACATGACCATCATAATAGTAATACGTTACAGTAGCATTAGACAATTAGGATTGGAATCGTTGTGCACGCCTCTGAACACGGATGATGTTTTTTTTTCAATTACGCAAAAGATTTGCGTATCATTGTATTAAGAAGAAAAACTTAAAACATACAGACAACGCGTCTCTATCGAGCGCCAAAGAAAGTCGACCTAAAACAGTCGTAGTTAGACCATCCTAGCAAAAGACCTCTAGTTTCGATATTACAAAAATGAAAAACAACCAAAACCGACGTAGGGGTGCGACCCAGAAGGTGGCCTTACGCCTTCGCGGCTGCTGGATGAGCCCTTTCCACTGTCTTCCAGCGCTTCGGCGGTGGACGCAGTCAGGTTGCTATCGAAGATCTTGTCAAAGGCCTCCAACTCCGACGAGGATTGCGCTGATGGATCCTTAGCCCACACGCTGCATGATTAGCACATCACCTCGCTTGGAAGCAGGTACTCGAGAGAGGAACACAGATGATGTTATGTGCAAGAAACCCAGCTTGATGGCCAGTCACTACTATATCAACTGATAAAAAAGGTTTGTGAGCTCATCCATACGTAGAAATCATCTTTTAGAGGTTAAGGGCAGTGCACAATTTAGTCCATCTTTAAAAATAGGTGTAACACATTAAAATTTGTGACTTTTTCAAATCAAGTTAGATGGAGATAAACTTTATATCAAATCCTAGTACTCTAAGAGATCTACAACTTTATAGTTCACAATTATTCCATTTGAAATCATGTAAGGCCCGAAAATTCCATTTTAAGTTTTTTTATTTGACATTCAATATTTTAATTTTTTTAAGCGACTTCGGATGGAGAAACAACCTAAAACAAAGCTATAGTACTCGAAGGATCTACAACTTTATAGTTGACTATGTTTTCATTTGAAATGATTTAGTGCCCGAAAATTTTGTTTTAATTTTTCAAATTTTGAACATTCATTTGATAATTTTTTAATTACCTCATATGGAGAAAATACCTAAACTAAAGTTATAGTACTCGAATAGATATGAAACTTTGTAGTTGATGACTTTTCATTTAAAATCATTTAGGACCCAACATTTTATTTTAAGATTAATGATTTTGAAACATATTTTTTATTTGAATTAGTCAAATGACCTCGGAAGGAGAAATGACATGAACCAAAGTTGTAGTAATCAAAGAGATCTAAAACTTTTCAGTTCAAACTTTTATTTTGAATTCGTTTAGGTTTCAAATATGCATTATGATATTCACTAGAGTGAATACAAAAGGAATGTGTGAGCCACTTAGACACAAGTGACTTTGAGGTGCAATAGTAAGGAAGCGGCGACATGTGAGACCAAGGTCGTGAATTAGATCCCCTATGGCTGCACGTCCGTAAATTTTGCACAAAAAATTGCGTGACTGATTGCTAGAAACAGGTAGGTAGAGGCAAGCCAAATAATCATATTGGGGGCATAATGGGCTCTGCCCTCCCCTATTGAGATTCTTATGAAGATTATAGTCATGTTTGCTTGCAAAATAGGTTGGTACATAAGGTAAAACCATGGAGATAGTGGGGGGAGCCATGTTGGGGCCATAGTGCCCCCCCGCCCCCCACTACAGGGATTGTTTTGAAAATCAAAGTTAATTTTACCTTCAAACAAGTCAGTACAACAACTGACAGGGAAGAAGGTGTTGGAAAAGTGATATCGGGCTAGTGGATAATGGGCCAGGGGAACCATGTTGGGGACATAGTGGGCTCGCCCCACTACACCACCCCCCGGCCCCCCGTCCCCACTTCACGGATTGTTCTAAAGATCAAAGTTAATTTTACCTCCAAACAAGTCAGTACAACAACTGACAAAGGAATAAGGTGTTGGAAAAGTGATATCGGGCTAGTGGATATGGGTCAACGCCCAGAACCGTTAAGCACGGAGTCAAGGGGAGCATGTAGCTCCTCTAGGCGCCACGATCAGGGGCGCCCCTGAAAGGTCTTGATGGCTAGAGGGGGGGTGAATAGCCTATTAAAATTTTCTACAACAACAAGCTAAACAAGTTTATCAATATAACAAATAGCGAGATGCGAGTTTTGCTTAGCCTATGGGTGTTTGCAAGCCACCTATCCAATTCACAATTCTAGTATTTGCACTCAACCGCACAAGTCAAACCGAGAAGTTAAGTACAACTACAACTAGCAAGCTACACAAGAGAACTACTCTAGCTAAGCTAACTAGCTAGCAAAGATAACTAAGAAATTAATACAAGAGAGATAGGAGGGTATCACCGAGGGGCGAAGTATTGAGCCAACCAATATGATCAACAATGAATACCAAGATAACCAAACACCGGGATCAATCAATCACAATATGAAAGTGATGACACGAAGATTTATCCCGAGGTTCACGTGCTTGCCGGCACGCTAGTCCCCGTTGTGTCCCTCTTCACCACGTGGTTCGGTGGCTAATCAGTCTCATACCGAGCCTCTCAAAAGGCACCACAAGAACCTACCAAATGGCAAAAGGTTGCAATGACACGAGCAATATACTAACGTTGCCTTTGGCGCTTCGCCGAGGTAGGCACAAACTCCTCACAATCACCGGAGGTGGCCAAGAACAATCACCAACTCTTGCCAACGCCTCCAAGCTGCTCCAAGCCGTCTAGGTGGCGGCAACCACCAAGAGAAACAAGAATCCCGCAGCAAATCAACCACCAAGTGCCAACTAGATGCTATCTCACAATGCAAATGCACTTGGATCACTCAATCTCACTTCGAATATGCAAAGAAGTAAGAGAGATGAGTGGGAGGGGAGTTGCTTAGCTCAAAGTGCTCACAAGTATGTCAAATGTTCGAGAGTAAGAGCCTTGAGCCGGCCAACGAGTATTTATAGACGTACCCCTTCGAATATAGCCGTTAGAATCTTGGAACAGCCGAAGTCGCGTTGACCGGACGCGCTGGTCCAACTGACCGGACGCGCCGGTCGCGCAACGGCTAGTTTCGCGAAGCAACGACCGGACGCGCCGGTCGCAACGACCGGACGCGCCGGTCACGATCGGACGCACCGGTCCCGTAACTGACCGGACGCGCTGGTCAACCCTGAGCCGCGCACAACGAACCAGCGACCGGACGCGCTGAAGAACTGACCGGACGCCACAGTGCCCGCGTCCGGTTGGAGTCCAGTAAGCTCCCTGGACGACCGGACGCGTCCGGTCGCCTGTGACCGGACGCGCCTCGCGTCCGATCAAACAACTGAAAAACGCGCAGACACTGGACACTGACCGGACGCGTCCGGTCAAACAGTGACCGCGTCCGGTCCAGCGTCCGGTCACCACTGTGACCCCCGTTTGCCTCCGTTTCTCTTTCCGACTTCCGGCGTAGTGGAAAATAGGCATTTTATTTCCCCAAAATCGCCTGAATCCCGCGCTCGCACGCTCGGCGGGAGGGAAAGAGGACCCCAAACCCTCTCTACCGCTTAAACTCCAACGCCATCACAAATGTGCTAACACCACCAAGTGATCATGTCATGTACGAGAGTGTTAGCATTTTCACAATCATTTTTCGAGGCGTTATTAGCTCTATCCAAATGCATACGATCATGAAATGCACATCTAGAGGCACTTAGGAGTTCAATAGCCGCGTCATTCCCCTCTTTATAGTACGGCTATCTATCCTATAATGTAACCACACCCACTAGGTGTCTTGGTTACTAAAACACAACCCTTAAGCATATACCTTTGCCTTGATCACGTAGGGTTGCGTCCAAATCCAAGTGTGGCCATCATGATCACCATTTCCATCTTGCCACCAACCTTGGAATGTACTAATCCTCATATGCTACATACAACTTAGGCATAGGATTAGTACTTAGGCATTGTCACTAATTACCAACACCAAACATAGAGCTTTCAGCCCCGTAACAACCGAAGGTTGTGGCCCCAAGCTGAGCGACACTAGATATAAGGGAAGACAGTTACCCGCGTGAGCCAACGCATGCACAAGGGTGTCCACCCAATTCCAAAACTAACTGACCGATCCTAAGGGTGCCAGATCAGCTTGAAGTCTACCGCCACCGTCTCTCGTCTTTCAAATCAAGAACAGACTTCAAATCAAGAACAGGCTGTGTTAGGAGGTGGCACTGGTGAATTGGAGGTGAAGTGCCACGTCTACGATCTCAAGCTACGACCACCGATGGCAAATGACATGACTTCGCATTACAGTTAGTTTCCCTTAATCCACATTAGATTCGTTGGTGTTATGTAATTCAATCAGTGCTCCTGTGGTTTAGCCCCTGTTTTCTAATATAAGAATTTTTTTTATTTTTTATTAAGATTTACTAGTATTTATTTACCACGTACTTGTGTATACACATTGGTTCACATTATGGCAAATTGGCCCTCTCTATGTTTTGCTTCGCGCTTTGCCACTACTGATGTCCTCTTCTTTCGGAAAATAAAAAGCAGTACACTCTTCTTGATCAACATGAAAAATATATTGCAGCAAGATATGTTGTAATATAATGTGTGTGGTCGGAATTAGCATTAGGTTGGCGGCGGACTTGTGCTCTGTACATTGCAGATAAGTCAAATCTAGTCTTCTATATATTTCTAGGTACTACATCCCTGAATCACTAGAAAAGTCCATCATATGCACCAATTAGCTAAGGCTCTGTTTGCATTGGTAATGTTGGTCGATATAGGCTTAGGCACTCCCGTGTTGTAAGGAGCCATTTTTATCTTTCTTTTGGAAACAAACTAGAAGCTAATGAAGTCACTATTTTTACTTCACTAGGTCCAGCTCCTCCTTGTATAGTAGGAAGGACCTAAAACCGTTTAAAGCTATGACAAATAAGATCTAATGCATGGTTATCTTCATGTACCCGTTATAGAGCAAAGATTCAAACTCATCGACATTTTCTTGGTACACGGTCCAGAAGAATTTCGAAGTAAAGCAGGAGAGCCGGCCACGGGCCACGTGATACCGTCTCAGTCAGTGTAGTCGGTGTCCCTGCAGCAAAAATTTGGAGAACATTCCCTTGTCCTCCCCACGGGAAGAAAGGTCCCAAGCGCTACAAGCCATGATAGCCATGCTGCACGCGTTGCCAGCAACCAAACAAACCCAAATACCATAGAAATTCATTCATGATCCATCCACCTGCAGGCACCTACAGCGGCGGCGGACGTGGATCAGGACGTCCACAGTGGTAGGAAAGAAATCGCTAACTGACCTGGAGGAGAGATAAGGGCGTCCGCAATGGTAATTTGGAAATAGTTAGTTTGACGAGACATAGAAATAATAAAAAATAAATATTATAGTGGAGAGTTATATGAGCTGAGGTGTTTCTGAGAGATCATACTAGAGTAGCTATTTCTATGTGATTTTTCACCTTGATAGCCAATAGAATTCTTTCGAGAACGTCTATTTGGAAACTAGCAATGGACACTCTAAGAAAAAATATTACTATGGGCCTGTTTAGTTTCTAATTTTTTTTGAAAAATGATACTGTAGCAATTTCGTTGTTATTTGACAAATATTATCTAATTATGGACTAACTAGGCTTAAAAGATTCGTCTCGTGAATTTTGTCTAAACTGTGTAATTAGTTTTATTTTTTATCTATATTTAATGCTTCATACACGTGTTAAAGATTTGATGTGACGAGGAATATGAAAAATTTTGTAAAATTTTTTAGAACCAAACAAGGCCTATTTGATTTTCTTGTCAGGCGTTGCAAGTCATGGGTCCCATTTTCACTCCCAGCTGGTCTTCGGCATGCGTGAAATTGAAGCAACTACTTCCTCGCTGGCCAGTGTTCTCTCTCATCCTTTTAAGCTCCACGTCGGACACAAGCTTTTTTTTAAAAAAAATATATTAATATCTCAAGTTCTGCGTAGACTAATGCATACAGTATGATTATTCGTTATTACAAGCTAGCGACGCAGCCCATTGTTGGGGACGCCCTCACCCCTCAGCTCACCTGCACCTTGCTTCCGCAGGGTTTCTAGCTAGCTAGCTAGCTACCTTTTCCTGTCGTGCAGGTCATGGCTATTTTCTATATATATATAATAATTTAGCCCATTGTAGCTAGCTCAGCGACAGCGACCACTCCAATTAGTCAAGAGATGTGAGATCATATCTGCATTAAACAATACAGCTGACGGGGTGGTTTAGCTTGACGGCATGAGTGAGCTGAGCAGGCAAAGTAATTAACAATGCCGTGGGTGTAACGGTCTGGAGCAGACAAGGCCTAGTGTTGCAGGTCATCACAGATGTGGATGCTTTGGTGAGCAAAGGGTTTTGTTTATTGTGATACATCTCTTTCAGTTGATCTTTGTCGGTTTGTCTAGTAAGAGCCGGTACAATAATAGACTTATAACCAAGCTAGTTAGCATTTTTACTTATGTGGACGAGAGAGGAGAGGAGAGAGAAGAAAGTTTGGCTCTCATGCAAGCAACAAGCTGGGTACGGAAACATAAGCATCTATGGGTCTAAACAAAAGTGTATGTGACGAGGAATAGAAAAGAGAAAGTAAGACATAGTATCACATAATAATAAAAAACTTTTTTATAACTAAATAAGAGATAACTATTGTATAGCTTGACTCTTATGACTTGACTCATAGTCAAGCACTTGACTCTATTATTAACCATGCTCTAAGTAAGATATATATAATATTCAAAATCCAGCTAATTGCAGGGGTTGTCGAGCTATTGCCCCAAATCCAAATTAGAGAACGTGGACTTTTTTTTATTTTGGAAAAAGTTGTTTCTGTAATTTCTATATTTGAAGTTATATACATAACTTTTATGCATACTACTTTATGGGACATAACTTATCACCACAACTTCTATTCAGAATTTTACCAATATATTTTTAGATAAAAATTTATAGACAACTAATCTTCACGATTTTTCTACGTGACCTGCAAAATTTCAGGCTCTTTTATTTCGTCCATCCATTTGCTTGGTCCGTCTTCTCCTAACTAACTTCATGAATAATGAAGGGTTTCTTCTGTTCGGACTTATATATATAACCCGTGCTTATACGAGTTAGAATAAATCTTATCTAGCGCGATACGGAGTCTGATTCCAAAACGTATTGCACGTTGTATGTTGACACCTAAATTTGGAAAAAAAAAGGCAAGCACGACATACGGAGGTCCTAGCTACGTGGTGACAGAAAATAACAGGGGCAATGCTACGGTAACTCCTTTTACTTACTAGGAGGTAATACCTCAAATAAATCTGAGCCATTAATTTTTTAGATTTTTAAACTAATTAATTCATCTAGAAAAAGAAAAAATATCCTCAAATTCCTCTGATCACGGAAGATATGGTTGGGCACACAGCCCCTTCCTCGTTCATTTGCATGGCCGCATCCTTCCTTCCTTTTGACTGTCCCTGCGTCCTTCCTTTTGCGTGATATTTTTATCTTAAAAGTGATAAACTTCTTTTTTGCAAACTCAAATAAAAAATATACGTCACATATATAAAAAGTATCAACACCTAGCGTGTTAATTGAGCTGTGAACTTTAATGATTTAAAATATATTACACGTCAACACATTACATAATCAAGTGTGTACATTATACTAATTCAATTAAAACTATATATTACATAACTGAGAGGGCCAATAAAACATGTAGCTATTGTAAAGTTCCATAGATGCACATAAAAATTCATGTACGCATGTATGTCTGGCACGAGTTACAACTGCACCAAGAAATAGTTAGTTTACTCTAATTAAATTATATTATTCAAAGTTGCAAAAATAAAAGATTCACCGTATTTAATTAATAGATCATATGTGTGCATCAATTAGATCTAAAAGAAGATCTTTATATATACAACTTTCCTTATTTCACTTATGTCGGTGTTCGGTCCCGTGGGGGTCCTAAACCGACGAGTGAGTGCTGCATGTCCCTAACCTAGATGGTGATGCAAGAAGACACGGGGGTTTATCCTGGTTCGGGCAAAAGAAGGCCCTACGTCCAGCGGGGGAGAGCGTTTTGTATTTTCTTGCACCGAGGTGCTTGCATAGGGGTTACAAGCTTGCGAGAGAGGGCGGCAAGCCCAAGTCTCAAAGAGAGGAAAAAGAGTACAAGGATGATTGCTTGAGATGTTGATCTCTGGATTCGGAGCCTTGGGTTGCTGGTACTTGGCTTTGGACTTGTGTCTTGCCTGTTGTCCGTGTCCCTTTGTAGGGTCCTGGCCTGCCTTTTTATAGGGTCGGAGGAGGCCAGGGCACCGGGAAACCTTGAGGCGATGTTTTGTCGATCCCTATAGGAGTGATTGTAGCGACGTGCCCTGGGAATGGCCGGCCATCCCTGGACACCATGGTGACGTCGGGGATGAGACAGTGAAATGACCCGGAGCGCCGTGTCATACTGTCCTTCCTTTCCTGTCGAACTGTGCGCGGCGTCGAGGCCGGGTCAAGGCCGGGTCGAGACCGGACGGATAAGGCCGAATCCCCGAGATCGCGGAATAGGGGCCTTGTCGTATCCTTCCTCGAGGGTGACTGACGATAAACAGTGCACGGTAAGGTGTGTATAGTGACAGGTTTCACCTCCCATCACGGGATGGGCGGTAAAACAGTGAGGGCTGACACCGGCATTGCTCCCACATCGACCCTAGTTGCGGCCATGTCGGTAGGTGGTAACAGGTGATCACATTAAATGCTCTGATTTTTTGTCTTGGGGCAGGTGAAGTGAAGTGAAGGGGTCGAGCGCTCTAACCCGGGGTCACGCGAGTCGGAGTTTTTCCCGTTGGATGAACGAGCCTCGTGCGAGTCGGAGTGTGGTCGAGGTGCCCTGTCGTGCGGGACGGGGCGCGGTCGAGGCGTCCTCGTCGAGGGTGCCTCATACGAGTCGGAGCCGGAGCGCGGTCGAGGCGCTCCGTCGAGCTGGCCTCGTACGAGACGGGCCTGGAATGTGGTTTGAGGTGGGCTGCTTTTTACTGTGGCATAGCCGTTTTGTTTTTTTTATTATCGATGGATGTGGGTACCCCCATATTGTTGGTACCGACAACTTATTACCTCCTAGAAAGTAATAGATGATTTCAACCATTCAATCTAACTAGATGAACGACTCACAATTATTTAGGTGTACCATAGCAAAGCCCAAATAACAGAGTCTCTGCATCGATTTCCATGAGGAAGACCTGACCAAATAGGAATTTGGGATGGTCACGGGAAAAGCCGTTGAACCAAGTCCGTTTACTTAATTTTGGACAGTTGTGATTAGACCATAATACATGGTATAACGTGCACAAGAAGGTAACAGTAAGGTACACGTACGTGATATCCAAGTTAGGAGTTTGTTAAAATCCGAATATAATTATGGAAATGACTAATCTAGCCCAAAAATTTTATATTCTATTCTATATACCAAAAATGCTAGCTGCCCTTTTACGTAACTAATCTAGCCTAAGAATTTTATATTATATTCTATATACTGGAAATACTAGATGTCCTATTATATAAATATAAAGGGTGATGGCCGATTAAGACATCCGACACCCAATTGTCAAAAAACACACATATTACTTTTATCTTCTACCTCAAGCTTTTCCAACCCCTACTGTCCGGCGCATCTCTTGACGAGATATGACCGCGTTCTAGGTGGACTAGCTGATCCTAGAACACCCCATCATGCGTTCTTCCCAGGGCGCGTTCGTGGGTTTATCGGGTGAAGAACGAGCGTCTGATCGGCCTTGTCAACCTGTTGGTCGGCCTCACCATTTGGATTCAATGAGATTCAAGGAGGTCGGGCCGTAGATGTCTATCCAGCTCATACGATGAAATCACAACACGCTTTGATCTATAAGACAAGGAAGAAGGAACATGCTAGCTTCACAGGGAGGGGCTGTTGCCGACAGCATGGTGCACGCTCACCCTAAGGGCCACCCTGCTTCCCGCAACTGCGAGACGCGTTGCTCGCATGGTGAGCATCGGCTACGGCAGTAGGCTCATGTTGAGCTCCGGAATGAGGCGCACGAACGTGAGCACATCATGGTCATCTCCCGTGAGGTGACGCACGTCAGCGTCACACTGCGTGGCGATGAACCTGACGCAGTCATCGTCGCCACCGCAGCCGATGGAGCAACAGACGGTGACATCGCCGATGTCCGCAAGGTAGTAGAGCTTGCCAGTGAGCGGGGCATGGATGGCCAGGGTCATCACGAGGGAGGATCGAAGGGAACTGAGGATGGTGTCTGCGAACACAAGATTGACAAGTACCCTTGTGTGTTCGTTTTGTGATGAGTGATTGTCAATGTGATCCACGAAGTAGGTTGAGTGGTGACTAACCCTACCTTAGCAAAAGCCTTGTGTGCGACATGTCTCTTGGCTTGTGTTGTGCAGGTGTGGAGCACGGAGACGGTAGCCGACGGCGAGGTGAAGGTCAAGGAGGACGTGCCGTGCCGATGGACCTGAGGGGTGAAGGACGGACGTGAGGCTTGGACCGAGGGACCCGGAGGCCGGGTGGCTAGCCGCGCTGGCTGACACTTGGGACATCGACAAGCACGAGAAGACATGGGAGTGACCGTGTTGACCGTGGAGGTGACACACGTCGGATGGCGGGGGACGCGTATGGAGTACGCTACTCGCGGAGCGGTTTGATGGTTTGGGCCTCAAAACCATCGGAGGCGGGTTTATGGGTTTGTGCCTCAAAACCCGGGCGGAGGTTCCGAGGAGGAACGAACGGCACGTGGCGGCATCGGGGAGTTCGCGTCGAGGCGAAGCTACCGGTGAGGAGGCGCGGTGGCCGTCGGATCAACATGAAGACCGGATTGGACCTCTACGCCCTTGGGCTTATTGGTTTAGCTCTTATGTATTCAGGGGCATTTAGGGGAATGTAAAATAGCCCTGTTAAATAGAGGATGACAGCCCCAAGCCATCTTCACCTCTCTCCCCATTCTCTCATTTTATCCTTCCACCTAGGGTTTGCTCTTCTAGTGCTCATGAGAGAGGTCCACAACTAGAAATTCGTGGTTGTGTAAAACTGAGATTTTTTAGATGGGAAAGGAGGCCCAAATCCTCCTTTTGTCCTCCGGGATTCTTCATTCTTGCCTGTGATTTTCGTTCCTCACTTGTGCTGTGATTTTTGTTTTTGGGGAAAGTTTTTCGTTCATGGCTACGATCTGAGTTTTCCAGAGTTTGGAGTCATCTCAGGCGATGATTTTTGGGGAATAGTTTTGTGGTATGTTGAATTTGATCTGTACAAAATTTCAGAGCAATCCCTTTTGATTTGGTTAGGTTTTCATCGATTTTCTTGGCCGCCCCTTTTCTGTTCGTGAGTTTAGGGTGTCGGTCCCTGTTCGTCGATTCTGTGCGGTCACAGCTGGGGGTTGGGATTGGACGGAGCAACCCCGTCGATCTCTTGCAGCAGAGTCTGGCACGGAGCCTTCTGGCGATGACCGGTGCCGGCGTCGCCTAGCAGGAAGCTGTTTTTCCTCCGTACTCTCCCTCCCTGTCTGCTGTTTTTCTTTGCGTTCGTCGGTCTCCTGTGGTCTGGATCCGAGCAATCCAGCACAGCTGCGTGCGCCCTTGGTGGGCTGCTCGCCGAGCCGGATCCCAGCACTGAGCAGTGCTCATCCGTCGGTCTCCCACAGTTCGTTGGTTGTTCGTGAGAAGGAATCGGATTTCAGTGTGATTGGTCCATATCGGTAGTCATTTTGGTTCGATCCCAGCTGCTCCGTTTCTGGTTCTTTGCTTTGTCGTTAGTAGCAGCTGTGCTGCTCGTCTTGTGCCAGCACCCTGAGTTCGTGTGTAAATGGAAATCAAGCCCTTGTTTAGATTGAGAGCCTGTTTAGTTCACAAAAAGTGAACCCAAAAAGTGCTACAGTACCTGTCACATCAAATCTTGCGGCACATGCATGGAGTACTAAATGTAGATGAAAGAAAAAACTAATTACACAGTTTAGTTGTAAATCACGAGACAAATCTTTTGAGCCTAATTAGTCCATGATTGGACACAAATTGCCAAATAAAACGAAAAGTGCTACAGTAGCCGAACCCAAACTTTTTTACCAACTAAACAACCCCTGAAGAAAATTTCAACCCGATGAATAGTACCACTTTCGTCTTATTTGACAAATATTGTCCAATCATGGACCAACTAGGCTCAAAAGATTCATCTCGTGATTTCCAACTAAACTGTGTAATTAGTTATTTTTTTACCTACATTTAATACTCCATGCAAACGGTTAAAAATTGATGTGATGGAGAGAGAGTGAAAAAACTTAGAACTTTGAGGCAAACTAAACAAGGCGCAAGCTTTCAGAGATGTCACTTCCAAGCTACAGAGCCTAATTATTGATTGCTCTTTTAGCTAGGCCTTGTTTGGTTCCCAAAAAATTTTGCAAAATTTTTCAGATTCCCCGTCACATCGAATCTTTGGACACATGCATGAAGCATTAAATATAGATAAAAAATAAAAATAATTACACAGTTTAGACAAAATTCACGAGACGAATCTTTTAAGCCTAGTTAGTCCATAATTGAATAATATTTGTCAAATAACAACGAAATTGCTACAGTAGTATTTCTCAAAAAATTTTGGAACTAAACATGCCCCTAGTCTCCATCCTACGGTTGATTTTTGGTGCATCCTGTTTTTGTCCTCTCCGTTCGTTTCACAGATTCAGCTTTGTGAGACTACTCGCACCCATCCATCCTCTATATCATCCTCTATACGTCCCAGTCAGCAAGATTCTCTCCTCTATACTCAATTCTCCCGCACTCATCCATCCTCTATATCATCCTCTATCCACTCTATTCACTGTGGGACCGACTTGTCACTTTATCAAAATATATCCATGTGTGATCTAGTTTTGAAGGATTTATTAAGATGAATTTAATGGTGCAATCGAAATTTAATTTAGATTTTTGGTTTGTGAGTTATAGTATTTTTTTCCTTTGTTTAGCTAGCGGGGCCCGCCACTAAAGAGTATAGAGTAAGCACAGTACTACTCTAAATATAGAGTGAGAGAAAAGATAGAGTATCGTTTTAGAGTATCCAGTGCAGCAGTTTTTACTCTATATTCATACTCTAAAGCTTTAGAGTATCGTTTTAGAGTATCCACTGCGGGTAGTCTGAGTGCTTGTTCCTGGCTGTGCGGCATTCTTAGGTTTTGTGTGTGCTTTTCCTGCAGGCTTGGGAATTTCTGGTTGCAGGCTTGTGAATTTCCGACTCGAATTTCCAGTTCACTATATTATCTGCAGTTTGCACGTCTGAGATTCGATTTGCGTTTCGTTTTTTGCGGTGGTCTTCTACAATTTCATGGAACTTATCTAGATACTCTTGTCACTGGTTGGCTTAGGTATTTTAGATTTGTGAACAGTTGTTGTGTCCTGTTTTTGGTGGTGAACTTGGGACAGTGGTCAAATATTTCGAAAGAAATTTGAGGCTCCCATTCACCCCCCCTCTGGTCGCCTTTTTTTCGGTCCTTCGGTGTCGAAGGGTGGCAGATGGTCACCCTCGAAGAGCAGGAAGTGTTGCAGCAGAACTAGAATCTACTGCGCCTCCATGGTGTTGATCTTGATGCTAGGCTCGGATGGCAATGCGCCGGCTGTCACAGTGACGTAGGTGACGTCGGTGATTGTGAAAACCAGAGCCATGGGTCTGGGCGGTGCCTGACTACCTGAGCAAGAACTATGTCGGATTAGAACCTTGTATAGCTTAGATGCTTAGCGTCGTTGTTGGTGTTTGCTTGCCCTCAAGCTTGAAGTGTGTGGAAGTTGTAGATGAATCCGGTTGCATCTCGCTGGCGACTGGTGGGTGGCGGCTGGACCCCGTAAGGTGTGTTTTCATCGTCTGACTCCATCTCCATGAGTGCGAATGGATGAATCAATTGTCCAATTAATCAATCAAATAATTAAATAATATAAAAATTAAAGTTAAAATATTTACAAGTAAATATTTCTTTATTTTCGAACAAGATAAATTTTTATCAATGTTGTATTTTATTTCGATACAGCTAAGTAGGACATTATCATATAATGGCCTAGGATGTCATTGTCATTATAAATAAGTTATAGCTTTTAAATTTTGTAAAAATAGTGGAACATAAATAGATATATAGTATTTTGTTGTCATTTTCTACTAATGTTTAATTTTTTTCTCTTAATAATAAATAGAAAATGATAAGAATTATGTTCTTTATTTTGCACCACTTTCTTTATTTACGTACGAGTTAGAATAGCTCGCATCTAGAGGGATATGGAGTAGGAATCATAATCTAAATAGATTCCTCAGATCTGACGACAATGTTGTGCATTTATTTTTCTTTAACGGGGTATATATGGTAGATTATAGGACCAATTTTTTTAATGCTGGGAACTTTCTTTCCCCTAGAAAATGTTAGGAACTTTCATAATAGACCAGAGCCCGACGTTTTTTTATGGTGGAAGGTCAAACAATCATTGTTCGCCTAAACGGCCGTTTAGTCCGTTTAAACACCGTTTAAACGGTAAACAGAAGTCAGCAGTGTTGTTTAGACCCTAAACGGTGAATTAAACGGTTAGACCGTTTAAACCCGTTTAAACCGTTCAATCCCGTCTAAACGGTCTAAACAAAATTAGATTAAACGTGATTAAATGAGTTAAACAACCATTTAATCCGTAATTAAGTGAGTTAAAGGACTACGTCTATCACAATCAACATGAAACTAATTAACATTGTAATTATATGAAGTGTTGTGGGATTTAGATTTCTTCCAACAAGATTATTTGGTAGAATATTTGATTTTTACATGTGTAAATATGTATGGGTTCTAGCAAATTTTATTTTTACCTATATAAATATGTATATTTTATTGTTATTGTACAAAACCGTTTAGGCCGTTTAATTCCGTTTAAACACCGTTTAAACGGTCTAAACGCTAAACGAAGAGTGACCGACTATTTACCGTTTAGTGTTTAGAAAAACATTGCAAACAATATAATCAGAAAAATAGAAAAGAAAAAAAGTACTATAGTTATGTCATCTTTTTTATCCACACCTTACTTTTTTTCTCTTTTGTTCTAACATATTCTCTTTTTTCCATCCTTGCAAGTATGTGTCGTCCGAGCATCTTTACGGGACGTTCACACGGTACCCATTCATCTAAGTGATTATTTTTTTCTCCTATAAATTAAAAAATAAAAGTACTAAATTCAACCATCATTGATGTTTGAACAGTTGATCCTTCCCTATATAAAATAGAGAAATATTTTCTATATGAGTTAGAGCACCGTGCCATATATGATGTGAAGTCTGATTCCTAAATGAATCGAAATGGATGATAAAATCTGTAGAGTATGAATCAAAAATGAATTGGAACACTTGATGTAATTATTAGATAAATATCCAAGTCTCTAATGTACATACGAGTTAGAACATTGCACATTTAGCAATAGTATGTGGTTTGATTCAAGACGAATCATACATATGATGAAGCTTTTGTTAAACAAATTTCTTAGAAGTCGAAACAGACAAGAACTTAAACTGAACACAACAAAATAGAAACCCGAAAAAGGAAACATGCAACAAAAAAGGAACCGAAAGACTAAACACATGTAAGACATAGAGTTCGATGCAAAGACAAATTTAAATATACGATGCAATCGCAAATACTATTTAAAATCCAATGCTCGGTCATATATAAGAGTTAGAGCGTCACACGTTTGTTGGATAAATTTTTAACCTACAAATCATCTAGATAAATTATACGGCAAGTTATGTCTCCCATTGCAACGTACAGGCACGTTTGCTAGTCAACTCTAGAAACTCCAAGCTCCTCCACAGTGGAGCAGTCCTAAACATGCCCTATGAGTCCATGAATGAGCACGTAAGTCATGCTCTCTTAGAAAGAATAAAAATCTCACTTTTTGAGAAATAAAATAATATCAAATTTGATGAAGTATATATAAAAATATTAAAATTCATGATATGTAATAAGTAGCACTAAGTTAATTATAAATTTATTTTATAATAAATTTATTTAATTAATTAAAGATACAAATGTTGATACTATTTTCTATAAATATAATTAAATTTAAAATTATTTAATTTCTCGAAAAACGAGATTTCCATTATTTTTAGATGGAGGGAGTATGTTTATATAAGATATATATTATTCCCAATATATCCTGGAGAGTATGTAACATATCCCTTTGCCTGCCTGGTACGGTAGTATATATGCTGAGCTGAGGTTTGGTGTAGCGAGACGAGAGGGGAATCCAAATGGAATCTGGAGCCCGGCCAAGTGCTCCAGACAAAATCCACTTCACCAGTCAGAGCCATCAACTTTACAGACCGTCAGGCTGTCTCCAACGGTGTGAACGCAAAAGGGATAGGCATTCCATGATTTGCATCCTGCACAGCAAAGGGAATGAGACCCAAAATTTCTCAACTCCAACCGCCGACGCAAACGAAGCCAGCGTACGCCCGCCTCGCCTCATCGGGTCGCTCCTCGCTGGCCGCACGACGCCGCGGACCGGCCTCGCCGTGGTGGCCGCACGCAGCCACCAACCCTCCCATCCGTGCTCTCTCTTTCGTTCCACTTCCTTCCATTCTACTCGTATTTCCACCCCCGGCCCGCGTGAGACTCTGAGACAGAGAGAGAGAGAGAGAGATCGAGGAAGCTGCGTCCCTCGCTCGTCTGCACGGCAAGTGGGCGTTGGGTTGGTCGAAGGAAGAAGATGGCGATCGATACCTCTTGGCTCTTGCCATTTCCTCCATGTATAGTCGTCGTTGTCGTCGTCTCCACAGCCAGAGCTCGCCGCAGTACGAGTATGACATGACACTTTCCCGTATAGCACTCGACGTCGAGCTAGCCCGTGCAGGGTCAGGGTGTGGAGAGAGAGATGCGTGCGCCATAGCTAGGACTCCTAGCTAGCTTAGCTGGGGAAGGGGGAAGCTGCTTTGATAGTTGGATTAAGACATGCTTTAGCACGCAATTGGCTGCTTTGGGTGGTGCTGCCGGCCGGCGCGAGAGAGAGGAAGAGGGGGCGGCTTTAGGCTAGCTAGCTAGCTACTACTACCCATTAGGCCAGCACTTTAGATGCAATATTAAAACTGCATCAAAAGCTGCATCATACTTTAATCCCCTTGGGAAGTATTCTCGCCAGTGTCTTGTGCTCCATGTCCTTTGCATTCCCTACTTTGTAGCTGTACTACTCCACAGTACTTTTTGGTGAGCAGCAGGTGGCCATGGAGCTGTTGTGTTGTGTCATTGTGTGTACTCCGATCCTACATGTGTTGTGCAGCTAGCATGCTTTGCTGTGCTGCCCCCAGCCCCCCACGATCTCTTCTCCTCTCCTCTCTCCTCTATAAATCCAGCTTCTGCTCCTTCTTCTACCTCCATCCTTCACGCCTTCGCACTGTTCTTCCTCCTCTCTCCACCCTAACCCTAGGTCCCTAGCTTCCTCCTCCCTCCAGTACAAGTCCGGTCATCTTGTTGTCTTTGTTGCTGCTTACTGTATTAGCTTGTGCATGCCCATCGTGCTCCAGTTTTGTTTCTAGCTAGCATCACACTGCATGCCCAAAATGGAACACATGTTTTTGCTCTCGTGGTCGGTCTCTATTCCTTGCACAGTTCCAAGCACAGTTAGGTGAATGAGAGAGATACAGACAGATATATAAAGAGGTTTGATGATCAAATTCAGATTGTGTGTGCCTGGCTCCCTGTATGCCACACATGTAGCCCAACCCATATGCTAAGGTTGCCTGCTATGGGTGGCGTGCAAGGGGCCAAGCATGCATGCATTTTTTGTTCGATTCATTCTTCTGTCACCTTGATCTCTCTACTATGTTTTCGATGATGTATACTTTCATGTTTTGTATATATCTTAGCTTCTTGCAGGAGCCGAAAGGTAAGCTGATGCGAATTTCAACCATGTACTTCTCCTGACCAGTTTGCCATCTTGCTCCAAGAAATCGGTCAGGTTATCATTAAGTCATATGATTTCAATTTGTGGTTTTTAACACATGGCCGATTCTTTGCCTCAAATAATGAAGTATATATAATATATATCGCTAGCTTGATTGCTCATGATTTGGGATATGTATGCTCTTCAATATACCATCATGATCCCTGAATTCTGGGTACATACATACACAACATTTTTTATCATCTTTTGACCGAGACTGCATTAATCTGAAATGATTACATTCACAATATGATCAAGCTTTTGTTTGATTTATCTATTTGTTTCTTTTTCTACATGATCGCTTTTCTTATCTGACAGTTTTTTCTACAGCTTCTTCTGTGTTCTGATCGAGGTATACAGTCTTTTTCCTCTTTTGTTCTTTAAATGAAACTTTCACGCATTTAGGATTAGTGCTACAAATGGCAAACACACCCTGCTAGATTACATTAACCAATGAATCAGTTGAAAGGTGTCTGCATTTTCCTCTTAATGAAAAACGGGTCTAACCCGATCGCAAAAAAAGAGAAAGGTGTCTGCATTCCGTAATTTCTTTTCTTCCTTGATTTTTTTCCCAGTTCAGTTCAATCCTTGCACTATATTTCTACATTTCAAGTATTAGTGTTTCTCCAATGGGACTTATCACATGCTCAGATGTGGAAAGAGCTACTTGTATCTAGCACAGTGAATGTTGCGAGAGAATTTCTCAAAAAGGTTTTTAAGCGACCACATGATTTTTTGCAAAAAAAAAAGGATAGTTTTGAACGACAGAGAGCATTTCCTGCCCCATGTATGTACATATAAAGCTTGAAGTCATTATGCAGTACATTAACTGACATTATTCATGTCGTTTACATTTACTTTTTTCTGTGTAACTACTTGCAGATGTATGCCTAGCTACTGGTTTTGATTGAAAAACCTTGTGCTAATTCTCCGGTCGGCGTTAACGACTTCTGTAGACGCCGTGTTGTCCCCTGGAGGCTTGGCTTTGGTGACCCCTTCCTATCGTACGTGCTTGTTGCGGCGTGTATGCTGGCGTTAGGTTGCCGGTGCATTGTTGGTTATGTTTTAGTGATATGTTGTGTCTTGCTGTTGTTTCTGTGTTGTGTGGGTGGTTTTTGTTTCTTTTATTTCTGTGTGTTGTTTGTGTAAGTTTCTTGCTCTATATTAGTAATTAGTAATAGATAGATGTCCACTGAATTTCTTGCCGGTTGCTTTTTTTTTGGGAAAAAAGAACTTGCAGATGTATGCCCATATATTCCTTGGTTGCACCCATTCTCATGAGCTGAGTGAATGCAATTTTACTCCATTCATTATGTATCTTTTCTTTTTTCACCCATGTTGGTTAGTAGATGCTCCCCCACACGATATTGCCAAATTAAACACCAAGAATAGAGCAACATTGCATTGCATTTTCATGCAATCACATCATCTGAGTATCAGACGGCACCCAGCATGCAGTCAGAGTGCGTTTATCTCAACTCTGAACTTTCTTTTGCCATCCATGGCTAGTATGAACTAGTTTTTTCTCGAACACATAAGGATTGCAAGAGTTGTTACACATTCATGATGGTTGCTAGCATGAATTACGGGTGCGCATGCGCGTGCCGTACATTCATACAGGAGCAGAAAGTTGGACTGTGCCGGCAAAGTTATGCTCCCAGCTTTGTGCTTGCATTGGGGAGCTTTGCTGTGGGTCCTCCGGACATAGACCGTACTAATAAGAAACCAAAAGGACGTTGCATATAGGATGGGCAATGTTTCAAACTTAACAGAAGCATTTTTCCACGGTCCTTGGAAGTGTTCGAGGAGGCACTACTAACAGTATGTATAATGTGTGAGCTACAAGAATTTTTAGTATGCTTTAGTTACAAGGACAATGAAGAACCTCTAAACATAACGCATGCTTCTCATGCTGCTGAACTGAATGAGTCGCGTACAGTTCCTTTTGTTCCATCAGCACCAGCACAAAGCAGTAATAAACAGCTAGCTAGGCCAGCCCACCACCACAATAATTTGTCCATGATCACCACGCATGCCATTGCCACTTTGGCAAGGCCCAGTGGCACTGCAAGGATCACTCATCATCCATGTACGTGCTAGTTCCCGCCTTTCTGGCCAGCCAGCACCAGTACAGCTGTACAGGCAGCAGCCAAGCCATTGTTGCGTTGCATGGACCACTGGAGCAGTTCAGCAGTAGCAGTGCTACAAGGACGTACGCATGCAGGGATCATCAGCCATTGCGACGGCAACCACAAGCACCGTGCCAAGATTTGTTTGGAGCCCTCTGATTGGGAGGAGCAATTGGGTCCCCTCTTGCACGGTGACCTCGCATAATTGTGGTCACAGAGACAGGGACAGGATGGATGGCAGCTACTTCGATGTTGGACGCCTATGAGACAACACATCAGTGTCTCAGTTATTCAAAGGTGATGTCACTGCTCACTGGAGCTTGCTGAAACTGCAACAACAGTGTCGTCCGCGAAGCAGGAGCAAGATGACTGAGGTGGCCAACCATAGAGATGCATGTGTCTTGGATCACATGCATGTTACAAGGAATATATATGCCTTGTAGTCTTAATTTCTGGATGATTGACGCATCCAAGCTATGTCCATATATGTTCACACCAACAGTACTTTCAGGCATTCACCGGTCTGTATGTTTGCAAATGAATTAATCACCAAGCACAAAGCCACGGCAGCAGGATGTGGATGGTAATGGTACCATGAAAATAATTGTGTCATCAATCCAATATTGTACACACAGAAGTTGTTTCCTCATATGTACTTCTTTGACTCAACAATGATGCTCCGCCTACGGATGAAGCAATTAAATCTATACATGAAAATTGAAACCACCTTGTAAACTTCTGGGCAAGGTATTCATTTGCCCATGCTACTCTCTACCTATACATGTTTTTTCACATCTCCAACCAACTCAGTTCACTAACAACCCTTTCTTTTTTTTTCACGAAGGGATCACTCACGATCCGATATCCCAGTGGATGTCATGGAGGCTTGTGTCGTCTCATTCGACAGCATAGGCGAAGAATGTGCCATGAGAGAGGACAGGAATGTTGAGGACGTAGCGATGTCATTCGCTTTCCTCGTGCTCCTGATCTTGAGATCCATGAAGTCACTGATTATAGCGGGCTTGCTGATCCTCTCTAATTCGACGTCCGTTTCGCCGGTAAGCAAGGCGATGACCTTTGATATGTCAGGCCGGTGTCTCGTGACGTCTTGTGTACACAACAGCCCGACTTTCAGGAATCTGCAAGCCTGTGCAACATCCAAGTCGCTGTCCAAAGATCTGTCTATGATTTTCTCCAAAATCCCCTGCTCATAATACATCCATGTCTGCAAGAGGAGAACCCCATTGGTGATCTCTGGGAACTGTAGCAGTAAAGAACAAAAGCTGGATTTAGAAGATTGCTCCCAGTCCCTTAACTGTCGTATCATGAGTTTTCAGGAAAATCCGAAAAGGTACAAAAGAAATTCCTTGGTGGCCTACAGCACCAGTTTTAAGCGTGCCACATTGGTCATACTACATCTGAGAAGAGAAATTTTGAAATGCCATTGCGAAACATTGACTACACTTATGCGCACCCAAATCATACTCATTTTCAGATAATAAAAAGTAGTGTTTTAAATCAACAATGGCAAAAACAAATTCAACTATGCAAGCAGCGACGGAAAGAAACGTCAACTGTAATCTAGAGTGCCATCTAACCTTTTCAAGGAGTATCTGATCTTCATATGCTAATCTTGTATCGCTGTTTGATCTCCCACTAACAATTTCTAGAAGGAGAACGCCAAAACTGTAAACATCTGATTTGCGTGTCACTTGTCCTCGAATAGCATATTCAGGAGCCAAATAGCCTCTGCCAATTAAAATGGAGTAAGCAAAGCTGAAAAAGGTACACATAGGCTATATACATATCATATACAGGTAATTACAAATGTCATTGTTTTGCTGAACTTTCTGGGCATTTCTTATAATTTAATAAGTATCGCCCAACTATATTTAAAAGAATGGTACAAGAATGAGTTTATCTAGGCACTCAAGAAAAAAAAAATGAAAAATATAAAGCAGACGTTCACTTACAGTGTTCCTGCAACTCTTGTGCTAACATGTGTCGCGTTTGGTGGAAGAAGCTTTGCTAGACCAAAATCAGAGATCTTTGGGGTAAGATCCCTATCAAGAAGTATATTGCTTGCTTTAATGTCTCGATGAACAATGCGGGGACTGACACCATGATGGAGGTATTCTAATCCCCGTGCAATGCCAAGGCAAATATTTACTCGAGTTTCCCAATTGAACTGGATATTGCTGTGGTGCGAGCCTGATCAATAAATAGTTTAAAAAGGGTTAGGACATATATCTGAATCTTCCACAGTTTTGTTTTAGACCAAAGACCATGGCCCAGCTTATATTGAAAGCTTAAACAGAAGCTAGCACAGTTAGCTTATTATATCACTGTTGTAATGAATAGTTAAAGAAAAATCATATGCTTATGTATTATTTCGTTCAAATCTAAGAATAGTTGACATACCTAGAAGTGTTTGTGCAAGGCTATTATTTTCAAGATGGTTGTAAACCAGGATTCTCTGGTCACCTTCCACACAATACCCATAAAGTTTCACAAGATTATCATGTGAGATGCCAGAAATTGCCACGAGCTCATTCAGAAACTCCCTTACTCCTTGTCTTGACTCCGTCGAAAGGACCTTGACAGCAATAATTGTTCCATTCCTGAGCTGTCCCTGCACCATTAAGCTGTTGAATATCAAACACGTCTAAATTACTCGCAACTTCAGTGGTTTCTTTATTGAAGGTTATGCATATTACCTTGTAAACGGAACCAAAACCACCCTCACCAATCTTGTTCGATTGGTTAAAGTTATCTGTTGCCCTGACTAGCTCCTTATAAGTGTATTTTGTTATATTTGTACCACCAGGTACGTCTACACAAGCAGGATTAAATCACAATAAGAAACAAAACAAGCTAGGAGACAGTATAATATAATATTTTAAAAGGGATATTTAAGAGTGTACCCCATGTATGAGATCTCTACCTTCATTATGGTGGGAACTTGGTTGCCGCGTTGCCCTTCTTTTCTTGCAAAATATAGAAAAGCAACTCATTGAGATTCTCAAACTATTATATCTTAGTGCTGTCAGCTCAATAACTTCAGCCTGCACTTATAATATCAATGCAAGCATTTGCATTTCACCGATCTTCACTGGCTTCTAACATGTTCTGAAAAGAGTGAATTTCAGTTATAGGTACTTGTAGAAAGAGCTATATTGGACATATCATTTCGAATTTATGTCAACCTATGGTTAAAATTCAGGCAGTGAATGTTGCAACCTAATATATGGCTTATGGATATATCTAAAATGCTTGCAACCAGAAAAGCGTGTATTGGCTTCAGTATATAAGTTGCAGTAGTTGAGGATGCAATAAATTCTGTACTAAACTGTAACAAAAGTGAATGCACAATCTGCTTGCAAATTCCCAGTGGCCATCTTTAGCTTAGAATTCAACCAGACAAACAATGCTGATATGCTTCAAGCATATAAGTAGCATACATATATGAGAGCTCAGCGCGTCTGTGTAGATAATCATTAAAACACAATTACTTGGTACACGCGGGCAGGTGAGGCCTGCTGACTAAGGTACACGCGGGCAGGTGAGGCCTGCTGACTAAGGCTCAGAACCAAAACTAAAATTAGACGAAGTCCACAGAACTTGTACACATTTTTATTGAAAAAACAATAAAAATTTCAGTATTTATTCAGTGCAAAGCCACCATTGGACAGGCATGATCGGGCATCAATGATTATCTGTCCCATACATCCAACTAATTTATCTCAGGCAAGCTCTGATGTACGCCTGTCATCGCAAGCTGATGTTTATCGTCCAACCAACCCTGGTATACATACCACTAAATTTAGAGCATAATTAGACCTAAGCTATCCCGTAACCAATAATTTCAGTGCATGTGACTACACTTAACCAATAACAACCAATCTCCGAGAAGTCCAACATACGTTGCCAGCCGCCAGCGTAGTTCACATGTAATGTAATGTAATGTAACCACATTAGTCATTACTCACAACCCTTAGCGAATCGAAATTCGTTAACTAGCGTCACCAGTGACTCGTTGGAACCTTCGTCTGGCAAGAAATCAACGAACCTTGATCAACCGAGAAAAGGAAGCAAGCAAGCAGCCTACCCACGTCCGTCAGAGGGAAAAAGAACAGCCATGGAAACTAATCAGCTAAATCATTTCTTGGTGAACAGGGGAACCTGGAAAAACCGATGGTTGGTAGCAAGAGCAGGAACAAAAATCCAGCCTTGAACCTTCCTCTGCATATACTCAGGAGAGGGAGAATCAGTCAGGCTCACCTGAACAGCCGCCGTGACCCGGGAGGATGAACCCAGTAGCCCAGCCGCCGCGACAGCCCCAGCGAGAGTCAACAACTCGAGGCAAGAGAGCACCGCACGCCGCGCCTTGTCGGCTATGAATGAAACCACCCGCCCGCAGGCAGTAGAGACGGACGGCACCAAGAAGCGCCGGCCGCCTCCTACTCTCCCCTCCGCAGTCGCCCCCGAAGGCTCGGCGAAGCCTCCGCCGGTTTCCCCACGAGTGACGTGCCGCCACGGGGCGGGGACGCAGCAGCGGCGAGCTTTCGCGAGAGGTGGGGGCCTGGGGGAAGAAGGAGAAGAGAAGAAGCCGGGACGGACGGGTGACGACGGCTCCGGGGCGCACGCGGACTGTGGACTCGTGGCGTGGTGCCGGGTGGGTGGGTGGCTGGCTCCAAGTGGTACGCGCGGTATTTGACTTGTCCGCCGCGGTGCGGAGGATGGAAGGGGAGGACGGGGCGCTCTCGGCTTTGAAAGGTGGATGGTCGCTGGGCGAGGAAGAAGAAGAATGGCGGACGGAGCAGAGGGGTGGGTCAAAACCGTTGACCACGTGGGCGTAAGGCGAGGCGAGGCGAGCCGGCCGGGCTGGGCCGGCTGCGGAGCAGCCGTGTGGGCCGTGGCGGTGGATAGGATATGGCGCGGACCGGACGCGTGGGCCAGGTCAGTCGGGTTCGACGCGGCGGGCGAGCGAGCGAGGCCATGGGACCGGCCTGTCGCGTTGCGTGGCGGTGTCGACGCGTGGTTCGGTCCGGTCCGGTCCGGTGGTGGCTGCGGTCGCGGTTGAACCAGGTCAATTCAATTGAAATTTGACCGAGCCAACGTTTGGGGTGGCCGATCTGACCGGACTCGTTGTTAACGGCGTGTGATGTTGAAGTCTCCGTGGGTGTGTTTGTATGTTGTAGGACGCCACCTGCACTGCACCGCATGTGGGCTGAGGAGTCGTTTGGCTGGAATTATAAGCCGGCTGAAAAACACTGTTGGCTGATTTTTCGTGAGAGAAAAATACTGTTTCGGCTGAAAAAACAAGCTGAATAAGACGGATTATAAGCCAGATGAACATGGCCTTA
This sequence comes from Saccharum hybrid cultivar R570, assembly GCA_038087645.1. Taxonomy (NCBI): domain Eukaryota; kingdom Viridiplantae; phylum Streptophyta; class Magnoliopsida; order Poales; family Poaceae; genus Saccharum; species Saccharum hybrid cultivar. The sequence continues at coordinate 10,306,013 of JAQSUU010000199.1, read as the reverse complement.
ATATGTGTGTAGCAAAATAAATAAATATTGCCCCTTCTCTACGAGGTGACAGAATTTAATTTGGGCCCACTCCGTCCCATCGAATGTTTGGACACATGCATAGAGCATTAAATATAGATAAAAAATAACTAATTGCATAGTTTGCATGGATTTACGAGACGAATCTTTTAAGTCTAATTAGTCTATGATTAGCCATAACTGCTACAGTAACACACATGTGCTAATGACAGATTAATTATGCTTGATAAATTCGTTTCGCGGTTTTTCAGGCGAGTTATGTAATTAGTTTTTTTATTAATATGCGAACACCCCTTCCGACATTCCATGAAACATCTGATGTGACACTCAAAAACTTTTTACTCAGACTAAACAAGGCCTTGTTGTCGTAGGTTGGGTGAGGCTCACGTGATCAATGTTGAGTTCCGTTCAATGGTTGTAAACTGCTGAAGCCCTTTCAAGGGAGTCACGCCACTTTTTTCCCTTCATTTTCTATAGGTCTTGTTTATCCTTGTGTATTTTCATATCTAAACACGGTGCAGACGTCTAGTGCGTATCATGTCTATGGGAGATTGGACGGTGGATTTTGAAACTGGCGAAACCATCGCAATCGTCTATTATCATGAGACACGTCACCTATACCTAGTGACACATTATGATTTCAATTTAGATAGGGATGATCCAATTTACATGATCAATAGTAATACTAAAAATTATAATTATTAATCTACGAATACATACTATCTACATTACATAGTTTACAAACCGAAGATAGCTTCACATATACCTTACATTCCTACAATTCTATAATTAAATATAATCAGCAAAAACATTGTGCTACCCTACCCGCTACGACGTCTAACATTGTAAGAAATAGACATATCAAGGGTGTAACACCTCTGGGTGTTAAGCAGACATTCACATCCTAAATCATGAGCATTTGCATTTCATGCATGATCATCATCACATGTAAATTAAGTTAGAATTTATTTAAAACTGTGATAATCATGTTTGAGCGCTGAATTGAAAAAAACTTCCAGGTAAAAGTGGAAAAAATTTGTGGAGCTATAACTTTAAATAACTTAGAAATAATTAGCATGATTTTTGGAGCAAGTTTTGTATTCAAAATTTTCCCAAATTTTGCTTCTAAAAATATTTCAGAAAATTTAGTTTTCATTTAAAAATTTGACTTTAAATCATAAATTCAAAATCTGTTTAGAATTTTGAAAAGTGTCCTAAATGAAAGTTGTAAAGAATTAAAATTTGAACAACTTTTGTTTTGGGGGCAATTTATGAAAATGTCTTTTTCATCTTCAAAATTTGAATTTGAATCAAATTATAAAAATCTGAAATTTTATTTAAAAAAAAATAAAATTCTTACCATAACAGGCCGCCGCCCCACTTCCGGCCCAGCGACCGAAGCCGGCCCGCGCTCGCCCGCGCGCTCGCCCGCGCGTGACCACATCCCAGCCCACGCCGCGCGGCCTCCTCCTCCTCCCGCTCCCGCGCGCGCGTCTCGCTGGCACCCGCGACAGGCCACGTCCGCCGCGTGTCGGCTGCATGCCGGTGACGCTCAGCGCGTGGCCGCTGTGGCCCCCGCTGCCCGAGCTTACCTCCGCCAGAGCCGCCTCCTCCTTCTCCACTCGCTCAGTCTTTCTCTTCTCGCCTCACAGCAGATAGCCAGCAGCAACCGCGGTTCTGCCTCCACCACCGTGCGCCATCACCGGCACTGCCGTTCCGGCCACCGCAGAGCACCAGCGACGCCTCCATCTAGCCCCGAGCTCCGCTCTTCCATCACACCTTTGCCTTGCGCTCTTAGATCCTTCTCTTTCACTCGATTATCATGTCCTTCATTTTATGTGCATCTCCACCATGATCATCATTTCATGTCCATGCACCATCTCTTTGTGATCTTGTGGCCACCACTCCTTGTCACATACACCTTCATCACATGTGTTGCTTATGCCTAACTCAAAACACTTAACACATGGCATTAGCGACTTGGTGTCATTAATTACCAAAACCAAACTTGGGCTTTCAATCTCCCCCTTTTTGGTAATTGATGACAACCATCATAAAGATATGAGATGAAATCAATTTTCAATTTCAATAGTATTAGCTCCCCCTACAAATGTGCTTTCCTGAGTTTGGTTCAATTATGCACATATGTATGGATTTGAATTTTGGGAGAGTTACTACTATCAAAATGATGCTAAGGTATATAGAATGGACCTTTGAAGCGTGATACCAATCGGAGTTGCCTTTATATACCATCCTTAGCATCGATGTAGCTAGACACCACTTGTAATACATCACTTGTAAAGATCACAAACACTAAAGTACCCCGTGAGATCAACATTATAAGCAAAGGTGTCTAGATACCACTTGTGAAGCTACTCTCAACAATTCATCATTCAAGATCTATTTCTAGCAATCACCATTCAATCATGAATATCGAAATTAAATTTGCAATGCAACACATCATCATGTTAGTGCACATACAAATGCAACAGATAATTCATGAGCTTGCTCCCCCTACTTGTGTGCTCAATTTTAATTGATCCCTTTCTCCCTTTGTAACTTAACTTTTTATCTTTGTGACTTTTCTCTCCCCCTTATTATATCTTATTCCCTCTTTGCAATGTCTTTGTGACTTTTTCTATCTTTGTGACTTTTCTCTTCCCTTTATCAACAATCACCAAAAAGGTGCCAATTTTAGTGAGCGATAAGTCAATCAATATGAGGGAGTCCAAATTATGGTTCAATCTAGATCACTTGCCTAGAATATGTAATTCGGTTTGATCCAAGGACAAGCTTTTTCACACCTCATAACACTACTAGAAATGTGTTAATCAATGACGATTCACTCGTGACAATTACTAATTTCGTCACCGAATACTAGCATTCTATGACGAAATGTGTAGGTTCGTCATTAGTCACAAGTGACGGAGCTTTGGCACGAATAATAATGACGAAAACAAATGAATCGTCATACAATAACAAACCTAAATCGTCACTGATTGTTTAGCTCATGTACCACCTCGAGGACATGGGTCCAGCTGGAGCTGCAGCCTGCCGCCTTCATTTTTTTGAAAAAAAATAGCTCATTGAGTGAGCTTTGAACCCGCGACCTGCTGCTACGTTGGCAGGTGACTTACCACTAGAGCACTCTACCTGTCGTGATAATGGTATGCATATTTTTTTATTTGTAAACTTACAATATGGTAATTGAATTATAGATGATGACGTGGCGCGGTGGTTCCACCATCGGGTCCCACGTCGATGACGTGGCGATACGGTCCCACCAGCGGGCGAAACAGCGAACACGTGGCGTTGCGGGCCCAGGGGCCAGTTCCACCAGCGGCGTGCCCCTCCTTTTAATTTTTGCAAAAAGACCGCAGGGGAGGGGATTTGAACCAGAGACCTACTGATACAAAGGGAGGAGGCATTACCACTGGAACTATGAGCCGCGTGTGTTAATGGCAAGCATATTTTCTTATTTGTACGTACCAAATGGTATTATATTTTTTTGTCGATCAAGTGTTAATGGGCCTTACGTGCGTGGCTGCTGGTCGCGTAGCCATAGGTGCGTGCGTAGGTAGGTTTCGTGCCGCCGCCGTAATTTTTTTCTTGGGAGGCCTAGTGCTCAGACTGGAGATCACCGTGCGTCGCTCGTCGCTGGCCAGTACCAAGCTGGCGATCGCCATCTCCTTCTCGGTGCGTCCACGCCGACACCATCGTTGTTAGTCGATCGGTCGACCGTCCGTTCTCCGCCATATCAGGTGAGATTAAAATAATCGTTCTTTGTTCTTCGGATGTTCATAAAAAAGTCTACAATGAGCGGGACATTTAGAGGATATGTTGTTAATCCATGAATTAAGTCTTATTACTGAATTAGTAAATAGAGTTACCGAATCGTGTATGATTTTTTTTGAAAGGCCTTAAATCCTAGATTCGCCACTACGCGCGTGGGACAGAGCAGTGGCGACGGCGAGAAGAGCTGCGCGTGGCGCGCGAGCAAAGGATTGCCGAGTACAAGGTTTGATTTGTTTAGCAATTATTTTTATATATATGCATGTCTTTGATGTGTTTTTGAATTTTGTTTACTTTATTACTGGAATTTAAGGACTAAGAGCAAAGTTTATTGTACTATCAAAACAGATGGATAGAAGCTGGATTTTTGGGGTACCATTCACACCTGCATATGTGAAAGGAGTTGAAGAGTTCATGAAATTTGTTCGTGAAAGATACCCCAAAGACAGCCAGATACTTTGCCCGTGCAGCAGATGTTTAAATCAAAAAATGCGGTCTCAACGTGATGCAAGTGACCATATACACATTTATGGAATGTCAGCTACGTACACCAGGTGGACCGATCATGGGGAGTCACCGGATACTGAAGTGGTTGAGAATTTGGAGCAGCAGGTCGAAGGAAGGGATCATGACTTTGGGATACATGTGGATGTGGTCGATGATGACTATGACGAGGACCACGGAGTACCAGAGATGATAGGAGAGTTGTATGCTACGGCAGAGGCAGAGGGACAACAGCCAAGGTTTGCAAGAGTCCTTGAAGATGCGAAGAAGTCACTTAGTCCGGGATCTAGCCACTCAAAATTCTCTTTTCTGGTGAGGATGTTGTATATCAAGTCTCGTTATCGAATTGGCAATACAGCATTTTCCGCAATGATCAAGTTGTTGTCAGAAGGATACCCTCAGAGTGAGTTGCCAAAATCATATGACGAGGCTAAGAAATATCTTAGAGAATTGGGTCTTGGCTGTGAAAACATCGATGTGTGCCCGAATAATTGTGTGCTGTTTCGGAAGAGGTATGCTAAAGACAATGTGTGTCCAGTATGCAAGGCATCTAGATGGAAAGATGAAACTGGGACCAAGAGGGTTCCACACAAGGTGTTGAGGCATTTTCCACTTTTGCCAAGGTTGAAAAGAATTTTTGCTTCAAAGCGAACTTCTGAGGAAACACAATGGCACCAGAAAAAGAGGACGCCAGTCGACAATGTAATGAGCCATCCAGCTGATGGGGAAGCATGGAAGGATTTCGACAGGAGAGAAAAAACCTTTGCATCCGACCCGAGGAACCTGAGGCTTGCCTTAGCTACCGATGGTTTCAATCCATTTGGCAACATGAGTACCCAGTACAGTATGTGGCCAGTGCTTCTGACACCGCTGAATCTCCCACCATGGGAATGCGTGAATCCAGCAAACTGCTTTATGGCATTACTCATCCCAGGTCCAAAATCTCCAGGAAAGGATTTTGATGTGTTCCTTGAGCCCCTAATTGAAGACCTAATTGATCTATGGAAGGGTGTCAGCACCTTCGATGCATGTACTGGTAAGAAGTTTGACCTTCGTGCTGTCGTGCTATGGTGTATACATGATTATCCAGCGTTGAGCACGTTATCAGGGCGAACAACGAAAGGGTATTATGCATGTATTCATTGCGACAAGGATCCGTTGTCTCGGGCAATAAGGAATAAGATATGTTACATTGGACACCGTCGTTACCTTTTTCAGGGACATGCATGGCGGAGAAGCTTGGCTTTCGATGGTAAGCGTGAAAACAAAGATGAGCCAGGCAAGTTCACTTTGGAGGAGGTCCTAGAGGAGCTAGAGAAGGTGAAAGATGTCAGGCCAGGGAAGCATCCTGACATTACTGGAAATAAAAGGAAGCGCAATGTGGGTCCAAAGATTTATAGCCGCAAAGCTGGGTTGTGGAGACTGCCATACTGGCAACATTTGAAGCTTCGACATAATCTCGATGTGATGCACATAGAGAAAAACATATGTGAAAACATTCTTGGCACATTACTCGATGTACAGGGCAAGACCAAGGACACAACCAATGCTAGGCTAGATTTGTATGACATGGGCATAAGGCCTGAATTGCACTTGCAGCAGCATGGCAACTCAGTCATTGCTCCACCTGCTCCGTATGTCTTGGGGAAGGATCACAAAATCATGTTCTGCAAGTTTCTCAAAGGTATCAAGTTTCCTGATGGATATGCGGCTAACCTAGCAAGGTACATAAGTGAAGATGGTTCGAAGATCCAGGGAAAGATGAAAACACACTCTTGCCACATACTCCTGCAAAGAATCATACCTGCTGGCCTAAGAGGACTGGTGAGGAAGGATGTATATGAGGCAGTTGCACAGCTCGGGACCTTCTTCAGGGAACTATGCAGTAGAAATCTACGGATTGATGTTGTGAAACGACTGAAAGAAGAAATTCCATTGATCCTATGCAAGCTTGAGAAGATCTTTCCACCTGCCTTCTTTGATGTCATGGTGCACTTGGCCGTCCATCTTCCTGATGAGGCACTGCTTAGAGGACCTGTTCAGTACGGATGGATGTACCCAATAGAAAGGCGGCTAGGCACTCTGAAGAATTTTGTAAGCAACAGGGGTAGGCCAGAAGGATCAATTGCTAACGCATATATGGCAAGTGACACCCTGACTTTTTGTTCTAGGTATATGGAGGATGTTGACACTAGATTTAACCGTGATGATGGTAATGATGGAGAGGTGCCATTGCCTGATGACATCTCTGTTTTTAAGCATGGTGTTACTCTTGTTGGATCTGACAGGAGGCAGTACATTGATGATGCTGTCCTAGATAAGTTAGTTTGGTATGTGCTAAATAATTGTGACGAAGTTGGGGATTATGTGGAGTAAGTATCATTTATATGTTTGAGTTTTAGTTTTTGTCTTTTTTTTAATTTTAGAATTATTCTTATGACCATACTTTGCCCTGCAGCTTGTACAAGGCCGAGCTACAGGAGCAAGGTGCACGTGATGTTGATACAATGGTTGAAAAAGGATTTGCAAAGTGGTTTAAGTGCCATGTAAGTCAATACACATTTTGTTTGTAGGTTCAGTAAAATGCATTAGTATCCATATGTAATTGGTGAACTGATTACTTTTGTTGCAACAGATTGCAAAGAAATGCAAGGAGAATCCAGAATCTGTTAGCGAAGGACTGTGGGCGCTGTCATGTGGCCCAGATCTGCGAGTTAAGACTTGTGCAGCTTGCAAGGTCAATGGAGTGCGGTATAGCACTGTGGATCGTGAGAAGTACCTTCTGACACAAAATAGTGGTGTACTGACTGAAGGTTCACATAATGGGAAAGACGTAGATTTTTATGGAGTCCTTAAAGAGGTAATTGAGTTGGAATATAACTCGAATTTTCAAGTCCGTCGGACGGTGGTTCTATTTCGATGCGATTGGTTCAATCTAGAAGGCAAGACGAGAGGCCTTCGAGATGACGGACATTTCAAATCAATAAATGTGCAGTCATTATGGTACAAGACTGATCCTTTCATCTTAGCGACTCAATCAAAAAAGGTATTTTACCTGCAAGACACATCTTTAGGTAAAGATTGGCGAGTTGTGCAGAAATTTGAACATAGGAATATTTATGATGTGTCTGAAAAAGATGAGGCCAGTCATGATGTGCATCAGGATGAGTATGGTTCTGATACTGAACATGTAGTGCAAGCAGGTGCTGAAAATGAGGTCATGCAGAATGTTCAAGGTGGAGAAGCCACTGTAATTGAAGGAAATTTACAACACCTTATAAATAGCAAGAAGCAATCTATTGTTCATGAAGATAGTGAGGATGAGGAGGAGGATGAGACAGCAGAGCAGTACTGTAGTGATGGTGGCAATGAGAACAATGGTTACTTGTCCCTAGACGATGAAGATGATGATTTCTAGTATGGACCAATGTCATGTCTCTAGGCTGCACATGATTGTCCCAAATTCTATTGAATTTGTTTGTACCTTGACGTACTGTTTTGATTTCTAGTCTGGAACTATGTTATTGTGACTTAAGTGCTACCTATGTATTGTGTGAACCTATATGTCCAAATTATATTGCAATTTTATCCACTTCCAGGCCGAAGGCACTCACAGCCGATTGCTCCTAACCGAAGGCCATATTTTCTTTGTCAGATATAATTCACGACCCAAGAATGGGATTCTTTCAATAAAATAGTAGCCGGTGGACTGACCAAATCAAGTTAATGCAGCTCTGCAGTATAAATTTGTTACTGACAAACCTAAATACTTCCGGTCAAAATCTCTTTATTTTTGTCAAAATCAACATAGTAATCTAGAATAGAACAATGGCATTTTTCTACCAACTGATCACGAACCATACTTGTCAGTTTTCACATATCTGAAAAAGTAACCCAAACAAACAACCTATCCTGGCCCTTTCCACAATCACAATGACCTTAGTTAATTAGGAAGCATGACAGAAAAGTCCATATATAAACTTATGTAGTTGCTTTCCTCCTCCGGTGCATGAAATGCAAAGTATGATGATTGATTAATTCCTCTCAGCCATGTAAATTATAAAGACATATTTATATACACAAGATTCAGGCATCCTGATTATCACAATATATGCAGCAGTGTGCGGATGAGATAAGGGTTCAGATGTAACGAAAAATTCAGAAACCAGCTGCTTCCCCCTTGCGTAGATGACTCTTTCAGCCACAGCTCGCCGGAGACAGTCACTGAAGGCACGCCTGTAGCAAATCTGTAGGAAGGGAAGAGAAGGCACGCCGGAGACAGTTTAAGTAAGACTGCACACGAGAACTAACGAAATTACTTGAATGGCGCATTGGTAAGGCACTCTGAGTTTATCCCTGAGCTCCTGGGTTCGAACCCAACGGGAGCCACATTTTTTTGTTTCCGGACGTTTTTTATGTTTATTACTTTTCTATATTTGTGTATATTTATTTTTTTGCCAGATTTTGACTTAATTAGTACTATATTATTGCTTAATGATTTATCTCATAGATTTTGAAACATCTTATTACATTTTTTATCTATTATTATACTAATTTGATGAATGACTAAAGGATAAAAGCTTTAAGGTACCTTGTGCCTAAGTGAGAGTTGTTCATGCTTATACAAGATGTGTAGTACCATCTTGTCAAAATCATTTGAATTTTTTATGGGATGTTTATGAACCAAACTATGATGTTGTGTGCATTTATGCAAATTTCTGACCAAGTTTACCTATTATAGTAATTTTTTGTTGGATTAGTGAAGGATAAATGTTAAAATACCCTAAGCTAGCCAAAAAATTCTACAAACTTTCATGGACACCTCACTTTGGTGTATAATGTTGACAAAAAAGTTTCAACTAATTCTGAGAAAGTGGTCATGCACATCCTTCGAAAGGCATATATGTCTAACATATATCCTTATAACTAAGTGGGAGATGTGTATGCTTCTACAAGATGTATAGTCCAATCTTGTCAAAATCATTTGAAACTTTAATGGGATGTTTATTGAGCCAAACAATGATGTTGTGTGCATCTATGCAAATTTCTGACCAAGTTTACCTATTATAGTAATTTTTTGTTGGATTAGTGAAGGATAAATGTTAAAATACCCTAAGGTAGCCAAAAAATTCTACAAACATGCATGGACACCTCACTTTGGTGTATAATGTTGACAAAAAAGTTTCAACTAATTCTGAGAAAGTGGTCATACACATCCTCTGAAAGGCATACATGTCTAACATATATCCTTATAACTAAATGGAAGATGTGTTTGCTTCTACAAGATGTATAGTCCAATTTGTCGAAATCAACTAATTCTGATAAAATGGTCATGCACATTCTCAATATTATACTAATTAAAAATATAAAAAATAGGAATATAGAGAAATAAAGAAATTATAAACACAAAAAATATAGCAATACAAAAACAATTGGTTACCATAGGGTTTTCAAGCCCGGGAGCTCGGGCCATGCGGCCATGCCAAAATAAAAAAATTAGCGCGGCGTGGAGGGAAAAAATGCCGCCAAACAATTGAGTGGCCTAAAACTGATTACCCCTAATTTAGCCATTAGATCCCACTCCCTCGTCCCCCAACCACTCGTCCTCTTCCCCCCGCACTCCGCACCCCCACGCACACATTTCCCCAACCCTGGCCGCCACCGCAGGAACTGAACCATCGTCACCGAGCTGCTTCCTCGCCCGCGAGCTGCGCCGTCGCCGCCATCAATCGCCGCATCCACCTCTCTCATCGCCCCATGCAACTATCTCGCCCCATCCACCTCTTTCTCGTCCGAACCTAACCCTAACCCCGCCGGGTTTTGGGTCATCGCCGTGGACGAGGGTGACGGCCACGAGGTGACGCCCACCGCCGACGTCCACTAGGTGACGACCACCGCCGACGACCACCTCGTGTACATCCGCAATGGTGACAACCAAGCGTCGAGGTAGTAAGAGACTGGCACAACAAGATCAAGGTAACCATTTGGCAATTTGTCTTCCCAGATTTGCCCAGATTTTACTCTGCAGTTAGTTTCTTGCATTGAACTGATAAATGCAGAGTTCATGTCCCCAAACTGAACGTACTTGTCCCCAAACTGGCACTGAACTGAACATACATGTCCCCAAATTGATAGATGCAGTTATTTTCTTGAACTGAACTGATAGATGTCGTTAGTTTCTTGAACTGAAGTGATAGATGCAGTAAGTTTCTTGAATTGAACTGATAGATGCAGAGTTCATCTCCCCAAACTGAACGTGCATGTCCCCAAACTGATAGATGCAGAGTTTCTTGTTTTGTCTTTCTTGCAATGGCACTGAACGTACATGTCCCCAAACTGAACTAAAATATAGAACCAATAGATGCAGAGTAGAAATTATAAGCAATCACATATATCTTCATTGTCCTCATAGCGCAGATAGGTTTCTATGCAAAATTGGATTAGGGAATGAGTTCAGGTACTTGTCAAAAAATGATCTGATGGTTAGCGCCTACTAAAAGTTTATATGGTACTGGAGCTATACATCATTTAAGTATTGAATCCTGTAGTACTATAGAAGAGGAAAACAGTAAAGGTATTTCTATTTTTTTTATCCAGATTTCAGATGATGAATTCTGTGATGATGCCTTAGTTTCTTGTTGCTTCTGGTCTTATTTGTCGTTATCTAAAATAAATCTGCAATGAGAAGCCAGCAGATTTAATCCTATCTGCTAGCATGCATTAGTTTTAAGATGGAACCTCATCTAGTCCAACATGTTTGTCATCAAGCACATATATATAACTAAGGAGTTCATGTCTTAGTTTTTTACATGGTTTATGCCTATTTGTTATGGATTGTATAAACTTATATCTCATCACTACCAAAAGTAAGCACTGATATGGCGGGGGTAGTCACTTATCAGTTTAGTAAATGGCTACTTAATGTTTTTAGTTAGTCCAACTCTGAATATTTTCACTTACAGTCAATGACACTATGCTAGTTCTGAATTTGTTCTAGCCATGAATATCACCTCTTATCCCTTAGCTTTTCAGCAGCCACTAATAGCACCTACATCTTTTCTAATTAGCTTCTAATCCTACTAATATACACAATTTGCTTGCTCTTAGAAGAACCTCCAAAAAGTGATTATGAGAGGAGGCGGGATGCACGCGTGGCGGAGACTAATGCAATGTTTGCAGCGCTCAGACTGAAAGAAATAGCTGCTGAATTTAATAATTCTTTACCACAACCTGCAAATGACAAGGGGAAAACCTCAGCAAATAAGAAAACAAGTAACAAAGATTCGGATACATCGGAGTATCTCCTTGAAAATGATGATCAAGGAGATAGTGATGATGATGAAACTGAATCTGTTGCGCAGCCACAACCCACTAAGGTTTTTAGATATATGCCCTTGCTTTTTAGATACATGTTCTTTCTTTCAATTCAGTTCACTAATATATGCTCTTGCTTACTAATGCACATGGCTTACTTGATTTTTTTCCCACAGTCTCCTCCAGGGTTTAGTCGGAAAGTCCTCGCTTCGAAAAAGAAGAAGAAGACAGGTCCCAACATGCCGCCAGGACGTAAGGCTGGTAAGAGAGTGAGGGCAGAACCTCCTAGGGCCCAATTAAGATCATCAAAAAGGCTTCAACTGTCAGCGATAGATGGGCAGACTGTAGCGCAAGGCAATGGAGCTGGTGCAGCGCAAGGCAATGGAGCTGGTGCAGCGCAAGGCAATGGAGCTGGTGCAGCGCAAGGCAATGGAGCTGGTGCTCAGGACATTACAGCCGCAGATGAAGACAGTGTAGCTGGTGATCTAGACATGACATGTGCAAATGAAGACAACACGGCTGGACAGGATGACACTCAAGGCAAGTTAAATTTTCTTTGTTATTCCAATATGGCATCTCTTTGGCTGATTTGCATGAAACTAAAGCATTTAAATACAAATTCTATTTTGTAGCTACTGCACATCGAGCCCCAAGGGACCCCAGGCCACCCACCAAGGGAGCACAACTGGATAGGATGACAAAAGCTATGGGAAGGAGATTGCCCATATCTATTGATGAAGGCAAAAGAAGGCCTAATGATCCTGTTCAAGCAGCCAAGCTTGCATCTGAGTCTGGTGTCATCATTCGGCAAAAGGTTCCTATCCTAACTCATTGGAAAGAGTACAAGAAAGACGAAAAATATTACAAGGAGTTCGTGTCAAAGCTCTCTGTAAGTGCCTCCTTTCTTCTCTCCCTAACGTAATCTGCTGAGTGCTGTAATATGTTGCTCCTCCTTTCTTCTCTCCCTAATGAGGTCAAGTGCAGGTAGAAGGTCAGCTGAGTGTTGTCCATGTTCTTGTTCCTGTAGCAGTAAGAAAATAGGCTTGATTATATGTCTAGGTGGTCCATGTACTTGACTTTACTGCCACCTAGGAGGTTCCACACATCAGCTGTCCATGTACTTGACTTTACTGCTATCCTGTTGGTCTCTTGGATTATATGTTTAGGTGGTAGTGAAATATTTGGATAGTAAGACAATGTATCATATGTTCATGGATTATATATGGATTATATGTTTTACTGCTATGCCTTGGATATTTGGTTTCACTACTAACCTGAATTGACTAACTAACTATGGAATTGTCACATGACTAGGGGCGCTTGGCCATTAACGATAAAGACAAGGCAACAGAGGAAGCTTGCACCGATGTGCTGCGCTCTGGGGTGCGGCAAATGCGTCATCGGCTCAAGAAGAAATACTTCAACGGTGTACCTGCAAATGAGATTCCGACAACATCTCCAGTTTCTTACATGGAAGATAATCAGTGGAATGAACTAGTTGCAAAGTGGAAAGATCCAAAGAACATGGTATGGGTATCCTTTCATATTCTCTTTCTCATTCAGTTTGCAAACGATCTTCTCATTTTAAACCTATGATGTAACCTAACATTCTTCATCTCTTTTTTGTAGCAAACAAGTGAAAAGAACAAGCGGAATCGCAGTAAAGTCAAGTATCATCAGAAGACGGGTTCTCGCAGCTATGTGGCACACTTACATGCATATGTAAGTAAATACTACCTTGTACATATTTGCACTGAACAACTTATTCTGCATTTGATCTGACAAATCTTTGCTGTAATTGATTATCTATGACACAGAAGCAGAAGAGTAACAATGCAGAACCAAGCACTGAACAAAATGAAGAACTTGATGTGGTGGAGGCCTTCAAGTCCTGCCATACCAGCTCCAAACATGGTCTAGATGAAGCAGCAAGAGAAGCAATTGTAAGTCCCCACATCTGTCCATTTTGTTAGCTTTGCTTCTACCTATAGCTGTGCCTATGATTGTGGGTTAGGAACCATCATGCTTGTCTGATTCTGTTGACTGAAATTCCAGATTCACAAGGAACTAAAGCAAACTTCTATTCTGATGCACTTAAACCACTTGATTAGGATAATTAGTGCTGGACTGCTCCACAACTTTCTTCCCAGCAGCCAACTTACAATGAATATTGTTTGTGTAGTATCTGCTAAAGCATATATTCTACTGTTGAGCATCCTAGAGTAGGGCTAACTGTCTTTGTTATAACAGTAGCTAACTGTCTTTGTTCTAACAGTACCTAACTGCAGCCAAGTCTCTAAATCCCATGCTTTTAGTTATTCTCATGTGCTTTAGTTTGTGTATTATCTGCTATACTAGCTGAAGGCTATTCTTTTAACTAAGAACAATCTGAACTTATTGTTTCCACATGCTAGGTGATTCCAGATTGTTTCATTGTACACTAGCTGTGCTTTATGTCAGTAAGAACCAAACTGCAGTTTACATAATGTTCCACATGACAAATCATTTAAATTGTACAACAATCTGTCCATTTTGCTAGGTTTACTTCTACCTCTCTCTAGCACACATCTTCCTGTTTATATTTTTTTTTAAAATACATCTTGGGTGATATTTGCACCTCACTTTAATGCAATAAATATGAACTAATTATGGGTCATTGATGTTTCAGTCAAATATGGAAGCTTTGAGGGCAGAACCTGTTGCTGAAGGTGAGACAGGAGTATCTAGTGTGCAGGTTGTGTCCCAGGTGCTCTCCAAGAACAGCTCAAACATTTTCCTGAAGAATGTTGGCATCAAACAAGTGCCATCCTGCAACTCATCAGCATCAAATGAAGGTGAGCTTCGGGAACAACTAGCAGCTGAAGCTAAGGCTGCTGTACAAGGTGAACTCGAGGAGCTCAAGAAAAGAAGCGAAGAAGCTGAGGAAAAGCTAGAGAGGACACAAAGGGAGATGGAGGAGATGAAGAAGCTGACAGAGATAAATCAAAAGGCAATGGAGGAGAACAATACGCTGCTCAAGCGTATCTTGTCCCTCAACAATGCTTCTTCGACATGAAAGGTATCTGTTGGTGTGCTGCCCTTTTAACCTTTTCCTCCTTAACATCTGGCCATCTGTACTTTTTTAGAAATCTATTTAGAATAAAAATAAAAGAGTTCAGTTCCTTGTTGAGTCCTAATCAAGTTCGACAGCCAAATCCATACCATACTTTCTTATGTGACATGCTTTAAGCATTGGGTAAACTACTAGAGTCTGAATCTTTAGGTAGGATGGAGTACAAATTTCAAAATAATCTGCTTACTGTGTGGCATTAAAGCATTTGCCCATCCTGTGAAAAGGTTATTCTAGTTAGTTTCATATCATTTTCTTAACAATCTGTTTATTATATCCTAAGTGCCGTTAACGAACTTGATCAACCTGTACAAAGATTACTCTGGGTACTTCCATACCAACACTGAACAAAGCAGCCAGCCTTACATTTGCTAACATATTTAGTTGCTCTCAGCTCCTCTCAGGTGGCTACAATGAACATATTTAGTTGCTCTCAGCCAGCCTTACATTTGCAAAACAAATTTCTTCCAATGATACCTGATGTTTCAGTTATAATGTGTTTTTCTTCTGCCTGATCAAACTAACTGCTCCACTTGTTCCTACTGCATGTTTGTGCTCTATAGTGTCATGTTATCCAATAATGTGTGGAATTTATAGTTAATATACTTTGCTCTTCTTGCAGCCGCTTCTTCAGACATAAGCTACTCGTACTTGCCGATCGGTGCTGGTGATTTTGTGTAAGCAGTCTGTGCTGTTGCTGGTGGGTGGCAATTTCCTCTGATCTTCAGTCAACTGAGATGAAAGTGCTGTTGCTGCTGGGTGGCAATTTGCTATGATCTTCAGTGAACTGAGATGAAAGTAGTAGTTCGAATGTGATGTCAAGTGACTTTTGTATAATGTGAACCGAGTTTAGTGTTATGGGTCATTCGAATACTGGAACAACTAATAATAGAACTGCTAATTTATGGAAGCTTTTGGTCATGTGCAGACTATATTTCTATTTTGTATTGAAATCTGCATGTGCACATGTGATGATTCTATAATTGTTTTGGTGACAAATTTGTAACCACATCTGTGACGAAAAAGTTAGTGTACACGTGCGCCACATGGCACATACAAACCGACACCTGGACACCCACGTCACTGCCAGGTCAGCAGACACATGGCAGGACACGTCATCTACAATACACGTCAGCCGCCGCGTGGCACGACACATCAGCGACCACAAGGCAGGACACGTCAGCTGCCGCGTGGCACGACACGTCAGCGGCCACGTGGCGGGACACGTCAGCGGCCACGTGGCAGGACACGTCAGCTGCCAGCGTGGCAAACGTCGTTTGGCAGCCTGACGGAGCAGCATGTTATGACAAAAACCGGGGTACATCGGTGACGAATAGGATTCGTCATTGAATGAATTCCATTCGGTGACGATGGCTATTTCGTCATTGAATGAATTCCATTCAGTGACGAAAATAGTCGTTTCGTCACCGTGGTCAATCAATGACGCTCATTCCATGACGAAACTATTTTTGTCACAAGTTCGTCATAGAAGACCTTCGGTGACGATTTTGGAGTCTTCCGTGACGAAAGGAGAGCGTCATTGATGAGCACTTCCCTAGTAGTGTAAAGTATAAGGGTTATCTTGACCATGTTGAATTACACATCATGAGCTCGTTTACTAGATTTAACACTAGGTTTGCAGGTTTGCAAGCCCACAAACATGTCATATGCTACCACTAGATCAATCAAATATAGAAGCAATAGTGGTACCATATATACATCAAAAACATTTGATTTTTATGAATGAGCTTATTTGTCATGCAACTATGTCTATATGTTCTAACCATGTCCTTAGTAAAGTATGAATGATATGCCAAAT
This sequence comes from Saccharum hybrid cultivar R570, assembly GCA_038087645.1. Classification (NCBI taxonomy): domain Eukaryota; kingdom Viridiplantae; phylum Streptophyta; class Magnoliopsida; order Poales; family Poaceae; genus Saccharum; species Saccharum hybrid cultivar. Next base: position 10,289,457 of record JAQSUU010000199.1, on the reverse strand, counting down.
AACTTTACCTTGCTATGTTGGAGGAGAGGCATGTCATATAAGAATGTGGGGGTGCACTTATTTCAAGTTGGAGAAGTCAAGTATGTTCAATTCATTCTTCAACTTGTAAAATCTCTTTTCATCAAGTGGCTTTGTGAATATGTCGGCTAGTTGATCTTCGGTGCTAATGCTCTCAATGCTAATATCACCCTTTTGTTGATGGTCTCTTATGAAGTGGTGCCTTATGTCAATGTGCTTGGTTCTTGAATGTTGAACCGGATTTTGTGTCATCTTGATAGCACTTTCATTATCACAAAACAATGGTACATTCTTGAACTTGATTCCAAAATCATTCAAGGTGGCCTTCATCCAAAGCAATTGTGCACAACAACTACCGGCACTAATGTATTCAGCCTCGGTGGTAGATAGTGCAACACTATTTTGTTTCTTTGATGACCATGAAACAAGAGACCTTCCTAGCAATTGACAAGTGCCACTTGTGCTCATTCTATCAATCTTGCATCCACCATAGTCGGAGTCCGAATATCCAATCAACTCAAAATTTGACCCCTTTGAAAACCATAATCCAACATCATGAGTACCCTTAAGATATCTAAATATCCTCTTGGTTGCTTTCAAGTAACTTTCTCTAGGTGAAGCTTGATATCTTGCACACTTGCACACAGTAAACATCACATCCGGCCTAGAAGCGGTGACAGAGCAAACTTCCAATCATAGACCGGTATAGATTTTGATCTACCATGTTTCCACTAGCATCAATACCCAATTGATCATTTGTACCCATTGGTGTACTCATTTGCTTAGCATCTTGCAATCCAAACTTCTTGATCATGTCCTTGATGTACTTGCCTTGACTTACAAATGTGTCATTCTTCATTTGCTTGATTTGAAGTCTAAGGAAGTAACTAAACTCTCCAATCATAGACATCTCAAACTCATTAGCCATCATATTTCCAAACTCTTCATAAAAGTCTTGGTTAGTTGATCCAAATATAATGTCATCCACATAGATTTGCAACACAAACAAGTCATTTCTAAGCTTCTTGGTGAAGAGAGTGGTGTCAACCTTTCCCATCTTGAACCCTTTAGAGAGGAGAAAGTCCCTCAACCTCTTATACCATGCTCTTGGTGCTTGCTTCAAACCATACAATGCCTTCTTTAGCTTGTAAACATGGTCGGGCTTCTTGTCATCTTCAATACCGGGAGGATGCTCAACATAGACTTATTCATTGATGTAGCCATTGAGAAATACACTCTTGACATCTATTTGATAGAGCTTGATGTTGTGTGCACAAGCATATGCTAATAAGATTCTAATTGCTTCTAATCTTGCAACCGGTGCATATGTCTCTCCAAAGTCAAGACCCTCAACTTGAGTGTATCCTTGTGCTACTAATCTTGCTTTGTTCCTTACAACCATGCCATCTTGATCTTGCTTGTTTCTAAAGACCCACTTAGTGTCAATCACATTATAGTTCTTTGGCCTCTCAATAAGTTTCCAAACTTGATTTCTAGCAAAGTTGTTTAGTTCTTCATGCATGGCATTTATCCAATCGGAATCCTTCAAAGCATCTTCTAATTTCTTAGGTTCTTCAAGTGACACAAATGAGTAGTGCTCACAAAAGGATGCTAGTCTTGATCTAGTTTGAACACCACTTTGAATTCCACCAATGATTTAATCCAACGGATGATCTCTTGCAATGCTAGTAGGTTGGAGTATTAGGAGTTGATTGCTTCCACTTGTTTGACCTTGAACTTGAGCTTCATCATGAGTACCACTTGAGCTTGCTGGATTTGTATCAATTTGCACACTTTAGTTGATCACATGAATATCATCATCGTCAACTTGCATCGGCCTTATATCACCAATGTCCATGTTCTTCATTGCATTTGACAATTGATCTCCTCTCACATCATCAAGGTTTTGAGCTTCATTTTGAGACCTATGGGTTTCATCAAACTCAACATCATGAACTTCTTCCAAGGTGTCATTTGTGAGATTCCAAACTCTATATGCTTTGCTTGTGGTAGAATAACCAAGTAAGAAATCTTCATCATATTTCTTTTCAAACTTGCTCAATCTAGTACCTTTCTTGAGAATATAGCATTTGCAACCAAACACTCTAAAGTATGCAATGTTGGGCTTTCTTCCATTCAATAGCTCATATGGTGTCTTTTCAAGCATCCCATGGCAATAGAGACGGTTGCTACAATAGCAAGCCGTGTTGATGGCTTCACTCCAAAATGAATGACTAACATTGTATTCACTAAGCATTGATCTAGTCATATCAATCAAGGTTCTATTTTTCCTTTCAACTATACCATTTGATTGAGGAGTGTATGTTGGTGAGAATTGATGTCCAATACCAAAATCATCACACAAATCTTCAATTCTTGTGTTCTTGAACTCACTACCATTGTCACTTCTAATCTTCTTGATGGTAATCTCAAACTCATTTTGCACCCTCTTGACAAAAGACTTGAATAGATCATAAACATCACTCTTGTCATAGAGAAAGAACACCCAAGTGTATCTAGTGTAGTCATCCATAATCACAAAATCATACTTGTTGCCATCAATGCTAGTGTATGTTGTTGGCCCAAACAAGTCCATGTGCAATAGCTCAAATGCCTTTGATGTGCTCATTTCACTCTTACTAGGATGTGCATTTCTAACTTGTTTGCCGGCTTGACAAGCACTACATGGTTTATCCTTCTCAAAGGTGACATCATTCAAGCCTCTAACTAAGTCATGCTTCAAAAGTTTGTTCAATTGTTTCATTCCAACATGACCAAGCCTTCTATGCCATAACTAACCCATACTAGATTTGCTAAGCAAGCATGATGTCAATTGTGTCTCACTATCATTGAAGTCAACCAAGTATAAGCTACCATGTATAAATCCTTTGAATATCAAATTTGTTTCATCAACACTTATGACTTCAACATCATCACTACCAAATATGCACTTGAAGCCAAGATCACAAAGTTGTGCCACCGATAAAAGATTAAAATCCAAGCTCTCAACTAGCAACACATTAGAAATGCTCATGTCATTTGAGATAGCAATTTTACCAAGCCCCTTGACCTTGCCTTTCTTGTTGTTGCCGAAAGTGATAGCTTCAAAACCACCATTTTGACTTGTATCAATTGAATTAAACATACAAGAGTCTCCGGTCATATGTTGAGTGCACCCACTATCAAGCACCCAATGCCTTCCTCCGGCTTTGTAATTGACCTACAAGATAAGGTCAATTCTTTTTAGGTACCCAAACTTGTTTGGGTCCTCCAAGGTTAGTGACCAAGCTCTTTGGTACCCAAATGACTTTCTTCTTTGAGCCCATCCATGGTGCACCAATGAACTTAGCATGAACACCATTTGTACCCTTAGTAAGCATATAAAAAGAATCAAACTTAATTGAGGATACATTAGCATTGGATTTCTTGTTCATGCATCGTTGCTCGATGTGACCAACTTGCTTGCAACTTTTGCAATAGCTACCATTGTTCTTCACAAAACGAGTCTTGTGAGGAGCAAAAGCAGCCTTGCCTTTCTTGAGGTTATAGCCCAATCTCTCTTTGTAGAGAGAAGCTCTTTGGCTACCCAAGCACATAAGCGAGCGGTCCTCACCACCATAAGCCTTAGCAAACGTGTGATTGGGCTCTTTTACCTCCTTCTTGAGATTTTCATTCTCAACTATAAGTGTGGAGTCATAAGTGAAACCATCACTACTAGATGAGGATGATATAGATGAGCTACATGAAGGGTTAGTGGGAGCAACAACAATATGCTTATGAAAGGATTCATCAATTATATCACATGATATGCCTATGTTGCAAGTTTTAGCTTTCTGAACATTAGTTGGCATGTTTTCACATTTTTCAACTAGAGAGGAATGAGCTTCTTCAAGCTTGGTGTGAGACTTTTAAAGCTTCTTATGGTCTACCTTTAGACTCTCATAAGATGCCCTAAGCTCATCAAGTTCTTGCATAAGGTTTTTCTTTTCCTTAAGCAAGCCCTTGCACTCTTTTCTAGATTCTTTAAAATGTTGAGTGCAATCTTCTAGCATAGTGATTAGTTCATCTTTAGTGAATTCTTCTTCATCACTATCACTATCACTAGCATTATCATGATCACTCTCATCTTTGGATGATACCTTAGCGGCCTTAGCCATGAAGCACGATGGAGTGTCGAAGAGGGAGACCTTCTCTTGGATGGCAATGCTAGCATGTCCCTTCTTCTTGCTCTTGTTGTCATCCTTATCATCACTTGAGGAATCATCACTATCCCAAGTAGCAACATGAGAATCATTCTTCTTCTTATGAGAGATTTTCTTCTTTTCTTGCTTCTTCTTCTCCTTCTTGATAGCATCTTCATCATCACTATCATAAGGACACTTTGCAATGAGATGGTTCTTGCTATGGCATCTAAAACATCTCATGGTATGCTCATTCTTCTTGGATGAGTTCTTCATCCTTCTTGCACGATAGCCTTTCTTCTTCATGAATTTGCCAAATTGCTTGACAAAGAGAGCCATCTTCTCATCAATGTCATCACTATCACAAGAGCTTGAGTCTTTATCACTTGATGATTCAATCTTGGATTTGCCCTTGGATGTGGTGGCTTTGAATGCCACACTCTTCTTATTTTCATCATCTTTCTTCTCATTTTCCTTCTTCTTCTTCTTCACCAACTCATCCTTCTCATCATCTTCTCTATATGAATCATCGGTCATCACTTCTTGGAATATTTGTTGAGGAGTTGAATCCTTCAATGTAGTCCTCACTAGCATGGTGATCAATGTATCAAATCTCTTGGGTAGACTTCTCAAGAACTTCATAGAGAATTGATTATCCTTGACCTCCTCACCAAGTGCCTTGAGCTCATTGATAATGACTTGCAACCTATGAAACATCTCCGGTACACTCTCATCATCTTGCATCTTAAAGCTTGAAAATTTTTCTTGCAAGATATATGCTTTAGTGGTCTTTGTGCCTTCGGTGCCCTCAAATGTTTCTTCTAGCTTGGCCCAAGCATCATGAGCAATCTCTATGTTCTTTACTTGCTCAAATGTCTTGTCATCTAATGCCTCATGAAGAGCACTAATGGCAATGTCATTATATTGGAGCTTCTTCTCTTCCACCGGTGTAGGTGCTTTCGGATTAGCAACCTCAAATTTTGTTTCAGTGACCTTCCACACTTCTCTATTGATTGACTTTAGGTGTGCGGTCATCTTAACCTTCCAATATGCATAATTTGTGCCATCAAAGTGAGGTGCCTTCTTGGTGTTGTTGATGTGCAAGCTTAATTGAGCCATTTCTTTTTCACCGTAGGTTGTTAAGCCTCAAATAAACGGTGCCTCGGTTCCGATACCACTTGTGAGGTCCAAATAGGCTAGAGGGGGGGGTGAATATCCTAATTAAAACTTCTACAAGAATTATTTAACTACAAGTTAGTACGAAAGGTGGCGAAGCAAAAGCACTAGCTCTAACTAATTAGGCAAGCCACCTACACAAGTCTAGTACAAGGCTATTCACTAAGCATAACAACAACTACAAGCTAGAAACAAGAAGTAGTACGAGAGAAGAGCTTCTAGTGATTATACCGTCGTGTAGAGATGAGAAGTACCAATCAATCAATCACACAAGAGAAGTCCTCGGGAAGAGAATGACATAAGAATTTATCCTAAGGTTCACTTGCTTCCTGGCAAGCTACTCCCCGTTGTGGCGATACACCCACTTGTCGGTTCATGAGCTAATCGACTATCAAGAGTCGAGCCCTCGACGGGCGCCTGTAAGGTCCTAGATGGCTAGAGGGGGGGTGAATAGCCTATAAAAAATTCTACAAGCACCACTAAGCAAACTTGTTAGAATAACAAACGGCGTAAAGCGAGTTTTGCTTAGCCAAAGGTTGTGATGCAAGCCTCCTATCCACAAGTCTAGTAGATTATGATCTCTAGTTCACACAAGTGCTAAGTCACTAACTTACACTAGTGAGCAAGCTAACAACTACTAGAAAAGGCTACCACTAGAGCTACACAAGATAATCTAGTAAAAGTAAATGCGAGAGAGAGGATTGTGAATCTTATACCGACGGTGGAGTGAAGATGTTGCCAATCACCAAGATGATATACAATCAATTAATATTGACAACAACACAATATGTAGACCAATCACCGGGAGACAAGAGACACAATATTTTTGTTCACCCGGTGTTCACTTGTGCACCGACAAGCTACGTCACCGGTTGTGTCGACCAACACTTAGATGGTTCCTCGGTGTGACCCTCAAGTCACTTGCCCCTCAAGGCACGCCCCGCAAGGCACCGCAAGACACCACTCTCAAGTGAGGTAACTCAATGACACGCGCAATCCAATAGAGTTGCTTTTGGCGTCCCACCGAGGAAAGCACAAGAACCTCTTACAAACAACCGGAGGTGGCCAAGAACAATCACCTTCTCTTGCCAACGCCTCTAACAATCTCCAAGCCGGCTAGGAGCGGTACTCTCCAAGAGTAACAAGAAATCCACCGGCTAAACCACCCACAAGTGCCACTAGATGCCCTCAAGCTATGCAATGCACTTTGGGATCACTCAATCTCACTTTTGATTTGCAATCAAGCAAGAGAGATGAGTGGGAGGAGTAGCTCTAGCTCAAAGGATGCACAAGAGTGTTAGAAATGCCAAGAGGCCTCCCCAAGGGCCGGCCAACGAGTATTTATAAACACCCCAAACAAATAGAGCCGTTGCCACTCCACTGACCGTTTTTTCGGGACGACCGGACGCGCCGGTCGAAACTGACCGGACGCGCTCAACCGCGTCCGGTCGCCCTGCGACGTCCACGTGTCCCTCAAATTTCAAATGCGATCGTTAGATCCTCCAACGGTCACTGCGCGCCAACGGTCAAACGCTATGACCGGACGCGCTGCTCAACCGACCGGACGCGCCGGTCACATAGCACCGCGCGCGCGAAGCAACGACCGGACGCGCCCCGCGTAACGACCGAACGCGCCGATTCGCACAGCACCCGCGCCCGCGAAACAACGACCGGACGCGCTCCTCGCAACGACCGGACGCGACAGTGCCAGCGTCCGGTCGGAGTCCAGTAAGCTCCCTCGACGACCGGACGCGTCCGATCGCGTGTGACCGGACGCGCCCCGCGTCCGATCGTCCTTGCGAACCGCAGTTCCTTCTGGGCACTTGACCGGACGCGCCGGTCCCGCGAGTGACCGGACGCGCCGGTTGCAAACCCTAGCTCGCGCGCCCGATACCGTGCTGTACTGACCGGACGTGTCCGGTCACACCGTGACCGCGTCCGGTGCAGCGTCCGGTCACCTCTGTGACCTCCGTTCGCTTCCGTTTCTTTTCCAACTTCCGGCGTAGTGGAAAATAGGCATTTCATTTCCCCGAAATCGCCTGAATCCCGCGCTCGCACGCTCGGCGGGAGGGAGAGAGGAACCCAAACCCCTCTCTACCCGCAAACCACAGCGCGACCAAGGCCACCTATTGCAAATGTGCCAACACCATCAAGTGTACATCTCCATGTGCTTGTGTGTCAGCATTTTCTTAATCATTTTCAAAGGTTTTCCAATTAGCTCACTAGGCCCTACATGCAATGCACTTCATGAATTCACCTAGTGGCACCCGTGCATCGAATAACCGATAAGACTTCCCCTCTTAATAGTTCGGCTATCAATCCTAAACCACTCACACCCTCTATGGTGTCTTGAGTGTAAAACAAAATGACCCAATGGTTATACCTTTGCCTTGAGCCCATTTTGTTTCTCCAAATCATATGATCCACTTCATATCATCACATGACCGTCTCAATCCATCGACCTTGACTTCACTTGCTCTTCACCGTTGCATCGGTCCGTCGGCGCTAAGTCTTGCTCAAGCTTCACCATCGCATGGTCCTTCGCTTCGAAGCCTCGACTTGCCCTTCACCTTCACAACCAGTCCATCGAGCCAAGCCTCATCTTGGTCTTCACCATCTTGGTCATATGAGTCAATGTCATGTCTCATATGCAATGACCACCTTTATCTAAATCATCCACTTAGATACAAAGGTTAGTCCTAGGCTTCATCAATTAGCCAAAACCAAACTAGGGACTTTCAGCGCCGCACAACCGCACACAAGATGGGGATCCTCCAAGCCACGAGCTCCACTAGAGTATCCAATTTGCGAACTCCCGCGGGGAAGGATCAAGAACCCCTTACAACACTTGGTGAAGGCTCCAACAATCTCCAATTGTGAGCTCAATCACCTCCGCTGCTCCAAGTCGTCTACCGTGTCGGGAAACACGGAAGAGTAACAAGAAATCCACAGCAACATGAAGATCAAGTGCCTCTAGAATGCAACTCTCAAGCAATGCACTTGAATCTCACTCAATCTCACTCAAGATGTGCAACTATGCAAAGAGATGAGTGGAGGGGTTGTTCTCTAGCTCAAAGTATGTCTCTAGTTCTCAAAATATGCAAGAGTTACCCTCAAACCCCGGCCAACGTCTATTTATAACGAAGGGGTACGTAGCTAGCCGTTACCGGACGACGCAGTTCAAATCGGGATGACCGGACGCGCCGGTCAGGGTGACCAGACGCGTCCGGTCATTACAGGACAAGTGTTAACAGTGCGCGTCAGAAGTTACCGTTGCTATGACCGGACGCGCCCTAGCGTATGACCGGACGTGCCCTAGCGTATGACCGGACGCGCCTTACCTGGCGTTCGGTCAGAGTCCAGTAAGCTCCCATCACGACCGGACGCGTCCGATCGTACATGACCGGACGCGCCCCGCGTCCGATCATCACTCCTGCGCTCTCTGCCCCTCTGGATGCCTGACCGGACGCGCCGGTCCCGTGAAGGACCGGACGCGCCAGTCGCGCGCTAAGCTTCTGCTCACAGGTGAACTGACCGGACGCGCTGGTTAGGCCAGACCAGCGTCCGGTCACTCACCCTAGGCACGCCTGACCAAATGAACTGATCGGACGCGCTGGTCAAGCCGTGACCGCGTCCGATGCAGCGTCCGGTCACTACAGTGACCTCCGTTCACCTCCGTTTCTTTTCCGACTTCCGGCGCAGTAGAAAATAGGCGTTTCACTTCTCCAAAAAGCGCCGAATCCTGCCTCGCAAGCTCGGCGGGAGGGAGAGAGGAACCCAAACCCCTCTCTACCGCTTAAACTCCACTGTCTTCGCAAATGTGCTAACACCACCAAGTGTACACCACTATGTGCATGTGTGTTAGCATTTCACAAACATTTTCCAAGGCGTTATGTTAGCTCTTTACTAGATCCTAATGCATATGCTCAAGACATTGATCTAGTGGCACTTGATTTTCGAGCTAACCGTGATTGCCCCTCTTGATAGTCGGCTATGTATCCTAAACCCGGTCAATCACTTCTCTACTCATCTTAGACCGGCAAAAGGAAAAACCCCTATGGTTATACCTTTGCCTTGCGCTCTTAGATCCTTCTCTTCCACTCGATCATCATGTCCTTCATTTTATGTGCATCTCCACCATGATCATCATTTCATGTCCATGCACCATCTCTTTGTGATCTTGTGGCCACCACCCCTTGCCACATACACCTTCATCACATGTGTTGCTTATGCCTAACTCAAAACACTTAACACATGGCATTAGCAACTTGGTGTCATTAATTACCAAAACCCAACTTGGGCTTTCAACAGGATCGCAGGAAGTAACGCCGGTAGCCGTTCCTGAGGAGCCGAAAGAGCAGCCCGATGAGCAGGAAGTGCCCAAAGCCGACGGGAGGTCAGTGAGGATCTTCCAGAGTGCCCATACCACCGTCCGAGCTCTTTCGAGAGAGGCAAGCCCCGGAGCATTTTTCTCCCCCGGTTTGCAAATATTTTATGAATGCTTTACTTTAACTGCTGCATTAAGTTTAGGAGTTGTTTGCAACCGTTGCTGCATTATACCTTGTTTACTATGTTCTACCCTATCCTTGTCACCTTGTCATTCGCAGTCAAGTAATTGCTTAGCTTGCTTAGACCGATAGAAGTTGGGTGATTTCCTGTCACCTGCAAGCTATAGGTGGTTACCTGGATCTGCTTGAGAAAAGATGTCATCATGAAATAACTAAGTGTTAATGTGAAATTGAGACCGGACGGAAACTTGCAGGGTTTCGGACTGTAGTGTTTTCCGTCTGTGTCGATTAAGGACCATCCGTTGTTGGGCCTCGAGTCATGTTGAACGCATGCCTCACATTTAGCTGGCCAGATAAAGTACCTTCCGACCGCGAAGCTGGGAGATTATTCGGGCCGAGTGGATTGCCCGCAACGCACTGTACCAGAGTAGTAGTGGCAGGATATGGGGGCACGATGATAAGGCCAAAGAGCAGTCGGACGGCCCCCGGGTACATGTGGTTCCTGGCAAGCTCGCGACTTTACCTAAATAGTTGACTCGGTGACCAACACCTCACTTTAGCGGGTGAGTGAGGTTTGTGTGAGGAATAACTTACCAGCTGGTTAATAATCGATTTGAATCGCCATCATTCACTGGATAGTGAGCACTTGACTTGAGCTACTTTATCGTAGTAATATTGATGGAACACTTGGACAGTGTTGATGCAAAAGTAGATCTGCAAACACAAAGGGCTAATACCCGAAATCGATATCCAAAGCGTGCCAGTCGATTTGACCTGTTAATCGACAAGGATGAAGATACGAGCACTTTGGTCCTGACAACAGCGATACGCCCGAAAGTCACGGCCAAGAGGTACTCACGCGGAACTCGAGGATCGCCGAAGATTGCACTGGAGCAATGCAACTCGCCGAATCGATGAGAACTCGTAAAAAAGAAAAATATGCAAATTGACGAAGTCGTCGAAAGTAGATGTAAATAAGAATAAAAGCTGTTTTTGATGTATTGATTGATCTCCTTTTTTTTACATTGCCCTTCACCCTATATTTATATCCTGATCTATAGAAACGTAACCAAATACGACTAGGACACTAAATCCAAATCTATGGAAACACATGACTTTGATACAACTCAGACTCTAATAAATGTATATAAGGAAATTAACTCCTATCTTATTTCATAGTCCGCCTCAGTCACGATGGTATTCTCATTGACCTCCTTTTTATCGGCACAATCCCTGTTCCATCAGCACAATCCCTGTTCCATCGGCAGCAGCCTTCAAGTTCCTTCCATCGGTACATTCCCTGTTTCATCGGCAGTAGTCTTCAAACCATCTTTCATCGGCATCGGCAATAATACCCTTAACCTTATTGGCAATATTTCAATTTGAACCCATACGCCGCTACCACTCATAAGCAAACTCATTTTCATCAGCTATCAATCTACACAATAATCTTTCCTCTGCTGATTAGCCCTTCCTGACCATCTTGACACGTGCTAAAAAACGATGTCAACACATGCCCCCAATTTCGGAGTATAAGATATTGATGCTCCGAAATTTACACCAGATAATGTTTGCTATTACCTATTTTTCAACCCATTCTCCAAGCATAACATGATCTGTTACCAGATTTAATCCAATCTAAATCTAATCCATGTATCTCAGTAAATATCGCACATTTTCCAACTGTTTTTTTTGCCTCAATTACGGTTGAGATACCAAAATAACAATCCATCGGCAAGATCTTATCACAGCAACATCACCATTTTAGAACTGAAAGATCCTGTATCAAAATATCCTTCAAGTCATGACTACTTGCCATGCCATCAAATCTTCTGTACAATCCCTTGATTGTCGTGCGAACAGTTACCATATCTATCTGAACCACTTCGATCCATCCGCGTACAGCATAGAGATAAGTCAAGAATACCCCTACCCCAAATGGCCTATAAATAGATTTCTCCGAACTGCTCATCTTCTACCTTCAAATTGCAACCTTTGGCATTCTCTCCTTCCTTTTATATGTATATTGGTAACTAATCTTCCCTAAAACAGGCCGATGATCCAGTTTCATCAATAAGCAAAAGTGGAAGACCCTTCAACCTCCACCCTATTTCTCCAGTCTTAATAATTGGCTACAACGCCCCTACCTTAGAGGCCTTAATCTTCCAGAGGACTTGCGCCAAAACTATCACCTCCAGACCAAGACTAGCAACATCCAGGGCCACTCCAATGGCTGCTGCTTCAAGCCTAATCAAGGTTTTTAAGGTAATAACCTTGCTTACTTTGTTTTTCTGTCGATGCACACTATATTAACATATAACTATCAGGATGTGAGAGCTGCAGCTGGATCGTCATCAGCAACTCTTCCAATATCAAGCACCACGACCTCTACTCCTCCTTCAGAGGTATTCTCTTATTTTTATATTTTTTCTGTTAAATATCCAATCTTATACTCATTTTTGCAGCAACAAATGGGCACATTGGCAAGCACACCAAGCATGCAAGCTCCCCAATCAACACATGTCGATGCCCCCAGCCAATTGTCGCTGAGGCCCAAACAAAGCGCAAAGCTTTAACCGATGCTGAAGCTCAACAAAAGCGACAGAAATCTACACCAGCCCCTTCATCCGCTCTAACACCTGTCAATCGACCCACTGATATAATTGAACAAGCTGCTTCTTCTATACAAGATACATCATTAGCCATTATACCCCAAGGGTCGACTACTGATGAGGTCGTAGAAGACATTCCATCGGCATCCTCTGTCGATCCTTCGCATGATCTTTTTCAAGCCGCTCCCTCAAGCCAGGCTCAAGAAATTGCCCTGAAGCAGGTAAACCAATTAACTATTTGATTTATAATATCCCCAGACACCACAAATAGGATTCCTAACTCTCTTTATTTCACAGGAACAAGATTCTCCCGATAGCTTGTTTTCTTTTGCTATCGACGTCTTCGATGATGACGGAGAAGAGGCGAGTTCTTCCCTGGTACTGGGAACAATATCGGCAGATACCTATGGCAAACTAGAAGTTCTCTTGAATCTGTTGCAATAAGATACTGCTCAACTGGTGATCGATTCAGACCCTGCAAGGACCATCTTCAAAACAATCCGTGGCCAAGTCCCTGCCGATGTTGAAGAAATCATCTTCCCAGCAGTCCATTTGGAGAGCAGACAACTTCAATATCAAAAGGCTATTCATCGTATTGCCGACAGAGCAGCTCAGGCTCAACTTAAGGAAGAAATGCTGCAGCTGAAGCAAACTGCCGATGAGAAGCACAAAAGCATCAGCAACTTGCAAGCCTCCGGTGCTGATCTTAAACAGAAAATCTTAGACCTATCGGCAAAAAGGGCAGCTCTACTAGCCGAACTGGAAAAGGTTAAAACAGCCCTGACTCAAGCCAAGCAAGAAGAAGACCAGCTTCCTGACGCTATCAAGGCCCTTCAATAAGAACGAGACATCCAAGCTCGCAAGGCCTTAGTTCTCAAGAAGAAACTCAAGCCTGTGGAAGGAAGTGCCGATGAAGATGCCAAGGAATTAAAAGAAACCGATGAAATTCGCCTGCGTGCGATATCGGCTATCCAAGCTTTGTTAAATTAGCGCATCGGCAATGATTAATACTTTGTTTCGACTCTAGCCGATAGGATTGTTATCGGCAATTACTCTTTTATGCATCCATCCAGACACTAGGGTAATATTTCTTTAAATATTTTCCATTTAATGCTCTGGGAAATACAACTCCTTCAAGAGTTTCAAGAATATATGCATTACCAGGAACAGATTGATTTATCTGATATGGTCCTTCCCAATTAGGTGACCATTTGCCAAACTTAGAACTTTTAGTCCCAATCGGTAAAATCAACTTCCAAACCAATTCTCCATCGACAAATTCCTTTACCTTCACCTTCTTGTCATACCATCTAGCTACTCTTTTCTTATTCTCCTTGATGCTAACTAAAGCTTTTAACCGATGACCTGCTACATCTTCCAACTCATCCTTCATAAGGATATCATAATCATCGGCTGTCAATTGATCTTGAGAGCGTATTCGCCTAGAACCAATTTTAATCTCCCAAGGTAAGACTGCATCGTGTCCATATACCAACTGATAAGGTGTTACCTTGGTTGCACCATGACATGCCATCCGATATGACCACAAAGCTTCATTTAATATTGTATGCCACTTCTTAGGATACTCTTTAATCTTGTGCTTAATGAGCTTGATAATTCCTTTATTAGATGCTTCAGCCTGACCATTAGCCTAGGCATAATACGGTGAAGAATTCAAAACTTTAATCCCTATTCCTATAGCAAACTCATCAAATTCACCCGATGTAAACATAGTGCCCTGATCGGTAGTGATGGTTTGAGGGATGCCAAATCGGTAAACAATATGCTCCTTCACAAAATCAATCATATTAGCCGATGTCACCTTTTTTAAAGGAATTGCTTCAACCCACTTTGTGAAATAATCGGTAGCAACCAGAATAAACTTATGTCCTTTACTCGATGGTGGATAAATCTGACCGATGAGATCAATAGCCCAACCCCGGAACGACCAAGGCTTAATTATAGGGTTTATAGCCGATGCGGGTGCCCTTTGAATATTACCAAATTTCTGACATTCCTGACATCCTTTAAAATATTTAAAACAATCTTCAAGAATAGTCGGCCAATAATATCCATTTTTTCTGATCATCCATCTTGAAGGCTGACTGATGAGCCCCACATACTCCTTCATGAATTTCACCCATCAGGCCTTTTGATTCCTCTATGCTAACACACCTGAGTAAAACTCCATCTATGGTACGGTAATACAATTCGTCATCGAGGAGTACATACTTGGTAGTTTGGAACCTTATACGTCTTTCAACCTTTTTAGATGGATTCTTTAAATAATCAATAATTTCCTTCCTCCAGTCATCGGTATCAGCTGCTGATATTAATACTTCTTGAACAGGTTGATATCCTGAAGCATACTGAGCCAATCAGTTAGCCTCTTCATTATGCATCCGAGAAATATGTTCCAGATGAAAACTCATGAACCTTTTTAATAATCTCAAACACTTTTCATGATATGAAATTAGAATTTCACTTCGGCATTTATAAATCCCAGTCAACTGATTTATAACTAACATAGAATCACCAAAGATCTCAACAGCATCAGCATGTACTTCCTTGAGCAATTCTAACCCTTTTATCAGGGCTTGGTACTCAGCTTGATTGTTTGTCGATGTAGCAACAATCGGCAATGAGAACTCATACTTCTTCCCCTGAGGGAAAATTAATACGATACCAATGCCTGCCCCTTCACCACAAGTAGACTCATCAAAGAAAAGTGTCCACGGAGCAATTTCCAGAGAATCCACCGTGTTGCAATGTTGAGTAACGAAATCGGCCATAACCTGTCCTTTAACTACCTTAGCCGATTCATAACATAGGTCAAATTCTGATAATGCTAAAATCCATTTACCAATCCTACCATTCAGTATCGGCATTGACAGCATATACTTGACCACGTCATCTTTGCATATGACAGTACATTCAGCCGATAGTAAATAATGTCTCAGCTTAATACAAGAAAAGTATAAACATAGACATAATTTCTCAATGGCCGAATACCTGGTTTCAGCATCTATTAACCGTCTGCTCAAATAATAGATAACACGCTCCTTTCCTTCAAATTCTTGAATAAGAGCTGAACCGATAACAGTATCTTTAGTTGATAAATACAATCTGAAAGGTTTTCCATGTTGGGGTGGAACTAACACTGGAGGATTTGTTAAATAACTCTTAATTTCATCTAAGGCTAACTGCTGTTCATCCCCCCATTTAAATTCCTGATCGGCTTTCAATTTCAATAATGGACTGAAAGCCTTAATCTTACCCGACAAATTAGATATGAATCTTCTGATGAAATTAATCTTACCGATCAAGGATTATAATTCAGTTTTATCGGCAGGAGCAACAATCTTATTGATTGCCTCAATAGATTTTCTACTAATTTCAATACCCCGCTGATGCACCATAAAACCCAAAAATTGTCCTGCCGATACACCAAATGCACATTTATTAGGATTCATCTTTAATCCATGCTTTCTTGTGCACTCCAATATCTTCTGTAGATCGGTTAGATGCTTTGTGATGTCTCCAGACTTAATCACAATGTCATCAATGTAGATTTCCACCAACGTGCCTATATATTCATGGAAAATAAAGTTCATAGCTCTTTGATAAGTAGCACCGGCATTTTTCAAACCAAATGTCATAACTATCCACTCAAATAATCTCACATGTCCTGGACATCTAAAAGCAGTCTTAGAAATATCTTCTTCAGCCATAAATATTTGATTATAACCTGCATTACCATCCATAAAACTGATAATCTGATGTCCTGCTGCAGCATCAATCAACAAATCAGCAATCGGCATTGGGTAACCATCCATCGGTGTGGCCTTATTGAGATTCCTGAAATCAATACAAACACAAAGTTTCCCATTTTTCTTGTATACAGGAACCACATTAGAAATCCACTCTGCATATCGACACTACCGAATAAACTTTGCCTCAATTAATTTAGTTATTTCGACCTTAATATCAGGAAGTATATTAGGATTGCAGCGGCGTGCTAGCTGCTGATGTGGCCGAAATCCAGATTTAATAGGCAACCGATGTTCAACTATAGATCGGTCTAACCCAGGCATTTCAGTATAATCCCAAGCAAAACAATCTTTATATTCCTTTAACAAATCAACTAGTTGTTGTTTACACTTGGAATTTAACTTAGCGCTAATAAAAGTGGCCCTTGGTCCATCGCCTTCACCAATATCTACTTCTATTAAATCATATGCCGATGTAAATCCTTGACCTAATTTTCCATCATCGGCAAATCTATCCATTAAAACTCTTCTTTAGAACCGACTGCTTGGATCGGTAGAATTTCGTAATCGGCAACCTTGAGGAACTCTTTTTCCCAAGCTTCTCCTGATATGCACCTAGTTCGCTCATAAGTGTCTGATTCTGCCAATGCGATAATATAAGAAGAATCACCAGGAACAACTTCAATTTTGTCTCCAACCCATTGTATAAGACACTGATGCATTGTAGAAGGAACAAAACAATTAGCATGAATCCAATCCCTTTCTAAAAGCAGATTATATGCACCCTTGCCATTAATAACAAAGAAAGTTGTCGGTAAGGTTTTACTGCCGATGGTCAATTCAACACACACTGTCCCTTTAGCTGGTGATACATTGCCGTCAAAGTCCTTTAGCATCATATCAGTCTTAGTTAAGTCTTGATCTCCCTTACCAAGCTTCCGATACATCACATAAGGCATAATATTAATTGCAGCTCCTCCATCAATAAGTATCTTAGATACAGGCTGCCCATCAACTCTGCCTTTTACAAACAAAGCCTTGAGGTGTTGTCTCTCATCATCGGCAGGCTTCTCAAAAATAGCCATCATTGGATCTAGTGTTAATTGAGCTATTTGGTCAGAGAAAAAACTTCTTCTTCGCTATCAGATAGAGCCAAAAATTCCATCGGCAACATAAACACCATATTGACATATGCCGATGGGCCTTTATTTTTGTGCCTTATCTGCCACTGCTGATTACCAGATTTCTCATTGGAGGGACTTCCTTCTTGGTAAAAGTCTTTTTGACGCTCTCGCTGCATTTTCCTCTTCTGTGTCTTTGTCAAACCCTCTGGACACCATTGAGAAAGTTTAGTTTTCCACACTGGCTGATAGGTCCTGGTTGTCTCCACACGACGTATATTAGGATCCCTATAAAATATTTCTTCATCAGGAACTCTTGCATTTGCCATCTCTTCAAGTTCCTCTTGGTTTCTCGAAAAATATGCAACGTGTTTACCAAGCCTTTCATGTACACTGAGCCTGCCCCCCAGCCGATCATATACTGATGCTCTCCTTTTGATCGGCTCATTAATGGACAAATCTTGATTACCAGATTGAAATCTTCTTATAGGACGATTAACTCCATAATAACCATTGCACTCTGGGCAATCTTCAACAGTAGGTAACTTAATACCTTCCTCCCAACAATGAATAAAAATGGACAATTCTAATGATCCTTATGCCGATTCCACTCTTCTTGATGTCTTTCCTCTTGCTGTTGTCGATATCGGTCCCTTCGCTGACGCCAGCCTTCCTGTTGTCTTTGTTGAGTAATCATGATGCCAGATCGAGGAGGCTTTCCAGAACTGCCACCTTCTGTCAATAGCCCCTTGCCTTTTGCATCATCGGTAGTTATCCGATGTTGGGGATCTACTGATGCATTCTTTTTAGCAGCTTCTGATGTCAACACCTTAATTTTACCTTCAGTATCCAACATATTTGCTGGAAAAGGATGTTGATCAATTTTCATCGGCTTCTGAATCTTGGAATTACCAAATTTTATTCTCCCAGACTCAATAGCTAACTGTAATTGTTGTCTAAATACTTTGCACTCATTTGTACTGTGTGAAGTTGCATTATGTCATTTGCAATACAGCATATGCTTCAACTCTTCTGCCGATGGGATCACATGATTAGGTGACAACTTAATCTGGCCCTCCTGAAGCAAAAGATCAAATATCTTATCGGCTTTGGTGACGTCGAAAGTAAACTTCTCTGGCTCTTTGTGACCAAAGGGACAAGATATCGGCTTTTTATTCTTAACCCATTCAGCCAAACTGATAACTGGTTCTTCATCCGAATCAGAATCTTCTACTTCTTCGACAAATGAAACTTTCT
Organism: Saccharum hybrid cultivar R570; assembly: GCA_038087645.1. Taxonomy (NCBI): domain Eukaryota; kingdom Viridiplantae; phylum Streptophyta; class Magnoliopsida; order Poales; family Poaceae; genus Saccharum; species Saccharum hybrid cultivar. The sequence goes on along the minus strand of JAQSUU010000199.1, from coordinate 10,270,814 downwards.
TATTCCAATTCCTTTTAGGTTCAAAAACCCTAGTGTCTTGATCAGAAATTCTTTGCACTAGATGACTTAGGCTTTCGAACTCCTGAGAAGCATATCTGTCCTTAAGGTGTGGCAACAATCCCTGAAAGGCCAAATCGGCAAGCTGCCGATCATCCAACACCAGGCTATAACATTTGTTCTTTACATCTCGTAGCCTTTGCACAAAGCCTTCTACCGATTCATCATTGCGCTGTTTCATCTTTACCAAATCGGTAAGCTTCTTTTCATGAACTCTAGCAAAGAAATACTTATGAAATTGCTTTTCTAGATCAGCCCAAGTAATAATAGAATTTGGCGGTAGTGAGATAAACCATGTAAATGCTGATCCAGATAGAGATGATGAAAACAAACGAACTCTCAATTCATCTCTACAAGCTGCCTCTCCACATTGAATAATAAAACGATTAACATGCTCCATGGTTGATGTATCGTCCTGCCCAGAAAACTTAGAGAAATCTGGCACCTTGTAACGATTTGAGAGAGGAATTAAATCATATGCCGGAGGATACGGAGTCCGATAAGAATAGGTATTAACTTTGGGCTTGATCCCAAACTGATCCTTCATAATTTCTGCTATTTTATCAGCCCAAAAAGCATCAACATCTTGTTGACGACATGGTTGAATCTCCACTGAAGGTACTTGCTGATACCCTTCTGCATACCTTTGTGGCCCACGATCTCCAGCAATTGGCATATTTGTCACTATCTATGGTCCATTAACCTGCTGAAAAGGGTTCATCGGTTGAGCTGCCGATGCTTGATTCTGAAAACCAGCATGCATGTGACCTTGATGAACACCTGTGGCTTGCTGATTTGGCTGAACTGAATATTGAGTGGGAAACTGCCCTGGCCAATTATTAGCGTTCATCGGTACAAAATTTGCCAATGGTTGGTAACTTGTTGGCATTGCCGGATAATTACAACTAACTTGAGGTAAAACCTGGACTCCAGGTTGACTTACGATTGGAGCCTTCTGTTGCATCGGTAACAAATTTGCCGATGGACTTGAACTAGATGTTTGACCCAAAGACACCTGGAAACCTCCTAGAGTTGGTTGTACAGTAGTTGCTGTAGTATATTGGGGTACTTGAGCTATCGGTGAACCGGCCGATAGCATAGAAGCTTTTCCCGTTGCATCAAACACTTGAGGTGATCCATGGTTAAAAACAGATGGCTCTGGAGGCATACCATATCCCCACCAATTAGCAGGAGTCTGATTATTCTGTGGTACAGGACCTGATAAAGCCGATGCTGATAGATCTGTATTAAGCTGAACTCGTCCTGATAATGCTGAATCCGGACGCATCGGTGTAGACTGTACGTTAGATAAACCTGCTGATACTGGAAGAGAAGAAATCTCTATACCCGTAATGGTCGGGGGAGCCGATGGAGCAATAGCAGATGCTAATTCTAGTTGATGATAAGCAGGCCCAACGTAACGAGGTGACGCTTGCCCTTCTTTGAAAGTTCGAATCACAGCATTATGAACAGTATTGGACAGCACATTGGAATGATTAATTAAAGCATGATTCACTACAGAATTAACCATCTCTTGAAGTTTACCCGGATTAGAATCAAAGGTAACTTGCCTAGGCAACGACAAGTCTTGCTTTTGGATGACTTGTCCACTTTTGTTCAAACTGAATGACTTCAAGCAGAGTTGTCTGTATTCTTCTATAGCCCTCTCCATAGCCTGCTTCTGATCGTCCTTAAGATCTTCTTCTGTTACCGCGATGATTGTAACATCTCAGCCTAGGGCTTAACATGATTAATAGGATACTCATACCAACAAGTTGCAACTTCTTTTCTGGAAGCCCATCTCGAAAGAACTCCAAAGTTAAGCGTGCTTGGCCTGGAGCGATGGGTGACCGACCGGGAAGTTCTTTTTGGGTGCGCACGAGTGAGGACAAAGTGCGTAGAAAAGACTTGTGTTGGTCTGTGAGGGCAGTCTATGTCTTAGAAAAGCGGCCAGATGTAAGCGGGCCTAGCCTCGAGGAGGCGGGACGTTACAGAATGGTATCAGAGCCGACTCTCGCGGTTTCACGGGCACGTGTATCGCAGTTGCACAGGCATGGTGCGCATGGCTGGTGTGGACTCAGAGTGGTCACACAGCATGGCACATGCGCTGGCACTGGACACACGGACGTGGCCAAGAGAGGACGTTCCTGGCTTGGGATTGACCGACGAGGACGTCGGTCTCTTAAGGGGGTGAGGATGTAACATCCCAGCCCAGGGCTTAACAGGATTAATAGGATACTCATACCAACAAGTTGCAACTTCTTTTCCGGAAGCCCATCTCAAAAGAACTCCAAAGTTAAGCGTGCTTGGCCTGGAGCGATGGGTGACCGACCGGGAAGTTCTTTCCAGGTGCGCACGAGTGAGGATAAAGTGCGCAGAAAAGACTTGTGTTGGTCTGTGAGGACAGTCTATGTCCTAGAAAAGCGGCCAGATGTAAGCGGGCCCGGCCTCGAGGAGGCGGGACGTTACAATGATGTTCCCCGCATCGATCTCAGGATTAAGCATCTTGACTAGATCTGTCCCACCGAGCGTGCCAAAAGATGTGTTGATGCAAAAGTAGATCTGCAAACACAAAGGGCTAATACCCAAAATCGATATCCAAAGCGTGCCAGTCGATTTGACCTATTAATCGACAAGGATGAAGATACGAGCACTTTGGTCCTGACAACAGTGATACGCCCGGAAGTCACGGCCAAGAGGTACTCACGCGGAACTCGAGGATCGCCAAAGATTGCACTGGAGCAATGCAACTCGCCGAATCGATGAGAACTCGTAAAAAAGAAAAATATGCAAATTGACGAAGTCGTCGAAAGTAGATGTAAATAAGAATAAAAGTTGTTTTTGATGTATTGATTGATCTCTTTTTTTTACATTGCCCTTCACCCTATATTTATATCCTGATCTACAGAAACGTAACCAAATACGACTAGGACACTAAATCCAAATCTATGGAAACACATGACTTTGATACAACTCAGACTCTAATAAACGTATATAAGGAAATTAACTCCTATCTTATTCCATAGTCCGCCTCAGTCACGATGGTATTCTCATCGACCTCCTTTTTATCGGCACAATCCCTGTTCCATCGGCACAATCCCTGTTCCATCGGCAGCAGCCTTCAAGTTCCTTACATCGGTACATTCCCTGTTTCATCGGTAGCAGTCTTCAAACCATCTTTCATCGGCATCGGCAATAATACCCTTAACCTTATTGGCAACATTTCAATTTGAACCCATACGCCGCTACCACTCATAAGCAAACTCATTTTCATCAGCTATCAATCTACACAATAATATTTCCTCTGCTGATTAGCCCTTCCTGATCATCTTGACACGTGCTAAAAAACGATGTCAACAGACAGTTATATGAAATATGATATAATGGAAGTTGTTAGTGATCATTGGTTATCATTACCTGTTTAATTACATGTTACTTTAGTACAGGTGCAAATGTAGTTGACAGGTTAATAAAGATTTAACTTGATGCAAAGCTTTTGTAAAGATTCTCTAAATACTAAAAATATCTTTTTGCAAATGAGTCAGCTACCCCACCAGACAGCCTGTCATGATTCCTTGGTGTCTTTTATTTTTGGTTCTGTCGGGTAAGTCTAGCTGAGTACCTTCTCGTACTCAGGGCTTTGTTCCCACTTGTTGCAGATGGGCAGATGTATTACGGCTACTGTATCAACTGCCTTTATCCTGCAATGGGAGAAGCTTAGGACCATGGGCAATGGTCATTCACTACATCTCGTCTGATGCTTTTGATGGAAGATGATCCTGAACTGGCACTGTATTTTGAACTCCGTGTGCGTGTGTGATTTAAACTAAATGCTTTCGCTACTTGCATTCGAAACTGGTTTGTAATAACTATGTTTAAACTCCGATGTATTTGTGCCACAAACTTTTATGTAACTTGTGATGGTGACCGCTGAACTTATTACGATCTTGGCTAGTATGCAAGTTGGTTTGAAATCCGTCGTGATTTCACGGACTACCGGATTATACGGGCTTAAGTTTACGAAATTATCTGCTCGGTGGATGATTTTCTTACTTAATCTCGTATAATTGGTCGGTTCTGTTACAAAGGGCACCTCCAACAATAGAGCTATATCTGGTAGCTCTAATGGATGCACATAACATCCACCTTAATAAGAGCTAGCTTTAAAGATGACTTCTCCAACTATCTAGCTTTTACACATTGCTTAAAGTTAATATGATCTGTTAGCTAACATAATTATATAGTTAGTTCAACTAGTAACAAGAACGTAACACACTCACATTGCTCCCAGCGAAGGCTTCCATATAGCTCCCTGCCTCTAAGACTGCCTCCTCCTCGCATCGTATCTCTAGCTTCGCTCGCACCGGAGCCAGCTACCAAAATCCAACGCACAAACGAGGATGATGCAGTGGGGCATTTCCCTCCCCACGTGGCATGGGGAGTGGATCTGTAGCCTCATGGGCTTGCGATGAAGATTGTGGTAGGTAATCTTGCATGGCAAGGGTTATTTTGGTGCGGGACATCATCAGAATACGACACAAGCATCAACATGGCATGCTGATAAGGGCTGAAAGCCATTTGCTTGGGTCAACGTTTTGGTATCTGCTTGACTATTGGAAGAGATCGTTGAGCTGTGGGACAACATTGCACATCCTCTTCATGGCAATACAGGAAGCAGATCTATGGCGTGGAGTGTAGTGGTGGATGCAGTGAGACCCTCATGTTGTGTGTCCTCCGAGGTGACAAGTGTGGTGTAGAGTCCAACAGTGGATGTGGCGAGGCCCCCTATACATTGATATTATAGCCTTTGAAGGGTCAAGATCTAATGGAATCATCCCGTTGATTAGGGTATAGTGCTAGAATGACACTATGGCGAAGGGTCATGCTTGGTGCGAACTTTTTGGTGTGGTATGGTATTTTCTCTTTGTTTTCAACAATGAAGAGCTACGACTAGTCTTCGACAACCACTTTGCACACAACTTGAGGGCAACATCAACTTAATGTTGTGGCGGTGGTAGACCCTGCATGACAGTGTCTATTGGATACCTGGCAGATGATTGGGTGTTGGTGACTCGCGGTTTTGGCAGCCAACTTTTGTTTAGGACTTTAGGTAGTGAGATGATGAAGTGGTCGACGGTGGTGTAGAGCTGTGGTCGCTCTGTGATGCGTAGTGTATGTAGTTGTTTACCTGATTGGCCATTGAACTAAAGTATTTGGTTTTTTTTCCTTTTCTCGCAGATAGTCTCCTAGGGTTACCTATTTGTATTTTCCTCTATATGAACACAAACAGGCTTGGTCAAATCTGATTAGTTCAAAAAAAAGTTAATGTGGTCCCAAAACAAAGAAGAATGATTAGATGAGATGTTAGTGTTGGCCCATGTAAGAGACTCTTATCTCTCGTCTCCCTTTCTCGTAGGAAAAAGGTGATGATGTAGATTCTAATAGCAGGGTGAGTTAACAAGGTTGAAGATACACAAGATGCTGAACCTAAGGTTTCATCTCTGGTAAGCATGAGGTGGGACCACAAAAGCTATTATAGCTGGGTTCTTTTTTTGTCTATTCTTGTTGCAAAGGCTTTTTGATGACTATTGAGCATACATTGGACAATCATTTTGTGAATGAAATTGTTTAGACATTTCCAGATTATATAATAATACATAGTATAATATACAAGCCCGTATGACTGTGGAACAGTGGAAGGGGAAAGATGCACCGACTGGCAACAACGTCGGAAGTCGTTGCGTCAAGGCCCTCGCCAGAAAAAAAAAGGAAGAATTCATTTTAGTATAAGTTGTCTCAAAGACATTTGCACTAGGGTGATTACTATTAAAAGAAATATTGACAACATTTTATTGTGTATAAAAACTGCAATTGGATTCGAGATAAAAGAAGAGAAAGTTTATGGAAAGATAAAAACGAAAGAAAATACAAAGGGAAAAATTATGAATTCGAAAGAGGAGCTGTTGGTCTCTATAGTCCGCCACGCGCCAGCACCAGCAATGCTAACTGGGCTGATTCACGAGCCGGAGCGGAAACTTGTCCTTCTTGCTTGCACAGGAAATACTTGGGCCCGTGGGCTACCTCCTGCTTGGGAGTTGGGACCGCCACTTTCCCCTACACTACAAGGCCCATCACGGATTCACGGGCAGACGCAGGCCGCCCTCGGTTCCGTGCGCCGTCGCCCGGCCGGCGCGTCAGATCTGACGCGTTTGGGATGCTCGTGCCGGCGTCGTGCTCTGGTGTGGCAGTGTGCCGGCCGGCTGGCCGGCGTGTGCTCCTCGTGGTGCTGGACTGGCCCGGCGCGGCGGCCGCACGGTTCCGGAGCCGGACAGGAGCATGTTGAGAGCCTTCGTTTCGTTTTCCTTGTGATCTCGGTTTCTTCAGGGTTCCATGACCACGACCACGATCACCAATCGCCACTGTGATGGTTCGTGAGCATTCAGGATGGACGGTGCAGGCCCAGGCACGGCAGAAGAAGGCGAGCTGGGGCACGAAGCATCGACAGTTGGACACTCGACAGCAGGTGACCAACAATTTTCCAGATATGGCTGGCACTTGTACCGTGTACCTGCAACAAGTCAAAGGCTTGTGGTGCATCTCGAGTTGTCGATAGACATGCATGTGTGAGCTGATGAGAAGCTGACAGTCTCTGCTCCTGTTACTATTATCGATAGACATCCTCCAAAAAAAAAAAGGCACAGATTTGCGAGGCAACAGATACTTCCACCAACAACATTACATTCCGGTCTACAGGTTTCCACCTTTCCCACCGCGAAAAGCCGGCCAAGATTGGAGAAAATGGCATCCGGGATCCGAATCCGGGGCCCAGCCGAAGATCTGAAAGCGATGGAGGAATCACCAAAGAAGCTGCTGGGCTGCTGGCCCCTTTTTAGATTGCAAAACTTTTCAACTCCAGCTACTGTAGCACTTTCGTTTGTATTTGACAATTAGTGTCCAATTATGAATTAATTAGGTTCGAAAGATTCGTCTCATGATTTACAATCAAACTGTGCAATTAATTTTTTTTTTACCAATATTACTGTTCCATACATGTGTCTAAATATTCGGTGTGATGGAGAGAGAGTGAAAAAAATTTGGAATCTAAACAAGCCCTAGGTGGGGTTTGCTCAGGACACATGCTTCCACTCAGAATTTTGTCATAATCCACAGCCGAAGCAGCCAGAGGCACCAAACCGATCCCAGAAGGCGCTGCGGTGGCGGCCCCAGGTGCGGTGGATCAGAGCAGGGATAATGGATCTGTGATGGCGAGAGGGGCATCGCATTCAGCTCACTCACTGATGCACCACTGACCTCAGGGAAAGGGAGGGTCATCTTTTCTTCTTCGCCATTTGTTCAATGGGACGGACACCGACGGCACTCAGGGGTTTCTTCAGTCAGATAGGGATCCAGGGAGCACATGAGAGGAAGAGGACCGATCCATGGCGCTGCAAGTCGTTGTCTGCACGAAGTGGTGCCAAATTATGCAAGCATAAAGGTGCACCTGAATTCCCTCAAAGATCATATCTGTATCTCTCAATCTCTGAGCTTTCCATGATCATAACGAACTGCCTTTTGTTTTACTGGCAATTATCATGACAGCAACGGCAATGCTAATCTGGGAGAAGAGGTGGCTTCCCCCCATGACTAAGTTGGAATTGCATTGCATTAGTAAGTTTACATGCCTAACACTATAACAGAAGAAGAAAAAGGATCGTCACACCGGTCAGTGGTCACTAGTTTGAATTCTATGAAATGTCCCCAAATTCCAATTGCCCTCGTCAGCAGCATACCATGGAACCAAAAACAGTTTCAATATACAGGTTATTATGACAAAGGAAAAAAAAAAAAGTTTTACTGTATTGCAACAACAAGAGCATAGTTGATTGGATGCACTAAATTAGCGGTATTGGTACTCGATAGAAGAACTAGGTGCTGCCTGCTGGCATGTATACAACATGTAGTAGTTACTGCTAAGAGTCTATATCATAGGACATCATCAGACGTGGAATAACATAGGGCTTCATTTGATCTATGTGCTTTGTTGCAAGTCACAAAACTAGGAGGTGCTGCAGAAACATACAGAAGGAGAATCCTAAAGCCGAGGGCTATGGGCTGGCTCCCTGTCTTCAGAACTCGACCGAACCCACTGGCGCCATCCCAGTGCTCAGGCTTCTCGATTCCTGCATGCTCACATAGCTGTCGCAGCCATTGCTCAGCCTTCTTGAAGAAGCCGAGCTCAAGAGCTGAATGCCTGGCTTGCCCATCCGTTGAACCTCCTCCGGTGAAAGTATCTTTATACAGGACACACTGTTCACAAATTCCCTGCACATGGCGAGCCCAATAAACGTAATAAAATATTAAACGAAAAGCAAAATCAAAAGGTGATCAGGAACTTATTAAGCTTGTTGGTACCAGAACTTACTGCCATGGGTCATCGCCAACAAGAAGGACATCGTCCTCTCTGTCAACAAATACAAGCTGCCAGCCTGATCTCAAAGGGTCTTCCAACTGGGCCTCAAGGCCAAATAGACGCCCCACCTCACTACGAAGTTCATCATAACTGCTGAATCTAGTGATATCCAGCAACCTTCCAAGGGTTCCAGATTTGTAAACCTATATTAGAGCACAAATTTGTCAACAAAGTGCGTCAAGGGAAAGAATTTAAAATGAAACAACTTTTTGTTAATTAAATGGTCCACGATGTAGACATATCACCTCACCTTCACAAAGGTTGCAAACTGTTGATTTGCTTGTTCAGAATTCTCTGCACATGGAACATAACCTGACTCATCTAAGCAGCCCACACTATGTAGTGGTTGATTCAAGGGGAAATCATTCTGAGAAGGGCTCAGGAAATTGGAGGTTGAGTATGGAATCGTGTCTGAACTGTTATCATTCTGAAGGCTTGGAATGCCACCTTGCATCAAAAGTGACTGGGAGTCTATGTTAACACCAAATAAGAGGTGATTTTGAGGATCAGAGCTCCCATCTTGATCCACTAAGCATTCTCGTCCAGGTAATGGTGCTAATGTGGAGCTTTGTGGCATGTTACATGATGCCATATCCAACTGTTCCATCTGTGGTGAAACAACATGAGGACGAGAAGGGTTAACAGACTCCACTGCAACTCTCTTAGATGACCATGGGTCAGATACCGATACAGGGGTGTTTATTGCACCACATGGGAGTCTCGAAGCTGCTTCAGAAGGTAATTGCCCCAACATGCCATGCATGGAAGAGCCACTAGATGGTGAGAGAGAGCTAATGTTTGTATCTGGAAAGTTTTGTTGATGCGAGAATGTTGGAACTGTCTGCAATGTGGAAGATGGGGAGTGAGTGGCTGAGGAAAGTTGAGAAAAAGCCGATAATGCATCTGGCAAGGAGTGAAAGTTGTGCGGATGCTTCTGTTGTTGCATTTGTTGATCCTGTGGTGTTTGCACACATTGCTGCTGCTGTTGCTGTGGATGAAGCGGAGGCTTCTGCTCATTAAATGATTGGCAGCGTTGAAGCTGTTGTTGGAGGTACTCAGGTTGTGTATGGCCTTGAATTTTGTTTTCATTGAGATTTTGGGGGTAAATTTGCTCAAACTGAGGTTGTACTTGCTGCAGAATCTGACTTGATAGAAGAGCAGATCTATCAACAATATTCTGAGGCTGTTGGAACTGCATTACTGAAGGCGAAACTTGCTTCGTAGTGCTTTGTAATGCTGCTGCTGCTGCTGCTATGGTCTGGTACATGTCAGATTGGAGACCAAATAGGGAATTATCCAGCCTAGGCTGCATCCAGGGACTTGTGCCAAGCCCGCTGAAATTCAGTGACTGGAAACCCGGGTTTGCCCTGTCTCGAAGCCACAGAAGAGAAGAGGTCAAGCCATCATCCCTTCCACCTACCAAAACAATCATGAACAAGATTAGTGGGATTAGTGCATAAGCAGTATCAACACAATCCATTGTTCAATGTTGTATATTGGAGGAGCTGCTAAGTGTGTAACTGTCACTTGTACCATATAAAGAAGGCAGGCCTGTAGGCCATGGGCGCTTTAATCCAAGAGCAAAAGGAGATGGATACATTGGAAAAGTTGTCAACGGTTCAATCTCCCAAAGAGATACCCTTGGCTGCTTCTCTCCAGCAGTTGACTCGTCCCATCCAACCTACATGGTTCAGGGAAAAATTGATTGCATGCTTACTACTACATGTATAAAAGTGGAGACCACCATCTAACTGGGAATTTACTCAGGTTGCAGTTAAAGAAGTGTGAAGGCATGTAGAATGGCATTAAGAAAAACAGAGGTGTGTTTGTTTCTAAACCTACCTTTACCGAGCGCCAGTGCGAGTTTGGCCAGCGAACAGGATCAAGATCACTTATTCCTGTAATTGTCCCCATGTAACTGCAAGGGCACTTAAGCAATTTAGATTGAAACTTGATGGACATATATAGACAATGCACCAGCAGTATCTAACATTGAACACATCCAATCACTACGCTAGAGGCAAGTGAAACAAGACAAGAGGATAAACCAATACAATGCCCAGATAACAAATAATGTTGAAATAAACACAGGTTTGACATACCGCCTTACACTAGATTCCTCTGTCTCAAAAAGCATCCGGAAACGCATACCCACAGATATACGGGTATGGTACACAGCTTTCACATACTTAGCCATGGGTATGACGAATTCACAAGGGCTTGCTCTGCATAATGGGAAATAGTTGAGTAAACTTGAGTGATAAATAATCAGATATATGTAGGAAACTGTTTTTACCTTGGATTATAGAAAATAGTAAACCGGCTATTTGTTGATGCAGCATGAGCTGCTGCAGCAAGCAGACCAATATGCATGCTATCACTAGAAAGTACTGATGATGGCATGACAGTTTGTGGTCTGTTTGCCCGGCGAATTCCCAGAAGCAGCTGGTTGTTGTCATTCCTGAGCAGCCAAATACATACATGAGTACATCAATACACTCAGCAGGAAAACTCTCTTGTAGGGTACTAAGTGAAAAATGAGTGTGTGCCTTTTCTTTTTCTGAAAAGCTGAAAACGCCATACCAGATAAAAAGGACAGAGTCGCCAGCAACCAGTCTCTTTGCACTAACAAAGACACTCCAACCTGTTGTCAGAAGATGCCGCTTTGGCTGACCTACACCAATAATTTTATTCTAAGTTACTCTCACACTTGAATGTAGAATGACATTGAAACAGGTGAGACTCTTCCATGAATTGTATGAGTATGATACATGACTATGCAGCTATGCAAAAAATCACAACATCATGAACTGATAAAAGTAACTGGAAATACCTACCCCGAAAAATATGGCGAAATTTCCAATCGTTGCCATGAAGATCTTTTGCAATCAACTCCTGTGCAGGAGGCTGCTGATTGAAATCCTACAGGATTAACAAAGGAGCATTAGAACACCTAATGGTTTGGTCTATTTGATCCGAAGAAGAGACCCATGCAACTACGCAAGGAACACATACCAGTGGAGGAAACACCTTCTCTGCTGCTCGGCGTGGAACAGAGAATCCACCATGTGTACTTGTATCACTTGCAGTTAGTGTTTTACAAAAATAATTTGTTGGCTGCTTGCTGGCAGTGCCTAACTCAGCAGGCAAAAATGGGTCCTTAAGCTCTTGCTGCAAAGTGAACCAAAAAAAAACAACAGTTTTTTAGATTACATAAAACAGAAATATTGAAACGGATGGGAAAAGATGAGAAAGTATATTACTGGGCTGAGTGGCTGCAGTGTCATCTGTGCATACACCTCATCTGTCTCAGCATCAGCCTAAAGAAGAAATGCAGCAGAGCTGGTGAAAACCAAAGGTACGAATAATAATTGCTTATTTCGGTACAGATGTGCTATGTAACTCCAAACTTACATGCATGGTCACATTATGGAGTTGGCATATAAGCTGCGGAGGCAGGCTAGGATAGTTGGGGATCTGAGCCTCCATTTCCTTATTTGTCGATGCTGCTACCTGTGGTAGATATATATATATTATATATGTTCAGTGATTTCTTTAAAAAGAAAACAGAAGGAGCTTTAATTCTGGCACAACCATTTAAGATCTCACAATGAATACCGTAAGATATGGAATTCAGGACCACACAAGACTCACGTTCTTGAAAGTATTAACACCCAGATAAACTCTGCAATATTTATGTCTAATTTCGTGGCAATCTGAAGTCCAAGGAAGAAAGGTAACCTGCTCACCGTGGCCTTGAGGAAAATACACCACTCGACTACCGACCGCAGGCAATGAAACAAGAGGGCCGGCACATGCATGCCACAACTCAGAATTTAGGCACTTGTGCTCTTCAGTTTCTGAAAAAAGCCAAAAGGATTTGAGCAGAAGGCATATCAGAATGAAGTTTACAAATCATCTCATAAGTAATAATTGTAGATCTAGGAAGCATCTTACAAACAAATCCTAGTTCATGAAATGATTCTAAGAAGGTATTATTATGAGCAGAATGACAAAGTTTTTTTATGGATATAATTGTTAAAAAAACATGCTTCTAGAAAAAGAAATTTTCTGAACAAAGTCTGCATCAAGAACCTCATATTTCATTACTAATTTGCTTACACTGAATTCAACAGAGGGATGAAGAAGAATAAAAACAATTGCAGAACGTGTCAATTGCTTAATAAATCACCCAAAAGAAGAGTGAGCAGTGAGCTCAGAGCCCACCACATTGGAGTGATTTGGATCACATAATGACCGAGGAATTTAAAGCAAGGAACAGAAGTAAACCAACTTATCCTGCAGATATAAACCACCCAATGAAAAGGACAGTACTAGTGAACTAAGCCGTATGCGCAGAGCACAAAATTTGGTACAAACCATGAAATGAATGCCAACAAGCGATGCCGTACCTTCCGGCGACGCCGGCTGGTCCTGGAGGCCACCGCTGGCCGACGGCGAGAGCTTCATTATTTTCCCGCCGCTCGCCGACCGATCCAGGAGCGCACGAAATGGAGAGGGGAAGGGGGAGAGAGAACCGAAGCAAGGGCCCTTCTATCTACACCAAAACCAAATCACGCGCCTTTCCAAGCATGTGCGCGGGGGTCCGGATTGAGCAGCCCGGCACCGCCACTTGCTCCTCCGCCGAATAGCGCTAGACTCCGGCCGGCCGGCGCAAAGGCGCAATCTTTTCGATCCGCGAGCACAAATTTACATCATGGCGCGAGCCGCTCGGTCCGAGAATCCCACTTCCAATTCTTCGGGAGCTTTAGAGCTTGCGGGGAAGGGACAGCCGGACGGCAATGCCCAAAGGCGCCGCCTTCGTGGCTCCGGGAGCACCAGGAGGCACGCCGGCACAGCGAAACCTCCTCCCGCGCGACGACCGAACTCAGATCTCGACGCCGCAAGCTTCAGAAGGACAGCTCCGAGCTCCAGGGGACGCTTCCGCCGCCGCAACGCAGATCCGTCCGCCGCCGGAGGGGATAACTAGGACCGCGGAGAACCCCGCACCGACGCTACTGACGGACACAGCTTCCTTCTCGCGCTTGCAACCTTGCGCCCACTCTGTGCGGCAGCGAGTAGGAGGAGGTGGCCTTGCTTCTTTCTTGCAACCTTGCTTCTTCGTCTTCCTCGTGCTGCTGCTGGGCTCGTATGCGCTCCACTCCTCGGGGTTTTAAGTTTTAACCCCACGAGTGGTGCTCCTCCTTTTCGCTTCTCTCTCTCTTCTCTCCGCGCTTTAAACAAACTCTCTCTCTCTCCTCCTCCTGCTGCTACATGCTTCTGGTAGTGGTAAGTTTTTGCACTCTTTTTTTACAGCCTGGAGGGCGTATGTATGTACATGGCGTGGTTTGACATTGGTTCCTTCGCTTCCTTGTGCTGCTCCACTCCAGACCACCCTCTTCCTTCCTCCACGAGAAAGACGACGACCAATCGAAACGTGTTGTGCTGGGATGAAAAGGAAAGGCGAAGGCAATCGTCATCCCCAGTGGGGGCTGCTGCGTCTCGTCCCATGGATCCTCCGTGATCCTGCCTTTTTGACCTTTGTTTATTCACCCTGAATGAAATTGATTGGTTAGCAGGAGCTAGAAAAATTGACACTCTAGTGTGGACGGAACAAACCAGCATGTGCTAGTTTGTGAAGGTGATTAGCAGTGTTGTTTAATGCGCAATTAGGCTCGTGGAAACCGGTCTGACTTGACTTTACGGACCTGAGAGCTCCTCTCTGCTCTGTCATCAGATGGGGAAAAAAAATGAAAGGGGCTTCATGTCATGTCCCCATCGTCGGCCGTCGCGTACTCCGTACTGTACGTGTAGATGCCATCTCCGTACGGTGCGTATGAATACTGTCCTGTCCGTATAGTAATGTCCGGTTCCTCTGTCATACTAGAAACTAGGCCATTACTTAATTAACAACCGAGTATACACCCGGATGCTAATAATCAATTCAGATTAATGAGGGCTGACTGGCTAAGCAGTGGCTCCACTAAAAAAGTACGCGCTGTTTTTTTTTTACTCTTTTCATTAGGACAAGGCTTGATAATGGTATTATATTATATTGTATCTATCTCATAACAAATCAGCATCAGCAGCAGCTAAATTTTAGCGAAACGAACAAGGCCGCATTTCTGATTTTGTCTAAGTCAAACTATTTTAGAATGTTATAAAGAAGAAGAGCATTAACGTCTATTGTTTATATAAAAAAGTAAAATATGAAAATATATTTTATAATTGACCTAATGATTCTTATTTGATAACATGGATATTGTTGTTCATAGAAATTTGGTTGTTAAATTAGGGGTATTTTGACTTCGAACAAAATAAAACTTGTTTATTGGTGTTATTTATTTATCTGATATAAATTATACCGTGAGTAGTTTTTTTAATATGATTCTAGTGACATCAAGTTTTGGTAAAACACTAAGGAGTAATTATTGATGAAAGGCTTGTCCTGGTGAAACGAAATAAGCTTGAAATGAAGGGAGTATAACAACTCAGAGATAGTTCATACGCATAGTATATTATATTTGCTGCCTTTTCTGCAACTTTTTTTTACAGGAGTAGGAGTACATCTGCGAAGGAGTGAGGCCGTGTATAGATCACCGAATTGGTGGTCACCAAATGCACGGTAGCGTCATAAATATGTATTATAGCATTTTGTTTGTATTTGGTAAAAATTGTCTAAATTTTAATTAATTAGGCTCAAAATATTCGTCTCGCAAAATACAACAAAATTATGTAATTAGTTTTTGATTTTATCTATATTTAGTACTCTATATATGTACCGGCATTTCGATGTGACATGGAAGCTTCTTTTTGCATAGTGGAATTTGGGGGAGAATTCTGGGAACTAAACAAGCCTGAGTCAAGGACCCTTGGAACTATTCAAACTACGTACTGTTCATCAGCAAGAAGGAAAGGGAGGACCACGAATCTATCCATCCAGTGTCACTATACCAGCACGTTCACACAAATGCAGAGCTCAGCTGAAGTGCTGAACTGACCGTCCAATATGATATGACGATGAAAAGGCCGCCGAATCTCATTGCCTTGTTGCCTGTTGCCGACAATATCCAAGGTCAAGATTGAACCGTGTATTTAAAGTTACAGTTGAGGAGCGCAGGAAGATTGAATTCCACAGGTGTTTTAACGTAGAGCTTCCGTTCGAGAATGTCGTCGAGCCCATTCAAAACACGAGAAAGTTCATGAAAATCTCTCAAAAAAAAAGCCCATTCATGCCATGCAACATAGATTTTCTAGTGTTCTCTCTGCTTACCAAAATCCACAGAAGAGTTTTACAACCTATAACCAATTCTATCAACTACCTCCTACTAATCTAGGAAAAATGAAGTCCACACAAACAAGCACAATTCGGAAGCTTAAAAGCAATGAGCTAGTAAAGAGCAAGTCTAGAGAGGGAAAACTATGAAGACAAATATGCATCCCATGTTATTTGTCACCAAAACAACCCCCTATTCATGCAACTCCACCAAGGTACGTTCTTGACCCCCTACTTAGGCCTTCCTCTGGTCACTGTATTTTGATTCTGCAATAAAAACTTGAGCTACCAAGACAAGTGTCGTAAGCCAAAAAAAACACTACTACAAAAATGACTTTATGAGACATTCCATTTTATTTACAGAGGCAGTCTAAAAGTGGCTGTGTCTCCCCAAATACTGGTAATATTTAGAGATGGTCATTGCATTTATTGAGTCAGTCCAATAAGTAGAGCCCACCCATTAGGTTGCAGCCACTGAACCCGAAGTCCCAACACCTACACCCTCTCCTCCATGAGATTAGCTACCACTCCTCCCCTCTCCTCTCCTCTCCTCTCCCTCTGCTCCCTCCCTGTCTTCTACACCCATTGGTTGACGGCTTTAGATCCGATGAAGGTACAACACTATGGTGCCCTACCTGCCCTTCACTAACCTCCTCAAATGCTCCATATATTGATTTTTCTTACTAAAGAATTATATGCCGAGGATGGAAGCGGAGGCAGCGTGTGTAACAGAACCGCCCAATTATACGAAATTAAGTAGGAAAATCATCCAACAGAAGGACAATTCAACAAACTTAAGCCCGTATAACCCGGTAGTCCGTGAAATCTCGACGGATTTCAAACCATTTCTCATAACAGCCAAGATCGTACTAAGTTTAACGGTTACCATCATAAGTTACATAAAAGTTCGCGGCATAAAATACATCGGAGTTTAAACATAGTTATTACAAACCAGATTTGACTAAAAGTAGCGGAAGCGGTAGTTCAAATCACGCACACACACAACATTTTGAAATAAAGTGCCAGCTTGTGATCATCTCCAGCAAAAGCATCAGACGAGAAGTAACGAATGACCATTGCCCATGGTCCTATGCTTTGCCCATTGCATGATAGAGACAGTTGATACAATAGCCATAGTACATCTGTCCATCTGCAACAAGTGGGAACAAAGCCCTGAGTACGAGAAGGTACTCAGCTAGACTTACCCGTCATAAACCAGAAATAAGAGACACCAAGGAATCATGATAGGCTTTCTGGTGGGATAGCTGACTCATTTGCAAGAAAAGCATTTTTAACTTAGCAACTCCTTTCCAAAAGCATGCAGTAATTAATTCTTTATTACCCTGCCAACTATGTTTGCAATGGTGCTAGAGTAACATGTAATTAAGCAAGTAAGGATTACCATTGATCATTAACGGTAGTTATCATGTCATCTTTCACATAACTATCCAAGTGATTCATCAATATTACTACGATGAAGTAGCTCAAGTCAAGTGTTCACTATCCAGTGAACGATGGCGATTCGAATCGATTATTAACCAACTGGTAAGTTATTCCTCACACAAACCTCACTCACCCGCTAAAGTGAGGTGTTGGTCACCGAGTCAACCATTCAGGTAAAGTCGCGAGCTTGCCAGGAACCACTTGTACCCGGGGGCCGCCCGACTGCTCTTTGGCCTTATCATCGCGCCCCCGTATCCTGCCACTACTGCTCCGGTACAGTGCGTTGCGGGCAATTCACTCGGCCCGAATAATCTCCCAGTTTCGCGGTCGGAAGGTACTTTATCCGGCCAGCTAAATGTGAGGCATGCGTTCAACATGACCCGAGGGACAACAACGGACGGTCCTTAACCGACACAGACGGAAAACACTACAATCCGAAACCCTGCAAGTTTCCGCCCGGTCTCAAATTCATTTCACACTTAGTTATACCATGACTTCATAGTCAACCAAACAGATCCAGGTAACCACCTATAGCTCGCAGGTGACAGGAAATCACCCGACTTCTACCGGTCTAAGCCAGCTAAGCATTGACTTGACTGCGGATACCAGGGTAACAAGGATATGGTATAACAAAGGTAAGCAAGGTATAATGCAGCAACGTTTGCAAACAACTCCTAAACGTAATGCATCAAATTAAGTAAAGTTAATAATAAATTATTTACAAACCGGGAGAGAAATGCTCCGGGGCTTTCCTCTCTCGAAGGAGCTCAAACGGTGATCGGGGCACTCTAGGAGATCTTCACCGACCTCTTCTTCGGCTTCTGTCACCTCCTGCTGCTGCACCTCGATCTGCTCCTCTGGCTCCTCGGGTAAGACGACTGGGTTCTCGGTTTGCGATCCTGTATGATGCAATGCGCGTAAGTGATTATGCAAGTGTGCATCGAAGGAGATGAATGCAATGAATATGTTGAAATGCAAGGTAGTCAACATCATCCAAGAAACTATACACTACAAGCACATGTCATCTACTGCATTCTCTTCTACTACTATTATGTTAAGTTAACCTATCTTATGAAATGCTTCAAAGATACACCAAAGCTTTACTAATTTCTTAATCACACTTAAAGCAACACTTGCTTAAACCCTAAGTAATAATAGGTTTGAATAGCAACATATATTTCTGATGCTCCTAAAAATCTAAGAAAATTACAGTAGCCTAATACTACTCTAAAAAGACTACCATAAAAATTTCATGGCATTTGGATAAGTAAACTATCCTATACAAAAATGACAAGCTATAGCATAAAAATGAGCATGAAATTACTTTGTACTATGAAAAGTGTCAAACAACAGAATTAATATTTTTCCTAGGTTCTTCATAACATACTATGACTGTACAAAAATTATCACATGCATGTTTTATACAAAGTTTGCCCTCTAGCAAAAATAACAAAAATCAGCCATTAAAGGTACTTGAACTACTTCTCCAAAGTTTTCCATAGCACATGCATGAAACATATTTTTCCTAGTAAGTACATGATATATGAAGATTACCAAACTTAAAATCATATTTTTCTGATACATATAGGATTTACTAGCTATTTTACAAGATATCAGCAATATTAAGAATTAATTAAAGCTCTACAGAAAAGTATTCCAAAAATGACATGCAATATTTTTAGATTGTAGATCTGGTTCCAATGAATCTAGATAAATTTATTTCATAATTTTTGGAGCTAAAATGACTGCTAAGATATTTTCCAAAGCATTTTCATCATGAATAATAAAAGAAAACAGAAAACGGTTTTTTATTATTGAAACTGGGCCGGCCCATGGAATCAAACCGGCCCATGGCCGTTCTTGGCCCGGCTTTGCGCGCGTGGGGGAACGGCCGAGCCGGCCTGCTCGGGGTGCGGCCCACAGGCGCAGCCCAGTCCACCGAAAGGGGAGAACGGAGGGCAGAGCGAGGTCACCGGCTTCCGTGGCCTCGACGTCGCGGCGGTGGCCGAGGGCCAACGGCCGGCTCCGGCCAAACCGCGACCAGCTAAGGTGCGCAAAACGCTCGCAAGAGAGTGGCGAACGCGTGAAGGAGACGCGGGAGGGCAGAGATAGGGTGAGCGAGGCGGTGGCGGAGCACGGGCTCGACGACACCGTCGCGGTGGCGCGGCGAGGCGAGGGAAAAATTGAGCCCTACTGGGACAAACGAGGATAAGGCGACACTCGTTCGGAGGAGGGGAGGATGGGGCGGAGCCTCGTGCACGGGCAATTAGACGGAGGTGGTCCACCAGTGCCGGAACAGGGCGGTGACGGTGGCGGAGCTCAGTGGCGAGCGGTGTTCCGCTGCGGTTTTCACCGGAGGGAGGAAGAAAGAGAGCAGGCGAGGCGGAAATGGAAGGGAGACCAGGTGCCCGGTCGTTTTTGAAGTGGAGCGCGGGCGCGGGGTCCACAGCGGCCACGCGGTGGCGTCGCCGGCATGCGGCCGCCACGCGGCGGGCATTTGCTGCCGGGGCGCCAGCGTGCGCGCGCGGGCGGGAAGAAGGGAGAGGGGGCTGGCTGGGCCGGGCCGCGGTGGAGGCGGACGCGGGCACGCGCGCGGGAGTGGCGCGGGCCGATTCGGCCAGCGGGCCGAATCCGAGGCGGCGACCTGCTAAGCTGGTTTTGATCTTTTTCAAATTTTTCATTTCAAATCAAATTCAAACACAGATTTCAAACCCCATTTTGAACAAGAAGAAGACATTTTCTGGAATTGACCCAAAAATAAAAGTTGCTTAGAATTTAATTCTCTACAACTTTGATTAAGGGGCCAACTGAAAATTCCCAATAGTTTTTGAATTGAAGAATAAAAGCTAAAATAGGGAGTATTTTTGAATATTTTAATTAATATTTTTGAACAAGTTTTTTTTCACAAAACTTTGAGTCATCTAGTTGCTTCCAAAAATTGAACTATAGTTCTAAGTGATATAAGATTTGTAGTTGCAAAATTTTGATGGAATATGATTAGCACATTAATATATTACATCTCAAATACCACTTTCTAAGCTTTTATTTCACTCAAATTATAATATTAACATGTATGATTATGATGATATGAAATGTCATGCATACGATTGCCATGCAAATGCTTGCGTAACACCGGAGTGTTACAGCCCTCCCCCCTTATAAAAATCTCGTCCCGATATTTGGGTTACGAACCATTTATTATAAAAATCTTCGTATGCTTTTTGTAAGTATTCACCCGTTTCCCACGATGCATCTCCCTCATCATGATGACTCCATTGTATCTTATATGTTTTCACCACACTGTTCCGAGTAGCCCTTTCTTTGGAATCCAAAACTCGAATTGGCTGCTCACGATACACCAGATCTGACTTAAGTTTTATGCTTCGGGGTTCAATTATTTCCTCTGAAACGCGCAAACATTTCTTGAGATGTGATATGTGAAAAACTGGGAATATAGCACTCATTGATTCTGGTAATTCCAATTTGCAAGCCACTGGACCCTTTCTTTCTAAGATTTTGTAGGGTCCTACAAATCTAGCGACAAGCTTTCTGCATAATCCAAACCGCTTCTTCTTCATTGGCGTGACTTTCAGATAAACATAGTCTCCAACTTCAAACACAAGTGGTCTCCTTCTTTTATCCGCATAACTTTTCTGACGTGACTGAGCTGCTCTCATATTTTGCTGAATGATATGAACTTTCTTTTTGGCTTCTTCCACGAAGTCAATACCATAATACCTTCTTTCCCCTGGCTCAATCCAGTTTAAAGGTGCTCTACACTTTTGTCCATACAAAGCCTCAAAAGGTGCCATTTTGATACTTTCTTGATAGCTATTATTATATGCGAATTCTGCTAGAGGTAACCACGACTCCCATGAACCTCTGGAAGACAACACACAAGCTTTCAACATATCTTCTAAAACAGCATTAACTCTTTCAGTCTGACCATCTGTTTGAGGATGATAGGCAGTGCTACGAATCAGACTAGTCCCCAAACCTTTGTGCAAATGCTCCCAAAAGTGAGCTGTGAACTGGGACCCTCTGTCAGACACTATAGTCTTCGGTATGCCATGCAATCTCACAATCTCCACAATATACTTCTCGGCATATTGAGGTGGTCTATAAACTGTCTTGACAGGCAAAAAGTGAGCGGTCTTGGTAAGACGATCCACGATTACCCAAATCGAATCATGGCCTTTCTGAGTAGTGGGCAAACCTGTGATGAAATCTATACTTATATCATCCCACTTCCAACTAGGTACTGACAAAGGTTGCAACAATCCGGCAGGTTTCATGTGAATAGCTTTCACTCGACAACATGTGTCACATCGGGCCACATAGGCTGCAATTTCCTTCTTCATCTTTGTCCACCAAAAACGAGGTCTTAGTTCTTGATACATTTTACTACTGCCAGGATGAATGGATAACTTAGAGTGATGAGCTTCATCCATAATTTTATTCTTAAGCTCTCTATCCTTTGGAACAACAAGACGGTTGTCGAACCACAACACGTCCTGCTCATCCACTCTGAAGTGTTTTGAAGGTTCTTCTTTAATTTTCCTTTTGATGTGGAATATCCCTTTGTCTGCTTTCTGACCTTCTATTATCTTACTCTCCAAGGTGCAACTGATCTGAATACTATGTAACACGACAGGGTGCATTAGATTAAAACCATCTTCGAGTAAGGCTTGCATATTCAGACAATGCGACTTTCTACTCAAAGCATCGGCTACCACATTGGCTTTCCCAGGGTGATACTATACATTCAAGTTGTAATCTTTAATTAGTTCTAACCATCTTCGCTGTCTCATGTTCAATTCTGGTTGGGTGAAAATGTACTTGAGACTCTTGTGATCGGTGAAAACATTGCACACATTACCAAGTAAATAGTGTCTCCAAATCTTTAAGGCATGCACCACGGCGGCAAGCTCAAGATCATGTGTCGGATAATTGATTTCATGTTTTCTCAACTGACGGGAGGCATAAGCAATGACTCTTCCTTCTTGCATTAGAACACAGCCTAATCCTGTTTTTAAGGCGTCACAGAACACATCAAAAGGTTTCTCGATGTCTGGCTGTGCAAGAACTGGAGTAGTGGTCAACAGTTTCCGTAAGGTGTGGAAAGCTGTCTCACACTCCTCTGTCCACACGAACTTATGATCTTTCTGTAACAGACTTGTCATTGGCTTAGCAATCTTCGAGAAGTCTAGGATAAAGCGGCGATAGTAACCAGCTAACCCTAGGAAACTCCTGACTTCTGGCACTATGGTTGGAGTTTTCCAATCCATAACCTCTTGCACTTTGCTCGGATCTACCGAAACTCCATTCTCCGATAGAATATGACCAAGGAAAGGAACTTTCTTCAACCAAAATTCACATTTGCTGAACTTAGCATACAACTTATGATCTCTTAATCTGGTCAAGACAATTCTCAGATGTTCTTCATGATCTTTCTCAATCTCAGAGTATACTAGAATGTCATCAATGAAGACAACTACAAACTTGTCCAACTCTGGCATGAAAACCGTATTTATCAGATACATAAAGTATGCAGGAGCATTTGTTAAGCCAAAGGACATAACAAGATACTCGAACAACCCGTATCTGGTAGAAAAGGCGGTTTTCGGGACATCTTGTGGCCTGATCTTTATCTGATGATACCCTGATCTTAGGTCTATTTTGGAAAACACTCTAGCTTTAGCCAACTGATCAAACAAAACATCGATATGAGGCAAAGGATATTTATTCTTGATAGTTACAGCATTAAGAGGTCGATAATCCACACACATTCTTAGAGTACCCTCTTTCTTTTTCTTCACGAACAAGGCAGGACATCCCCATTCAGACTTACTTGGTCGGATAAACCCCTTCTTTAGCAATTCTTCCAGTTGCTTTTTCAACTCAGCTAACTCATCCGGAGGCATCCGATAGGGTCTCCTCGAAAAAGGAGCTGTTCCGGGGATCAACTCGATTCCAAACTCAACATCTCTATCTAGAGGAAGGCCAGGTAACTCTTCTGGAAACACATCCGGGAACTCACACACTACCGGGATCTGGTGGATAGGAACAACTTCCATGGCACAGGTCACACTCACAAGGTCTGTTCTTTTGGGCAATGGTACCTGAAAAGTACCCTCTGCCTGCGGATCCTTAAGGGTAAGCAATCGACTGCTTGTATCTATGACTGCTCCCCAGTCTTTCATCCAGTTCATTCCTATTATTACATCCAAAACTAGTCCCGGCATAACTATCAGGTTCACTCAAAACTTCCGACTATCTAACTCAAGGGTTGCCCCTCTAACCATCTTATTGGTTAGCACATCAGCCCCTGCTGAACTTATGCGATAACCATAATTCAATTCTGTGCATAGTTGTTTATGCTTCCGTGCAAATGCTTGACTCATAAAAGAATGCGAGGATCCAGAATCAAATAGAACAACTGCAGGGTGATGGTTAACAAGAAACTTACCGGCAGTTACAGGTTCTCCTTCAGGAATCTCATCAACGGTGGTATGGTGTACACGGGCAGTGTAAGTCTGTTGCTTCTTTCTAGGCGGATAAGGGCAGAACTTTGAAAAGTGGCCTGGCTGACCACAATTGTAGCAGGGCCCCTTCACTGTACCAGCAGATCCTATTGCTCCCTTAGAGTTGCTTTGTTCTGCAGTTGCGGTGATCTTTGCTGGCGGCACGGCCATCTTGTACGGCTTCTGTGGTCCCTTGTAGTTCTGAGTTTTATGCTGTGGAGGCCTGAACCTTGCACCAGGTGCGGACGGACGATAAGAAAGATGATTTGCAGTGACAACTCTGGACTGTGATGGTCCTGACTCAAACACCCTCTTGCGATTCTTGGATGCAGTGTAGGCGTTGTTGTTCTTTTCTTGTTTCAAACAATCACTGACAAAGTCATTGAATCTGGCGCGGGTATTGGTACCCACATGCTTCATCATCTTCAGACTTAACCCTCTCTTGAAACTAGCAATTCTCTTTGCATCTGTGTCGACCATGTCTGGAGCATAACGGCACAAGTTGTTAAAGGCATGTAGATACTGTGTTACAGTCTTGGTACCCTGATTTAAGGCCAAGAACTCTCCGAGCTTCATCTCAACCAACCCTGGGGGAATATAAGCTCCCTTAAACGCTTCAGTGAATTCTCTCCAAGTAATCTGGGCATTGGGAGGAAAAGTGGTGCGGTGATGCTTCCACCACATCCCTGCCGGTCCCTGTAACTGATGTGCAGCATATTCTGTTTTCAGGACTTCTGTCAGTCTCAACACACGGAACTTATCTTCCATAGTGTTGATCCATTCTTCAGCGTCGAGTGGCTCGGCTGCTTCCTTAAAAATAGGTGGCCTAGTATCCATGAAATCCTTGAAATTATTGTACTGGTTCACTCCATGGCCACCACCTTGATTATTTCCTCTCTGAACATTTCCAGCAATGGTACGCAGAAAATCTTCCATATTCTTTTGTGACTGCTCGGCGTTGCGCTGGCTTCCAAGAAACTGTGCGAAGAACACTTCTGCAGTGAGCGGTGGAGGAGGGGGCAATTGTGGCTCTGGCTGTGGCTCCTGGTGGTTGACGTTGTTTGCACCACCCCCACCAGCCCATGCACTGTTGCCACCAGTTTCAGCGGCCTTATACGTGACACGGCGAGTGTTTGCCATCTGCATATTTCAGCAACAAGTAATAATTGAGTGAAATGGTAGTAATTATATCTGAATGAACAATCATGCCATACTGAATTTATTGGAGAGAACAAGTCATGCAATAAGACAGAGGCACAATAATCACATTCCAATTAAAACAACATCACTAATCAAATTACTTCGAATGCAACATCACGTTCCATACAACCATGTTGCCAGCATATATACACTGGACTTTCATGCGTTCAAGCATCACATACACAACCAAGATCCAAAAGATCGCCAGTCTCAAGATCGAACAGGATACAACACGATACATGGGAACCAAAAGAAGGCCATCGCGATAAAGCCTATGACTAACGCAAGGCAACTAGCCTACTCCTTGGGGCCGTCGTCGAGGTCGGAGGCGTCACCATCGCTACCATCAGTAGCGGCGTCGTCGTCGACGTCCATCTTTGCGGCGTCCGGAGGAGCATACGGGCCTATCCCGTTGTAGAGGGCATGGAACTCTTCATGCAAGTTGGCGTTATACCCTTCTAGCTCCTCGACCCTTTACCTGAGAAGGTCCCTCTCATTCTAGGCTTCATTCCTTTCTTGCACTAGCTGTCCCATCATGCGGTCTGCATTTCTGTTGGCCTGAGTCAACGTCTGCACCTGCTGCATAGCACTCTCACTTCTCTCGAGAGCCCGATCTCGCTGCAAGCTCATGTCGGCCAACTGCTCCTGCAAGCTAGCTATAGCACGTGCTTGCTTCTTCTTCTGCTTCCTTGCTTCAAGCCGATCATCACCTCTTAGACCAGTCAAGGTCCAATAGGTATTCTCAAGACCCTGGTATGCTCTGATGGTTGCATACATGGCACTCATCGTGTGGTTGTCGCTAGCTTGTCCTTCACTTGGGCCTCTAACCAAGACACTTCCTTGTGGTTGCACCCAAATGGCATCACGAGGATCATCTCTCGGGAAAGTACCTGCCAAAGCTGCTGCCAACTCATTAGGAAACCTACTCATTATGTCTCGGATGACGCGAAAGGCTGCACCCTCTGCACCCTCAACTGGAGTGCGTCCTTCAAACTCCAAATGCCAACCATCCCATTCTGGCACATCACCAAGGGCAGGGACGGTGATCTCCACTATTGCAAGTTCATCCTCAGCTAGCTGGCTCTCATTCCAAGAGTACACCGGCTCTTGACCCTCTGGGTACCCCACATCATGGAGCACTCTCCAAAGCAAGGTGGGCATGCCAAACTCACTTAGAAAAGTGTCCGTGCTGCGGCGTTCCCGCGGGGCTATCTGGTGACGGGGTGCTCTTCCACCAGTGGACTTACGGGCAGTCTCCTTCGTACGGGCCATCTATAGCACAAGTTTTAAATTACCCGGTGAGACATATTTTAAGTTGATGTCACTTTTATCAAACTGGGATAATCCTTTTATAAGGGGAGGAATGCAGGTTATGAATGAAATGCTCAGGCAGTATGATGCATGCGCGAGTCTTACGTTCTCACAAACTTAGAAAATAAAGACATCTAACGATGAATTCGGTGGTATACAAACGATCTCTCATATACGTAACTAATTCGATCTACACGATAAACGTTGTTATGTACCTGCAGAAAATTTATTTCAGCCCATTCCCCATGAATGCATGAAAGTAGTAAATCTACCTACGCGCTCTACACGAATCCCCAGATGCGTGTACAACGGTAGTAACTACCCACACACATCATCCTATTGACGGCATCGCCTCAACGGACGGAACACCCACACATGCGATACTTTCATAAAAACATGTGTACAACATGTAATTATTCTAGTATCATATAAAACACTCTCCCTAGATCGGCGGTGTATCCGATCATGCTCTCACAGCTCACACTTACCAAAGCGTAGAGGTAACTGATCCATACATTACCACTCAATTAAGTGGCACTCATACAATAGCACGCCGTATGAGCAACGAAAGAGAAATATGGTGCAAGAACCCCAAGTTAGTACTTAAATAGCCACCTAGAGTCCTTAACTGGGCATACAGGATATGACCACTGGCACACATTTAGTTTTAAAATCACACTTTTTAAATAAAATTTGGTTTTAAATACACTTATGAACAGTAATCACGCTAAACCATGCTCCGATGCCAGCTGTAACAGAACCGCCCAATTATACGAAATTAAGTAGGAAAATCACCCAACGGAAGGACAATTCAACAAACTTAAGCCCGTATAACCCGGTAGTCCGTGAAATCTCGACGGATTTCAAACCATTTCTCATAACAGCCAAGATCGTACTAAGTTTAACGGTTACCATCATAAGTTACATAAAAGTTCACGGCATAAAATACATCGGAGTTTAAACATAGTTATTACAAACCAGGTTTGACTAAAAGTTGCGGAAGCGGTAGTTCAAATCACGTACACACACAACATTTTGGAATAAAGTGCCAGCTTGTGATCATCTCCAGCAAAAGCATCAGACGAGAAGTAACGAATGACCATTGCCCATGGTCCTATGCTTCGCCCATTGCAGGATAGAGACAGTTGATACAATAGCCATAGTACATCTGTCCATCTGCAATAAGTGGGAACAAAGCCCTGAGTACGAGAAGATACTCAGCTAGACTTACCCGTCATAAACCAGAAATAAGAGACACTAAGGAATCATGATAGGCTTTCTGGTGGGATAGCTGACTCATTTGCAAGAAAAGCATTTTTAACTTAGCAACTCCTTTCCAAAAAGCATGCAGTAATTAATTCTTTTTTACCCTGCCAACTATGTTTGCAATGGTGCTAGAGTAACATGTAATTAAGCAAGTAAGGATTACCATTGATCATTAACGGTAGTTATCATGTCATCTTTCACATAACTATCCAAGTGATTCATCAATATTACTACGATGAAGTAGCTCAAGTCAAGTGTTCACTATCCAGTGAACGATGGCGATTCGAATCGATTATTAACCAGCTGGTAAGTTATTCCTCACACAAACCTCACTCACCCGCAAAAGTGAGGTGTTGGTCACCGAGTCAACCATTCAGGTAAAGTCACGAGCTTGCCAGGAACCACTTGTACCCGGGGGCCGCCCGACTGCTCTTTGGCCTTATCATCGCGCCCCCGTATCCTGCCACTACTGCTCCGGTACAGTGCGTTGCGGGCAATTCACTCGGCCCGAATAATCTCCCAGTTTCGCGGTCGGAAGGTACTTTATCCGGCCAGCTAAATGTGAGGCATGCGTTCAACATGACCCGAGGGACAACAACGGACGGTCCTTAACCGACACAGACGGAAAACACTACAGTCCGAAACCCTGCAAGTTTCCGCCCGGTCTCAAATTCATTTCACACTTAGTTATACCATGACTTCATAGTCAACCAAACAGATTCAGGTAACCACCTATATCTCGCAGGTGACAGGAAATCACCCGACTTCTACCGTTCTAAGCCAGCTAAGCATTGACTTGACTGCGGATACCAGGGTAACAAGGATATGGTATAACAAAGGTAAGCAATGTATAATGCAGCAACGTTTGCAAACAACTCCTAAACGTAATGCATCAAATTAAGTAAAGTTAATAATAAATTATTTGCAAACCGGGAGAGAAATGCTCCGGGGCTTGCCTCTCTTGAAGGAGCTCGGACGGTGATCGGGGCACTCCGGGAGATCTTCACCGACCTCTTCTTCGGCTTCTGTCACCTCCTGCTGCTGCACCTCGATCTGCTCCTCTGGCTCCTCGGGTAAGACGACTGGGTTCTCGGTTTGCGATCCTGTATGATGCAATGCGCGTAAGTGATTATGCAAGTGTGCATCGAAGGAGATGAATGCAATGAATATGTTGAAATGCAAGGTAGTCAACATCATCCAAGAAACTATACACTACAAGCACATGTCATCTACTGCATTCTCTTCTACTACTATTATGTTAAGTTAACCTATCTTATGAAATGCTTCAAAGATACACCAAAGCTTTACTAATTTCTTAATCACACTTAAAGCAACACTTGCTTAAACCCTAAGTAATAATAGGTTTGAATAGCAACATATATTTCTGATGCTCCTAAAAATCTAATAAAATTACAGTAGCATAATACTACTCTAAACAGACTACCATAAAAATTTCATGGCATTTGGATAAGTAAACTATCCTATACAAAAATGACAAGCTATAGCATAAAAATGAGCATGAAATTACTTTGTACTATGAAAAGTGTCAAACAACAGAATTAATATTTTTCCTAGGTTCTTCATAGCATACTATGACTGTACAAAAATTATCACATGCATGTTTTATACAAAGTTTGCTCTCTAGCAAAAATAACAAAAATCAGCCATTAAAGGTACTTGAACTACTTCTCCAAAGTTTTCCATAGAACATGCATGAAACATATTTTTCCTAGTAAGTACATGATATATGAAGATTAACAAACTTAAAATCATATTTTTCTGATACATATAGGATTTACTAGCTATTTTACAAGATATCAGCAATATTAAGAATTAATTAAAGCTCTACAGAAAAGTATTCCAAAAATGACATGCAATATTTTTAGATTGTAGATCTGGTTCCAATGAATCTAGATAAATTTATTTCACAATTTTTGGAGCTAAAATGACTGCTAAGATATTTTCCAAAGCATTTTCATCAAGAATAATAAAAGAAAACAGAAAACGGTTTTTATTATTGAAACTGGGCCGGCCCGTGGAATCAAACCGGCCCATTGCCGTTCTTGGCCCGGCTTTGCGCGCGTGGGGGAACGACCGAGCCGGCCTGCTCGGGGCGCGGCCCACAGGCGCAGCCCAGTCCACCGAAAGGGGAGAACGGAGGGCAGAGCGAGGTCACCGGCTTCCGTGGCCTCGACGTCGCGGCGGTGGCCGAGGGCCAACGGCCGGCTCCGGCCAAACCGTGAACAGCTAAGGTGCGCAAAACGCTCGCAAGAGAGTGGCGAACGCGTGAAGGAGACGCGGGAGGGCAGAGATAGGGCGAGCGAGGCGGTGGCGGAGCACGGGCTCGACGGCACCGTCGCGGTGGCGTGGCGAGGCGAGGGAAAAATTGAGCCCTACCGGGGCAAACGAGGAGAAGGCGACACTCGTTCGGAGGAGGGGAGGATGGGGCGGAGCCTCGTGCACGGGCAATTGGACGGAGGTGGTCCACCGGTGCCGGAACAGGGCGGTGACGGTGGCGGAGCTCGGTGGCGAGCGGTGTTCCGCTGCGGTTTTCACCGGAGGGAGGAAGAAAGGGAGCAGGCGAGGCGGAAATGGAAGGGAGACCAGGTGCCCGGTCGTTTTTGAAGTGGAGCGCGGGCGCGGGGTCCACAGCGGCCACGCGGTGGCGTCGCCGGCATGCGGCCGCCACGCGGCGGGCATTTGCTGCCGGGGCGCCAGCGTGCGCGCGCGGGCGGGAAGAAGGGAGAGGGGGCTGGCTGGGCCGGGCCGCGGCGGAGGCGGACGCGGGCACGCGCGCGGGAGTGGCGCGGGCCGATTCGGCCAGCGGGCCGAATCCGAGGCGGCGGCCTGCTAAGCTGGTTTTGATCTTTTTCAAATTTTTCATTTCAAATCAAATTCAAACACAGATTTCAAACCCCATTTTGAACAAGAAGAAGACATTTTCTAGAATTGACCCAAAAATAAAAGTTGCTTAGAATTTAATTCTCTACAACTTTGATTAAGGGGCCAACTAAAAATTCCCAATAGATTTTGAATTGAAGAATAAAAGCTAAAATAGGGAGTATTTTTGAATATTTTAATTAATATTTTTGAACAAGTTTTTTTTGACAAAACTTTGAGTCATCTAGTTGCTTCCAAAAATTGAACTATAGTTCTAAGTGATATAAGATTTGTAGTTGCAAAATTTTGATGGAATGTGATTAGCACATTAATATATTACATCTCAAATACCACTTTCTAAGCTTTTATTTCACTCAAATTATAATATTAACATGTATGATTATGATGATATGAAATGTCATGCATACGATTGCCATGCAAATGCTTGCGTAACACCGGAGTATTACAGCGTGGATGGTTGCCAGAGCTAGACGGGATGAGGAGCTAGGGAGTGCTCTGCACTACTACAGAACAAAGCTTTGCAGGCGGTCATTTCACATTTTTAGAGGCAGGCAAGGCAGCAGCTAGGGAGTGCTCTGCACTACTACATAATAAAGCTTTTGAGGCGGTCATTTCACATTTTCAGAGGCGGGCGTCCAACCCTCCTCGGCACGTCACTTTTAATCAATATTTTTGGAGACGATCATCTAAAAAAAGAAATTAAAAAAAGTATTGCTAGCATCGAGCTAGACGATGCTGGCCACCGGCCTCGAATCTCAACTTGTCGTCATTGCCGTCAGTTTTGGGCCTCTCCCTTGGCTTCTCACCTTGGGTGCCTCTTAACTCGCTGCTGTCGTCGCCGGTCTCGGGCCTCTCCCTCGGCTTCTCACCCTAGGTGCATCTTAACTCGATGTCGTCGCTGGTCTCGGGCCGTAGGTCTAAGAGAAATATAAGGACACAAGCTGAGCAAGACAGTGAGTCCACAAGCCCACAAGTATGAGAGGAATGTAAGGAGATAAGAGATGAGGGGCTCACTGGGAGTCATCTCCACACGGATCTTGGCCTTACACACGTAGATCGACCATGCCGCGGAT
Source organism: Saccharum hybrid cultivar R570 (assembly GCA_038087645.1). Classification (NCBI taxonomy): domain Eukaryota; kingdom Viridiplantae; phylum Streptophyta; class Magnoliopsida; order Poales; family Poaceae; genus Saccharum; species Saccharum hybrid cultivar. The sequence goes on along the minus strand of JAQSUU010000199.1, from coordinate 10,239,293 downwards.
TTGTGCTCGCCGGCCGCACACCCATCAATGCCGAAGGGGGAAGAACCATGCCCTTGACCGCGCCTCTGCTAGCTATCGAAGCATGCTGGGCCGCGCCCTGCTTGCCTTAGGACACGACCATGACCCCGCCTCCACCTAGATGTGACTGCTCGTTGCCACGCCCCATCAGCCAGGCCACCACCAAACTCCCATCGCGCCATCAGCCATCAGATGTGCCCCGCACTTGGACATGCCCCAACTCCGTTAGAGTGCCACCACTGCTGTTGCATGGCTCCTCAGCCAGGGTGCCGTCGCCACTGCAGGTGCCGCACCTAAGAGCAAAGAGAGAGCTAAGGACTAGAGAATAAAAGGCGGCCACATCCAAGAGCAGAGAGAGAGAGAGGAGGTCTGAGGAGTGAAGAGAAACCCTAAGGTTCGGTTATATATTGCTAGGTTATGGGCGGACCTTATTAGCAGATGTGGGTCATCTAAAAAGGCCCGCTTCCATAAATAGATTTACGGAGGCGGGCCTTCTAAAATGTTCACCTCCGTTAATGACCATTTTCAGATACAGACGTTTTAAGAGGCCGTTTCATAAATCTATTTACGGAGATAGTTTTTTTTTGTCTCCGTAAGTAAATATGTTGTCCGTCTCCGAAACTCAAAGTATTTTGGGAGGTAGCAAGATTTTTTTTTGTCCATCTCTGTTTCTGTTAAAAGGAGGCGTCTTCTAAAATAGTTTGTTAATAAAGGAGCTGTCTCCTAAAATAGTAATAGTTTATGTGTTAGTGCTGGAGGAAGAGGAGAAGGCGTGCCGAAGAGAGGAGAAAGCGTGCGGGCCGTTCCACCCGACCCGTGCACGCGCGCACAGAAGTTGAGTCCGCCCTCATGACATTTATATGTACAGAGGACAGGTCATTGTTGAACAGAGTCAAACTGTGATCATTGTTGAGCACAATTAAACTGCGTCTGAACGGAGGGACTAAATTCTCTATCAGAATGTGAAGCCGAACTGCAGAAGCACAGCCAAAGATCAATGAGAAAGCCGAGAAATAAGCGGTTGCCTTTTGAAGGCCGCCATTGTAGCTAGGCAGTTTGTTCCCAGCTCTCTGCTCGATCTCTCTCTCGCATAGTCGTCACATGGCGATGGCAACGCCAAGAAAGCATCTCGCCGTCCGGGACGTACGCGCACACGATGCAGCTAGCAGTGCCGTCGGATGATTCGATTCCGATGGGACAGCGACCGGCCTACCGACGCTTCCCTCGGTTCGTTGTGTGCCCTACATATTCTGATATATATAATACCCCTGCTCGCAATAAGGAGAACAAACAATCCCACACACATGGAAAGGCCTTGTAGGTTCATTCCTCAATAAGCTTATGCCATCATGCATTATTGCATTGCATTTGGATGGATCATCTATCCGGTGGATACTTTTGTTGGAATATATCAAGGACAAATTGCAACTCGAAATTTGAGAGACCTAAATATATTAAGATGTTTTATTCATTGCAAATTAAATGCCGACGACCATTTAGTTGGCTCCTTTACGGTAAAAACCACCCTACATCATACACGTACTTAGGGCCCCTTCGTTTCTCTTGGAATTGTGCCTTGGAAGATTTCCACCTAGAGCCACAGGCTAATTTTTATATAGCAATTGAATATCTGGAATGAATCCTGGCCTCATTTCAGAACAACTGAATGAGCTCTTCGTTGATTCCACCCATTTTAGCTAACATGAAGGCACTATACAAGCCATTGCTAGCCAAGCAAATTCTACCGTAACAAATAAACTACCAAGCTGAGCTACGGCAGTTGCTGCGCAGGTCACACTCTCGGGATCAAACGGCTGCTGCAATCCATGCATTAGTAGGCCCTGCATGCGGCGTGTACGTACGGCCACGCAATGCAGGCGTGCATGCAAGCGCACCCGCATTTGTTGCTTGTGGTTACGTTGTGGATCAGGGAGTACGGACGTGCTGCTGCACAGGCAAAAACCTGTGCTGGAAAAAAAGCAGGTCATCCTCGTCGTCGTACCTGTACCTCGATTGCAAGGACAATTTGCCCATCTGCACAAATTTCTGTGCAGTCGTCATGGGATTAGTTGGTTGGTTCTCCGATGTCAGAAAAATTGACTACTCCTTCCGTCCCCTTTTAAGTGTTGTTCGAAAAGCGTGTTTGTGGGGAAAATATAGTTTTCTAGAGACACGTATTAAGGGACGGAGGGAGTATAAGATTAAGGAATTGGTCAGGTCCTGGTGCTCATTAATGCCCCGGCAATCTTATTTAATCCTGAGATGGTGACAGAGCCATATTGGAGAGGAGTATATACAATACAGGAGTGTGGTAATTATTAGTAGGTCAGATTTTTTTTTTGTTTTAATTATTTTTTGGTACCACACGGCAGAGCTACAGAAGAGAACACAGTTGTACACACAAAGGTGCAAAAGCTGGAGCAGGAGTAGGACCAAGCCAAGCAGTGCTACACTTTATTTGGGAAGGCACATGCTCAGAAAGCATGTGCTGATTGTGACACTCAGTAACATATACTCCCTCCGTCCCATAAAAAAAGTCATTCTCGCTTCCTAAAAAGTCAACAGCTTTTAACTTTGACCAAATATATTTAACAAAATATTAATATTTATGGTACATAATTAGTATCATTATGTAGATATTTGAATATACTTTCATAATAAACTTATTTAAAGATATAAATGTTGCACGCATTTTCTACAAACGTAGTCAAAGTTGAGAAAGTTTGACCAGCACGCTTCCCACGGCGACTCTTTTTATGGGACGGAGTAGTATATATTATATATATATTCTTTTACATGTATATAGATATGATGGGCAAAGCTATATAGATATATATTCAGGAACAACTAGGTTTTGCGATGTTCTTTTATATAAATTTGGTCTACTTCCTGGTCAGTTATGGTGTGCATGCATGCATTTTGTTAGTATAGTTAAGGCATATACATAGGGGAAATTAAAGGCATTTGTACAAATCTTAACGACTAGTAAACCCTGCCTTAGATTATTATTTATACATTCTCCTACCTTTTTATTAAAAAAAGCAAGAGGCACAATAGTATTATTGATCTGAAATTGATGTCATATATGGAATTGAAGCTAAGTGCATAAAACCCCAATGGTGCCAAATTTGTATGGTATTATCTATAAATTCTTAAACTAAGTATTAGTCAAAGATTTGAACATTTTAATCTTTGGTCGCTTGATGCATGCATTCCAAGAATAAAAGGAGAGAGTACTCTTCAAATTACTCTCCGTCGGTTCTAAGGTATTTATCTAGCCTTTGGAATATACATTTGATATTTTTTGTTCGTCGTTAAGGTTATCAGAAGTGTAGTTGTTCTTGCTATATTTTTTTCACTCTCCACCCTAGTTAACGGCACGTGTTGGTTACATGCATACCTGCCCTAGCCTGTCCATGCAGCGTTCACAGCCCTAGCCCTTTGAAATCTCGGATGCCTGATCAAGAACACTGCCTGGGCCAAGTGGTACCTAGCAGGAGCGCACTAAACATTCCCTAAATGATAAGAAAGAAGAGAAATAGTTGTATCACATTATTTGTGTTACGATTATGGAAGACCAGAAATAGCATTATCTTTGACCATGGGAATTGTAACTTGTCCACATGGAAACGCTTATTGAAGGAGGAGCTTGGCCTGGTGTGCATCAAGGCCAAACCAAGAAAGAGGGAGATGCTATCAACCTGGAGAGACAATTTTTCATAGTGCCGACTTTTGCCTTTTCTTTTTTGGGCCTAGCTGCCTTGTACTTGTTCCCTTTCTTGTTTCTTCTTCTTCTTCTGCTGTTGTTGTTGTTTCCTCCTCTCCCCCGTACATATATTTTTGTATCTGTGTTGGTCTTCCCTTTTCTTTAATGAAAATGAAAAAAATCATGTCACTTGTTTTTTTAGACAATATAATAGTCTCTTTTGATCGGTACGGTGTCCGCATAATGTGCTATGAACAAATATTTATTGCAGAATGGAGGGAGTATGCAGTTCACTACAACAGGGACAATATTAGGCATTAGGGCAACCCAACTACCACACAATATAATCTCAGTTGCCAAATTCAAGAAGTGGTAAATTAACACCACCTGGGATTGCAGATCTGAGAATGGTGATGCAGTATATACATATGTGTGTACCAACCAGAAATTATGTATATAACACCAATAAGCTGCAAGCATGCATGCAAGGAATTTGAAAATTAAGGCTTTTGCATGCATGGTCATGCATATGCAGCAGTAAAATTTGGTCATGAATTGTGCCTATCTGCTCACGTATATCCATGCACAGTACAGTGTGGAGCTAGGACCAATATACATAAATTGCTCATGTGGTGGTACCTAATGGGAAATGGTCCCTCCCTCCTCTTTAAGTCTTATTATCTCTCTCTCATGACCACACTCACTTTGGAGAAAATGGCTAGATTCTTTATGTGAAACTATATACATATATCTAAACCCAAGAGTCAGCAAAAGTGTAGTAGTTGTCTTGTCTTTGTTTCCTTGCATGCATTGGCAATGGTGAGACAGCGCCAATTCGTTTGCAGGACGTACGGACGATATGTAGAGCGGGGATGCTCTACATACGACACAGGCACAGGGATAGATATCATCGATCGAGTTGCAACGTGCTCTCGACTCTCGAGTAGCTGCTGGGCATGAGCCGGCTACACACCTCAAAATTCAAGGGTAGGTGCCATATATAGCCCATCGGTGTTGCAAAGTATAGTAGCACATCTACCGTATTATCTCTCCTGGTGTGGTAAAACTTCATATAAGTACAGTGCACTGCTTTCCTGAAGAACAAGAGTAGCCATTTCGACGCCAATGTGTACTCCTATATACGTGTGTATTTTCAAGGCATGTTTGGTTGAGCGCCATGTTCACAGTGGTTTAAGCCCCAGACGTTTAAAATCAGACATGCGCCAAACACCTCTGGCTAGGAGTAAACCAAACAAGCCCCTGGAGGATGTCTGGTTAGGGTTTCTTCCTGGATGGATGGATCCTTTTCATCGAGATCGATGGAGTAGGCACGACATCACCTAACTGTGTACCATAGGTTACCAGCCATTGGAAATCTCTGCAAGGACGACACGATCGACGGCGATCGATGCAAATGGTTCAAAGGGCAATGGCCGATCCAATCGTAGTAGCTAGTGTAGTACCACCCTCTTCTTTAACTCCCATTACTGCACATGTACTGTGTGTGGTCTCCCATTCCGTTCCATCTGTTGTGTCAATGAACAGTGTGCGATTGTAGTGCTAGGTGTGTGTGACTGGGAGCCCGTACGTACTGGGGCTGTACAATTGTCACCGGCTGAATCCAGAGAAATCAATTGCAGCAGCTAATACCCCAGAAGTGGTACTGTTCACATGGACTGCCAGACAGTCCGGTGGCACTTCTTCTCTACAGTGCCAAACACAAGCAATATACTGCCAGTCCTGCTGAGATAAATGGGAGGATCGGATCGGGGATGAGATCTTGCTCTCGTCTCTCTAATGTAACATTTAATTCCTAGGTTCCAAAGTATAAATCGTTTATATATATGCTTTCTTCAAGACATGAATCAAGAAATACTCCCCCTCTAGTCATAAATAAGTGCCGTTTTATATATAGGGTTCGTTGAAGCAATCATTCTAATTATTGAACTTCCACTATTATAACTTATATATACTGTTTACTTCTTGAGTTCGAATGATTGAAAATGTTATGGACATATCTGTCTTGAAAAAAGTAGTTTCATAAAAGTATGTGTTTGTTAAATTGTGTAAATATATTATAATAAAAAATTATAGTCAAACTTTATGGTTTACTTGTTTAGCAGGCTTAGCCGGCTCTAGCTCCTCGTAACACTGTAGTAATAAGCTGAAGCCCAGCCAAACATGGCCTAATTTTGTGACCGGATAGAGTAAAAGAGCGAGAGAACCATATTGTTTTCAGTAATGTTTTTAATGCAAGTCTTGTACTTTCTCTCTCCTTTATTAAATAGGAAAGTTAAGATCGAAACATGAAAACCAGGTGAAAAGGGTGCCTCCAAAATGTATAACTTATATTCAACATATAGATGAAAAAGTCTAGAATTTGTATTTTAAATTGGAGGGAGTAGTGAACAACTAGCTTGGTCATTCTATAAACTAGCAGGGACCCCGTGCTTTTGCACGGTTTTTTTATGACATGCACTGTTCATGAAGGGCGTGTACTGCTCACAGCGGGTCTCGACTGTTTCATAATATCAGGTATGTATTTTTTGTAATGGGTATTTACTGTTCATAACGGGTCTATATTGTTCATAGTACCAGGTTTGAACTGTGAATAATGGGTTCATACTGTTCATGGGATCCGGTATTGTTAATGTACAATGGTATGTGAGGGGAGGGGCAGTATACAACTTTAAGGGTAAGAGGTAGACCAATGTCTATGATAAAAGGCACAAACAATATATAAGCTTGTAGATGATAGCTATTTTTACTCGACCAATGCCGGTTGTACTATTTATTTAAATATTTAATTAGAAGTTTATAATTGATTTCGTTAGTAACCGTAAGTAATAAAGTTCTTTGTATTGAGCCAAAGGAATATATTAAATTTCTAAACAAGGATTGTTCATGTAGCCCTGCTTTTTAATCCCTAACCAAAATCTGAACAGAATCTAGGGGATTTAATTAGATCATATATAGTCCCTTAACCGAATATAATATATAAAAGAGTTTATGGCTAGATGAGAAAATGACATGCTTGCTCTATGCCTCAATTCATTGCCTTTATGTTTACTTTGAATTTAAAAACGATAGAAGTGAGTAATATAAAAACATATTTAGTATATTTAATACTATATATTTTCCAAATTTGCTTGTGTTGGTCATTTAATTAGATGCAGATTTGAGGGACATTTAAGTTTATTTTTTGTAATGGTAAATATGGGTAATTTAGATGCAAATTAGAGAGGTTACCTTATACCATCTTTCTCGATGGTAGATGTGGGTAATTTAGATGATATTTACGGGGTTAGTTTATGTTTTTCATAATATTAGACATATGTAAATTTTTAGGAAATGGAATAAGCCCAACATCATTATTTATGATGATTTGTGTCTATTGAATTTCATGACTATTATGACAAACTTCTATGGTTTATACTTTTTCTTAATAATGTGTCTCCTGAGGATCAATGTGGAGGCTGCGTTGAGATCCTCCTGTTAGTAGTGTTATGATATGTGGTGTCATCCTTTGCATTGTACCTTTGTGGGTGTTCAACATACATGTATGTAGTTTCAACTTTAGTTATATCTGCTCTTGTTACACATGATTCTATGACATCATGAATATATATTTTGGATTTTAACCTTTTTTATCTCATTATTTTTTAGTGAAAAAAATCCTTTTGTATGTTTTAGAAATATATAATAAGTCATAAACTATAATCTTAATTACTGTAATGGCATAAAATTTTGTTTTAACATGCATCATGGCACTCGAGGCTTTGAATCTCATATATTGAAAAGTTATATGTGTAGCAGTATTGTTTTTGTTTATAAAAAAATATAGTGCTTAAAACCAAACTACCAGTATTGATATATCATAATGTCTTAGTCAAAATTATAAAAAGATTATATAAATTAACAACTAACCAATTATTGTCATTGAGTATTACAATTTAAAGTGAATTGTGTATGTGTGTTCTGTTAATGGAACATTTTTTCACAATCGATAAACTATTAAAATAAAAATTTATCCTAATGTATGCATGTATAGTTAGTCTAAAGGTGGCACATTACATTGATGTTTACTTTGAATTTAACAGTGGTAGGAGAATGTAATTTAGAAACGTAGTGTACTTTATGGGTATTTAATTCTTGTTCATAATACCCTATATTCGTAATGTAGGCATGGATTTCATGGAGTTTATTTGTTTCTAACTATTTTGTTGGTAATTTACATAAAAATTAAAGGTGCTATTTTATATTATGTTTCATAATGGCATAGGTGGGTAATTTAAATGAAATTTAGGGGTAATTTTGTTTTTATCTTCCATAATGGTAGAGGCAGATAATGCAGATGCAGTTGTAGGGTGTTGTTTGAAATAATCTTTCATGGTGGCAAGTGTGGATAATTAAGATGTGTATTTAAGAGATTATTTATGTATTTTTCATAATAGTGGGGAGTTTGATTTTTTTGAAATAAGATTATATACTGTTATTATTGACCATGATGATTAGAGTCTATAAAATTAATTGGCAGATGTTTAAGATTATTGGGTGCATTTTTAGGATTTATTTTAATTTGTCTTATGAGGATTAATGTGGAAGCTCTGTTGGAGGACTCGATGGGTAATTTTCTTTAGAATTCAAAGTAAATCTAATGACTATTCGTTTCGCTGAAATTTAGCTTATGCGATTTGTTGTGAGAGAAAAATATTGTTAGTTCACTAAAAAGTACTGTTGAAGTAGTGGTGCAGAACAAGGCGTTACTAGCCATGCTTATTAGAGTATACAGAATCGATGAGTAGATTTATCTTTTTTCTTAACGCTTCTCGTGGGGATTAATGTCAGACTCGGTCTTTAGAGGTCTCCATGGGTATTTTTTTAGAAATCAGATTAGGTATATATTGGTCACGAAGATTACATTCTTCCAAATTGATGATCAGATGCTTCTAATTATTTTTTTAAAAAATATAGTTTATCTTTTTTTCTTAGCATGTCTCGTAGAATTACATTCTCCTGCCTCCATGGGTACTTTTTGAGGCCTCCAGTTACATAAATTTTGTCAATACTACTTTGCACTGTGAGGTGCATCCTATTTATCAGAAATAGTACACCCGTCCTGCAGGAAAATTAGAGCACTGCCCATACCTGTGGTGCTTTTGCATGGACAGAGAGAATCTGCAAAACGTTGTTGCTAGCTGGTCCTGATCATCAGCATGCATCAGAAAACTGTTGTTTCCCTGGATGCATGAATGATGGATGGATGGATGCCGCAGCATACTGTATGTATTTTTTCCTAAACACCAATGATGTTAAATTGTTAATAACCACAAAGGACGACATAACTTCTTGAAGTGTAGTAGCAGAACACATCACTACTTGGAGTGTATAATTCAACACATAATAATTGCATTTGCATGCATGTAGGAGTATAATCTATCTCATCAGGCCTACTGTTTTTTTTACAACATCATCTGGCCTACTGTTGAACTCACAATAAACTCATGAAGGGTCGATTCGTATTTGACCGATCAACGACACGTAGCACATGGTGACAGTTGAATTTGCTCGACGAAGAGATGGTACGTACGTGCCGTCGTACGTCCTGCATGCACCCACACCGCGTCCTAGCCCACGCAATAAATCAGTGGGCCACCTAGCTATCACGGCCAGTGGGCCCCCACTGCGCTGTGCTGAGGGGCCACCCTCTACCTCTAGCTGATCGATCTTTGGACTACTAGCTTGCAGCAGCCCAGTGAGTGAGCGAGACTGATGAGTGATGAGGGGAAGGTGCATGTGGCGGCAAAAGCATGAGCATGAGCATGACAAGACAAGTTCAATGAGAGCATGCATGCATCCATCCAGTGATGTAGCGGCAGCGCTATAAGCGTAGTATGTGGTGTCAAAAGCGGTCAAGAAAGGCATCCAATGATGCTTCCAAACTAAGAATGAAGCACTGCATGCACACGGCGGCCTAATATTCCTCCTCCTCCTCAAGTTAGGGCAAAGGTGTTCTAGATAGATAGATGAAAGATGATGATTAGCTTTCCCTCTGTCAATCAACAAACTAAAGAGAGATTGTTCGATCAATTTGTTCTGTAGTAGACTGGCAGTAGTATAGACTAGTAGGATAGCATATAAATGAAGCTAAGCAATGGCCAGAAATAGCTAGCAAGCGAGCTGACTCCAGTGTTATTTTGTTGGTGCACCAAGTAGGTCATCACTACTGCATAGGGACAAGACCATGCAGGATAATAAACTTTAATGTATTCTGTTCAATTTTACCAGAATTAATTCAAATATGCTTGCATTACTATGCATGATTATATATTAATTGTATAATAGATCTTACTAGTTACTACTGCTAGTGTATGGCGTGTAGGACCTGCTTACTGCAGAAAACACTGTTAGGGATAACTTTTTTTTTGATAACGTGTTTAGCACGTGTTTCATTAATGAGACTGTCGTTAGGGATAACATAGACTGCGGCACGCAGGCAGGTAGAGTTCGCAGGATGTGTACAGCCATTTCATGAACGTCTCACTTAATTTTTGTGTGTGCTCCAGCTTCTAGATCATAGCTAGATAGAAGAGTGCAAGCGTAACAGGTTGCAACTCATCTCTGTTCAACATCAGTGCACTGAAGTTTGACTCTCAGAATTGATGTTCACTCACTCACTCAGGAATGGTAGCTATATAGGGTCTCTCTCTGTGCTGGATTCACGATTGCAAGTTATGCATGCACGAGAGCAGAAGGCCCATAAATATTTGGCATTTCGGCTGTGTTTAGTTACCTGAAAAAAGCACTATGCAAAAAAAAAGATTTCTCGTCACATCAAATTTGCGATACATGTATGGAGTACTAAATGTAGATGAAATTAAAAACTCATTGTACAGCTTGGTTGTACTTTGCGAGACGAACGTTTTGAACCTAATTAGTCAACGATTGGATACTATTTGCTAAATAAAGCCAAAACATGCTACAGTACACTTTTCATCATTTTCAGGGCAACTAAACACAGCCTTTGTAACAACATTCTAGTATAACACAGCTAGCATATACTATATTATATGTATATCCTTTGAGCAGAAATGAATATATGCCCTGAACAAAGAGGGTCCATCTACCCCATCCTTGGACCTAACCAACCCACCAGTACTTCACATAATGTCAATTAACCCTTGGGATGCCAAGGTAGCTAGCTACCTAGTAGGTGGCCCCGAGACTAGCAGTACAGCTCACTAAATTTACAAGGTTGGGGTAGGAGTACACTCGATCTTGACCACAAGGAAAAATTCTTAGAATTAAATGGGTACTCCTCACTCTCACATCTTTAACTATATGCACTTGCGTATGCGTATGCATATATATTCCTATATATATATATATACTATATAATTATACGTATAGAGTGATAAAGCTAGGTATAGTACACCATAGGCTAGCAAGTGCAAGATGATGGTTTGGGGGGCGACCTCTATGTCAGAGCCGAGGCAGTTGATTACTTAGCGGATAATCACAAGGACCAATTTTTTAGTTACTAGCGGCAAGTGCATGCATGCATATCTGATATCTGATAAGGATAACACCAAAATAAGATATGCCACTTGGCCACATCGGCCTTGATGGCCATATAGATATTGACGACACAAAGGCATACATGATCGAGTATATATATGGATTCATTTTAAATCCTATAATTCTCTTATATTTACTAATAGCGGGAGCATTAGTTAAAGGAACATTTTTTGAGTAGTTAGATACTCCATCCATCTTAAATTATAAATCATTCTAACTTTCTTGTAGAGTCAAAACATCTTAAGTTTGACTAAATTTATATAATAAAATGATAACATTTATGATACCAAATATGTATCATTAGATTCTTCATTAATTATATTTTATAAGATATCTATTTGATGTCATAAATCTTTATAATTTTCTCTATAATTTTGATTAAATATGATATGCTTTGACTCAAAAAAAAAAGTTAAGATGACTTATAATTTGGGACGCAGGGAGTATATATTTTGGGTAATTTGCCTCGGATTCGTACAACAGGAGTTGTTGTTGTCCAGATCCCATAATTAAGAGGCAAGAGGGGAAATGATGATGATTACGAGGGAATCGATCTCTCCCCATGCCGAGTTAGTTTGCTTTCAATTGATGCGTGCATATGTCGTTGAAGAGAATGATATGACCGTACCACGCGCAAAAACACTTCTATATATTGTTTTTTTAGAAATAGGAGGAGCAGAGAAGCCTCTAGTGGGAATATATATACTAAAGAATGAACCAAAGTACCAACAAACAAAACATGGACAAGAAATAAATAAAAAATAAAAAATTACACAATACTATCAAGCCAAGAAGAGATCAATGAGAGAAAATTACACAATACTATCAAGCCGAAGCCTCTAATTAGATGTTTTCTTTGTGTCCATTCCCAAAAATCAACAGGAACTAGGTTTCACTCCTCGGAAGAAATAAAACTAATAAGCTGTTTGGTTTGAGGAATGTGTTAGTCCATCATCTTCTCGCTCTTCACTTTTTGTTTGGTTTGTGAAATGGAATGGATTAATAGATCATCACCTCATTTCTTACAAACTAATAATTAGTATTATTGTGAGGAATAGAGTCATTTCACCAAATTTAAAGAATGAACACATCACCTCATCTAGGATGGTTTGATTCTTCTAACAAACACATGCTAAGTAACCACTACCGGAAACAGCTTGTTTGCCGTGTGTCAAAAGCTTTGTCGTAGACATTTTGTCGGGCACTCAACAAATATATCGTTTGATGTGTCATTAACAAAACACTCGGCCGCAAAAATGTGCTTTGCCGAGTGCCTCAGAGATGGCACACGGCAAACCATGGCTTTGCCGAGTGCCAAATGTTAACACTCGGCAAACAACTTCTGTAGGTAATGGCCGTTAACTTGCGTTGCAACTTTGCCGTGTGTCCCCCACTGACACTCGGCTATGGGTTTGCCGTGTGCTGTATAATCGGCTCTCGGCAAATAAAATGTTTGTCGTGTGTTTGTCTTTGACACTCGGCAAACTTTTTTTTTTTGCATTTTGCCCTCCAAACTTTTTCTGGTGTCGTCAGACAGCACCTGGTATTCCATGTTCAAGTTTGGTACATTTTTCAGTCTTTTTGCTATATTTCATTAATTTATTTCATTTAATTAAATTTTAGTGATAAGTCAAATTTGAACTGCCGGTGAATCAAATCCTTGAAATAAATGAATGGAAAAATGATATTCATGGTATTGAGTTTAATGTGAGGCTATGTCCAAAAGCATACTAGAAATTTCGAAAATCTTGTTTAGGAAACACGACCACGAACGTGTGGCTGAATGATTTTAAATTATATAAAAAGAAAACGAATTGTGAAAATCACGAGTTTTGTCAAGATGTCATGATATCATACGTGGAGGCTGTGGTAAAAAATTGAGAAAGTTTCACACAAGTTATCATGTACGATGCTTACAAATCAGAGCATGTGCGAAGAAAATTCATAGAGTTGAGAAGGTTCCAGTAAGATCTGGAGTCAAATTGACTGTTGAGTTGGAGTTTCACTTTAAATTTTTTTGTATAGGCAATAGACAATAGAGATTGTTTCGTGTTAAATTTTGGTAATTTTTCGGATCCGTTTGATAATTTTAATTTGTTAATCGTAATTATAGAATTTTAATTGTGATAAATTGAATTTGAGTTATAACCATATGAAATAATGGTCCAATATTTGTAGATGCATCGAATATACATTTTTAGCGCATTTGACAAAGTGTCAAATAGAGGAAAGGAAAGGAAAACATAAAATAGAGGAAATGAATGAGAAACATAAAATAAGAAAACCGCTTTGCCGAGTGCCTCAGATCGGTGGCTCTTGGCAAAAAGAGGATATGATTTTTTTTAAAGAAAGAGAAGTACGAAAGGAATTTTAAAAAATGTTTGCCGTGTGCTTTTCCGGTGGCACTCGATAAAAAGAGGATAGGAATTTTTAAAAAAAAACGTTTGCCGTGGGCTGTATCGGTGACACTCGGCAAACAAGCCAAGTAAATAGGCCACGCGCTCGGTCCAGTCAGACCCGCCCACTCGCGCCGCCGTCACAGACAGGGCGAGCGCCGCCGTCCCCCTCCGCCTCCGCGGCACGCCATCCACCCCGCTCCCAGCTCGTCACGGCTGCCTCCAGCCGGGCACGGGCGCCTCCAGCACGCCAGCCCGCCTCCAGCCGGCGGCGGCCCGGGCACCGGTGGCCTCTGCCCCGCTCCCTCCCCACTCGGGCACGGGCGCGCAACCGTGCGACGGCAGCGCACCGCCGCCCCGCCCAGCTGCTCGCAGAGCTCCGAATCCTCCCCATCCGCGCCTGTTCCGGCATCCCGTTCCTCCCCTCGCTGAGCTCCTGATTCTCCCGCACTCGGCCTGCCGCCGCTGGTCCCGGCCTACCTCGACCCCGCCTCGGCCGATGAAGGGACGCAGCCGGTTAGCCATTGTTCTTCCTCTGCTGTGTCTATTTTCATTGATTCGATTCCAGCTAGTGTAGTGCCATTGATGATTTACTGTGGAATTTGCTATGCATGTTCAGTTTATTATATTTAGTGGCAAACATTTAGTCATGTAATATTTAGGGCAGCGTGATAGGCTTAGTCGTTGTCCTGGCGACGCCATGAAATTGCATGGCCAAAGTTGCAACTGCAAAGCAAGTGTTGTAGCTGAAACTTAAAGCTTAAACTTTTTTTTTCTGTATCTTTAGATGGGAATGCATGCAAATGTTTTTAACAAGGTTAGGATCCTATGCCCTATACTCCCGTTTTTATTTGTCAACATCACATTGATAGATGGAGATTAGGCATAGACTCCCATGACTGTGAAATGTCACACATTGATGGATTATTTGTAAAATGGCACATCACACAAGCTTGGCAAGGTATACCAATCCCACACCTTATTTCTGTAGAAGTGTAATTCCACCTTCCAGCCCAATGAATTTTCTAGCAAGAGGTACCATAATTCGGTCATAAATGGGGATTAACACAGCTAGGGTGATAAGGGATATGAATGTAACAGTCCATGGTAAATGATTTCAATATTATAAAGGTGAATTGTTGAGGCATTGCAACGAACATAATATTCCAGAAAAACAAATAGGCAAAATAATTACCAAACATTTGACTTCCTCTATTTGCTGGATACTGCAAATTTCCCATTAGTTTCTTGCAGAACCCTCATTGTTTATATCACCATCCCGCATAATTGCACCTTTGTTCAGAAACCTGAGATGAATAGAAATTGTGATACACCAGATAATCCTAGCATATTCACAGCTTTTCTTTTCACTTCATTCAAGCATGTATGACAGCCGATCTCCCTGCTTGCATAGAACATTGTCTATTCTCAATGTTGCCTGTATGTTATTTGCCATTAAATGGATATTACCAGTTTGTTACCAGCTGTACAATAATTCCAGCTTGTTATAGTACGAGCAAATATTATAATGTAGCCTGATCAATCATTGACAATAAATTTTGTCTGTATGTTCTTTTTTTAATTGACACTAATTTGTTCCTTTTTTTTAATTGACACTACTCTGTTCCTTTTTTTTTTGCAGGAGAAGGAAGGGGAGAAAGGAGCAGAGAAGACCCTGTCGGAGCTGAGCCGGAGTACCCCGGCACCGCTCGCTCTCGCCGGAGAAGAAGTTGACCCCGATCATCTTCCTCGCCGCTGCGGGTCTGCCAGCACCGCGTCGCCTCCCCACTGCACCGACCCGCTGAAAGGTCTTGATGGCTAGAGGGGGGAGTGAATAGCCTATTAAAAAAATCATACAAAGTATGCTAAACAAGTTTATCAATATAACAAATAGCGTGATTGAAAGCATCTAGGCCCCGAGGTTTGGTTTCGGCAATTGATGACAACGCTTTATTACCATGACTAACGTGTGTTTTGCAGAAACTTTGGTAAGTTAGGTCATGGAGGTTTTAACTGCTTTGGGCACCATGGTATTCATGCCCCTTGATGGAAATCGTTTCGGTTTTCAAAAGAGTGACGTCAAGATTAAGGACGGTTAGTTCCGGATGTCGAGGTGTTGAGAGACATTTGGAATAGTCGTTAGGATCTTCGTTTTTCTCTTTTGGCCGTACTATTAAGGGGGGCATGAGCGGGTAGCTTGACCTAGGCGAGTCCTATGTTTAGGTGTGGTGCACACTTGTTAAACTTGGCGCTAGGCAGCTCTAGAATAGCTCAAAGTTCAGTTGGAAGCAACTTGGTTCAAGTTGTGACGCGTTTCTGAGAGTTTCGGGTCGTTTTCCCATGACCGGACGCGGTCCTCGGCATGACCGGACGCGTCCGGTCAGTTCAGTTCCGCGGCTAGGGTTTCAGCTCTGACGATCGGACGCGGTCCTCGCGAGGACCGGACGCGGTGGTCAGAAGTCAACACGTGTCACTTGAGGGAAACACCCGATCGGACGCGACCTGGGTGTGATCGGCGCGTCCGGTCACAGTCCAGTAAGGTCCAGAGACGACCGGACGCGTCCGGTCATCACCGATCGGACGCGGTCGCGCGTCCGGTGCGAGTACAGTATGCTCCCTGCACGATCGGACGCGTCCGGTCACCTCTGACCGGTGCGTCCGGTCACTCAGTTGTTTTTCGGATTTCGACCGTTACGAGCGACCGGCGCGTCCGGTCAGTTCAACCGGCGCGTCCGGTCAGCTCGTGTTTTGCTGAGTCAGCAGGTAACGGTTCGTTTTGTCTGTGGGGTGTATAAATACATCCCCACCACCTCTTTTAGAGGTCTCTTGCTCATTTGATCAGCTGATAAACACCTTTGGAGTGCAAGGGAGTGCAAGAGCACTAGTGAGGATAGAGATTTGAGAATCAAAGCTTGAGAGTTCCTCACTAACGATTAGAGAGTAGCAAGTGTGCATCCACTTTCTCATTTGGGCTCGTAGTGGTCAAGTGAGAGTTCTAGCTTGTTACTCTTGGTGATCGCCATCACCTAGACGGCTTGGTGGTGATTGGGAGTTCGGTGATCATCCGGCGGAGCTTGTGGATGACCCAACTTATCTTGTGAGCGGTTGTGGGTGATTCACCGTGACGGAGTGTCGAAGAATCAACCCGTAGAGAGCACTTGATCCTTGCGCGGATCAAGGGGGAGCTACACCCTTGCGCGGGTGCTCCAACGAGGACTAGTGGGGAGTGGCGACTCTCCGATACCTCGGAAAAACATCGCCGTGTTCCTTGCCCCTTTACATTTAAGCATTTACATTCTCGTATTTACTTTTATTGCTTGTTTACATTCCTAGACTTGCCATGCTAGACTAGGATTTGAAACTAGGGTGCAAAACTTTATATCGGTAGACTCTCTAGGAACACAAGTAGACACTAGGGGTGAATTCCGGCTTGTAGGATTTATTTCTTGCATTTAATTTTTAGAAAAGCCCAATTCACCCCCCCTCTTGGGCATCTTGATCCTTTCAATTGGTATCGGAGCAGTGTTGCTCTAGTTTTAGGCTTTACCGCCTAGAGCAAGATGTCTAATGGGGAAGGACCACCTCCCACTTTTGAGGGAGACGATTTTCCATATTGGAAAATTCGTATGGAGGCGTACCTCGAAGCCATAGATGTTGGGTGCCTTAGAGCCGCAACCGAAGGGCTTCCCCCCATAAGGGATCCCGCTAACCCAAGTGGTGACGAGGAGAAGTACGACCGGTGGAATGCAAAGGCCAAAAATGCACTCTACCGGGGCTTAGGCAAAGATATCTTCAATCGCGTGCGTAATGCAAAGAACGCTCATGAATTGTGGGAAAATCTTTGTGCTCTCCATGAGGGAACTAAGAGTGAGCGTGAGGAACGCTATCACATAGCTTTAAAGAAAATTAATTCTTTTGAGATGCTTCCCAAAGAAAGTGCTAATGACATGTACACTCGCTTGAATGTTCTTGTAGAGGACCTCAATGCTCTTGGGCTCACCAAAATGAGCCAATCGGATGTTGCAAGGAAGATCTTGAGTGTGCTTCCCGTTGAGAAGTATGGACACATTGTCACCGTGCTTCACCAAAGTGATCTTTCCACCGCAACACCGACTCAAGTTTTAGGGAAAATCAATGCTCATGAGATGTACATGCATATCACTCCGGAAGAGGGCTCATCATCTTCCAAGAAGAAAGACTTGGCCTTCAAAGCTAGTCATGACAAGAAGAAGAAGAAGGGCCAAGCCATGATGGTGCAAGAAAGCTCAAGTGAAAGTGATGTTGATGATGAATCACTTGCACTCATGGTGAGAAAGACCACCAAGATGCTAAAGAAGCTCAACAAGAGTGGCATCAAGTTCGATGGCAAGAAGAAGAAATTCTTCACAAGTAGCAAGAGAAAGCCAATCTCGGAGATGGATTGCTACAATTGTGGTGAACTTGGCCACCTAGCTCATCAATGCCCTAGACCACCAAAAGACAAGTACAAGAACAAGAACAAGGGCAAGAAAAATGATTCAAGTGATGAAGAAGAAGAGAAGAAGAAGAACAAGCCATACAAGAAGAAGGATGGCAAGAAGAAGGAGTTCCACAAGAAGAAGAAGGGAGGAAAGGCATACATTGTTGGTGATTGGCTCACCGACATTGAATCATCTTGTGAGTCCTCCGAAGATGAGAGCGATGATGAGAAAGAGAAGGTTGCCGCATTTGTGATGGGGCCATCATCTTCACCAACATCTTCATCACCACCTTCACCGCCTCCTTCACCATCATCGTCCACAACTCACCTATGCCTTATGGCCAAGGGTGAACGAAAGGTACAAAACCATGATAGTGATGATGATGATGATAGTGATAGTGATGATGAATATGACTCACCTTCTTATGATGAACTTGTAAAATTGCTAAACAAATACACTAAAATCATAAGAAAGACTAGAAGTGAAAATGATGATCTTCAAAATGAAAATGAATCACTCTCATCCAAGCTTGAAAATATTCAAAAGACTAGTGGTGAGTTTAGAGTTCAAAATGAAGTGATGTCTTCCACTCTCAAGGAGCTCAAAACCTCTTATAAAGAGCTTAAAGATCAACATGATAAACTTGAGAAGAAGCATGATGAGCTCATCACTAGACATAATTCTCTAAAGGACAAATACACCGCATTAAAAATTGACTATGATAGTCTTGTGGTTGCTAATGAACTTGCTCTTGAGACACATGATGCTACTAACCATGTTGTTAAGTGTGATATAGCTACATCATGTGATGACTTGATCATTGAAAGCATTAAGCAAGGTTCTAGTAGCAAAGGCAAGAGTGTGGTTGAGTCAAGCAACCATGATGATTATGCCAAGATTAAGAGTGAGAATGAGAAGCTTGCAAATGAGAACAAGAAGCTAAAAGGTTTGATGGCTCTTGAGAAGCAACCAACAAATGAGTCACTCATTGAAGAAAACAAAAAGCTCAAACAAGAAAAAGAGCATCTCAAGACCGGCCTAAGCAAGTTCACAAGAGGCCAACATTTGCAAAGTGAGCTCCTCATGAACACCGTAATGAAGATGGATAGAAGTGGTATTGGGTACTTGGCAAATCAAGAGAAGAAAGCAAAAGCTCAACAACAACAAAGCAAGTCAAAGCCCAAGCCAAAGAGATGTGTTGAGTGTGGTCAAGAAGGTCACTTTGCTCATGAATGCAAAACTCCACCACCACAACCCTTGCCCAAGCATGCTAGACCTTTCGCTTTCAATGCTCATTATATGCTAAGAAAAGATTCAAATGGAAAGATGAAAGTCATGTTTTTGGGTCCCCCAAACAAGAATAGGCCAAAGAAAATATGGGTTGCCAAGTCACTAGTGGAGAAAATCAAGGGCCCCTCTCAAGTTTGGGTCCCTAAACAAAAAGCTTGATCTCTTGTGTGTAGGTGAACTACAAGACCGGTGGATCTCATTGGGTTATTGATAGTGGTTGCACTCAACATATGACCGGTGATTCTCGTATGTTCACCACCATTGAAGAGAATGGAATATGTCAAGAGAAGATCACATTTGGGGATAATTCAAAGAGCAAAGTCAAGGGTATAGGAAAGATTGCAATATCACATGATCACTCACTCTCAAATGTGCTCTATGTTGCTTCATTGAGTTTCAACTTGTTATCCGTTGGGCAACTTTGTGACCTTGGCTTCCAATGCTTGTTCACACCAAATGAAGTGGAAGTTTCAAAGATAGATGACAAGCAAGTGATATTCAAAGGCTTTAGATACAACAATCTTTATCTTGTTGACTTCACCTCCGAAGATGCAAATTTGATGACATGTTTGTTCACCAAGACCTCACTTGGTTGGCTTTGGCATAGGAGGCTTGCTCATGTTGGAATGAACACTCTCAACAAGCTATTGAAGAAAGAACTAGTGAGAGGATTGAAGGATGTGAAGTTTGAAAAGGACAAACCTTGTAGTGCATGTCAAGCGGGCAAACAAGTTGCAAACACTCATCCAACCAAAGCTTTCATGTCAACTTCAAGAGTGCTAGAACTTCTACACATGGATTTGTTTGGGCCTACAACATACAAGAGCTTGGGTGGTAATCTCTATTGTCTTGTGATAGTGGATGACTACTCAAGGTATACATGGACTTTCTTCCTTCATGACAAATCCAAAGTGGCAAATTGCTTCAAGAAGTTTGCAAAGAGAGCTCAAAATGAATTTGAAGTCAAGATAAAGAAGATTAGAAGTGATAATGGCAAAGAGTTTGACAACACCAACATTGAAGCTTATTGTGATGAAATTGGAATCAAGCATGAGGTCTCTTCAACCTACACTCCTCAACAAAATGGTGTAGTTGAGAGAAAGAACCGAACTTTGATCACCCTTGCAAGAACAATGCTAGATGAGTACAACACTCCGGAGAAGTTGTGGGCCGAGGCAATCAACACCGCATGCTATGCTTCAAATCGCCTCTTCCTACAAAAGTTTCTTGGCAAGACCCCCTATGAGTTGCTTAATGGGAAGAAGCCGGACGTCTCTTTGTTCCGGGTGTTTGGTTGCAAATGTTACATCTACAAGAAGCGTCAACACCTAGGGAAGTTTCAAAGACGTTGTGATATTGGTTTTCTTGTTGGTTACTCATCAAAGTCCAAAGCATATAGAGTATTTAACCATGCCACCGGTTTGGTTGAAGAAACATATGATGTGGAATTTGATGAATCTAACGGCTCCCAAGGAGCAATTGAGAATTGTGATGATGTAGGTGATGAACCCTTGAGGGAGGCCATGAAGAACATGCCGGTGGGAGACATCAAGCCAAAAGATGATGATGATGATGTACAAATTGTTGATCCACCATCTTTATCACGTGTGCCTCAAGATGATGACAAGAATGAGAGAGTTGAAAATGAAGACACTTATGTCTCTCATGAACAAGCCGAGGCACAAGCTCAAGATGTTGATGCTCCCCATCCACCTCCTCAAGTGATTGATAGAAGAAACTCACCACTACTTCAAGCACATCCACAAGATCTCATCATAGGGAGTCCTACAAAAGGAGTAATGACTCGATCCCAAAAGCTAGCTTCTTTTGTTGAACATCACTCTTTTGTCTCTTGCGTTGAACCTAAGAATGTAGAAGAAGCTCTTCAAGATCCGGATTGGGTGAATGCAATGCATGAAGAATTGAACAACTTCACCCGCAATCAAGTATGGACACTTGAAGAGCATCCCAAAGGTGCAAGAGTCATTGGAACCAAGTGGGTGTTCCGAAACAAGCAAGATGACCAAGGCATAGTGGTGAGGAACAAGGCAAGACTAGTTGCAAAGGGGTTCTCTCAAGTTGAAGGTCTTGATTTTGGAGAGACTTTTGCACCCGTTGCAAGACTTGAAGCCATTTGTATCCTCCTTGCATATGCATCACATCATGATATGAAACTATATCAAATGGATGTGAAAAGTGCATTCTTAAATGGCTTTATAAATGAACTAGTCTATGTTAATCAACCTCCCGGGTTTGAAGACCCTAGATATCCTAATCATGTTTATAGGTTGTCCAAGGCGTTATATGGGCTCAAGCAAGCCCCTAGAGCGTGGTATGAGCGCCTCCGGGACTTCCTCATTGAGAAGGACTTCACCATTGGGAAGGTCGACACCACACTATTCACCAAGAAGTTTAATGGGGAGATCTTTATTTGTCAAGTATATGTTGATGATATCATCTTCGGATCAACAAATGAAGATTATTGCAAGGAATTTGGTGAATTGATGTCGAAGGAGTTTGAGATGTCAATGATTGGTGAGCTCACATTCTTCCTTGGATTTCAAGTAAAGCAAATGAAAGAAGGGATTTTCATCTCTCAAGAAAAGTATACCAAGGATCTTCTCAAAAGATTCAAGATGGAAGAATGCAAACCAATCAAGACCCCAATGCCATCAAATGGACATCTCGACCTAGATGAGGGAGGTAAACCGGTTGATCAAACTCTCTACCGTTCTATGATTGGTAGCTTGTTGTACCTTACCGCATCTAGGCCCGATATCATGTTTAGTGTGTGCATGTGTGCCCGCTTTCAAGCGTGCCCTAAAGAACCTCACCTAAGTGCCGTAAAAAGAATTCTAAGATATCTTAAGCTCACCCCAAGCATTGGTCTTTGGTATCCCAAAGGAGCTAGATTCCAACTAGTTGGCTATTCCGATTCGGACTATGCCGGTTGCAAAATTGATAGAAAAAGCACATCCGGAGGGTGCCATTTGCTTGGAAGATCCTTAGTATCTTGGTCATCTAAAAAGCAAAATAGTGTGGCTTTGTCCACCGCCGAGGCGGAATACATTACCGCAGGGCTTGTTGTGCACAAATCTTATATATGAAACAAACCCTCCTAGACTATGGAATTGTTCTTGAAAAGGTGCCACTGTTATGTGATAATGAAAGTGCCGTTAAAATTGCTAACAATCCGGTACAACACTCTCGCACCAAGCACATTGATATCCGCCATCACTTTCTAAGAGATCACGTTGCTAAAAATGACATATCACTAGAAGGTGTAAGAAGTGAAAATCAATTAGCGGATATCTTCACTAAACCTTTGGATGAGGCAACCTTTTGTAGGTTAAGAAGTGAACTCAATGTGTTGATTCTAGCAACTTTAAAAAATGAGCGTGTGTTGTCCCTTGCATTGCATTGTATAATATGTCATGTTTATCGCAATGTCTTTAGGGCTTGGCTAACACGGTTACGATAACCCTTCTTTGGAGGAGTGAAAAAGCCTAACCGTGGATCAAACTTGACAAGCATTCTAGTTTTACCTTCTTGTATTGCATTGCATATGCATGGTTGTTGTCATTGTCGTTTCTTTTCGGTTAAGCTTTGAGCAACCTCTGTGTTCGTCCATGGATAGAGAGAGCATTTTGACGCTCCTAAAGGTTCAAAGACTCTATTGCATGGCCATACGTTGCTCCTTGGGTGTTTATTGCCTATTTTATTAAAAATAATACTAGCCTAAGGCAATCTATTTTTTTAAAAAAAATTGAGGGTTTGAGTGAGGTCACTCATATCGTGTTCCAATTGGTGTTTATTTGTGTCTTCTTGAATTGGAACCTGATTGGGAGAAGTTGCGTCGTAGTTCGGAATGAAGAAGGGCGAAGAACAGTGACCGGACGCTGGACCGGACGCTGCACCGGACGCAGTGATGCTTCACCACCGCGTCCGGTCCCGGCGTCCACCAGCGCGTCCGGTCATCCAGAAGACCAACTCCAGATCTAGTGACCGGACGCTGCACCGGACGCGCCTCTGTTGACCACCGCGTCCGGTCCCGGTTATCACCACCGCGTCCGGTCATTCGCGACGATTTCCCGAGCTCCCCTCAACCGGACTCTGACCGCGTCCGGTCAGTCCTCACCGGACGCGTCCGGTCACTCCAGGAGCTTACTGGAGTGTGACCGGACGCTGCACCACCGCGTCCGGTCATAACGACCACCGCGTCCTGTCATCACGCGTCGAGCGGATCTGACCCTTCATATACCGTTTCGACCTCGGCCGTGTTTCTTCCTCAGCCCGAGTTTTTTTCGCCGCCGCCGCGCCATCACCTCCGTCGCAGCCTCCGCCGCGCCTTCGCCACAGCCGCCGCCGCCGCGCCTCAGCCGCGTCTCCTGCCCCACGCCAGCCCTGCCCGTGCCTGCCCACGCCAGCCGCCCGCACGCGCCACCACCGCCCGCTCGCCACCGCGCCACCACCGCCCGCTCGCCACCACGCCACCGCCGCCCGCACGCGACCTTGCCGCCGGTGAGCCGCGCTCATTGCTTGCCAGCAACATCTCCGGCAGTGGACTGCCTCACGCTCGCCTCCGATCGATCTTCGTCGAGTTGCCCTAACCCTAACCCTAGGGTTCACGTAACGTCGTTCGATCGTTCGTCGTCGAGGTTTTGTCGCGCGTCGTTTTCTTCGCAAGGTTGTTTCGCGTCACCTTGACCTCCTCGCTAGGGTTTGCCGTAATTCTTTCTTTTAAACCTAATTGCATCATGTTTCGGCAAATCAGAGATCGTCCGGCGATTTTGGGGAATCTCGCGATCTAGGTCATCTCATCTTGTCACCGTCGTCTCGTCGATCCGAGGTAGCTTCACGTCTCGATTCACATCATATCACATATGCTTGCTATCTCTAGGGTTTTGTACCTTTTAGTCATATATATGCTTATAGTAGATCTCTCTATTCCGTCGTTGCAGCGAGTCTGTCCGTGTGTCGGGTGAGATCAGTTTGCTGAATCCGAGGCCAAGCCTGCGGATACGGATTGAGGCCAAGCCTCTCGAGTGACAGTTCACCATCTTTTAGAGGTTTTCGGTCAGTTTGTCAGCATGGTGCGTTGCAAGAACGCCGGTGGTGCTCCTAGTGACGGGGATGACAGTCCTCCTCGTCGGTCTGAGATTGCACGTGGGAAGCGTATCAAGGTCATGGCCAGAAAGAAGAAGAAGACACTTACAGAGGCAGAGATTGCTCAGGCCGTGGCAGATGCAGCAGAGCAGGCAGAGAGAGGTGGCAGGAGCAGTGGCATACGTATAGGTGAGCGTCGCTTTCATCTAGAAGGTCGACAGCTCGGCACAGAGGCCACTGAGGGTACTGAGGATACTGGAGCTACAGAGGGTATGTCAGTTGATCCACCTCCAGAGGCCACAGAGGCTCCAGAGGCTCCAGAGGCTATAGAGGGCACAGAGGAGCAACCAGCTCAGTCTCCACCACGTCGCCGCTCCACACGCGCACGTACTCAGGTGACCCCTAGGACAGAGGGCCAGCGTCGTGGAGCACGTCCTCCACCCAGAGCTAGAGGTTCACCCCCGGTCGAGCACTTTGACTTGAGGGGTGCTATAGCACGACAGGTGCAGGGGTTGAGGTTCGTGGAGGTCAGTCGGTGGTTTCCGCCTGTGAGGGATCCCAGAGCTTCAGAAGGCTTCTATACCCCACTTCAGGAGGATTTCTACAGGGCTCTAGTTGACAGCGGTATTGCTTTCCGACCACAGAGGGTCTGTCGACTTGAGTCACTAGTTGAGGTTGTGGGAGAGCAGCTACGTCCGCACCTGTCCTTTCTGCCAGGCTTGTCAGATCTTCTTGGACGGACAGGTGCATACTGCGGCACATGGGTCAGAGAGTTCTATGCTTCACTATGGATTGATCCTGCCCATGATTTCATTCACTTTGCGTTCCGAGGCCGCGATCACCGTCTCTACAGCACCAGAGTGCGGGAGATTCTCAGACTCCCAGCTTCCAACACGAAGATACATCAGCTGTGTTTTGGTCAGACTCCTCCACCGAGACGCCCTCATGGCGGTGCAGTGCCACCTACAGACTTGGTTCGACCCTGCTTCCGTGAGCCTTTTGGCGAAGGGTCTCGTCGCACGCCTGCCAGTTTGACACCACTTGCCAGAGTTCTGGATGCTATAGTCAGACGCACTCTACTTTCCAGACTTGGTTACAGAGAGGGACTGACTCGGATGCAGCTATGGGTTGTTCACCACCTCCTCTCACAGACACAGTTTGACATTTGGGATCTCATACTTAGTGAGATGGAGGACACCATAGCTGAGGGCTTCAAGGGTAATCGTCAGCTGCCCTATGCACACTGGATCTGCTTCATCATTAGATCATCCATCCAGTTACCAGCAGAGATCCGAGCTGAGATATCAGATACGACTACTGCTTTCCCTGAGTATGATATCCGTCAGCTTTGGGCTTCAGTCACCAGAGATCAGGCCTCAGTGCCAGGACAGCGTGTGCGACCTGAGGTTCCTGAGACAGCAGCTGAGCAGGACGCCACAGTTGATGAGCTTGCAGAGGCAGAGCTTGCCGATCTTGACGCTCAGCCTGCTGATCTTCCTGAGGATGTGACATCTGACAGCACTGATGAGGACTACCAGCCCATCCCCAGGTACCGGTCTCCTCGGTCTCACGACCACGAGGCCGGTGGCTCTGGTTCAGCCTCCCGCACAAACCCAGCCATGGTGGCAATACTTGAGAGGTTGACCCAGGCACAGGAGCAGCAGCAACAGCAAATACAGCGACAGGCTCAGGACACAGCTGCAGCACTTGCACAGATTCAGGCTCGTCAGGACGAGTTTCAGCGTCAGCAGCTTGAGATCCAGAGGCAGCAGGTTGAAATGCAGCGATAGCAGTACGAGATTCAGCGACAGAGTGCAGCTAGTCAGCAGCAGTACTTGGATCTCCTGCGCCACCTAGTCACTGTTGGGGTTCCTCCGCCTGCTTCTGTCCTGACTTCTGCTTTACAATCCAGTGATCCATCGAGTCAGGGACAGCCGGGTTTCCAGTTCACATCCCTACAGCAGCAGGTTCCCCAGTCATTCCAGTCCCCGAGCTTCACGCCTATTCACACAGGGTTTACACCTTCAGACCAGCCTCGCCCTCACCTCCTAACAGGCACACCCTTCGGTGATTTCAGTGCTACCTACAGCGAGTTGACTGGTCAGCCGACGCCCTCGCACACTACCTTTGCTACTTCTTCAGGGTTGTCAGCTTCAGAGGCAGCTATTCCTCCAGTGACAGGGACCGGTACTACAGAGACTCTACCTTCGTCAGTTGCCTCGACAGATCCTCCTGCTATTGGCTCGCTACAGGCTCAGGTCACTCAGACGGATCCTCTTATTGCTACTACGACAGTACCTGTTCCTGTCGTTCAGACCCAGACAGTTACACAGCCACATGCTTCTTCAGAGGGTCAGCCAGATAGCTCAGATTCCGAGGGAGATTCTCTACACTTCGTGATTACTCCGCGCACCTCGGCACCCGGCACGACTCCATCTGTCCCCCCGTCAGATCCTTAGATTAGTTTTTTTGGCGCTTGATGCCAAAGGGGGAGAGGGAGTAGTTTTAGGGGGAGTTTTTGAGAGAGGGTTTTCGTTTTTCTTGTGTGCTACATTCATACATCATGTTTACTTTTCAGTCATTGCATTCGTGTGACATGTCGTCGTGTGATAAACCTTGAGCCTTAATGTTTTATCCAGTCACAAGTGTTAGCGCTTGTCACCGTTTTTAATTATAGCTCTAAGGTTGTGCTTCCGTGCCTTACTCCGATTTCTTATGAGCTACATCTGTATGTGTACTATCGTTCTTTGTCTTATCTCTTGAGTACACTCTTTTGGCTTGGGGCACATAAGCAATTCCTAACCCCTTGTGCTTATTGCTTTTTGCTTATGTGAACCATGCATGCTCGAAAACCTCAACTCAAATTTTTTATATCTTAGTGTTGTCATCAATCACCAAAAAGGGGGAGATTGAAATCATCTAGGCCCCGAGGTTTGGTTTCGGCAATTGATGACAACGCTTTATTACCATGACTAACGTGTGTTTTGCAGAAACTTTGGTAAGTTAGGTCATGGAGGTTTTAACTGCTTTGGGCACCATGGTATTCATGCCCCTTGATGGAAATCATTTCGGTTTTCAAAAGAGTGACGTCAAGATTAAGGACGGTTAGTTCCGGATGTCGAGGTGTTGAGAGACATTTGGAATAGTCGTTAGGATCTTCGTTTTTCTCTTTTGGCCGTACTATTAAGGGGGGCATGAGCGGGTAGCTTGACCTAGGCGAGTCCTATGTTTAGGTGTGGTGCACACTTGTTAAACTTGGCGCTAGGCAGCTCTAGAATAGCTCAAAGTTCAGTTGGAAGCAACTTGGTTCAAGTTGTGACGCGTTTCTGAGAGTTTCGGGTCGTTTTCCCATGACCGGACGCGGTCCTCGGCATGACCGGACGCGTCCGGTCAGTTCAGTTCCGCGGCTAGGGTTTCAGCTCTGACGACCGGACGCGGTCCTCGCGAGGACCGGACGCGGTGGTCAGAAGTCAACACGTGTCACTTGAGGGAAACACCCGATCGGACGCGACCTGGGTGTGATCGGCGCGTCCGGTCACAGTCCAGTAAGGTCCAGAGACGACCGGACGCGTCCGGTCATCACCGATCGGACGCGGTCGCGCGTCCGGTGCGAGTACAGTATGCTCCCTGCACGATCGGACGCGTCCGGTCACCTCTGACCGGTGCGTCCGGTCACTCAGTTGTTTTTCGGATTTCGACCGTTACGAGCGACCGGCGCGTCCGGTCAGTTCAACCGGCGCGTCCGGTCAGCTCGTGTTTTGCTGAGTCAGCAGGTAACGGTTTGTTTTGTCTGTGGGGTGTATAAATACATCCCCACCACCTCTTTTAGAGGTCTCTTGCTCATTTGATCAGCTGATAAACACCTTTGGAGTGCAAGGGAGTGCAAGAGCACTAGTGAGGATAGAGATTTGAGAATCAAAGCTTGAGAGTTCCTCACTAACGATTAGAGAGTAGCAAGTGTGCATCCACTTTCTCATTTGGGCTCGTAGTGGTCAAGTGAGAGTTCTAGCTTGTTACTCTTGGTGATCGCCATCACCTAGACGGCTTGGTGGTGATTGGGAGTTCGGTGATCATCCGGCGGAGCTTGTGGATGACCCAACTTATCTTGTGAGCGGTTGTGGGTGATTCACCGTGACGGAGTGTCGAAGAATCAACCCGTAGAGAGCACTTGATCCTTGCGCGGATCAAGGGGGAGCTACACCCTTGCGCGGGTGCTCCAACGAGGACTAGTGGGGAGTGGCGACTCTCCGATACCTCGGAAAAACATCGCCGTGTTCCTTGCCCCTTTACATTCAAGCATTTACATTCTCGTATTTACTTTCATTGCTTGTTTACATTCCTAGACTTGCCATGCTAGACTAGGATTTGAAACTAGGGTGCAAAACTTTGTATCGGTAGACTCTCTAGGAACACAAGTAGACACTAGGGGTGAATTCCGGCTTGTAGGATTTATTTCTTGCATTTAATTTTTAGAAAAGCCCAATTCACCCCCCCTCTTGGGCATCTTGATCCTTTCAGTGATGCAAGTTTTGCTTATCCTAAAGGGGGTTTGCAAGCCACCTATCTAATACACAATTCTAATAAATGTCACACAACCGCACAAGATAAACCGCGAGAAGAAAAACAACTTGAGCTAGCAAGCTACCAAAGCAAAGAGCTACTCTAGCTACACTAAACAAACTAGCAAGATACAACTATGAAAGTAATGCAAGTGTGAGTTAGAGGAATTTCACCGAGGGGCGATAAATTAAGCCAACCAAGAATGATGATCAATGAATTCCAAGATAACCGAACACCGGGATCAATCAATCACAATGTAGAAGTGATGACACAAAGATTTATCCCGAGGTTTACGTGCTTGTCGGCACGCTAGTCCCAATTGTGTCCCCCTCAACCATGTGGTTCAGTGGCTAATCGGTCACACACTGAGCCTCTCAAAAGGCGCCACAAGAACCTACCAAATGGCTTGGAGTTGCAATAACACGAGCAATCCACTAGAGTTGGAATTCGGCGCTCTGCCGGAGAACCACAATAACCCCTCACAAGACAATCATCGGAGCTGGCCACGAACAATCACCAACACGTGCCGAACCTCCTCCAAGCTGCTCCAAGCCGTCTAGGTGACGGCAACCACCAAGAGTAACAAGAAACACCACAACAAATCAACCTCTCAAGTGCCTCTAGATACAATCAATGATCGATGCACTTGAATCACTCAATCTCACTTAAAGATCGCAATCGAACGCAAAGGAGATGAGTTGGGATGAGAGATGATGCTTTGGCCCATCTCAATGTGCTCACAAGAATGTCAAAAGTTCAAGAGTCAGAGCCAAGAGCCAGCCACCAAGTATTTATAGACGTACCCCTTCGAAAAGAGCCGTTGGGCTAAAATTGTGCACGACAGACGCGTCTGTCGCTTTAGCAACAGACGCGGCCTCGGCGTCTGATGTATGCCCGAGTGCCACGTGTCCACGCGTTTGAAATCCAACAGTCTCGTGCCCAATACGACAGACACGTACACGAGTTTCACCTCAGCGTCTGTCGCCCCGACAGACGCAACACAAAGAGCTCCATTTCGCGAAAATGATCGACAGACGCGTCCCTTGCTCGCCCGTCAGACACTGCCTGAGCGTCTGTTGCTCGCACGTTTGCCCTACCGTGAAACCCTGGGCGACAGACGCTGACACAACGCGTCTGTCACTCAGGCGTCCATGCGTCTGACGCTCTGGTCAAACAATGGCCAAGTCAGGGCAGGCCGACAGACACGCCCACGGTGTCTGTTGCTCCCGGAGCCGGCGTCTGTCGCCGATATTTCAGTGAAAAACGATCGCACGACGTCGCCACTTCTTCCAACTTTCGGCGTAAAGGAAAATGGTCATTTTAATTTCTCGAAAACGCCTAAATCTCGCCTCATAAGCTCGACGGGAGGGAGAGAGGACCCCAAACCCTCTCTACCGCTCGAACTTCACCGCCTTCGCAAAGTCGCTAGCACCACCAAGTGATCATCGTCATGTGCAAGTGTGTTAGCATTTTCACAATCATTTTTCGAGGCATTATTAGCTCTATCCAAATGCATATGCTCAATGAAATGTCACCTAGAGGCACATGCGGGACATGAAATGATACGTCATTTTCCCTCTTCATAGTATGACTACTAAACCTAAACGTGATCACACCCACTAGGTGTATTGATCACCAAAAGTAAACCCTAGCAAAATACCTTTGCCTTGAGCTCCATAGGGTTGCACCTTGTTCCTCCTTCGTCACCATGGTAAGCACTTCATCATCCACACTTGATCATCATGCTTCACCATGCTATGTGCTAATCATCCTTTGCTACATACAATCTTAAGCACATGATTAGCACTTGGGCATTGTCATTAATTACCAACACCAAACATAGAGCTTTCACCCGCCACGGCCCTGCTAGCTTGACTTCACCACCACCTAAGGTAAAACCCCTCTTTCGGTATCATGTTCGTAGATCACATAACCAAGTTAGGTGTCTCCCGTTCGAAAGAGATACAGTTGTAAATATGCAGATCTTTGCATATCTATAACCGTATCTGTTTTGAATTATCCACGTTTCTTTGGATAGCCTGAGGATGCGTAGATGGGGATAGTTTCCATGGTCTGCTCTGATCTGAGGTAGAGTTTCGGCATCACCTCCCTGTTGTTCTCTGGATACACAATCTCCCTGACGGGACGTGTATTTAGAGAACAGCGAGGAGGCGCTGTCGAAATTCTATCTTGGATCGGAGTAGAACATGGAAACTAGCCCCATCTACGTATCCTCGGGTGGGATTAGGACCTATCCTGACCTATTAGATGGTAGGAACATCGTGTAGATGCAATTGATTCTTATATGACTCGCTGGTATATATGTTAGAGGATGGATGACCGTGAGTGGATGTACACATGCCGCTCAAGTCAGAGTGATTTTACCGCTAAATGGATCCAGAAGACGGAGGATTTCATAGAAAGAGCATTTGCCCTAGTTCTAGAAGCGCTTGCCACTTGGTGTCCCTGTAGCAGATGTGCAAATAGGTGTCAGCAACCAAAGGATGTCATGGGTAGACATCTTTGTAAGAACGGATTTACAGCAGACTATACCAGGTAGATCTACCACGATGAAGCCGATCGAATGAGAGAGGAGGTCATGAGACCACGTCTCAAGGATTTTGATGCTGTTGGTGGGGTAGGAGACATGCTAAATGACTATCAAGAAGCACACTTCGCTGAAGATTGTAGGGAGGAGGAGCCAGAGGCAACCATAAAGGCGGATTATGACATGTTGTCATCGGCACAGAAACCCCTTCATGGCCACACAAAGGTTTTTCAACTGGATGGCATTGGATGCGTAATGGCCTTAAAGTCCCAATTTAGCTTCAGTCGAGACGCCTTCGATGCTACGTTGGCAGTTATTGGCAGCTTGCTTCCGGAAGGTCACATTCTACCAAAAAGCATGTACGAGTCACAGAAATTTCTTCATGCACTCAAGATGCCATATGAGCAGATACGTGCTTGTCCTAATGGGTGCATCCTATTTAGGAAAGAACATGCGGAAGCAAAGTACTGTACAAAGTGTGCATCCTTAAGGTTCCTGGAGGTAGACTCTGGTGATGGTCAGAAGAGGCAGCTTGAGATCCTCGTTAAAATCCTATGGTACCTCCCGTTCATACCGAGGATCCAACGGCTATACATGATCGAGAAAACTGTGAAACAGATAACGTGGCATAAAAATGGACCTCGATACAATCCTAAGAAGATGGTACATCCATCCGATGGTGAAGCATGGAGCCACTTTGATGGGATTCATTGTGACAAAGCTCTAGAGGCTCGTAATATACGTGTTGCGCGGGCAACAGATGGGTTCAATCCTTATGGAATGCTGGCTGCCCCATACACTTGTTGGCCCATCTTCGTTATCCCTCTCAATCTCCCCCCCGACGTTGTCTTTCGACGACAGAACATATTCTTGTCGTTGATAAGTCTTGAACACCCGAGGAATAAGATGGATGTGTTCATAGAGCCTCTGATTGATGATTTGGTCCGTGCTTGGGAGGAATGGGTATGGACATATGACCGAGCTATGAAGAGAAACTTTAAAATGCATGTCTGGTACCACTACTCTCTGCACAAATTCCTGGCGTATGGGATATTCTGCGCCTGGTGTGTTCACGGAAAGTTCCCATGCCCATTATGCAAGACAGCTCTGAAGTTCATTTGGTTGCAGAAGGGTGGTAAGTATTCTTCGTTTGACAAACATCGATAATTCCTCCCTCTTGACCATGCATTCAGACGAGACATCAAGAACTTCACAAAAGGTGTCATAGTTACAGACTCTGCACCACAGATGATGACTGGTGCCGAGGTTCATGCTCAGATAGATGCTCTCCAAGTCAATAAAGAAGAAGGTGGTTTTGTGGGATATGGTCAGGAACATATATGGACTCATAAGTTAGGCTTGTTGAGGCTCTCCTATTTTAATGACCTTCTTCTTCCACATAATATTGATGTAATGCACACTAAAAAGAATGTCGCCAAGGCACTTTAGGCGATGATCATATGGACATTCCTGATAAGACAAAGGATAACATTAAGGCTAGAGTGGATCTAGCAACGTTATGTGATAGACCAAAGCTACAAATGAAGCCTCCTAGAAGCGGTAAGACATGGAGTAAGCCTAAGGCCGAATTCGTCTTGACTAGGCCCCAAAGGAGGAAAGTACTAGAATGGATCCAAACGTTAATGTCCCCTGATGGGTATGCAGCGAATCTGAGGAGAGGAGTGAACTTATCTACTATGCGAGTCAAAGGGATGAAGAGTCATGACTACCACATATGGATTGAGTGGCTTCTTTCCGGTGATGGTTTGAGGCTATGTCCCTGAGCATGTCTGGCTAGTGCTGGTAGAGTTGAGCTATTTCTTCTGCCAACTTTGTGCCAAAGAGTTATCTCGGACCGTGATTATAGATTTGGAAAGAATGGCACCTGTGTTGCTCTGTAAGTTGGAGAAGATCTTTCCACCCGGCTTCTTTGCTCTGATACAGCATTTAATTTTGCACCTCCCGTATGAGGCATGAATGAGGGGCCTATGCAGGGCTATTGGTGCTATCCAATCGAGAGATGTCTAAAGGTTCTTCGAAGTAAATGTAAAAATAAATGTAAAATTGAGGCTTCCATTGCAGAGACATACATTCTTGAGGAGGTGTCAAACTTCACAATAATATACTATGGTGACAACCTTCCTAGTGTGCATAATTCATCCTCTCGTTACAATGCTAGCGAAAATAAATTGAACCTTAGCCTGTTCCGAGGGCAACTCAAAAGTGCAAGTGATTGGACCCCCAAGACCTTGATACATGAAGAGTGGCGCACTATCATGCTATATGTGTTGACCAACCTTTCCGAAGTGGAGCCGTACATGTGGAAATTTCTTAATGAATTCTGGCGTCAATCAAGGGAACCTACCCCGTAGAAAACTGAGACCCTTCTTAGACAGGAAATGGAATGCCCGATTTCATTTCTTGGTTCACACAGAAGGTACTGTCCAATTTTGCTCGTACTTAGTTTGACATTACAAGTTGCACGTACGTGCGAATAATATAACGATCTATCCTGCTTGATCTTGCAGTGCCAAACCGATGCGTCTATGAGTGCCGAGTTGAGACAAGTTGCCAGTGGCTTTGCCTACAGGGTCAGGTCATTTACCGGTTATGATGTGAATGGATATCGCTTTCACATGACAAGACACGAGCAGAGTCAGCCCAATCGAAGAACCACAAATACCAGAGTTTTTACGCCTGGCCTTGATGGGGTCGAGTATTATGGAAGAATTGAAGAAATATACAAACTCACGTTTCATGGTTCCAAAGCTCTTAATCATGTCATATTCAAATGTCATTGGTTTGATCCTGAAGTAACGAGACGGACCCCTAATCTTAGGCTAGTCAAAATTCGATAGGATTCCTTCTTACGAGGAGAAGATGTCTATATTGTGGCTCAACAGGCCACGCAAGTTTACTATCTCTCATACGTGTGCCAAACCAATGACTATCTTAAGGGTTGGTATATTGTGCACAATGTATCGCCACATGCTAAAGTACCTGTCCCAAATGATGAAGATTACAACTTAGACCCAAACACATATGATGGAGAGTTCTTTCAAGAAGAGGGGCTAGAAGGGAGTATTGAGATAGACTTAACCGAAGCGATCGGAATGGAAGTAGATAATGAAAGGGTTGATGACGAGGACGATGGAGATGAGGTGCAAAATGTGAGGGACTTACAATTACTTGATCAAGTGCATTTAGGCAGCGATAATGATGACAACAATGCTCCTTCGGATAGTGTTGATTATATCAACATGCCTGATAGTGATGATGAGACTTATGATCCAGCTAATCCCGATCATGATTACTATTTCTAATACATGTAATACTGTTATTTTCTAATTATGTTTCGTTTATTTTGCATTTCTTTCTAATTACGTCTTGTTTATCTATGCTTATTGGTTTATTCTTTTAATTGCAGGTGATTGAACAAAGATGGTGGGCGGTATGAGGAACGTTAGGTCGGTTTACCAGAGACCGCCCGCTGTAGCTGAGGAGCCCACTAGAGCTGAGGAGCCTGAGAGGCCCGTGGGTCAAGAAAGGGGCAGGGGTCGAGGGAGGGGCAGGGGTCGACGGAAGCATGCAGAGACTCGGCAGTCGTCGCCTGTACCTCCCTCGCCTGAGGAGGAGGAGGAGGAGGTGGTGGAGCAGCAGGAGCACGAGCAGGAGGAGGAGGAGGAGGAGGAGCAGGCGGAGGAGGAGCCCACGGCGGGGGTTCCTCTTCCTCTGGTTCGCAGGGTGTCTGGTTGCGAGGCCCCTCGACCCTCCCGACGCGACCGATACCTTTAGAGAAACATCCACTGATTCGACCTTCTGGGGAAAGGTAAGTAACTTTAGATGTTATCGCTACTTCATTTGATATGTTACCATGGCATAATACAAACTAATATTTTTTCTTAATCACTTGGGCAGGAGTTGGACGATTGTGGCTGCAGGTGATCACAAACGCCTTCCTAATGGCATCCTGGGTCTTTTGTGCAAGCAACACTTTCCTGGCCTGGTTCAGTTTGCAGAAGGGGTGGAGCCAGCCTACACGTTCAAGCACTACATCGCCGTACCCGATGCACGAGATCGGGAAGGCAGGGTATTCGACAACAAGGCAGCGCGGGTGACGGCCGAGCTATGGATAAGTCTTCCTCGCATTACCTTGCTTAATACATCGTATTCATTGGACATTCTTGAAATAATGACTGGATACATATTGTCTATATGCAGAATTTCTTCAAATGTGACCACGGATTCGAGGCTAGTGCCTCTAGGATAGCTCACAAAACTTGCTTCAAGCTCCTGAAGGACATGCATTACGAGGCGCACGTTCAGGCCATCATCCAATACCATGCTACCTTCCTTGGAGCGAAGGTCACCAAAGCTCAAGCAAGAAACATGAGCCTGACCTAGGAGCAATTTCTGCTAGTAAATACTGATTTTTTTCTGGCATTAAGTACGCTTAATTTGATCTTCTTATATGCCATATACTTGATGACGTGTAGATGCCTCCGTAGTGGTGGGCCAATCATACCCAGTGCTAGGCACATATGGTGGACAAGTGGTGTGCCGAGGAGTGGGCGGAGACGCACAACGCTTGCTAGGAGCGGCGTTTGATGATGCTAGGTGCACCACACCATCAAGGGAACCTTAGCCTCCACCAGTACGCGGCTAGATGGGTACGCAAATTTATTTATTTATTCTAATGTTCGCTTCTGCATAATTTCTAATCATCTTGCTGTTTGTTTCAAAGTCGTCGTCACATGGTGGCCAGCCTTGCTCCTAGGTGAAGGCATAGGCTTTGGCCCACAAGGGCAAGGCGACATCCGACATCGACTTCAACCCGAAGGACCCACCCTCGATGTACAGCAATGCGACCGTCCACAGCTGCCTCACTGAGTACAGCTCGATGGCAAGGCAGGTCCATGGGCCAGACTACGATCCGACCACCCAGGATTTTGATGGGAAAGTCGTCATGAGGATGGGAGGAGGCAAGAAGCATGAGCAGTACTGGCTTGGCGATAGTGTACTTGACACGGCCACTACTCCCACTCTCTCCCAGATCCGAGCAAGGAGCATGAGCGAAAGACCGGCCATACGCCCACGGTCGGACACTGCACATCACCGGATGGAGGCAATGCAAGTTATTTCTGTTTTATTCGTCGTTCATTGATTTTTACATATCTTTGCTTTGCATTGTGACATTAGGGTGTAATATTGTAGGCCTAGCTGGAAGAAGAAAGGAGGCTACGACAAGAGATGAAGGCGAAGATAGAGGCCGATCGACAGAGGATGGACCAAATGTTTTAGTAGATGCAAAGTCTTGGTGCGAGTATGGGTCAATCTCCGCCACCTGGGCTATTCGTTCTTCCTCCTCCTCATGCTGAAGGCACTCATGTGAGTATGAATGTTTAT
This sequence comes from Saccharum hybrid cultivar R570, assembly GCA_038087645.1. Lineage (NCBI taxonomy): Eukaryota > Viridiplantae > Streptophyta > Magnoliopsida > Poales > Poaceae > Saccharum > Saccharum hybrid cultivar. The sequence continues at coordinate 10,202,225 of JAQSUU010000199.1, read as the reverse complement.
TGCTTTTGCTTATGCTTTACTTGTATATAACCTAGATTAGATACCTAAGTAATTTCTAGATTAGCTATCCAAGTTAGAACACATTGAAACATGTCCACCTGTAGATGCATGTAAAACCTTGTCCTCCTTAATGATATACCGGAAAAGTTTCTTTGTTAGGAATGCATATATGATTGAGTCTAACTACTAAGCTAGTCTACTAAATTACACTGCTATATACACCTACTTATTGTGCATTTCCTCTGTCTAGCAGAATATTATTATATATGGCTGTGAAATACATCTATAGCAGTGTTGTGTTGGTACATGTGAAATTACAACACAAAGATAAAAAAGCATTACATGAAAAATATGTGTCTATATATCTTCTCTACTGTAACCACATATCAATTCTAATATTTACACAATGACAACTCCTATTAACTATTTATATGATGTCATCTCCTAATTAGCTTTACAAATTATAAATACTAAAAGCTAGTGTACTCATGAACCAAACTAATCTTGCTTCACACATGCAATCTCATCTTCTTTGTGCAGAATCCATCGGCGGCATCGAATGATGGACCTCGTGACCCACCGCAGCACTCGCCGTGGAGTGGTTGGTGATTTGTTTGTGGTTCTGTTAAACTTATGCTTGTGATGCACTTATATTCGTACTGTGGAGACAAGGCTTGTGGTTGATATTGTGATGCACTTATGTTGGTACTGTGGAGACAAGACTTGTGATGCACTTGTTGGTGATTTGTGATATATTGTGGTTGTTATTGTCTATGTGATACATTGTGCTTGATATTGTCTATGTGTATATTGTGATTGATATATGTATTTTCTGTTTGATCGGAATGAAAAAAAACAAAAAAGGCTGATTTCGTCACTTTGCCGAGTGCAATGACCATAGCACTCGGCAAAGTAAGAAAAACTGGCAACCTGGAACATGGCTTTGCCGAGTACAATGGCCAAAGCACTCGGCAAACAATATTTAAAAAAATTAAATTTTTTGCCGTGTGTCCCGGCAGCTGCACACTCGGCAAACAATATTTAACAAAAAAAATAAAAAAATTTGCTGTGTGCCAAATCATTTCCACACTCGGCAAACAATAACTAAAAAATTTAAAAACTTTGTCGTGTGCCCTAGAGGGCCAACACTCGGCAAACAATATTTTTTTAAAAAAATTAAAAACTTTGCCGAGTGCCCCTGTGTTCTGGCACTCGGCAAAGTCGCTGTCACCGTTTTCCCTCCGTTGGCGCTACTTTTTTTTTGCCGAAGGTCGCGGAGGCACACGACAAAGTCTTCGTCGAGTGCCCGACAAAAAACCCTCGGCAAAGCTGACTTTGCCGACCAAACTTAAGGCAAGTGTCATAAGCCGAGGGTGACATTCGGCAAATACTTTGCCGAGTGTATTTCGGGCTTTGCCGAGTGCTCCTGGCACATGGCAAACTCCCTGAATCCAGTAGTGAACTCTAGTCGGTTTTTAGTTGTCAGGCAATAGGTGTTCACCGGTAGTCTGGTAGTGATGAATGGCAACAATATATAGTGATGTGATCATGCGTCCAACTATGGCCCCGTTCGGCTGGAATTATAAGCTGGCTGAAAAAACACTGTTGGCTGATTTTTTGTGAGAGAAAAATACTGTTCCGACTGAAAAAACAAGCCAAATAAGACGGATTATAAGCCAGATGAACATGACCTATATATAGGTTCAAGTTTCTTCAGCTCGAATTTAGGTGCTTATTTTCTTCGTACTGAAAAAACGTCTAGTATCAGATTGGTCTATCCTTGTATATAATTCTGTATGTAGTACCTTCCGTGACCGTAACCACTCTAATTAATCCTTAGCATCACTTTCACGTGGTATAGTACTATACATGTGCACATCAGTGTAAAATGCGCGCGCAGTGGTTTATGCCATCAGCGATGCTGATGATGCACATACATCATCATCTATTGATGGCCGTTCTTATCCGGAAGTCATCCCTATCAATCGAGGGGGAGGTTTAAGCATTATATCACTTTGAGCAAGCGAATTGAGCGTAGTTAGGTCTTCTATAGTGTACATGTCCACTAGATTCAAGTTCTCAATTTAGCACGTGTGCTTGTATTTTTGTGACTTTATCATTCTCGAGTCACATGGGTACGATATGCGTGTTTTCCATAGAGCTAAGTATGTCCATGTAGGTGATGCCTGTCGACTTCTAGGCATTTAATGATGATTGTGCTAATTTCAAGATTTATTGATTCAGCTTAATCATTCAGATATGCTCGTCGAACTAGGATGTTCATGTGTATATTCATACGGTACATCTGTTTCTCGAGGAGGCAATTAATATATCAGTTTGACTAGATTTATAAAATTAGTATCTGTAAATAGATTTATAAAAAAATATATTTTATTTAATCTAGTGATATTAATTACGTATATTATAAATAGTAGTATTTTTATATCGGCGGCAGTTTCTTTCCATCTTTTTCCATCGGCGGTAGTTGGTTTCAACCTGGCGCTAAGAGCGTTACTTTGATTTGACTTGGTCGATTGCAACGTACGACGATACGACGGTAAAGCGAGCGTGATAATTTGGTATTTGAAGGTGGGATGCGTATATAAGAAAGGGAAAGCCAGTCGAAATCGATCGAATTGGCGCATGTGTCACGCGATGAGCGAAATTGGGAATTGGATTTGTGAAATAAAGCGTGACAGCGACTAAAGTGAATTGAATTGGGAGAGATCCATGTGTGTGCATCGGTCAAAAAGATATTGAAAAGAAGGCCTCACTCAATTGCGACGTGCTCATTCTCTCTCTCTCCCTCTCTCTCCATATGTAACCTACTTTTTTTAAAAAAAAACCATATGTAACCGTACTACTGCTACTAGCTAGAGACGGGTAGGCCTGTGCATTTGAGCAACATACGAATATGCCCATGCATGCATGCATGCATGCATGGCTCTGCAAGTAGTAACAGTATTGCCGTTGGGCATGGCCTGATGGGCGCATGGGCAAAGCTGAAAACTGTGCATGCATGCATGCTCACTGATCAATATGTGCAGTAGTGGACTGCTCAAACCAAATGTGCAAAACAAAAAGTATTTATTCCACAGACGCGCGCCTTTAATTATAGGTGTTGTTTAGTCCTCAAAATTTTGCAAAATTTTTCAAGATTCTCCGTCACATCGAATCTTTGGACGCATGCATGAAGCATTAAATATAGATAAAAAATAAAATTAATTACACAGTTTAGACGAAATTCACGAGATGAATCTTTTAAGCCTAATTAGACCATGATTGGACACTAATTACCGAATAACAAAAAAAACTATAGTACCATTTTCTAAAAAATTTCGCGAACTAAACAAGGCCATAGTCAAAATGTCACAGCACGGGAGAACATGCACGGATCACCCATGCGTGTACGCTTTCTTTTACTATATATATATATATATATATATATATATATATATATATATATATATATATATATATATATATATATATATATATATATATATATATATATATCAAATAGGTGTTTGTTGTTTATATATTTGTTTAATAATCTCGGCTCGTGATCGACTGATATCCTGGTATCTGATGATCATGTGACTGACCTGCTCCATGCATGACTTCGCCTGGCATTTGATACGTGTTCTTTGACCGGCCTTGTTTTATTTCTCGATCTCAAAAGAAAGCTAGCGTAGCATTTTGAAAGAAAAAAGGGGTCAAACAAGCTAAGGTGTGTGATTCTGGACAGCAGTTCAGTTGACATGTGTAGGCTGCACTCGTGCATTCCAGAATAGCCAACTCACATATTATTCTTTGCCTGGTTTTATCTCTAGCTTAATTATTTCCAGAGAAAGATGCGTCCGGATTTGACTAAACAGTGTGCTCGCTAGTCGCTACACACAGATTATGGGTGTACGTTCTTCGTCGTCGTCCTTTTTACTATTATTATTACGGGAACACGCATACCAACCACAGCTACTAGCAATGGTGGAGCCCTATAACAAAACTGAAAAAAAAATCAGCAAATGAGAAACCAGATATATGATGCAACTGGCCACACAGCCCAATATGGATACGGCCCATGGGCCAACAAACCTAATGCAAGACCGCAAACGTGTCTCTCTTTTTTTCCCCTTATATATAAGTGTTAATTAATTGTCACAAAAAAGAGTTAATTAATTTCTCCATAAAAGAATGGGATCATATAGCAAAGCAAGGATGGAGGATGTTGCAAAACCCGAGCTCCTTATGTGCACAGGTTCTTTAAGGCAAAATACTTTCCCAGCGCGTAGGAGTAGATTCAGAACGACAATGGATTTTGTAAGCGCTTCAACCGAGATTGGCAGGCAATATAGACATTTATCCACAACCAAGATGACCATTATTCTGTTTGCCTGTAAGAATTACATTGTGATACAAAGTAGTGCCAACCATATCCAACAGAGGGAGAATGTCAATTGGGACCAAAATGATAGTCAAGTTTACAACAGAACAGTCTAATCTTGTACTACTGTCATTTGTATTCTTGGAAGTTGACATGGCCAGTGGCTTGCGCATGTTCGACGGCCTCCTGCATTGCGCATAGACAGATTGGAACATTCAGTACAATGATTTTTTGCAGATTTGGTTGGAAGTTGAAACCTTTTGCATTTTATAAGAGCCTTTGCCTTTTGACCGATGACGCCGATCTGGCACACTCCACAGCGCAGAGTGAAGTTCGCGGTGTCAGTATAGCTCCTCTTCCTGCATGTTGCATGTCAAACAAAACAAATGGGCAATATTATCATCAACAGGGAAGTTGACAGGTAATGAACAGAGTGTTCAAATGGCTATGGTTAAGTACCTTTGTGCCTCCTTCACTAAGTTGAGGGCAAGGCCTTCTGCTGGACCAATGGATCGGTTATGATTGACAGGGAAGATTGTCTGGTCGAATTCTTCTGGTGCTCCTTCAGCTGGAGACATCTGAATTTTTGTTCAAAAAAAGTAGATATAATTAGCAAATACCTCTTGTGTCTTGTTAATAATTAGCGTAATTCCATCAAGTGAACTTACAGCGAGAGCATCATAATGCAACCCATCATAAATGAGCATGGCCCTTTCACTATAATTCTTCTCCTGTGTCAAGAAATGCAAAACTGATAAGTAAATTAACAAATTTGGCACAAGAAGATAGGGGGAAGAAAGATCACTAACCTGACCATAGAGATCACAGCGGCTGGTCTGAATGTCATATGCCGCAATTTCACGCCCGTAATATTCGGATAGAATAGAAAGTTCAATGGCTCCTTTATAGACAAAGATAAGGAGGGTTCAAATTAGTTCTAAAAGAAGCAAAGTAGCAATTTTACAAAACATCATGTTCAAAAACATTTATTTTTACAGTCTTAAAGCTTCTAAACAGGAACACTTTTACTAATAACTCATAGTTCTATTGGTTGTTGGGTGCAATTAAAGAGCCTCTCCTAACTAGTAGGTTTCTGACGGACGACCATAAATTAATGGTGGCGATGCCTAATCAGGAGCCATGAGGACTTGAATCCCAACAGTTTTCATGGTATCAGGTGCAACTACTCATAATGTCCGTTTTTGGGAAAGAAAGTCTCGTTAAAATGCAGACATATGAAATCCAGACATCCAGTTCACAAATAGAACAGTATGGAAACACTTCTTCAAGCTGAGAGTATTTTCAGCTTTAACGCTGGTGTACAAGTCTATAGTGCTGGAACTCACCTCCCCACTTTTCAGGATCCAAAATCCAAGCACAATACGCTTCATTTGGTTTGCCAAGAAATGCTTCGTTGTATTTCTCGGGAGCACTAGCAACTGTTGCTGCTATGACCTTCAAGCAAAGGAGGGAAGAAAAGCTGTGTGTCAACATAAAAATCAGAGAGGAAGTAAAATGCATGGCAATACCAGGTGCAGATTTGCACTCTGTGTACAGCAATTTCTGGCTAAAAGTAAGAGGAACACCATGGAATACAGATCAGTAGTAGCTCAACTAAGGTGATCTATTGCAATCATTCTAATTTGAAGTGTGAGCAGCACAGTGACAGTGGATGAAACATCACATCTTGCATAAACATTTTTTAAGACAATAGAATTGGTACAGTTCACCCAATAATATAATGAAGCAGTACTCAGCGGGCCAAGATGCTATTCAATCTAACAGCTGTCATCAATTACATAATCAGCAGATGGTATTAATGCAAACCTCAAAAACAGCTCATCAATGGATTTCAGTTAGCATCCAGCAGCTCTGCTAATCTATCTAAATGACATATTTCGACACCACTGTCAAACCGTCCTATGCAGGCGCAGCAAGACGCACCAATTTTAATGCACTTATGCAAGACCCCACAACTCCTTTTATTGGTAGAGAAGGTGGAAATCATGACAGTAATAAATTTCGGGCAACAGATGTGCCTCTGCCGTATTTCAGGCAACCGTGCAAGCTCGGATCCAAGCATGATACGGTACCATTTTAACAATACCAAAGACAAAGAGGCAGGATTAAGTGAGGGCCACCACGGGCAGCAAACAGTTGGTCGAAGCAGTTACCTGTCTGAGCTCAGAAGCCTTATTCCGGTTGTGCTCCATCACGTAGCTGTACCAAAGCACAGGTGTGGCAAACTGTAATAAGCGACGGTTCCATTTGCTAGACCATGAATCATGAATTGTGTAGTAGCAGAGCTATGACAGACTTACCCCACAGCATTGAAGAGGCAACTGTTATCCGAAGGGATGACTCTCCTGACAACGACTCCTTCCATTTCGCCCGGCCTACAGACAGAATCACCCCCAAACAAGCAGTCAATTGAGAAGGGAATTATATTGTGCTGAAAGAACCAATCGTGACTCCGACTGAAGCTATCGAGGGCTACTATAATCCACTCGCTATAACAAGAGCGATAGCGGCAGCAAGATTGCCCTGCCTGCCCGCCACGTCCTTATGTTCCAACTTCCAATCCCACGGACGCACGGAAGGTAGAGGTTCCATCCAGAACGGCGCACGCAGCAAGTTGCGTGGAATGGAAGGGAGAAGGCTACGCCGCTACGGGAAGCTACCAGGTGGGGGTTCTCCGAGAAATGGGCAAAAGAAGGCGCCAGCCAACCACCCCCACGGCTCCACCCACCGCCGCTATCGCTAGGCAGGCGGGCTGCGGGCGAGCGAAATCCCACGCCGCAATCTAACACCGCGCCCCAACGCTGCGGGCCGTGCCGACCCGGAGGCAACGGATTCCCGCGCTCGCAAGCCGCAGGCAACACGACCACCGCGCGCGAAGCAGGCGGCGGAATCACGACCGGACGCACGCACGCAGACCTCGGAGCAGCAGCGAAAGCAGAGCACGGACGCACGGACGTACCGGTAAGCGGCAGGAGACTCGTCGCAGGGGGAGGGGGTCGACACGGACACGCCGCGCTCTGTCCGAATTCGCGGAGCTCTGAATCGAGGGAGGGAGGGAGGGCAGCGGAGGAAAGGGGCGCGGAGAGGAAGGGGGAGGCGGTATATAAACCAGGCCAGCGGCGAGGCGAGGAATCAGACGGAACTGGCAGGGGGCCCGGATCTGCTTGGGGCGGTGTGGCCTGTTGCCTGTGGCAGGCACAGATCTCCCTCTGACAGCCGCCCTAGTGCCTGCCTCGATGTGGCGGGTGAGCACAGCGCTCCTGACACCCTTGCCTGAAATGCTACGACTACGAGTAGGAATTCATGGATGGCATGCCCATTCGTTTTTTTTTACGAGATACTCCTGTATCTTCAGGATCCGGCTAGCGTCCGAACGTCGAGATCTGGGCGCTAGTGCCGGACGCGGTAACGAGCAGCACCAAACCAGGTGACATATACTCCTATATCTTTACGATCTGGCTAGTGCCCGAACGTCCGGATCCGGACGCTAGCGCCAGACGCCACAACGAGCAGCACCAGCCCACCCCCCACCCACACGAGAAAGAAGAAGAAGAAAAGAAGAACGCGACCCCGCCCCGCCCCGTACGGAGAAAAAAACACGACCCCCGCCCCTGCCTCCGCACGGAGAAGAAAGCCCCACGCGCACGGATCTACCCCTGCCCCCAACCTCGCCGACCCCAGCACCTCCGCCCCCCACCAGCTCATCACCATAGTCCACCCTCCCAGTTGCTACAAGGGAAAAAAGCTATTGCAACATCGAAGAACATCTAATGCAACAAACGAAAAAAAAATTGGTGAAACAAATGAAAAAAACTATTGAAACATCAAAAGAATAACTAATGCAACAAATATAAAATATGAACTGCAACATAAAAAAATGTCTACTGCAACATTCAAAACACATCCACTGCAACAGCGGGGAGAATCTGCTGCAACGAGGAGAGAAAAAACTATTGCAACATGAGAAGCACTACTAATGCAAACATCAGGAAAAAAACGCCTGTTGCAAACAAAAATCTACTGCAACATCGGGGGAGCTATGGTAACAACGAAAAAGGCTATTGAAACATGTCAAGAACTGCTTCTATAACATCAGAGAAATCGTCTGTTGCAACAACCAAAATCATCTGTTGCAACAACAACAAAAAGATACTGTTGCAACAATCCACATCATCTATTGCAACATTGAAAAAGAACCATTACAACAAGGACGAGATCTGACTCGTCGCAACCCTAGCCACCACCAAACCCTTAGATCCAGAGGGGGGAGGAGGAGGAGGAAGACGGCCAGATCCAGAGAAAGAAGGAGGGGGGAGTCTCCGAGGAGGAAGAGAAAGGAATAGCTCAGATCCACGAAGGATCCACCTACCTCACCGGAACCCACCGCCATCAAGCTTCTCTCCGGTGGCTGGATGTCGCCAGAGCAAAGGGAGGCAAAGGAGGAGGGGGAGCACGCGGCTCGCAGCCTCCGCCGTCGCGCTCTCTCTCGGTGGCATGGAGGCCGCGGGAGCACGGAGGAGGGAGGGCGCGCTCGCTAGAAGCCGCCGCCGTCGCGGCGTCGGGGTCAAGAATGGAGGAAGGGGCGGCGGCGCGCGAGCAGAGAGCGGAGGAGCCCCCGCGAGGAAGAGAGCACGAGCAGCCAAGGTAATAAATAGCGTATAACGGGTTGGTAGCGGATTGACGTCGAGGTAGCGGATTGCGGATAGCGGGCGATATTGCGGACGATAAGTTCCAATAGTGGCACCCGATAGTCCCATATAATTTTAAGTACATATATCATGAATAATGAGTATAAATAATTTTAAGTACATATATCATGAATAATTTTAAGTTTCACAGCCAATGCATGAGTATTTAAATTTGGGGTGTGAGTCATAGTGGGCTGGACTAATTAGGGATATTTGCTTTCATGTTATTGCGGCCTGCTATGTGCAATTGCGGCCGCAATATCGGCCCGCTATTCAGAATTGCGGCCGTAAAGTTCCAGGATGCAAAGTTCAGAGCGCTACCTCGTAGCGGTAGCGGCAATGGACTACTACCGCTATTGCGGGTGCAATTACGACCGCTATGGCGGCTATTTATTACCTTGCGAGCAGCAAAGTGAAGTGAACCGCACGGGATGAAAAATGGGGAGCGCGTTGGAGCGGGGCAGATAGCACGAGACGCACGCGTCGGGTCGTCCGCGTCCGTCAGATATGAGAGGGAGCCGGACACCCTCAACGGAGCATAACCGTATCTTTATTATATTATGTTAAAAATAGATGTCGAAGAAAGACGCTTCTACGAGCAAGCAGTGAGACGTGCCTCGCTACGTGAGCGGAAAAAAAAACAAAGGCCCTTTGTCAACGCCAAGAGCCGCGGGCCTACAGCTATCTGCCCCGATGGCGAGTCCAAAAGTCCGTTTCCTGGGCGGGCGAATCCGATCCCACAAGCAAAGCGACCACCGACCGGTGCCGCTGCTTGGCTAGTGGCTACTAGGCAAACCTTTGGTTCCCCTGGTTCCTTTCCCACAGGCCCCAGTCTCCTTAGTCAGAACTCAGAACAGTAAGCATGGCAGATATATGGCGGGCATATAGCGCGGGAAGTGAATACTGTTGGTGTAAATGTGTAATTTCTTTTTATCCATGGCAGATATGGCGGCATATATTGCGCGGCTTCTCCGATGGTGCGTCTCAGATTGAATTTGTGCTCATGTTAACATGGACGCAGCCACGCAGGGCGGCGGCAGGGCCAGCCAACCTGGAAGAGCTGCTTCCCAGAGAACCAATATATTTCCCCCTGTCTGATAAAGCAAGCAGAAAGTGGTTAGTTGATATTCTCCTAATCTCCTGTTTTATCCAGGCACCATATATTATTGCTCGCTATTTCCACAACCCAAGAGTCAAAGCCACAGAAATTTCAAGGTTTCAGCAATGCCAGAATGTGAATGGTATGCGCCACAATACATAAAGCCAGGAATATAACACGTTATCAGGAGAAAGTTAAAAAAAGATAGAAAGATCCAGTATGATATTTTCTCACCGGATCTTACAAAATAAGATCTGTTATTCTGTCGCAAGTGCTGACACTTGCTCCCGGAGGCAATAAGCTTGGAACCAGATTCCTCTGAGCTGCATTTGGAATATGAAATATATGTTAGCTCACCGCAGCAGCGTGTGGGTAATTCTTCAGTGATAACGCACAACTAAAAGGAACTGTTAATGAAATACAAATTGCAAAACCTAAAACATTTGTGAGAGGCTAGACAACACAAGCAGAAGAGCAAACGGAACAAGAATGGCAGCATAGAGTACCTGTTTAAGGTAGCACTACTTCAATAGCATCTCAAGTTCATCAGGCTCCACTAACCCTACTAAATTCTCATCAAGAATAGATAATAAGTCTAATCCAGCTTTGGAGCTCTTCCTTGGGTAACTAACAAGATAGTTATTACCTCTACAGAGTACAGACAAGTCTATCAGCCGATCTTGCTATGTTAAGCAGGCAATGCAGTGTTTTCTTATGAGACAATTGAATCACGCCATTTGTAGATCAATATCTAGATTAAGGAATCAATATACTCTTCATCTAAGCTTACAACAACAACAACATAGCATTTTGTCCCAAGCAAGTTGGGGTAGGCTAAAGATGAAACCCAAAAGAAACGAGAAATAGAGAGACACATAAAGGGACATAAAAGGCACAAGACAGAAAGAGCTCACGGTTCAGGCACGTTGATTGTCAGTCTCCAAGCGCTCCTGTCCATAGCTAAATCCTTAGAGATATTCCACTCCTTCAGGCCTCTCTTAACGGACTCGTCCCAAGTTAGTTTAGGTCGAGCTCTGCCGCTCTTTACATTATCGGCCCGCTTTAGAACCCCACTATGCACTGGCGCCTCAGGAGGCCTCCGTTGGACATGTCCAAACCATCTCAACTGATATTGAATCAATTTCTCAACCCTATCTCGAATATCGTCGTTCCGGACTCTATCCCTCCTTGTGTGCCCACAACACCAACGCAACATACGCATCTCTGCTACACTCAATTGTTGGACATGTCGCCTTTTTGTAGGCCAACACTCAGCACCGTATAACATCGCCGGGCGAAACGTCGTCCTATAAAACTTACCTTTCAGCTTCTGAGGCACCCTTTTGTCACAGAGGACGCCAGAAGCTTGACGCCATTTCAACCAGCCGACTGAAAATCTATGTCTAACATCTTCATCAAAGTCTCCATCCTTTTGTAGCATCGACCCTAAATACCGAAAAGTATCCTTCTTGGCCACCACTTGCCCATCGAGGCTAACGTCTCCCTCCTCATGCCTAGTCGCGCTGAAATCGCACCTCATGTACTCGGTCTTAGTCCTACTAAGTAGGAACCCTTTCAACTCTATCGTGTGCCTCCATAGTTCTAACTTCCTATTAACCCCTGCCCTGCTGTCGTCAACTAGCACCACATCATCAGCAAAGAGCATACACCAAGGGTATTTTCAGTCAGCTTGCAGAAGAGTATTTTCATTAGTTCAATCTGAGTATCTAACGTTCATTTTCTAACAGACTAGTTCAACAAAGAGGATCTTGACATCTTAAAACAAGAAACATGTCACGATAGGGCATCAAATACTCAGGTTAGATATCTTAGTTGAATGAAAGGATAGATTTATTTTCAAGTTCCATCCTGTTCAATATCAGGAGCCACAACTGAACAAAAGACATCATTACCAGCCTCTGAAACTAAGTTGTAGGCTTCTAATGGAGGCTCATACATTTATGGTGGAGACGGCTAATGAAGAATCAAGAGCTATAAAGTCCCAGATAATTTATGATATCAGGTGCAAGAGAGTTGGAACATAAAATATCACAATATGTCGTTTCTTATGGAGCAAGTAGTCTGTTGAATACATTGGAACATTGCGCAAATAGTCCCATATGACCTGATACCATGCAAGATTTAAGGAGAAAGTCCAAGTCCACGGGAAAATTGCCACCATGGCGTTTTATTGCCGGCCTGATTGCCACAATGCCATCCAAAGTTCTGACATTGACAAAAGGACATATTGTGGCATAGCCGATGCTATTTTGACAATGTCACAAATTTGGTAGCATTTTGGCAACTGTGTTTCAACATAATGCTATGACCGCAAATTAAAACTGCTGAAACTAATGAAGATGGATATTTTGGGGTAACTAAGCCTTATGCTTTGCCAAGAGCTTGAGAGATTGAGGGAGACTAGAATTGTTTCTTCATAATTCATTGCTTTCTTTTCATTGTGCCTCATGGGCTGATTATAAAGGGTACATAGGACTAACACCTCTTGTGCCTAGACAATATGGTACTATTCCTATAGATAAATAACTAAGAGAGACACTAATTAACACTAATGGACTTAAGGCCCAACTAGGACACTCGCGCCCTACGACGCCCTTCTGCATCTGACGTCTTGGGCCTATTGGGCCAGTGGCAACCTGTTGGCTGCCCATGACATTCCCATTTTTCAGGTTTCCAAAATCCAAGCACAGTAGGCTTCATTTGGTTTGCAAAGAAATGATACACTGAACATTTCAGGGTCACAAGCAACTGATGCTGCTACAACCTTCAAGCAGATAGGGAAGAAATAAATAGCAAATCAACAATATGAAAGTCCAGATAGTAGAAAAATGGCCATAGCACGTGCACACTTGCACTACATTCACAATATTTCGTAGCTAAAAGAGTAGAAAAGGCAGCACCATGAGGCACGAATAGACAGTTGATTTCTCTACTAAGGCTCTCAAATGTTACGGCTCTGGTTTGAAGTCAATAACACGGTGGGTGGACCATCATATCTTTCACAAACTTTTTTAGACCATTAAATTTGTTCAGTTAACCAAATAAGGAAGTAAAACTCAAACAGATTGACATACCCTTGAATCCAATCAATTTCATCAAGTTCGATTCAATAGTCAACTCATAGACTTCGGAACAGCCCTGGAAGAAGATTTTTATATATGGACTTAATTAGCATCCAACTCTTCATCTAGATTGATATATCTGTATACTATTGTCAAACCATTTGGTACAATTGATTTGTCTACCCTTTTTCAGGCACAAGAAAACTCATGATCTAGCATGCTCAAAAGCCTTTTTCCGGTGTTGATGTTTTGTTCCATCATATATCTGTATCAAAACAGAGGTGTTACAACACACAATAGGCAACCTCTCCATTTGCTACAATCATAAAATAGTACAGTATGACAAAAACTTACCCCCACAGCATTTACATGGCAGCCGTTGTCCGAAGGGATCACCTTCCTCGTAACACCTTCCATTTCGATCGGCCTACAGAATTATAGAAAGCAAACACCCCAAGCCTCCTGTCATCAGGAATCAACATATTGAGTAATCATCATCTAGTATATGAAGAGTAGTGTTCAATTGTACAAATATAGGATATATATTTTTTTAGAAGTTTCCTAACCTTTGCAAAATTAGAACCAGCAGCTTCAATAAAAGTGCTGTGCAATTACTAATCAGAAACTCATGCAAGGAACTTCTGCTGCAATCGAACTCTGGCCAGGTGGCTTCCTGACAATTGCTTCAGTCCTAATCTTCCTTCTAAGGGTATCCACTTCATGCCACAGATTTTGGTTAGCATATATATTTGACAGGAGCACACCAGAACCTCCTTTGTAGGAGCAGAGTGACTCAATCTTATTGAGCACGGGCTCCCCGATCTCCAGTTCATTAATAATACTGCATGCACTCAGCAGGGCCCCAAGAATCTCCAAGTTTGGTTCGAAAGGCATCATGCTAATGAATTCATAAGCACGGCGAACAAGCCCTGCTCTGCTGAAAAGATCCACCATGCAACCATAGTGCTTGATGTCCCGGGGGACATTGTGCTCACTCTTCATCGAATTGAAGATACGTATCCCCTTGTCTACCAGTCCAGCATGGCTACAGGCAGACAGAACCGCAATGAAAGTAGTTGAATCTGGTAGTACTCCCTCCTCCCGCATGCGGAAGAACAAATCAACCGCTTCATCGCCATGTCCATGAGAAGAAAGCCCTGAAATCATTGCTGTCCATGAATGCAAGTCCTTCTCGCGCATGAAACAAAACAATCTACGTGCAGACTCAATGCTGCCACACTTCCCATACATGTCAACCAAGGCATTCCTGACAATTAACTCGCCCTCCAATCCAGTCTTCTCCACATACGAATGCAGAGCCTTTGCATGCTCCAGTGAGCCCAGACCGGCACAGGCAGAGGCAAGTGACACCACTGTGACCTCATTAGGCCACACAAGATCATCAGCACCTCTCATCTCGTTAAACACCTCAACGGCTTTCAAGTACAACCCGGAGTCTACATAGCCGGACACCATGCTGGTCCACGCAACCACATCCTTCACCGGCATTTCCTCGAACACCCTGCGAGCGGTGACCGCCGACCCACACGCAAGGTACGCGTTCATCAGCGCCGTCTGGGTGAAGAGGTGGCAGTTGTAGCCAAGACGGAAGCCCTGCCCGTGCAGAGACTGGCACAGCGTAGGACCGCTGCAGGAACAGGCGCTGATCAAGAGCGGCAAGGTGTAAGGGTCCGTGGGGACGCCTCGGCTGCGCATTTGATCAAACAGGCGGAGCGCGAGCCGCGGCGAGGAGGCGCGGATGAGGGAGTTGAAGGAGAACGGAGAGAGCGAGGAGGCCGGGAGATAGGCGAGGAGGGCGAGGGAGAAGGGGAGGGAGAGGCTGGAGGATGCGAGGAGCAGGCGGGAGGCCACGAAGGGGTTGCGCGCGAGGCCCGAGACGAGGCAGTGGGACAGAACGGGGAGATGGTCGCGGAGAGAGGCGGCGGGGAAGAGGAGTGGCCGCAGGCGGCGGTGGCGGCGGAAGAGGGAGTTGGCCTCCGCCCACGCCGGGATGGGAGGGGAAAGCCGTGGCGGCGGCATGCAGATCACAATGGCATCTGTCTTCGTCGTTTCAAATTGAGGTTTCCAAAAATATGCAAACCGAACGTGCGTGCTAGGCGTTTCAAATTTGGGTTTGGTCGTTTCAAACTTTGTAATCAACGATCAAGATAATTCATCATAACTCCTCAATCTAAGCATGCTTAAGTCCATTATTATCTGAAACATGATATGCTTCTCGTTCATTATTGTAATACTCCCTCCGTCCCAAATTATAAGACATTTTAAGAATCTTGGAGAGTCAAAGGATCTTAAGTTTAACCAAATTTATATGATAAGATAATAATATTTATGACACTAATTAAGTATCATTAGATTCTTCATTAATTATATTTTTATAGTATACCTATTTGATGTTATAAATATTTTGTAATTTTCTCTATAATTTTAGTCAAACTTAAGATTTGTCAAACTTAAGATGTTTTGACTCTCCAAGATTCTTGAAATGCCTTATAATTTAGAATTGATGGAGTATGTATATACAAATTGAACTGGGAATCTTATAAAATTTTTGAAACTTTGAAGCATCTAAACACAGCCTAAGTGAACACGTAGTAATAGTACTAGTAATTAAACTGACGCAAAGCTACCCAAAGAAGTTGCACGTTGCCATCGGCCCGAAGTAACACCCTTCCGTTTCAAAAGCGGCGCCGCCATGGCCATGGCCGCCGCCATCTCCAAGGT
The DNA here is from genome assembly GCA_038087645.1 of Saccharum hybrid cultivar R570. Taxonomy (NCBI): domain Eukaryota; kingdom Viridiplantae; phylum Streptophyta; class Magnoliopsida; order Poales; family Poaceae; genus Saccharum; species Saccharum hybrid cultivar. The sequence goes on along the minus strand of JAQSUU010000199.1, from coordinate 10,186,208 downwards.
CGTAGGCATAGCCTTCATAGCCAGTGATATGGTTGTGATCAGAGCCGTAGTTGAAAGCCAGTGGCACCGGCGCCACCGTCGGCGGCGGGAGATCAGGAGGAGGCAGCAGCATCGGAGCGTGGGCGGCGGCATGGCCGACGGCGCTGCTGCCCATCAGAAGAGTCATCGTCTGCGCGTCCATGGCCGCCTGCTGATGATGATGGCTGCTGCTGCTGCTGGCGCCACCATAATCATCAGCCGCGAACGTGCCGTCGCCGAGGTCGTAGTAGCAGGCGTCGCAGGCGCCAGCCGCCGCCGCCGCCGCCGCGCACTGATGCTGCCTCATCACATGGTCGGCGTCGTCCTTGACCCGCTCGAGCGCGGCGAGCATGGCGACGAGTTCCGGCATCTCGGCTTGGCGCACGACGTCGTCGGTCCACACCCCGGCCGCGCGCGCCGCGGCGTCGAGCGTGTCCTTCCGCCGCGCCTCCGCCGCGATGGCCTCGCACAGCCGGTCGCGCTGGCCGTCGAACTCGTACATCATCGGCGGCGGCGGCGCCTCGAACGCGTCGTTGGCGGCGGCGGAGGAGACGGGGTCGAGGTCGAGGTACCGATCGACGACGGCGCTCACGGAGGGGTGGCCGAACGAGTAGGGCTTCCCCGCGGGGGAGTACACGATGACCGCGACCTTGGCGCCGGTCAGCGCGCAGAGCTCGCTGGCCTTCTTGTTGAGGCCCTCGCGGCGCTTGGAGAAGCACACGTGCCTAGCCTCCTTGCACTTGATGGGCTTGATGTCGATCTTCCGGCGCCCCAGCGTCTTCTTCCTCTTGCGCTCCCCGCCGCCGCCGGCCTCGCCGACCACCTCCGCCTCCGAAGCCATCGACGCCGACGACGCCGCCGTCACCTGCATCTCGTCGCCCTCTCGCCGGATGATCGCGGAATGGCGAGAGCTAGCGTGCGTGCGTGCGCGAGGAGGACGAGGAGAGAGGGGTTCTCTGGACGTGCCACGTCGGGAGGTGGGTATATAAGGGAGCAGAAGAGATGCATGCAAGGAAACCGCGGGCCCCATATCGGACAGATTTCGTGACTGTCGATTGATTGATTGAGAATTTCGTTACGGCAGGGTTTCCATGTTTGAGAATCGCGACGCGAAATCGAACTCTGTTCCAACGTTCGAATGGGGTGGGTGACCCCGTGCTGTACTACGATTTCCGTATCTCGATCAGTCACCGTGTACTAAGGACTCTAGGATTGAGGAGCATCGTGTCTGGTCAGTGCCTTACGTGCGTTCGAATGGGATCAGCTGAATTGCAGCGAGCGTCAGCGTAAATCAAATTTCAGCGAAATGAACAAGGCCGGATGAAAGTGGTGCAGAAAATTCTATACAGACTATCATTTTGTGATTTCAGCACAGCCATTTTTTTGATTAATTATTTTGATATAAAAAAGGTGGGGCCCGATCTCGAAAGGCACGCCTTCAGATTAGCTGTAAAATGCGGCTTCGGATTTCGGCAGCACTGGCGCCCGGACGTACAGATGCCCGCCAGCTCCGTTCCCTCCGCTCGCATTTGAACGGCCCGCTTCGGATCCGCTGTCTTCGCTGCTCGGATGACTCGCCCCCGCCTTTTCCACACCGGCGCGGCGCCCGTCTCTTCTAGACCACCCGAAAGACTCGCCCCGCCTCTTCCACAACCACAGCAGGACCACGCGCCCTATGCCTCCTCCCCACACCGCCATCGCCGGCTAGCACCTCCTCCACGCGTCAGTGGCCGCGGCTTATGGACACCAACACCGGCAGTCTACACTTGCAACATGAAACATCGAATGCAACATACACTTGCAACATGAAACACTCGAATGCAACATGAAAGACTCGAGTGCGTCAGAGTCCAAGAAGGCGTTGCTGTGGCATAGATGGACCCTGGCGTTGTTGTGGAGTCAGGGGAGCTTCCGGCACTACGTAGCTCTTCTAGCCCTGACGCTCTGACCGCTAGGGGTTGTCTGCTTGGACCGGCCTCCACTAGGTGAGCCTTCTTAAGGCTTCCTTGGCAATGAAGGTTCCTGGCTCGAGCAGCTAACGAGCAGGCATGGGAGCCCCCATGCCCCTAGAGTCGGTGGAGGGATTTGTCCTCTTGTGTCATGTCGTCTGTGTGACTCTGGTGGAGGAGTGGGTGACAGTGTTGTGCGCCCGTCGATCAGGGCGACGCTAGGGAGCCCCCAAGCTTTGGATGCTCGGTGGGCTGGTTGACGCTCGAGGCATAGGATTCCTGCCCGGGCACTAACTCGGGCTGGGGTCCTGTCAGGGATCAGGCTCGGGCTGCCATTGGTTGGGAGCCTGGGGTTCCAGTGAGCCCCTAAGCCCAAAGCAGAGGCCAAGGGTGTGCTCGGGCTCTACCTGGTCCTCATCCATCGGGTACACATGAGCATATCCGATGGGTATAGCCTCCGAGCAATCCTAGGGGGTTGGTCGGGGTGTCTCTCGATCAGGTGTCTTTCTTCCAAGGACTTGGCATACCCCTATGGCCCTATGTTTGACTCTCATCAAGTTGTATTGGCACGAATTTTGTATTAGTTTTGATTCTTGTCAGGGTACGAATACGTCCCAGTCGAGCATTCAGCAGACTGATGGATGTCCTAGTGTGTCAAAACATACATTTTGTTGGGTACCTGAATTAGGGGTACCCAAAACCAATGATTAAAAGAAGTAAACCCCTAAGGAATCCGTGCCCTGAGAACCTCCTAAGAGAGATCGAGTTAAGGCTCCACCTACACGGATACACCGACCTGCATGGGCCACGCGCGTATACAGATGGGGCGCCCTCGACCATGTTCCGACTCGTACGAGGCTCGCTCGACGAGAAGCCTCTACCTTGGAAAATCTCCGACTTGCACGACCCAGGGTCAACCTGGTCGACCCCCCCTCACCCACCTACTCACCGACAAATCATTTAATGCAACCACTTCCACCAACGTGGCCACAGCGCCACCGGCATGGGAGCGACATCCGCGTCTAATTTTACTTTTTACTGCCCATCCCGGGATGGGCGAGAAAAAGCACCCACTATTCCTGCCATGACTAGCACCGTCCGACCGTCATATCCTAAGATTTCTGGGGCTTGGCCTTATCTATTTCCCATCGACCCTCCTCGACCACGTCCTGACCCGGCCTCGACCGCCATCAGTCGAACAAAGAGACCACGACCCATACGTCGACCACAGGGAATCACACGTCCTCTGCAGCACCTCGGATGTCCCATCATCCCGTCATCAACATCACCATGACGCCCTAGGGATGGCCTGCATGCACCGAGGCACGTCACCACAGCAACACCGATAGTGCTTGTCCCACCTTCTCCTCCAAGGCACCTCCTAGGGTTTGTTGTAAGCCTTATCGTCCCCTTGAGTCTATAAAAGGGGAGGGCAAGGAGCTCTCCAGGGATGGACGGATGAATAACAGAGGATAGAAAAACAAGACAGACATCTCCTCCACTTCTAAGATCAACATCTCAAGCAACACTCTATTGTATTCTTTCTTTGAGACTTGGGACCGGCTCCCTCTCTCACGGCTTGTAACCCCTACACAAGCACTTAGGTGCAATGAAATACAATACTCTCCTCTCCTCGCTGGACGTAGGGCCTTCTTTTGCTCGAACCAGGATAAACCCCCGTGTATTCTCTTTGCATCACCATCCAGAGTAGGGAGCATGCAGCAGAAATTCACTCGTCGGCTTAGGGCCCTCCCGGGTCCGAACACCGACACCTTTGAAACGATGCGGATGGGGGCGAGGAGCGCTAGGACCGCGTGGGTAAGGACGAGGGGCTATCGAGCCATGAGACCACCTACGTCTCAGGGCTACTGTATCTCCACTCGCACCCCACGCCAAGGGATGTGACCGCGCGCCACGAAGACCACGTAAGAACGCGATTCGAACGAAAAGGGAATGAAAGACTCGAACGAAAAAAGACATTTAGTACCTATTTACATCTAAATGTTTTAAGGCCCCTAGGGCCACGATGACACAAGTCACAAGCAATAACTAACTTATTACATGGGCCTTTATGCCTAGATTTGGCTCACAAGCCCTCGTTGTCAGCAGGCGGGAGCACCTCGTCCTCGAACATCCTTACGAGTCGACCCCCAGGTTCTTCCGCAGCCTCGATCAGCCCTAGGCAGGCCGCCTTGTTCTACTCCTCAGTCTTGGTCGGGTCGAAGGTGAAGCCATCAGCAACGAGGCTGTAAGGTCCTAGATGGCTAGAGGGGGGATGAATAGCCTATAAAAATTTCTACGAGAAACACTAAGCAAACTAGTTAGAACAACAAACGGCGCAAAGCGAGTTTAGCTTAGCCTACGGTTGTGATGCAAGCCTCCTATCCACAAGTCTAGTAGATTATGATCTCTAGTTCACACAAGGGCTATGTCACTAAACTTACACTAGTGAGCAAGCTAACAACACTAGCAAAGGCTACCACTAGAGCTTACACAAGATAATCTAGTAAAAGTAAATGCAAGAGATAGGATTGTGAATCTTATACCGACGGTGGAGTGAAGATGTTGCCAATCACCAAGATGATATACAATCAATCAATATTGACAACAACACAATATGAAGACCAATCACCGGGAGACAAGAGACACAATTTTTTTGTTCACCCGGTGTTCACTTGTGCACCGACAAGCTACGTCACCGGTTGTGTCGACCAACACTTAGATGGTTCCTCGGTGTGACCCTCAAGTCACTTGCCCCTCAAGGCACGCCCCGCAAGGCACCGCAAGACACCACTCTCAAGTGAGGTAACTCAATGACACGCGCAATGTAATAGAGTTGCTTTTGGCGTCCCGCCGAGGAAAGCACAAGAACCTCTTACAATCAACCGGAGGTGGCCAAGAACAATCACCTTCTCTTGCCAACGCCTCCAACAATCTCCAAGACGGCTAGGAGCGGTACTCTCCAAGAGTAACAAGAAATCCACCGGCTAAACCACCCACAAGTGCCACTAGATGCCCTCAAGCTATGCAATGCACTTTGGGATCACTCAATCTCACTTTTGATTTGCAATCAAGCAAGAGAGATGAGTGGGAGGAGTAGCTCTAGCTCAAAGGATGCACAAGAGTGTTAGAAATGCCAAGAGACCTCCCCAAGGGCCGGCCAACGAGTATTTATAAGCATCCCATCCAAATAGAGCCGTTGCCACTCCACTGACTGTTTTTTCGGGACGACCGGACGCGCCGGTCGAAACTGACCGGACGCGCTCAACCGCGTCCGGTCGCCCTGCGACGTCCACATGTCCCTCAAATTTCAAATGCGACCATTAGATCCTCCAACGGTCACTGCGCGCCAACGGTCAAACGCTATGACCGGACGCGCTGCTCAACCGACCGGACGCGCCGGTCGCACAGCACCGCGCGCGCGAAGCAACGACCGGACGCGCTCCTCGCAACGACCGGACGCGCCGATCCGCACAGCACCCGCGCCCGTGAAACAACGACCGGACGCGCTCCTCGCAACGACCGGACGCGACAGTGCCAGCGTCCGGTCGGAGTCCAGTAAGCTCCCTCGACGACCGGACGCGTCCGCTCGAGTGTGACCGGACGCGCCCCGCGTCAGATCGTCCTTGCGAACCGTAGTTCCTTCTAGGCACTTGACCGGACGCGCCGGTCCTGCGAGTGACCGGACGCGCCGGTTGCAAACCCTAGCCCGCGCGCCCGATACCGCGCTGTACTGACCGGACGCGTCCGGTCACACCGTGACCGCGTCCGGTGCAGCGTCCGGTCACCTCAGTGACCCCGTTCGCCTCCGTTTCTTTTCTGACTTTCGGCGTAGTGGAAAATAGGCATTTCATTTCCCCGAAATCGCCTGAATCCCGCGTTCACACGCTCGGCGGGAGGGAGAGAGGAACCTAAACCCCTCTCTACCCGCAAACCACAGCGCGACCAACGCCACCTTTGCAAATGTGCCAACACCATCAAGTGTACATCTCCATGTGCTTGTGTGTTAGCTTTTTCTCAATCATTTTCAAAGGTTTTCCAATTAGCTCACTAGGCCCTACATGCAATGCACTTCATGAATTCACCTAGTGGCACCCGTGCATCGAATAACCGATAAGACTTCCCCTCTTAATAGTTCGGCTATCGATCCTAAACCACTCACACCCTCTATGGTGTCTTGAGTGTAAAACAAAATGGCCCTATGGTTATACCTTTGCCTTGAGCCTATTTTGTTTCTCCAAATGATATGATCCACTTCATATCATCACATGACCGTCTCGATCCATCGACCTTGACTTCACTTGCTCTTCACCGTTGCATCGGTCCGTCGGCGCTAAGTCTTGCTCAAGCTTCACCATCGCATGGTCCTTCGCTTCGAAGCCTCGACTTGCCCTTCACCTTCACAACCGGTCCATCGAGCCAAGCCTCATCTTGGTCTTCACCATCTTGGTCATATGAGTCAATGTCATGTCTCATATTCAATGACCACCTTTATCTAAATCATCCACTTAGATACAAAGGTTAGTCCTAGGTTTCATCAATTAGCTAAAACCAAACTAGGGACTTTCCATCTCCCCCTTTTTGGTAATTGATGACAACCCTCACAAAGATGATTTTGATAATAAAAGTTTTGAACTTGTCATACTTGTCTAATCATTATGCTCATAAATAAAATTTGGACAATTATCACAAGCTCGGTTTTGGTAGCATTAGCTCTCTCTACATATGTGCATAGAGTTTGGATTGAAAGCTTCGCACATATGCATAGATAGAAGTGTTGAGAGAGTAATTCTGCCAAAATGATGCTAAGGTGTAAGAAATGGACCTTTGAAGCGTGATACCAATCGGAGTTGCCTTTTACACCATCCTTAGCATCATGAAGTAACTAGACATCCATCAAAACTCAAGAACCCCGTGAGATCAACATTATATGTAAAGGTTCTTGGACCACTTGTAAACCTAACCACTTGTAAAGCTTTAGGCAAGTCTAGATACCACATGTAAACTATTCCTATGCATGCTAGTAGATCATTTCATCATCCAATTTCTATACTAGCATTGCACCACACAAGCATGTATATTGAATTTAAATACATGTGCAATGAGCAAGTCATATGAGAATGCACAAACAAATGCAACAACTTTGTTTATGAGCTTGCTCCCCCTACTTGTGTGCATCAACAAATTTTATTTACCCCTTTATCAAGTTGAATCATCTTTTTCTCATCATAAATTTTATTTACCCCTTTTATCAAGTTGAATCATCTTTTTCTCTTCCCCTTTGTCAACAACTTACCCAAAAAAGGGATCAAATTGTGGAGAGAAGGAAAAATGTTTGATAGAGTAGATTGAAATTAATTCGATACCACATGTAAGGTTAAAAAATTTATCAAATTTGGTTTAACCTAGAATACTTGCCAAAGATATTTAATTCGATTTGAACCAAAGACAAGCTTCTTCACTCCTCAAAATAAGGGTTATCTTGCCTATGTTGAATTAAACACTTATAGCAAATCTTCTAGATTCAACACTAGGTTTACAAGCTCACAAATATGTCATATGCCACCACTAGATCAAAATAAGCATAGAAGCAATAGTGGTAACATATATCCATCAAATTCATTTGATTTATCATGAATGCTTATGCGTACCACTTATTATCTCTACATGCTCTATCAAGTCCTTAGCATAGAATGAAAGACATGTCAATCAATTTTACCTTGCAATATCGAAGGAGAGGCATGTCAATAAGTGGGTGGGGTGCATTCAACTCATGTTTGAGAAATCAAGAATGTTCAATTCATTCCTTAGCTTGCAAAACCTCTTTTCATCAAGTGGCTTAGTGAGAATATCGGCAAGTTGATCATCGGTGCCAACACTTTCAATGGCAATATCTCCCTTTTGTTGATGATCTCTAATGAAATGATGCCTTATGTCAATATGCTTTGTTCTTCCATGTTGAACCAGGTTTTGTGTCATCTTGATTGCACTTTCATTATCACATAGCAACGGCACATTCTTGAAGTTGAGGCCATAATCCTTCAAAGTTGATTTCATCCATAGCAATTGTGCACAACAACTCCCCGCACTCACATATTCGGCTTCGGCGGTAGAGATTGCCACACTATTTTGTTTCTTTGAGGACCATGACACAAGTGATCTTCCAAGTAATTGACATGTGCCACTTGTGCTTTTCCTATTGATCTTGCAACCCCCATAGTCGGAGTCCGAATATTCAATCAAATCAAACTTTGACCCCTTGGGATACCATAGTCCAACATTTCTTGTTTGCTTTAAGTACCTCAATATTCTTTTTGCCGCCGTGAGATGACTTTCTCCAGGTGAGGCTTGATATCTAGCACACATGCAAACACTAAACATGACATCCGGCCTTGATGCGGTGACATAGAGTAGACTTCCAATCAAAGACCGATATTCCTTTTGATTCACCATTTTGCCATCAAGATCACTATCCAAATTGCCATTTGTGCCCATTGGAGTTGAAATTGGCTTTGCATCTTGCATTCCAAACTTCTTCAACATGTCCCTTATGTATTTCCCTTGACTCACAAATGTTCCATTCTTCAATTGCTTGACTTGGAGACCAAGGAAGTAGCTAAGTTCACCAATCATAGACATTTCAAACTCTTTGGCCATCATAGCACCAAATTCTTCACAATAAGCTTGATCGGTTGATCCAAAGATGATATCATCAACATATATTTGCACTATGAATAGATCATTCCCAATCTTCTTGATGAATAAAGTTGTATCAACCTTGCCCATCTTGAATCCCTTAGAGAGAAGGAAATCCCTTAGCCTCTCATACCATGTTCTAGGTGCTTGCTTTAAGCCATATAAGGCCTTCTTCAACTTGTATACATGGTTTGGTTTCTTGTCATCTTCAAATCCAGGAGGTTGCTCAACAAAGACTAACTCATTGATGATCCCATTGAGAAATGCACTTTTGACATCCATTTGATATAATTTGATGTTGTGTGCACAAGCATAAGCCAAAAGAATCCTTATTGCCTCCAATCTTGCCACGGGAGCATATGTCTCATCATAGTCAAGACCTTCTACTTGAGTGTAACCTTGAGCAACTAGTCTTGCTTTGTTTCTCACCACAATGCCATCTTGATCTTGCTTGTTTTTGAACACCCATTTGGTTCCAATCACATTGTAGTCATTTGGCCTTTCTACCAATTCCCAAATATCATTTCTTGTGAAATTGTTTAGTTCTTCTTACATAGCCATAATCCAATCGGCATCCCTCAAAGCTTCTTCTATTTTCTTTGGTTCTATGGTTGACACAAATGATGCATGCTCACAAAACATAGCCAATCTTGATCTTATTTGCACACCACTTCTAATATCACCAATAACACTATCAATGGGGTGATCTCTTGCAACATGTTGTGGTTGGAGTACTTGCACTTGATTGCTTGAGCTTGGTTGATCACTTGATGTATCTTGTTGAGAAGAACTAGCACCATGATCTTGCACTTGAGAGTCACTAGCTAGCTTAAATGGAGAATTGAGCACTTGATCTTTATCATCATCTTGAATGTCAATTACTTGCTTTGTTCTAATGTCCCCAATGTCCATGTTCTTCATTGCTTCCACCAATTGAGTTCCACCAACATCATCTAGATTCTCTTCTTCATCTTGTGACCCATTGGTTTCATCAAATTGCACATCATGGACTTCTTCTAGAATGCCACTTGAATTGTTCCAAACTCTATAAGCTTTGCTTGTAGTTGAATAACCAAGTAGGAACCCCTCATCACATCTCTTGTCAAACTTTCCCAATCTAGTGCCCTTCTTCAAGATATAACATTTGCAACCAAACACTCTAAAGTAAGAAATATTGGGCTTTCTTCCATGAAGTAGCTCATATGGGGTTTTCTCTAGCAATGGATGACAATATAGTCTATTGATGTAGTAGCAAGCGGTATTGATTGCTTCATCCCAAAAAAGATTGACTAACATTGTACTCATGAAGCATTGATCTAGCCATATCAAGCAATGTTCTATTCTTTCTCTCAACTAGGCCATTTGATTGTGGAGTGTACTTGGCTGAGAATTGATGTCCAATGCCATAGTGATCACTAAGTTCTTCAATTCTTGTATTCTTGAACTCACTTCCATTGTCACTTCTCACTTTCTTGATTCTAATCTCAAACTCATTGTGAACTCTAGTGAGAAATGTCTTGAAGGTGTCAAACACTTCACTTTTGTCACTAAGAAAGAATACCCATGTGAATCTTGTGAAGTCATCCACTATGACAAAACCATACTTATTACCACCTAAGCTTGAGTATGTTGTTGGGCCAAATAGATCCATGTGCATTAAATCAAATGCTTTGCATGTGCTCATTGTACTCTTCTTTGGATGTGAGCTTCCAACTTGCTTCCCGGCTTGACATGCACTACAAGGCTTATTCTTCTCAAATTCAACATCTTTCAAACCATTGACAAGATTGTGAGTTGTAAGCTTCTTCAATTGTTTCATGCCAACATGACCAAGCCTTCTATGCCAAAGCCAACCCATGCTTGATTTGAAGATTAAGCAAGTTGTCAAGGAAGTTTCTCTAGCATTGAAGTCAACTAGATAGAGATTCTCATATCTAAAGCCCTTGAGTGCCACATTTGAACCATCCATACTAATGACTTCCACATCATCAACCCCAAAGATACATTTGTAGCCTAGATCACATATTTGTGCCACGGATAGAAGATTGAAATCCAAACTTTCAACTAGCAACACATTTGAGATACTCATGTCATTTGATATTGCAATCTTGCCCAAGCCAATAACCTTGCCTTTCTTGTTATTGCCAAATGTGATAGAATCAACACCACTATTATTGTCATTGATTGAGTCAAACATTCTTGATGTACCGGTCATGTGTTGAGTGCACCCACTATCAATAATCCAATGCCTTCCTCCGGCTTTGTAATTGACCTACAAGCAAATCAATGAAGCTTAGGTACCCATTTTTGCTTGGGTCCTTGTAGGTTAGTAACTAAGCTCTTTGGTACCCAAATAGCCTTCTTCTTTGGGCCAACAATGGGTGTACCAATAAACTTAGCTTGCACACCCTTCACACCTTTGGTAAGCACATAGCAAGAATCAAAAGGTATAGCATTAACAAATTTCTTGCTTTGGTTCTTTTTATTACAATTATGCTCTAAGTGCCCAACTTGCTTGCATCTATTGCAAAACCGACCATTGCTCTTCACAAAACTAGGTTTTGGAGTTGCAAAGGCCGACTTGCCTTTCTTGGGGGTGTAGCCCAATCCCTCTTTGTTAAGAGAGAACCTTTGGCTACCCAAGCACTTAAGCAAGCGGGCCTCACCACCATAGACCTTGCCTAGGGCATGAGTGAGCTCATCCACCTCTCTCTTGAGAGTCTCATTCTCAACCATTAGTGAGGTATCATAAGTGAAACCATCACTAGTAGTGGAGGTAGAGTTGGTGGTGGTGGATGAAGAGCTACAAGAAGGGTTAGCATTTGTCATGATGATAGGTTTATCAAAGGATTCATCAATTATATCACATGTAACACCTATATCACATGATACAACAACCTCCTTCTTTGCTTGTTGCTCAAGTAGCAATGAGTGAGCTTTTTCAAGCTTGGAATGAGCTTTACCAAGATTCTCATGGTCTTCCACTAGACTCTCATGAGTGGTCTTAAGCTCACCAAGAACTTTCTCAAGTATTGCTACTTTCATTGAAAGCTTCTTGCACTCCTTGTTCTTGGCAATAGCTATGTCTCTAGTTTGTTGCAACAAGTCATATAGTTGTTCTTTAGTTGGTTCATCATCATCATCATTTTCATTATCATATTTATCATTATCACTATCATGGACATACATATTCCATTTCACTTTCATCATCACTTTCATCATATAATACCTTAGCTTCTTTGGCCATGAAGCATGAAGAGGATGAATCAAATAGTAAAGGCTTCTTGTTGATAGCAATGGAAGCAAAAGCCTTGTTGGATGATTCTTCTTCTTCATCATCATCATCACTTTCCCAAGTGGCCACATAGACTCCATTCTTGCCTTTCTTGAATGTTATCTTGGCTTCTTTCTTTTTCTTCTCAAACTTGCCCTTCTTGTTGTTTTTCTTCTTGTCATAGGGACAATCGACTTGAAGATGTTCGGTGCTATCACAACTGAAGCACTTCCTTTGTTGCTCATTGCTCTTGAAATTGTCATTTCTCTTTTTGAAGCCTCTTCTCTTAATGAACATGTGACCCATTTTCTTGACTACAAAAGCAAATGCCTCATCATCAATTTCATAATCTTCATCTTCATCATTGTCTTCTTCTTCTTCAATGATGGTAGCTTTGCCCTTGGAGGAGATGGCCTTGAATGCCACGGTCTTCTTCTTCTTTTCTTCCTCCTTCTCATCAACATCTTGATCATACTTGTCAAAGGTTAACACCTCTCCAAGCAAATCATTTGGCTTCATTGTTTCAAGCCCATCTCTTTGTAGCATCATGATCAACATCTTGAATCTTCTAGGTAAGCTCAACAAGAACTTATGGCAAAAATCTTGGTCTTGAGTCTTGTGCCCTAAGCTCTTGAGATCATTCACAATTACTTGCAATCTATGAAACATCTCTAATATTGTTTCTTCTTCTTTCATCTTGAAGTTCTCAAATTCACTCTTGAGCCCATATAGCTTGGCACTCTTTACAACCTTAGTGCCCTCATATGTTTCACTCAACCTTGTCCACACTTCATTTGCCAATTCCAAATCCTTGATGCCCTCAAATACTTTTATGTCAATATTATTGTAAAGTGTATTGAGAGCCGTTCTATTGCATGTTCTATTTGCTCTATCTTCATCGGTGAGATGATCGGGATCAATGATAGCAAAGTCATTCTCGGTGACTTGCAAAACTCTCTCATGAATAGAACCAAGGTACATTGTCATCTTTCTCTTCCAATGAGCAAAAGAACTAACACCATCAAAGAATGGTGGCTTGCCCCCAACATGATTGAACACAATTTGAGCCATTTTTCACACCGAAGGATGTTAAGCCTTGATTAAAACGGTGACCACGGCTCTGATACCACTTGTAAGGTCCTAGATGGCTAGAGGGGGGGTGAATAGCCTATAAAAATTTCTACGAGAAACACTAAGCAAACTAGTTAGAACAACAAACGGCGCAAAGCGAGTTTAGCTTAGCCTACAGTTGTGATGCAAGCCTCCTATCCACAAGTCTAGTAGATTATGATCTCTAGTTCACACAAGGGCTATGTCACTAAACTTATACTAGTGAGCAAGCTAACAACACTAGCAAAGGCTACCACTAGAGCTTACACAAGATAATCTAGTAAAAGTAAATGCAAGAGATAGGATTGTGAATCTTATACCGACGGTGGAGTGAAGATGTTGCCAATCACCAAGATGATATACAATCAATCAATATTGACAACAACACAATATGAAGACCAATCACCGGGAGACAAGAGACACAATATTTTTGTTCACCCGGTGTTCACTTGTGCACCGACAAGCTACGTCACCGGTTGTGTCGACCAACACTTAGATGGTTCCTCGGTGTGACCCTCAAGTCACTTGCCCCTCAAGGCACGCCCCGTAAGGCACCGCAAGACACCACTCTCAAGTGAGGTAACTCAATGACACGCGCAATGTAATAGAGTTGCTTTTGGCATCCCGCCGAGGAAAGCACAAGAACCTCTTACAATCAACCGGAGGTGGCCAAGAACAATCACCTTCTCTTGCCAACGCCTCCAACAATCTCCAAGCCGGCTAGGAGCGGTACTCTCCAAGAGTAACAAGAAATCCACCGGCTAAACCACCCACAAGTGCCACTAGATGCCCTCAAGCTATGCAATGCACTTTGGGATCACTCAATCTCACTTTTGATTTGCAATCAAGCAAGAGAGATGAGTGGGAGGAGTAGCTCTAGATCAAAGGATGCACAAGAGTGTTAGAAATGCCAAGAGACCTCCCCAAGGGCCGGCCAACGAGTATTTATAAGCATCCCATCCAAATAGAGTCGTTGCCACTCCACTGACCGTTTTTTCGGGACGACCGGACGCGCCGGTCGAAACTGACCGGACGCGCTCAACCGCGTCCGGTCGCCCTGCGACGTCCACGTGTCCCTCAAATTTCAAATGCGACCGTTAGATCCTCCAACGGTCACTACGCGCCAACGGGCAAACGCTATGATCGGACGCGCTGCTCAACCGACCGGACGCGCCGGTCGCACAGCACGCGCGCGCGAAGCAACGACCGGACGCGCTCCTCGCAACGACCGGACGCGCCGATCCGCACAGCACCCGCGCCCATGAAACAACGACCGGACGCGCTCCTCGCAACGACCGGACGCGATAGTGCTAGCATCCGGTCGGAGTCCAATAAGCTCCCTCGACGACCGGACGCGTCCGATCGCGTGTGACCGGACGCGCCCCGTGTCCGATCGTCCTTGCGAACCGCAGTTCCTTCTGGGCACTTGACCGGACGCGCCGGTCCTGCGAGTGACCAGATGCGCCGGTTGCAAACCCTAGCCCGCGCGCCCGATACCGCGCTGTACTGACCGGACGCGTCCGGTCACACCGTGACCGCGTCCGGTGCAGCGTCCGGTCACCTCAGTGACCCCGTTCGCCTCCGTTTCTTTTCTGACTTTCGGCGTAGTGGAAAATAGGCATTTCATTTCCCCGAAATCGCCTGAATCCCGCGCTCACACGCTGAGCGGGAGGGAGAGAGGAACCCAAACCCCTCTCTACCCGCAAACCACAGCGCGACCAACGCCACCTTTGCAAATGTGCCAACACCATCAAGTGTACATCTCCATGTGCTTGTGTGTTAGCTTTTTCTCAATCATTTTCAAAGGTTTTCCAATTATCTCACTAGGCCCTACATGCAATGCACTTCATGAATTCACCTAGTGGCACCCGTGCATCGAATAACCGATAAGACTTCCCCTCTTAATAGTTCGGCTATCGATCCTAAACCACTCACACCCTCTATGGTGTCTTGAGTGTAAAACAAAATGGCCCTATGGTTATACCTTTGCCTTGAGCCCATTTTGTTTCTCCAAATGATATGATCCACTTCATATCATCACATGACCATCTCGATCCATCGACCTTGACTTCACTTGCTCTTCACCGTTGCATCGGTCCGTCGGCGCTAAGTCTTGCTCAAGCTTCACCATCGCATGGTCCTTCGCTTCGAAGCCTCGACTTGCCCTTCACCTTCACAACCGGTCCATCGAGCCAAGCCTCATCTTGGTCTTCACCATCTTGGTCATATGAGTCAATGTCATGTCTCATATTCAATGACCACCTTTATCTAAATCATCCACTTAGATACAAAGGTTAGTCCTAGGTTTCATCAATTAGCCAAAACCAAACTAGGGACTTTCAGAGGCCCATATCGTACTCGAAGCCGAAGCAGACGACCGCCATGGCCCTCTTCACGCCATGGTGCAGCGTGCCCCGCACCTTCTCGCGTACAAGGCCACCCAGCGCCGTCATCCAGCGCACAAAGGAGTTCCTCGATGCGTCCTCCTCGGTGTAGACGTCGGTTTCGACCCCTAGGTTGTCGCACACCGTAGTGATGGTGCCCTGGAGCAGCTGGTTCCGCCCGACCTTGGCCTCAAGGAGGGCTTGAAACGAGCTGTCGCTCACGCTGCTGCTTCTCTAGCTCTAAAATGTGAGATCAAGTCAGCAAAAACACGGGAGTCCAAAGCCAAGGTCAGAGTTTGGCAAAAGCTTACCCTCAGCATGGGTCTACCAGCCCACAATCTGATCACGCAGCTCGCCGTGCGCCTTCTTGGCCGCTCGGAGAGCCTCGTCCTTTTCATGGATGGTCGCCTTCAGCATCTCGATCTCCTAACCGGTGCCCGAGAGAGCCTCGACCCTCTCCCGGACGGTCTCCTTCAGCGCCTCGACCTCTTTCGATATGGTCCTGAAGCGTGCGGACACCAGTCTAATCTGGATGTTGAGGACATCGTGCTAGCCGCTGACAAGAGCAACGTCCTCCTCGAGCTCCTTCACTCGCGCCAATAGCGGCGCAAGGTCCTCGCGAGCTTTGGCCGCCTCCTCTTGAGCCTTAGTTGTGTCTTCACGCACCTTGGCCGCAGCGTCCCAAGCTTGCACCGCCTCCTCCTTAAGCGCCGTGGTGACGACACGAAGCTCATCCGCCTTGGCGCTCTTCTTGGACAGTCGCTTGTTGGCCTTCTCGACCAGAGCCCACTGACGAGGAAGCGTCGCCCACACACCGCTCTCATGGCGGATGAATAGCGATTTTCGGCGCGATCGCTCCTTAAGCTCATAGTCACGATCAAACCCAAAATCAAGACCAAGGGGAAAAGGGGGGGTTGAGCCGAAGAAAATATTAAGACAAACACAACCTACCTTGAAGGCCCCTGACATGTGCCATACGAGGGTATCCGTGACCATCCGCAGGGACTACATGGAGTGCTTGCGGAGCCCCTCGGCGTACTCCTAGTACTTCACCTCGTCCTTGTCATCGAGGATGAAGAAGGGCTCGGCGTCGGGATTGGCCGCGTCCCTGAACTCGAGGGGCGAGCGACCCTAGCGTGGGAGTTCCTCCTCCGCTGTAAGGTCCTAGATGGCTAGAGGGGGGGTGAATAGCCTATAAAAAATTCTACAAGCACCACTAAGCAAACTTGTTAGAATAACAAACGGCGTAAAGCGAGTTTTGCTTAGCCAAAGGTTGTGATGCAAGCCTCCTATCCACAAGTCTAGTAGATTATGATCTCTAGTTCACACAAGTGCTAAGTCACTAACTTACACTAGTGAGCAAGCTAACAACTACTAGAAAAGGCTACCACTAGAGCTACACAAGATAATCTAGTAAAAGTAAATGCGAGAGAGAGGATTGTGAATCTTATACCGACGGTGGAGTGAAGATGTTGCCAATCACCAAGATGATATACAATCAATTAATATTGACAACAACACAATATGTAGACCAATCACTGGGAGACAAGAGACACAATATTTTTGTTCACCCGGTGTTCACTTGTGCACCGACAAGCTACGTCACCGGTTGTGTCGACCAACACTTAGATGGTTCCTCGGTGTGACCCTCAAGTCACTTGCCCCTCAAGGCACGCCCCGCAAGGCACCGCAAGACACCACTCTCAAGTGAGGTAACTCAATGACACGCGCAATCCAATAGAGTTGCTTTTGGTGTCCCGCCGAGGAAAGCACAAGAACCTCTTACAAACAACCGGAGGTGGCCAAGAACAATCACCTTCTCTTGCCAACGCCTCCAACAATCTCCAAGCCGACTAGGAGCGGTACTCTCCAAGAGTAACAAGAAATCCACCGGCTAAACCACCCACAAGTGCCACTAGATGCCCTCAAGCTATGCAATGCACTTTGGGATCACTCAATCTCACTTTTGATTTGTAATCAAGCAAGAGAGATGAGTGGGAGGAGTAGCTCTAGCTCAAAGGATGCACAAGAGTGTTAGAAATGCCAAGAGACCTCCCCAAGGGCCGACCAATGAGTATTTATAAGCACCCCAAACAAATAGAGTCGTTGCCACTCCACTGACCATTTTTTCGGGACGACCGGACGCGCCGGTCGAAACTGACCGGACGCGCTCAACCGTGTCCGGTCGCCCTGCGACGTCCACGTGTCCCTCAAATTTCAAATGCGACCGTTAGATCCTCCAACGGTCACTGCGCGCCAACGGTCAAACGCTATGACCGGACGCGCTGCTCAACCGACCAGACACGCCGGTCGCACAGCACCGCGCGCGCGAAGCAATGACCGGACGCGCTCCTCGCAACGACCGGACGCGCCGATCCACACAGCACCCGCGCCCGCGAAACAACGACCGGACGCGCTCCTCGCAACGACCGGACGCGACAGTGCCAGCGTCCGGTCGGAGTCCAGTAAGCTCCCTCGATGACCGGACGCGTCCGATCGCGTGTGACCGGATGCGCCCCGCGTCCGATCGTCCTTGCGAACCGCAGATCCTTCTGGGCACTTGACCGGACGCGCCGGTCCCGCGAGTGACCGGACGCGCCGGTTGCAAACCCTAGCCCGCGCGCCCGATACCGCGCTGTACTGACCGGACGCGTCCGGTCACACCGTGACCGCGTCCGGTGCAGCGTCCGGTCACCTCAGTGACCCCGTTCGCCTCCGTTTCTTTTCCGACTTTCGGCGTAGTGGAAAATAGGCATTTCATTTCCCCGAAATCGCCTGAATCTCGCGCTCACACGCTCGGCGGGAGGGAGAGAGGAACCCAAACCCCTCTCTACCCGCAAACCACAGCGCGACCAACGCCACCTTTGCAAATGTGCCAACACCATCAAGTGTACATCTCCATGTGCTTGTGTGTTAGCTTTTTCTCAATCATTTTCAAAGGTTTTCCAATTAGCTCACTAGGCCCTACATGCAATGCACTTCATGAATTCACCTAGTGGCACCTGTGCATCGAATAACCGATAAGACTTCCCCTCTTAATAGTTCGGCTATCGATCCTAAACCACTCACACCCTCTATGGTGTCTTGAGTGTAAAACAAAATGGCCCTATGGTTATACCTTTGCCTTGAGCCCATTTTGTTTCTCCAAATGATATGATCCACTTCATATCATCACATGACCGTCTCGATCCATCGACCTTGACTTCACTTGCTCTTCACCGTTGCATCGGTCCGTCGGCGCTAAGTCTTGCTCAAGCTTCACCATCGCATGGTCCTTCGCTTCGAAGCCTCGACTTGCCCTTCACCTTCACAACTGGTCCATCGAGCCAAGCCTCATCTTGGTCTTCACCATCTTGGTCATATGAGTCAATGTCATGTCTCATATGCAATGACCACCTTTATCTAAATCATCCACTTAGATACAAAGGTTAGTCCTAGGTTTCATCAATTAGCCAAAACCAAACTAGGGACTTTCAATCTCCCCCTTTTTGGTAATTGATGACAACCCTCACAAAGATGATCTTGATAATAAAAGTTTTAAACTTGTCATACTTGTCTAATCATTTTGCTCATAAGTAAAGTTTGGACAATTATCACAAGCTCGGTTTTGGTAGCATTAGCTCCCCCTACATATGTGCATAGAGTTTGGATTGAAAGCTTTGCACATATGCATGGATAGAAATGTTGGGAGAGTAATTCTACCAAAATGATGCTATGGTGTAAGAAATGGACCTTTGAAGCGTGATACCAATCGGAGTTGCTTTTTACACCATCCTTAGCATCATGAAGTAACTAGACATCCATCAAAACTCAAGAACCCCGTGAGATCAACATTATATGTAAAGGTTCTTGGACCACTTGTAAACCTAACCACTTGTAAAGCTTTAGGCAAGTCTAGATACCACATGTAAACTATTCCTATGCATGCTAGTAGATCATTTCATCATCCAATTTCTATACTAGCATTGCATCACACAAGCATGTATATTGAATTTAAATACATGTGCAATGAGCAAGTCATATGAGAATGCACAAACAAATGCAACAACTTTGTTTATGAGCTTGCTCCCCCTACTTGTGTGCATCAACAAATTTTATTTACCCCTTTATCAAGTTGAATCATCTTTTTCTCATCATAAATTTTATTTACCCCTTTATCAAGTTGAATCATCTTTTTCTCTCCCCCTTTGTCAACAACTTACCCAAAAAGGGGATCAAATTGTGGAGAGAAGGAAAAGTGTTTGATGGAGTAGATTGAAATTAATTCGATACCACATGTAAGGTTAAAAAATTTATCAAATTTGGTTTAACCTAGAATACTTGCCAAAGATATTTAATTCGATTTGAACCAAAGACAAGCTTCTTCACTCCTCAAAATAAGGGTTATCTTACCTATGTTGAATTAAACACTTATAGCAAATCTTCTAGATTCAACACTAGGTTTACAAGCTCACAAACATGTCATATGCCACCACTAGATCAAAATAAGCATAGAAGCAATAGTGGTAACATATATCCATCAAATTCATTTGATTTATCATGAATGCTTATGCGTACCACTTATTATGTCTACATGCTCTATCAAGTCCTTAGCATAGGATGAAAGACATGTCAATCAATTTTACCTTGCAATGTCGAAGGAGAGGCATGCCAATAAGTGGGTGGGGTGCATTCAACTCATGTTTGAGAAATCAAGAATGTTCAATTCATTCCTTAGCTTGCAAAACCTCTTTTCATCAAGTGGCTTAGTGAGAATATCGGCAAGTTGATCATCGGTGCCAACACTTTCAATGGCAATATCTCCCTTTTGTTGATGATCTCTAATGAAATGATGTCTTATGTCAATATGCTTTGTTCTTCCATGTTGAACCGAGTTTTGTATCATCTTGATTGTACTCTCATTATCACATAGCAACGGCACATTCTTGAAGTTGAGGCCATAATCCTTCAAAGTTGATTTCATCCATAGCAATTGTGCACAACAACTCCCCGCACTCACATATTCGGCTTCGGCGGTAGAGATTGCCACACTATTTTGTTTCTTTGAGGATCATGACACAAGTGATCTTCCAAGTAATTGACATGTGCCACTTATGCTTTTCCTATTGATCTTGCAACCCCCATAGTCGGAGTCCGAATATCCAATCAATTTAAACTTTGACCCCTTGGGATACCATAGTCCAACATTTCTTGTTTGCTTCAAGTACCTCAATATTCTTTTTGCCGCCGTGAGATGACTTTCTCTAGGTGAGGCTTGATATCTAGCACACATGCAAACACTAAACATGACATCCGGCCTTGATGCGGTGACATAGAGTAGATTTCCAATCAAAGACCGATATTCCTTTTGATTCACCATTTTGCCATCAAGATCACTATCCAAATTGCCATTTGTGCCCATTGGAGTTGAAATTGGCTTTGCATCTTGCATTCCAAACTTCTTCAACATGTCCCTTATGTATTTCCCTTGACTCACAAATGTTCCATTCTTCAATTGCTTGACTTGGAGACCAAGGAAGTAGCTAAGTACACCAATCATAGACATTTCAAACTCTTTGGCCATCATAGCACCAAATTCTTCACAATAAGCTTGATCGGTTGATCCAAAGATGATGTCATCAACATATATTTGCACTATGAATAGATCATTTCCAATCTTCTTGGTGAATAGAGTAGTATCAACCTTGCCCATTTTGAATCCCTTAGAGAGAAGGAAATCCCTTAGCCTCTCATACCATGCTCTAGGTGCTTGCTTTAAGCCATATAAAGCCTTCTTCAACTTGTAGACATGGTTGGGTTTCTTGTCATCTTCAAATCCGGGCGGTTGCTCAACAAATACTAACTCATTGATGATCCCATTGAGAAATACACTTTTGACATCCATTTGATATAGTTTGATGTTGTGTGCACAAGCATAAGCCAATAGAATCCTTATTGCCTCCAATCTTGCCACGGGAGCATATGTCTCATCATAGTCAAGACCTTCAACTTGAGTGTAACCTTGAGCAACTAGTCTTGCTTTGTTTCTCACTACAATGCCATCTTGATCTTGCTTGTTTTTGAACACCCACTTGGTTCCAATCACATTGTAGTCATTTGGCCTTTCTACCAACTCCCAAACATCATTTCTTGTGAAATTGTTAAACTCTTCTTGCATAGCCATGATCCAATCGGCATCCCTCAAAGCTTCTTCTATCTTCTTTGGTTCTATGGTTGACACAAATGATGCATGCTCACAAAACATAGTCAATCTTGATCTTGTTTGCACACCACTTCTAATATCACCAATAATACTATTAATGGGGTGATCTCTTGAAACATGTTGTGGTTGGAGTACTTGCACTTGATTGCTTGAGCTTGGTTGATCACTTGATGTATCTCGATGAGAAGAACTAGCACCATAACTTTGCACTTGAGAGTCACTAACTAGCTTGTTTGGTGAATTGAGCACTTGATCTTTATCATCATCTTGAATATCAATTACTTGCTTTGCTCTAATGTCCCCAATGTCCATGTTCTTCATTGCTTCCACCAATTGAGTTCCACCAACATCATCTAGATTCTCTTCTTCATCTTGTGACCAATTGGTTTCATCAAATTGCACATCATGGACTTCTTCTAGAATGCCACTTGAGTTGTTCCAAACTCTATAAGCTTTGCTTGTAGTTGAATAACCAAGTAGGAACCCCTCATCACATCTCTTGTCAAACTTCCCCAATCTAGTGCCCTTCTTCAAGATATAGCATTTGCAACCAAATATCCTAAAGTAAGAAATATTGGGCTTTCTTCCATGAAGTAACTCATATGGGGTCTTCTCTAGCAATGGATGACAATATAATCTATTGATGTAGTAGCAAGCGGTATTGATTGCTTCATCCCAAAATGATTGACTCACATTGTACTCATGAAGCATTGATCTAGCCATATCAAGCAATGTTCTATTCTTCCTCTCAACTAGGCCATTTGATTGTGGAGTGTACCTGGCCGAGAATTGATGTCCAATACCATAATGATCACAAAGTTCTTCAATTCTTGTATTCTTGAACTCACTTCCGTTGTCACTTCTCACTTTCTTGATTCTAATCTCAAACTCATTGTGAACTCTAGTGAGAAATGTCTTGAAGGTGTCAAACACTTCACTTTTGTCACTAAGAAAGAATACCCATGTGAATCTTGTGAAGTCATCCACTATAACAAAGCCATACTTGTTGCCGCCTATGCTTGTATATGTTGTTGGTCCAAATAGATCCATGTGCATCAACTCAAATGCTTTGCATGTGCTCATTGTACTCTTCTTTGGATGTGAGCTTCCAACTTGCTTCCCGGCTTGACATGCACTACAAAGCTTATTCTTCTCAAATTCAACATCTTTCAAACCATTGACAAGATTGTGAGTTGTAAGCTTCTTCAATTGTTTCATGCCAACATGACCAAGCCTTCTATGCCAAAGCCAACCCATGCTTGATTTGGAGACTAAGCAAGTTGTCAAAGAAGTTTCTCTAGCATTGAAGTCAACTGGGTAGAGATTCTCATATCTAAAGCCCTTGAATGCCACATTTGAACCATCCACACTAATAACTTCCACATCATCAACCCTAAAGATGCATTTGTAGCCTAGATCACATATTTGTGCCACGGATAGAAGATTGAAATCCAAACTTTCAACTAGCAACACATTGGAGATACTCATATCATTTGATATTGCAATCTTGCCCAAGCCAATAACCTTGCCTTTCTTGTTATTGCCAAATGTGATAGAATCAACACCACTATCATTGTCATTGAATGAATCAAACATTCTTGATGTACCGGTCATGTGTTGAGTGCACCCACTATCAATAATCCAATGCCTTCCTCCGGCTTTGTAATTGATCTACAAGCAAATCAATGAAGCTTAGGTACCCATTTTTGCTTGGGTCCTTGTAGGTTAGTAACTAAGCTCTTTGGTACCCAAATAGCCTTCTTCTTTGGGCCCACAATTGGTGTACCAACAAACTTAGCTTGCACACCCTTCACACCCTTGGTAAGCACATAGCAAGAATCAAAAGGTATAGCATTAACAAGGTTCTTGCTTTGATTCTTTTTATTGCAATTATGCTCTAGGTGTCCAACTTGCTTGCATCTAGTGCAAAACCGACCATTGCCCTTCACAAAGCTAGGCTTTGGAGTTGCAAAGGCCGACTTGCCTTTCTTGGGGGTGTAGCCCAATCCCTCTTTGTTAAGAGAGAACCTTTGGCTACCCAAGCACTTAAGCAAGCGGGCCTCACCACCATAGGCCTTACCTAGGGCGTGAGTGAGCTCATCCACCTCTCTCTTGAGAGTCTCATTCTCAACCATTAGTGAGGCATCACAAGTGAAACTATCACTAGTAGTAGAGGTAGAGTTGGTGGTGGTGGATGAAGAGCTACAAGAAGGGTTAGCATTTGACATGATGATAGGTTCATTAAAGGATTCATCAATTATATCACATGTAACACCTATATCACATGATACAACAACCTCCTTCTTTTCTTGTTGCTCAAGTAGCAATGAGTGAGCCTTTTCAAGCTTGAAATGAGCCTTACCAAGATCCTCATGGTCTTCCACTAGACTCTCATGAGTGGTCTTAAGCTCACTAAGAACTTTCTCAAGTATTGCTACTTTCATTGAAAGCTTCTTACACTCCTTGTTCTTGGCAATAGCTATGTCTCTAGTTTGTTGCATCAAGTCATATAGTTGTTCTTTAGTTGGTTCATCATCATCATTTTCATTATCATTATCACTATCATGAGCATATTCCATTTCACTTTCATCATCACTCTCATCATATAATACCTTAGCTTCTTTAGCCATGAAGCATGAAGAGGATGAATCAAATAGTGATGGCTTCTTGTTGATAGCAATGGAAGCAAAAGCCTTGTTGGATGATTCTTCTTCTTCTTCCTCATCATCACTTTCCCAAGTGATCACATAGGCACCATTTTTGCCTTTCTTGAATGTCATCTTGGCCTCTCTCTTCTTCTTCTCAAACTTGCCCCTCTTGTTGTTCTTCTTCTTGTCATAGGGACATTCGGCTTGAAGATGTTCGGTGCTATCACAATTGAAGCACTTCCTTTGTTGCTCATTGCTCTTGAAATTGTCATTTCTCTTTTTGAAGCCTCTTCTTTTGATAAACATTTTGCTAATGTTTTTGACAACTAGAGCAAGTGCCTCATCATCAACTTCCAATTCTTCATCTTCTTCGCTGTCATCTTCTTCTTGAATTGAAGCTTTGCCCTTTGAGGAGGTGGCCTTGAATGCCACGGTCTTCTTCTTCTTTTCATCCTCCTTCTCATCAACATCTTGATCATACTTGTCAAAGGTCAATACCTCTCCAAGCAAATCATTGGGCTTCATTGTTTCAAGCCCATCTCTTTGTAGCATCATGATCAACATCTTGAATCTTTTAGGTAAGCTCAACAAGAACTTGTGGCAAAAATCTTGGTCTTGAGTCTTGTGCCCTAAGCTCTTGAGATCATTCACAATGACTTGCAATCTATGAAACATCTCTAAGATTGCTTCTTCTTCTTTCATCTTGAAGTTCTCAAACTCACTCTTGAGCCCATATAGCTTGGCACTCTTTACAACCTTAGTGCCCTCATATGTTTCACTTAACCTTGTCCACACTTTATTTGCCAATTCCAAATCCTTGATGCCCTCAAATACTTTTGTGTCAATATTATTGTAAAGTGTATTGAGAGCCATTCTATTGCATGTTCTATTTGCTCTATCTTCATCGGTGAGATGATCGGGATCAATGATAGAAAAATCATTATCGGTGACTTGCAATACTCTCTCATGAATAGAACCAAGGTACATTGTCATTTTTCTCTTCCAATGAGCAAAAGAACTAACACCATCAAAGAACGGTGGCTTACCCCCAACATGATTGAACACAATTTGAGCCATTTTTCACACCGAAGGATGTTAAGCCTTGATTAAAACGGTGACCACGGCTCCGATACCACTTGTAAGGTCCTAGATGGCTAGAGGGGGGTGAATAGCCTATAAAAAATTCTACAAGCACCACTAAGCAAACTTGTTAGAATAACAAACGGCGTAAAGCGAGTTTTGCTTAGCCAAAGGTTGTGATGCAAGCCTCCTATCCACAAGTCTAGTAGATTATGATCTCTAGTTCACACAAGTGCTAAGTCACTAACTTACACTACTGAGCAAGCTAACAACTACTAGAAAAGGCTACCACTAGAGCTACACAAGATAATCTAGTAAAAGTAAATGCGAGAGAGAGGATTGTGAATCTTATACCGACGGTGGAGTGAAGATGTTGCCAATCACCAAGATGATATACAATCAATTAATATTGACAACAACACAATATGTAGACCAATCACTGGGAGACAAGAGACACAATATTTTTGTTCACCCGGTGTTCACTTGTGCACCGACAAGCTACGTCACCGGTTGTGTCGACCAACACTTAGATGGTTCCTCGGTGTGACCCTCAAGTCACTTGTCCCTCAAGGCACGCCCCGCAAGGCACCGCAAGACACCACTCTCAAGTGAGGTAACTCAATGACACGCGCAATCCAATAGAGTTACTTTTGGCGTCCCGCCGAGGAAAGCACAAGAACCTCTTACAAACAACCGGAGGTGGCCAAGAACAATCACCTTCTCTTGCCAACGCCTCCAACAATCTCCAAGCCGGCTAGGAGCGGTACTCTCCAAGAGTAACAAGAAATCCACCGGCTAAACCACCCACAAGTGCCACTAGATGCCCTCAAGCTATGCAATGCACTTTGGGATCACTCAATCTCACTTTTGATTTGCAATCAAGCAAGAGAGATGAGTGGGAGGAGTAGCTCTAGCTCAAAGGATGCACAAGAGTGTTAGAAATGCCAAGAGACCTCCCCAAGGGCCGGCCAACGAGTATTTATAAGCACCCCAAACAAATAGAGCCGTTGCCACTCCACTGACCGTTTTTTCGGGACGACCGGACGCGCCGGTCGAAACTGACCGGACGCGCTCAACCGCGTCCGGTCGCCCTGCGACGTCCACGTGTCCCTCAAATTTCAAATGCGACCGTTAGATCCTCCAACGGTCACTGCACGCCAACGGTCAAACGCTATGACCGGACGCGCTGCTCAACCGACCAGACGCGCCGGTCGCACAGCACCGCGTGCGCGAAGCAACGACCGGACGCGCTCCTCGCAACGACCGGACGCGCCGATCCGCACAGCACCCGCGCCCGCGAAACAACGACCGGACGCGCTCCTCGCAACGACCAGACGCGACAGTGCCAGCGTCCGGTCGGAGTCCAGTAAGCTCCCTCGATGATCGGACACGTCCGATCGCGTGTGACCGGACGCGCCCCGTGTCCGATCGTCCTTGCGAACCACAGATCCTTCTGGGCACTTGACCGGACGCGCCGATCCCGCGAGTGACCGGACGCGCCGGTTGCAAACCCTAGCCCACGCGCCCGATACTGCGCTGTACTGACCGGACGCGTCCGGTCACACCGTGACCGCGTCCGGTGCAGCGTCCGGTCACCTCAGTGACCCCGTTCGCCTCCGTTTCTTTTCCGACTTTCGGCGTAGTGGAAAATAGGCATTTCATTTCCCCGAAATCGCCTGAATCTCGCGCTCACACGCTCGGCATTGGATCATTTTCAAAGGTTTTCCAATTAGCTCACTAGGCCCTACATGCAATGCACTTCATGAATTCACCTAGTGGCACCTGTGCATCGAATAACCGATAAGACTTCCCCTCTTAATAGTTCGGCTATCGATCCTAAACCACTCACACCCTCTATGGTGTCTTGAGTGTAAAACAAAATGGCCCTATGGTTATACCTTTGCCTTGAGCCCATTTTGTTTCTCCAAATGATATGATCCACTTCATATCATCACATGACCGTCTCGATCCATCGACCTTGACTTCACTTGCTCTTCACCGTTGCATCGGTCCGTCGGCGCTAAGTCTTGCTCAAGCTTCACCATCGCATGGTCCTTCGCTTCGAAGCCTCGACTTGCCCTTCACCTTCACAACCGGTCCATCGAGCCAAGCCTCATCTTGGTCTTCACCATCTTGGTCATATGAGTCAATGTCATGTCTCATATGCAATGACCACCTTTATCTAAATCATCCACTTAGATACAAAGGTTAGTCCTAGGTTTCATCAATTAGCCAAAACCAAACTAGGGACTTTCATCCGCCCACACGAGCGCTAGCTCCGCGAAGTCGGGCCACCCGGTGGATGCCTCTGCCATGTCACCATCTGGCGCCATAGAGGTCCTGGGCCTATCCGAGGCGTCGATCATCTCGACGTCCGTCTTCTGCTTCCCCTTGTCAGATAGGGGATCGTCAAACATGAGGTCGATCATGGTCGGCATCGGCCCTTGGGGCAGAGGTGTCCTCTTGCTAGTCGGCGTCTCCACCTGAACGTTGGGCAGCGGTGCGGCCATCTCTCGCTCTGCCTCGACCATCGGCCTCTCCGGCTGGCTCAGCTCTCGCGGCTCTGCTTCTGGCTGCGGCTGCAACGGCTGCTGTTGCTGCTACGGCTGCTGTTGTGGCTCCTCCCACTTCGCCTGCAACTCCGGCAGCTCCTCCTCCTCCTGCCCCGCATCCCGCGAGGTCTCCTCCACGTTCCTTATTTGTACCACATCCGCCTGCCCCGCGTCGCGGGCGGATGTGGCGACCTCTCTGGCCTCGTCGACCTTCGGGATCCTCGTAGCGGGCCCCGGCTCGCTACCGTCACCCCCGGACTGACCAAGTCTAGAAGCACCTAGGGCAGCCTCGACCAATTCAGGCCACCAAGTGGCCTCCCCGGCTCCGACGACCTCCTCGACGCTCCCGCCTGAAAGCCCAAGTTTGGTTTTGGTAATTAATGACACCAAGTTGCTAATGCCATCTGTTAAGTGTTTTGAGTTAGGCATAAGCAACACATGTGATGAAGGTGTATGTGGCTAGGAGTGGTGGCCATAAGATCACAAATAGATGGTGCATAGACATGAAATGATGATCATGGTGGAGATGCACATAAAATGAAGGACATGATGATCAAGTGGAGAAAAAGGATCTAAGAGCGCAAGGCAAAGGTATAACCATAGGGTTTTCTTTTTGCCGGTTTAAGATGAGTAGAGAAGTGATTGACCGGGTTTAGGATACATAGCCGACTATCAAGAGGGGCAATCACGGTTAGCTCGGGAATTAAGTGTCACTAGATCAATGTCTTGAGCATATGTATTAGGATCTAGTAGAGAGCTAACATAACGCCTTGAAAAATGATTGTGAAATGCTAACACACATGCACATGGTGGTGTACACTTGGTGGTGTTAGCATATTTGCAAAGGCGGTGAAGTTTAAGCGGTAGATAGGGGTTTGGGTTCCTCTCTCCCTCCCGCCGAGCTTGCGAGAAGTGGAATGCCGATTTTAGAGAAGTGGAATGTCTATTTTCTACGACACGGATGGTGGTGTACACTTGATTCAGCGCTTTTTGGAGAAGTGGAATGCCTATTTTCTACTACGCCGGAAGTCGAAAAAGAAACAGAGGCGAACAGAGGTCACAGAGATGACCGGACACTGGACTGGACGTGGTTTCTGTATGACCGGACACGTCCGGTCAGCGTTCAGCGTCTACGCGTGTTTCAGTTTGATGATCGGACGCGCAGCGCGTCCGGTCACTATCGACCGGACGCGTCCGATCGTTCAGGGAGCTTACTGGACTCTAATCGGACGCTGTCACTGTGGCGTCCGGTCAGTTCTACAGCGTGTCCGGTCGCTGTTTCGTTGTACGCTACTCAGGCTTGACCAGCGCGTCTGGTCACACCCAGCGTGTCCAGTCTGCGCGACCAGCGTGTCCGGTCGGTGCTTCGCAACTTAGCCGTTGTGCGACTGACGCGTCCGGTCAGTTTGACTAGCGCGTCCGGTCAGCGCGACTTCGGCTGTTTAAGTTCCTAACGGCTAGCTGCGTACCCCTTCGCTATAAATAGAAGATGTCCGGAGTTTGAGGGTAACTCTTGCATTTTTTGAGACCTAGAGACATCCTTTGAGCTAGAGAACAACCCCTCCACTTATCTCTTTGCATAGTTGCACATCTTGAGTGAGATTGAGTGAGATTCAAGTGCATTGCTTGAGAGTTGCATTCTAGAGGCACTTGATCTTTGAGTTGCTGTGGATTTCTTGTTAATCTTCCGTGTTTCCCGACACGGTAGAAGGCTTGGAGCAGCGGAGGTGATTGAGCTCGCAATTGGAGATTGTTGGAGCCCTCACCAAGTGTTGTAAGGGGTTCTTGATCCTTTCCCGTAGGAGTTCGCAAATTGAATACTCTAGTGGAGCTCGTGGCTTGGAGAATCCCCATCTTGTGTGCGGTTGTGTGGCACCCGCTGAGGGCTCGACTCTTGATAGTCGATTAGCTCGCGAACTGACAAGTGGGTGTATCGCCATAACGGGGAGTAGCTTGCCGGGAAGCAAGTGAACCTCAGGATAAATTCTTGTGTCATTCTCTTCCTGAGGTTTTCTCTTGTGTGATTGATTGATTGGTACTTCTCATCTCTACACGGCGGTATAATCACTCAAAGCTCTTCTCTCGTATTACTTCTTGTTTCTAGCTTGTAGTTGTTGTTGTGTTTAGTGGATAGCCTTATACTAGACTTGTGTAGGTGGCTTGCTTAATTAGTTAGAGCTAGTGCTTTTGCTTCGTCACCTTTCGTACTAACTTGTGGTTAAGTAATTCTTGTAGAAGTTTTAAATAGGCTATTCACCCCCCCCCCCCTCTAGCCATTTGGACCTTACAAGTGGTATCGGAGCCAAGGCACCATTTATTTGAGGCTTAACAACCTACGGTGAAAAAGAAATGGCTCAATTAAGCTTGCACATCAACAACACCAAGAAGGCACCTCACTTTGATGGCACAAATTATGCATATTGGAAGGTTAAGATGACCGCACACATCAAGTCAATCAATAGAGAAGTGTGGAAGGTCACCAAAACAAAATTTGAGGTTGCTAATCCGGAAGCACCTACACCGGTGGAAGAGAAGAAGCTCCAATGCAATGACATTGTCATTAGTGCTCTTCATGAGGCACTAGATGACAAGACCTTTAAGCAAGTGAAGAACATTGAGATTGCTCATGATGCTTGGGCCAAGCTAGAAGAAACTTTTGAGGGCACCGAAGGCACAAAGACCGCTAAAGCATATATCTTGCAAGAAAAATTTTCAAGCTTTAAAATGCAAGATGATGAGAGTATACCGGAAATGTTTTATAGATTGCAAGTCATTGTCAATGAGCTCAAGGCACTTGGTGAGGAGGTCAAGGACAACCAATTCTCTATGAAGTTCTTGAGAAGCTTACCCAAGAGGTTTGATACATTGATCATCGTGCTAGTGAGGACTACATTAAAGGATTCAACTCCTCAACAAATATTTCAAGAAGTAATGACTGACGATTCATATAGAGAAGATGATGAGAAAGATGAGTTGGTCAAAAAGAAGAAGAAGGAAAATGAGTGGAAGGATGATGAGAAGAAGAAGAGTGTGGCATTCAAAGCCACCACATCCAAAGGCAAATCTAAGATTGAATCATCAAGTGATGAAGACTCAAGCTCTTGTGATAGTGATGACATTGATGAGAAGATGGCTCTTTTTGTCAAGCAATTTGGGAAATTCATGAAGAAGAAGGGCTTTTGTGCAAGAAGGAGGAAGAACTCATCCAAGAAGAATGAGCATACCATGAGATGTTTTAGATGCCATAGCAAGGACCATCTCATTGCAAAGTGTCCTTATGATAGTGATGATGAAGATGCTATCAAGAAGGAGAGGAAGAAGCAAAAGAAGAAGCTAGAGAAGAAGGAGAGCCCTTATAAGAAGAAGAATGATTCTCATGTTGCTACATAGGATAGTGATGATTCTTTAAGTGATGATGAGGATGACAACAAGAGCAAGAAGAAGGGACATGCTAGCATTGCCATCCAAGAGAAGGTCTCCCTCTTCGATACTCCATCGTGCTTCATGGCTAAGGCCGCTAAGGTATCATCCGACGATGAGAGTGATCATGATAATGCTAGTGATAGTGATGAAGAAGAATTCACTAAAGATGAACTAATCACTATGCTAGAAGATTGCACTCAATATTTTAAAGAATCTAGAAAGGAGTGCAAGGGCTTGCTTAAGAAAAAGAAAAATCTTATGCAAGAACTTGATGAGCTTAGGGCATCTTATAAGAGTCTAAAGGTAGACCATAAGAAGCTTCAAAAGTCTCACACTAAGCTTGAAGAAGCTCATTCCTCTCTAGTTGAAAAATGTGAAAACATGCCAACTAATGTTGAGAAAGCTAAAACTTGCAACATAGGCATATCATGTGATATAATTGATGAAACTTTTCATAAGCCTATTATTGTTGCTCCCACTAACCCTTCATGTAGCTCATCTACATCATCCTCATCTAGTAGTGATGGTTTTATTTGTGACTCCACACTTATAGTTGAGAATGAAAATCTCAAGAAGGAGGTAAAAGAGCTCAATCACACCTTAGCTAAGGCTTATAGTGGTGAGGACCGCTTGCTTATATGCTTGGGTAGCCAAAGAGCTTCTCTCTACAAAGAGGGATTGGGCTATAACCCTAAGAAAGGCAAGGCCGCTTTTGCTCCTCACAAGACTCGTTTTATGAAGAACAATGGTAGCTATTGCAAAAGTTGTAAGCAAGTTGATCACATAGAGCAACAATGCATGAACAAGAAATCAAATGCTAATGTATCCTCAATTAAGTTTGATTCTTTCTATATGCTTACCAAGGGTACAAATGGTGTTCATGCTAAGTTCATTGGTGCACCATGGATGGACTCAAAGAAGAAAGCCATTTGGGTACCAAAGAACTTGGTCACTAACCTTAGAGGACCCAAACAAGTTTGGATACCTAAAAGGAATTGATCTTGTCTTCTAGGTCAATTATAAAGCCGGAGGAAGACATTGGGTGCTTGATAGTGGGTGCACTCAACATATGACCGGAGATTCTTGTATGTTCAAATCAATTGATACAAGTCAAAATGGTGGTTTTGATGCTATTATTTTCGGCAACAACAAGAAAGGCAAGGTCAAAGGGCTTGGTAAAATTGCTATCTCAAATGATATGAGCATATCTAATGTATTGCTAGTTGAGAGCTTGGATTTCAATCTTTTATCGGTGGCACAACTTTGTGATCTTGGCTTTAAGTGCATATTTGGTAGTGATGATGTTGAAGTCATAAGTGTTGATGGATTAAATTTGATATTCAAAGGATTTAGACATGGTAGCTTATACTTGGTTGACTTCAATGATAGTGAGACTCAATTGACATCATGCTTGCTTAGTAAATCTAGTATGGGATGGTTGTGGCATAGAACGCTTGGTCATGTTGGAATGAAACAATTGAACAAACTTTTAAAGCATGACTTAGTTAGAGGCTTAAAGGATGTCACCTTTGAGAAGGATAAACCTTGTAGTGCTTGTCAAGCCGGCAAACAAGTTAGAAATTCACATCCTAGTAAAAGTGAAATGAGCACATCAAAGGCATTTGAGCTATTGCACATGGACTTATTTGGGCCAACAACATATACTAGCATTGGTGGCAACAAGTATGGTTTTGTAATTGTTGATGACTACACTAGATACACTTGGGTGTTCTTTCTTTATGACAAGAGTGATGTTTATGATCTATTCAAGTCTTTTGTCAAGAGAGTGCAAAATGAGTTTGAGACTACCATCAAGAAGATTAGAAGTGACAATGGTAGTGAGTTCAAGAACACAAGAATTGAAGATTTATGTGATGATCTTGGTATTGGACATCAATTCTCACCAACCTACACTCCTCAATCCAATGGTGTAGTTGAAAGAAAGAATAAAACTTTGATTGACATGGCTAGATCAATGCTTAGTGAATACAATGTGAGTCATTCATTTTAGAGTGAAGCCATCAACACGGCTTGCTATTGTAGCAACCGTCTCTATTGTCATGGGAAGCTTGGAAAGACACCATATGAGCTATTGAATGGAAGAAAGCCCAACATTGCATACTTTAGAGTGTTTGGTTGCAAATGCTATATTCTCAAGAAAGGTACTAGATTGAGCAAGTTTGAAAAGAAATGTGATGAAAGATTATTACTTGGTTATTCTACCACAAGCAAGGCATATAGAGTTTGGAATCTCACTAATGACACCTTGGAAGAAGTTCATGATGTTGAGTTTGATGAAACCCAAGGATCTCAAAATGAAGCTCAAAACCTTGATGATGTGAGAGGAGATCAATTGTCAAATGCAATGAAGAACATGGACATTGGTGATATAAGGCCGATGCAAGTTGATGATGATTGTGACATACATATGATTAATCAAGATGTGCAAATTGATACATTTCAAGCAAGCTCAATTGGTACTCATGATGAAGCTCAAGTTCAAGGTCAAACAAGTGGAAGCAATCAACTTCCAATACTCCAACCTACTAGCATTGCAAGAGATCATCTGTTGGATCAAATCATTGGTGGAATTCAAAGTGGTGTTCAAACTAGATCAAGGCTAGCATCCTTTTGTGAGCACTACTCATTTGTGTCACTTGAAGCACCTAAGAAAATAGAAGATGCCTTGAAGGATTCCGATTGGGTAAATGCCATGCATGAAGAGCTAAACAACTTCACTAGAAATCAAGTTTGAAAACTTATTGAAAGGTCTAAGAACTACAATGTCATTGGTACTAAGTGGGTCTTTAGAAACAAGCAAGATCAAGATGGTGTAGTTCAGTAGTTGTGAGAAACAAAGTAAGGTTGGTAGCACAAGGATACACTCAAGTTGAGGGTCTTGATTTTGGAGAGACATGCACTGGTTGCAAGATTGGAGGCTATTAGAATTTTATTAGCATATGTTTGTGCACACAACATCAGGCTCTATCAAATGGATGTCAAAAGTGCATTTCTCAATGGCTACATCAATAAAGAAGTTTATGTTGAGCAACCTCCCGGTTTTGAAGATGACAAGAAGCCCGACCATGTTTACAAGCTAAAGAAGGCATTGTATGGTTTGAAGCAAGCACCTAGAGCATGGTACGAGAGGTTGAGGGACTTTCTCCTCTCTAAAGGGTTCAAGATGGGAAAGGTTGACACCACTCTCTTCACCAAGAAGCTTGGAAATGACTTGTTTGTGTTGCAAATCTATGTGGATGACATTATCTTTGGATCAACTAACCAAAACTTTTGTGAAGAGTTTGGAAATATGATGGCTAATGAGTTTGAAATGTCTATGATTGGAGAGCTTAGTTACTTCCTTGGACTTCAAATCAAGCAAATGAAGAATGGCACTTTTGTAAGTCAAGGCAAGTACATCAAGGACATGATCAAGAAGTTTGGATTGCAAGATGCTAAGCAAATGAGTACACCAATGGGCACTAATGATCAATTGGGTATTGATGATAGTGGAAACATGGTAGATCAAAAGCAATACAACTGAAAGTTTGCTCTATGTCACCGCTTCTAGGCCGGATGTAATGTTTAGTGTGTGCAAGTGTGCAAGATATCAAGCTTCACCTAGAGAAAGTCAATTGAAAGCAACCAAGCGAATATTGAGATATCTTAAGGGCACTCATGATGTTGGATTATGGTTTCCAAAGGGGTCTAATTTTGAGTTGATTGGATATTCGGACTCCGACTATGGTGGATGCAAAATTGATAGAATGAGCACAAGTGACACTTGTCAATTGCTTGGAAGGTCTCTTGTTTCATGGTCATCAAAGAAACAAAATAGTGTTGCACTATCTACCGTCGAGGCCGAATACATTAGTGTCGGTAGTTGTTGTGCACAATTGCTTTGGATGAAAGCCACCTTGAATGACTTTGGAATAAAATTCAAGAATGTGCCATTGTTTTATAACAATGAAAGTGCTATCAAGATGACTCAAAATCCAGTTCAACATTCAAGAACCAAGCACATTGACATAAGGCATCACTTCATAAGAGACCATCAATAAAAGGGTGATATTAGCATTGAGAGCATTGGCACCGAAGATCAACTAGCCGACATATTCACAAAGCCACTTGATGAAAAGAGATTTTACAAGTTGAAGAATGAATTGAACATACTTGACTTCTCCAACTTGAAACAAGTGCACCCCCACATTCTTATATGACATGTCTCTCCTCCAACATAGCAAGGTAAAGTTGTTTGGCATATCATTCATACTTTGCTAAGGACATGGTTAGAACATATAGACATATTTGCATGACAAATAGGCTCATTCATGAAAATCAAATGAGTTTAGATGTATATATGGTACCACTATTGCTTCTATGTTTGATTAATCTAGTGGTAGCATCTGACATGTTTGTGGGCTTGCAAACCTAGTGTTGAATCTAGAAAATGAGCTCATGATGTGTAATTCAACATGCTCAAGATAACCCTTATACTTTATGAGGTGTGAAGAAGCTTGTGCTTGGATCAAATCGAATTACATATTCTAGAGAAGTGATCTAGATTGAACCATAATTTGGACTCCCTCATATTGATTGACTTATCCCTCACTAAAATTGGCACCTTTTTGGTGATTGTTGACAAAGAGAGAGAGAAAAGTCATAAAGATAGAAAAGTCATAAGATAAAAAGTTAAGTTGCAAAGGAGAGAAAGATATAGTAAGGAGGAGAGAAATTAAAATTGAGCACACAAGTAGGGGGAGCAAGCTCATGAATTATTTGTTGCATTTGTATGTGCATTAACATGATGAATTGTTGCATTTCAAAGCTTAAATTCATATTCATGATTGAATGGTGATTGCTAGAAATAGAACTTGAATGATGACTTGTTAAGAGTAGCTTTACAAGTGGTATCTAGACACCTTTTGCTTATAATGTTGATCTCACGGGGTACTTTAGTGTTTGTGATCTTTTCAAGTGATGTATTACAAGTGGTGTCTAGCTACATCGATGCTAAGGATGGTATATAAAGGCAACTCCGATTGGTATCACGCTTCAAAGGTCCATTCTATATACCTTAGCATAAATTTGATAGTAGTAACTCTCCCAAAATTCAAATCCATACATATGTGCATAATTGAACCAAACTCATGGAAGCACATATGTAGGGGGAGCTAATACTATCGAAATTGAAAATTGATTTCATTTCATATCTTTGTGATGGTTGTCATCAATTACCAAAAAGGGGGAGATTGAAAGCCCAAGTTTGGTTTTGGTAATTAATGACACCAAGTTGCTAATGCGATCTGTTAAGTGTTTTGAGTTAGGCATAAGCAACACATGTGATGAAGGTGTATGTGGCAAGGAATGGTGGCCACAAGATCACAAATAGATGGTGCATGGACATGAAATGATGATCATGGTGGAGATGCACATAAAATGAAGGACATGATGATCAAGTGGAGAAAAAGGATCTAAGAGCGCAAGGCAAAGGTATAACCATAGGGTTTTCCTTTTGCCGGTCTAAGATGAGTAGAGAAGTGATTGACCGGGTTTAGGATACATAGCCGACTATCAAGAGGGGCAATCACGGTTAGCTCGGGAATCAAGTGCCACTAGATCAATGTCTTGAGCATATGCATTAGGATCTAGTAGAGAGCTAACATAACGCCTTGAAAAATGATTGTGAAATGCTAACACACATGCACATGGTGGTGTACACTTGGTGGTGTTAGCATATTTGCAAAGGCGGTGAAGTTTAAGCGGTAGAGAGGGGTTTGGGTTCCTCTCTCCCTCCCGCCGAGCTTGCGAGGCGGGATTCGGCGCTTTTTGGAGAAGTGGAATGCCTATTTTCTACTGTGCCGGAAGTCAAAAAAGAAACGGAGGCGAACGGAGGTCACAGAGGTGACTAGACGCTGGACCGGACGCGGTCTCTATATGACCGGACGCGTCCGGTCAGCGTTCAGCGTCTGCGTGTGTTTCAATTTGATGATCGGACACGCAGCGCGTCCGGTCACTGTCGACCGGACACGTCCGGTCGTTCAGGGAGCTTACTGGACTCCAATCGAACACTGGCACTGTGGCGTCTGGTCAGTTCTACAGCGCGTCCGGTCGCTGTTTCGTTGTGCGCTACTCAGGCTTGACCAGCGCGTCCGGTCGCACCCAGCTCGTCCGGTCTGCGCGACCAGCGCGTCCGGTCGGTGCTTTGCAACTTAGCCGTTGCGCGACTGGCGCGTCCGGTCAGTTTGACTAGCACGTCCGGCTAGCGTGACTTCGGCTGTTTAAGTTCCTAACGGCTAGCTACGTACCCCTTCGCTATAAATAGAAGATGTCCGGGGTTTGAGGGTAACTCTTACATTTTTTAGGACCTAGAGACATCCTTTGAGCTAGAGAACAACCCCTCCACTCATCTCTTTGCATAGTTGCACATCTTGAGTGAGATTGAGTGAGATTCAAGTGCATTGCTTGAGAGTTGCATTCTAGAGGCACTTGATCTTTGAGTTGCTGCGGATTTCTTGTTACTCTTCCGTGTTTCTCGACACGATAGACGGCTTGGAGCAGCGGAGGTGATTGAGGTCGCAATTGGAGATTGTTGGAGCCCTCACCAAGTGTTGCAAGGGATTCTTGATCCTTTCCCGCGGGAGTTCGCAAATTGGATACTCTAGTGGAGCTCGTGGCTTGGAGGATCTCCATCTTGTGTGCGGTTGTGTGGCGCCCGCCGAGGGCTCGACTCTTGATAGTCGATTAGCTCGCGAACCGACAAGTGGGTGTGTCACCACAACGGGGAGTAGTTTGCCGGGAAGCAAGTAAACCTCGGGATCAATTCTTGTGTCATTCTCTTCCCGAGGTTTTCTCTTGTGTGATTGATTGATTGGTACTTCTCATCTCTACACGGCGGTATAATCACTCGAAGCTCTTCTCTCGTATTACTTCTTATTTCTAGCTTGTAGTTGTTGTTGTGTTTAGTGGATAGCCTTGTACTAGACTTGTGTAGGTGGCTTGCTTAATTAGTTAGAGCTAGTGCTTTTGCTTCATCACCTTTCGTACTAACTTGTGGTTAAGTAATTCTTGTAGAAGTTTTAAATAGGCTATTCACCCCCCCTCTAGTCATTTGGACCTTACATTGCCGGCCTGAACGGAGGACCCTGTCGATTTGAGTCGCTCCGTCGCCGCCCGGTATCTTGCGATCCAGGCGGCATCGTCGGCCGATGTCCGCATCCTCAATGCGGCACTGGCCTTAAGCGTGTTGGCAGGCGTCAAGGCCGCCGGCTCTGCCTTGCGCTTGAGGCTAGACAAGTGAACTAGAACATGAGAACAAGGAACAAAATAGACTTGTCCAAAAAATTGAAGTAAAACACTCACCCGGACATAGGGATCAGGGGTTTAGTCCCTGGCTTCCCCGAACTGCCTTAGGCCCTCTGTGACGGCCCCTTCCTCGAGCCTTCAGCCGGCCCGAAACTCCCTCGAGCTTGGGCTGACGAAGTCTCCAAGGTCCTCTGCGTCATTAAGGCCGCCTGGCCTCGGGTTCTGACACCCGATGATGCTGCCCCGGCCTCAGGCGTCGACGCCGTAGTCCCACCCGCCGACGAGGTGCGCGGTGACCGGGCGTGCGTCCTCGGCACGGCCGACATCATAGGAAGAGCCTTTGGCTCGACAAATCTCCTTTCTGAGGGCCCCTCGCGGGCCCTCTTTCTGGTCGCTCCTCCTTCCCATCAACCGGCGCCGAGGCTGCCCTCGACGCCCAGGAAGTCAACCCCCCGCCGTCGGGTCCCTGCAGGGACCGCACGTCAGGGAGGTGCGCGAGAAAAGTCACGGTGTCATACTATGACCTAGCATCGTCGTCTCCACTATCATCACTTTCCCCCTCTGAGACCGACTTGGAGCGGGACTCCTCCTTAGGGAGACCCTCGAGCCATTGCTAGCGACGATGCCTTAGCAACGCCTCGCACTCACGAGCCTTCAGATTGCGCCACGATTTCACGGTGTCTTTCTCCTCCTTCTCCTGGGCCGCGGGAAGACGCCTCACCTCTCGAGTGGCGCGATCTTTCGGGACCAGTGGCGGTGAGTCCTTGACCGACGATAGATCTTGCATAACGAGCTCGATGTGTTTTAGATCTACCAGACCTAGGGAAGAAGAGGAATGCAGTACAAGAAGGATGATACTTACTAGGGGCTCGAATCCTTGATTGGGCCGCATGGGGACTTTGTCGACGTCCTCCTGCCTGAAGCTACCCACCATCCACCGCGCGCGCTGGGCAACCTCGTCGAGGGGGAGGGTCTCGTGTGACATCCGACTCCCCTCCAACGAGACGCCCGACGTCATCTCGTTGATCCGAAGTCAGCGCTGCATCAACGGCAGCACTCTTCGACGGTGGAACGCAATGGCCACCATCCCCGTGGTCAGTCCGCGCAGACGAAGCCTCCTCAGCGCATCGAGGAGTGGCTGCAGCTTTGGCTTGTCTTCCTCAACGACGTCATATGACCAGTTGTCCTTGCGCGACATCAGGACCTAGCCAGAGAACTTCGGTAGGTGGCCGTCGTCGTTACGCAGATAGAACCAGCCATCGTGTCATCCGTTGTTCGACGAGATGAGCTGCGTCGGGATGTAGAGCTCGCCTCGACCCGCCCACACTTGAAGGGTGCAGCTTCCGGCGTGCACCGCCCACCTCACTCCCCTCTCGCCCGCCTTCTTGGTGAAATGTTCCGCCTTGAAGAGGTGGAGCCACAACTTCTAATGGGGCTCCATCCCCAAGTACCCCTCGCAGACTGCCACAAAGATGGCAGCCTGCAAGACGGAGTTGGGGTCGAGATGATGGAGCTCCACCCCGTAGTAATGCAGGATCGCCCGCATAAACCGTCTCGTCGGCATCCCGAGCCCCCTCTCGTGGAAGACGACGAAGCTCACCACGTAGCCCTCCGGGGGCGTCGGCTCCCGGTGGTTGGTCGGCGGCACCCTCCACTCCGGCCGGCCCTGACTCGCCCTTGGTCATAAGAGACCGTCGCGAACCAGCTCCTCTAGCTTCCTCTCCGTTATCGAAGAACAGACCCACACATCCGCAGGGAGAACTTGGCTCTTTCCCGCCATAAACGTTGAAGTCGGGTTATGGTGGCGACGGGGAAAGGGATGACGGCGGCGGCAGAGAGCGATTGATGAAGGCAAAGGGAAGAAAGGGCAATCGCAAAAGACTGGTGAGGGGCACGCGGAACCCTGAGCTCTGTACTTATACCCCGATAGAAGGCAAACAAACGCATCTGACGAAAAGGTAGAAACTGTTTCCGTATTCAATGCTCCTACCTAACCGCTCCCTC
Organism: Saccharum hybrid cultivar R570; assembly: GCA_038087645.1. NCBI lineage: Eukaryota > Viridiplantae > Streptophyta > Magnoliopsida > Poales > Poaceae > Saccharum > Saccharum hybrid cultivar. Next base: position 10,145,563 of record JAQSUU010000199.1, on the reverse strand, counting down.
GAAACCCGTGTATAAGGACACATGTCCACCACCTGCTCCGCAACCGTCGCGTCACGTCGCCCACTACCGCGCCGTTCTCGCTCCCCTCCTAAAAAGACGCGCCCCAATGGGCCAGAAGGGAGACCTACAGACAGACACTTCCAGGCGAAGGAACAACGGGCTCCGAGCCCGCTATAAACCTCGAGGGATCGAAAGCTGGCCATCGACCGGGGTTCGATAGTTGCCCTCGAGTAAACAGAGTAAGGGATGTCTGAGAGCAGACCCGTACAGGGCCAGGGCTCGAGCCACTTTCTCGAGACGCTCTCAGACATATTCGAGGCTAAAGGAGAGGTCGATAATGGAATCCCCTCGGGGGGAGGCATCGAGCCCTCGGATCCTACCGAACGGAGCCGAGATCCATGCGACAACTCTTTGGCACCTTTGGAGAGCGCCTCTATGGCCACCAGCCAACCCCTATCGAACGGGGCACGGGCTCCCACTCGAATTCCCCGCTAACAGCTCACCAGGGGTCGTCGGAACTCGCCCGTCGAGGGTAGTACGGCGTTCCCGCCCCTCCTCCTTGCCCAAAGGATGCGTGAGGGTCGAACAATAAAGACGGACAAAAGCCATGATCGGCCTTACGCACGCAAAGGCTTATGGGCTTACTCGCAACTAACCAACTCCGACGGAAGGGGACCAAACAAGCTTCAGGAACTAACAAAACAACGTCCCACGATACGACATACTAAATCCCTCGAAGGAGTCACACACTCCTCCGAAGCCTCGGGGGCTACACCCGGCGGGTGCACTCGCACGCACCCACCGAAAAGCAATGACGCTACAACTCCAGTTCATAACTCGCTCAAGCCTCTGCGAGAGTGGCCACACTCGCGTAAAGGCTCGGGGGCTACTATCGGGTACCTGAATTAGGGGTACCCAAAACCAACGATTAAAAGAAGTAAACCCCCAAGGAATCCGTGCCCTGAGAACCTCCTAAGAGAGATCGAGTTAAGGCTCCACCTACACAGATACACCGACCTGCATGGGCCACGAGCGTATACAGACGGGGCGCCCTCGATCGCGTTCTGACTCGTACGAGGCTCGCTCGACAGGAAGCCTCGACCCTGGAAAATCTCCGACTCGCACGACCCAGGGTCGACCCGGTCGACCCCCCCCCCCCTCACCCACCTACTCACCGACAAAGCATTTAATGCAACCACTTCCACCAACGTGGTCATAGTGCCACCGGCGTGGGAGCGGCATCCGTGTCTAATCTTACTTTTTACTGCCCATTCCGGGATGGACGACGAAAAGCAGCCATTATTCCCGCCATGACTAGCACTGTCCGACCGTCATATCCTGGGATTTTTGGGGCTCGGCCTTATCTATTTCCCGTCGACCCTCCTCGGCCACGTCCCGACCCGGCCTCGACCGCCATCAGTCGAACAAAGAGACCACGACCCGTACGTCGACCACAGGGAATCGCACGCCCTCTGCAGCACCCCGGATGTCCCGCCATCCCGTCATCAACATCACCGCGACGCCCCAGGGATGGTCTGCATGCACCGGGGCACGTCGCCACAGCAACACCGACAGTGTTTGTCCCACCTTCTTCTCCAAGGCACCTCCTAGGGTTTGTTGTAAGCCTTATCCTCCCCTTGAGTCTATAAAAGGGGAGGGCAAGGAGCTCTCCAGGGACGGACGGACGAATAACAGAGGACAGAAAAACAAGACAGACATCTCCCTCACTTCTGAGATCAACATCTCAAGCAACACTCTATTGTATTCTTTCTTTGAGACTTGGGACCGGCTCCCTCTCTCACGGTTTTAACCCCTACAAAAGCACTTAGGTGGAAAATACAATACTCTCCTCTCCCCGCTGGACGTAGGGTCTTATTTTGCCCGAACCAGGATAACCCCCGTGTATTCTCTTTGCATCACCATCCGGAGTAGAGAGCACGCAGCACAAATTCACTCGTCGGCTTAGGGCCCTCCTGAGTCCGAACACCGACACCTTTGAAACGACGCGGATGGGGGCGAGGAGCACCAGGGCCGCGTGGGTGAGGGGAGCTTGGTTGCCGGGGTGAGAGGGCACCACCGGGGATAGGGAGGGCGTGGACTCCCCTGCAACATCACCACGCCACCTCCATAGATCTCACCGGAGGCGAGCAGATGTCACTCCTGCTCTATGAATCTCGCCAAGGTGGGGAAGAGGGCCACCGGATTTGCGGGCGTTAAGGGCTCCTGGTGGGGGAGGACGCCAGACGTTGGTGTGCTGCGGCAGGGGATGAGGAGCGCGTAAGGAGTAAGAGCGGGAGTAGAGTGGAGCAAGGTGTGCGGGAGTTGATTTGTTTTTTTAGGCGAGCGACGCATGTGACAGTTAGTGGAGCGAGACGTCCGGCCTTCAGGACGTGGTAGCATTACCGTTCGGATTTTGTTCCAATCAGATCATGCACACACGAGCCTCCTGATCTCAGATTCTCAGAAGAGAAGACAAGCCACAAGCTCATGCTGTGCCTGTGCACCCAGTTCTGCTTCAAAGCACAGCGCTACCATCTAATCTAAACATGAAAAACGTCCAAATCCATCCTCCTATTGCCTTTTCCTAGGAAACCCTCCCTGATAGAAGTGCAAAACCGAAAGGGACAAGGCATCTCGTCTCACATAGTCATGTGTCAGCAATTGCGTCCGCATCGCAGCTTGCAAGCGAGGTGAAGAGTCTGAAGTCTGAACACTACTCAGTTGAATCAGGAACAAAAATCCGGAGTGATTATTCCTTCTCAAATCCAAAATTTTCAAGCAAACCAAGGAACTGCAAAGCATCTGCACAGGTGATACTGAACTAAACACAAATCTAGAGTTCTAGACGCAAGTTCTCAACTAATCGCGGCGCCGGGAGACGAGATCCGGCGCCGGCGCGAGCGGCCCCAACAACAACTTCTCCGTGTCAGGCTACGGCGACGTCGGAGGCAAGTACGCCACGCCCCTGGCGGCAGCAACCCTCCTGCGGAGCGGGTACCGCCCCAAGCCACTCGTCGTCCCCAGGAACCGCGGCGCGGCGGGCTGCTCGTCCGCGGCGAGGACCGGTCGCGCGGGGGACGGAGGAGCGGACCGCGGGAGCAGGAGGCACGCCGACGACCGGACGGAGCGGGCCACGATCCTCGAGTCCCGGAGCCGCGCGAGCGCGCCGGGCCGGAGAAACCGGTGCTGCTGCTGCTGCTGGTGGCGCTCGGAGGCGCGCGGTAAGGCTCGGAGGCGGCGGTCCATGGCCAGGCGGAGGAGACGGCTGGGGCGCTGGGCGAAGGATGGCGGCGGCGCAGGCGAGCAGCTGAGATGTGTGGATTGTGTGGGGTGATTGGCGGGGGACGAGTAGGATATTTTAAGGAGAGGGGGCGGGGGAGGGAGGAGTGAGCAGTGGAGGGAAACGATGGCGGGAACGGAAAGCGTGCGCGGGCAAATTGGCAAAGGAGAGGAGACGATGACGAAGTCTCGTACTAGCACTGGTCCAGCGCGTTGGTACACGCGGCTGGGCACCCTGTCACTGACCTGTGGGCCTCGTTTGCCAGGTTGGCCCTTGCATCTGGAAGGTACCAAACTTCCTTTCACTGCCCTGTGGGCCTCGTTTACCAGGTTGGCGCGTGCATGTAGAGGGTACCAAACTTCAGGCGCGTAGGCTAAGGTGTACTAGCTAATGTCGCAAAAAAAAGGCTAAGGTGTACTAGCTCGGCAATTTGCCCATGATTCAGGCTGCGTTTAGTTCGCGAAACGAAAATATTTGGGTGTCACGTCGGATATGTTGAAAGAATGTCGAGAGGAGTTTTTAGATATTAATAAAATAATAAATTACAGAACCTATTAAGAAACTGCGAGACGAATATAATGATACTAATTAATCCGTCATTAGCACATGTTGGTTACTGTAGCACTTAAGGCTTTTCATGGACTAATTAGACTTAAAAGATTCATCTCACGATTTTCTCGAGAACTATGTAATTAGTTTTTTTCGTCAACGTTTAGTACTCCATACATGTATCCAAACATTCGATGTGATGGATGGAGGCAAAATTTTTTGGGAACTAAACCAGGCCTCAGTGTTTACTAGGAAAGCTAAGGCCGTGTTTGGTTTCCAGGACTAAAATTTAACATGTGTCACATCGGATGTTATATAGGGTGGACCATGGGATGTTCGGATACTAATAAAAAAACAAATTACTTATTCCGTGAGTAATCCGCGAGACAAATTTATTAAGCCTAATTAATCCATCATTAGCATATTTTACTGTAGCAATTAGTGCTAATCATGGTATAATTAGGCTTAAAATTTGTCTCGCAAATTAGTCTCACTCTATATTTTTTATTTCGTAAATAGTCTATATTTAGTACTCCATGCATGTGTCCAAACATTCGATGTGATAGGGACTAAATTTTAACATGGAAACCAAACACGGCCTTAGGGCCTGTTTAGTTCCCAAAATTTTACAAAATTTTTCAAGATTTCCCGTCACATCGAATCTTTGGACACATGTATGAAGCATTAAATATAGATAAAAAATAAAACTAATTACACAGTTTAGACGAAAATTCATGAAACGAATCTTTTAAGCCTAATTAGATCATGATTGGACACTAATTGCCAAATAACAACGAAAGTGCTACAGTACCATTTTTCCCAAAAAAATTGCAAACTAAACAAAGCCAACTTCTTTTATGTCATAAAGTGGATACCAATTACTAATTTACTACTACTTTTATGGCATAAAGTGAATGTTGCACTCTAGTTCAACTGATTTTCATCACAAGAAACATTTGAAAATCATCGAGATAAGGCGCCAGGCAGGCATCAAAGTTTTATTGTTTTTGTCTCACATATTGTCATATCGGCAGCCATACATACAGTACAGGAGATCGGTACAATACAAAATGGCCACCTTAGACATTTACCGCACAAAAGAATGCACCACCACTCATATCCTTCTCCATCTTCACTGGCACCGGCTGACAGACGCTACCTAAAATTGTGGTCCGCTTTCGTCGGTGTTAACCCGTTACAAAATCACATCTACCTACAATGAATACACACAAAACCGTGGGACAATGTACAACACAACAGTCAAAATGGTTTGATCTATTATATAGCAGCTTTTGTTGATGTTTCTTTTTTTGTGCTAGAAAGTGGCGTTCCACAGTGCCTTCTCGCCTTCGGCACACTTGTTGTGGACTTCCCAGATCCTCCCCTCAGAGTTGCATATGCCGCTGCATCTCCAGTCGAATGATGCGGCACAAATGTTCCCCGCCTGAGCTTTCCATTCGCAATCTGTGATTGATTAAAGGCAGTATAAAAATGAGACTCCATGACAATATTTCACATTCTTCATTCTATTCAATAGTTCCAAACTTCCAAAAGTTATGTTTCAGAAAAGCAATTCAAATGATCAGGCCTCCCTTTCAAGAAAAAAATGATCAGGCCTCATGAATGATGATCGAACAAGCTTAAGTTTGTCAGACATGAAGTAATGGAAGCTCACCAGGCGGAGTACCGCAACAAAGTCTCCGATCATCAATATGCTCAGCATCTAACCCGATGAACCAAGACCCTAGTGAAACATCCTCGTTTATATACTTGTGCAGGATATGCCTGGCATAGTTGGATTAGTAGCAACTAAGTCAGTGAAAGGTTCTAAAATGAACTGTATTTCGAGAAAATTCAAGCACATGTTAACTCACTTATTTATAGATATATAGGTTGCCAAATCTTTCGAAATAGCATATAATTGACCAGTAGCATGCCGGAAATACTTGTTTCCTGATTCCCCAAATTTCCAGTGCTCAGGTTCATAATATCTCACACCCCTTGAGGAAAGCACAAACATGTCTTAATAACTTCCAGTAAATTACTATCCTCAAGAGACATAGACTCCACAAGATATATGCTTACTTTTCAGATAGGACAGGTCCAGATTTCATGCATCCAATATATACTCTTGGCTTCAATGCATGTTTTGACAAAATCTGTCCAAGCGTTGCTGCAAATGCAGAACTTCAATGTTAGATGCTTTGCCAGAGCTTGCCATATGCTATTTTTGAAACATATTCACACATCAGCTAGTTTCAATTGTACAAAAAAGGAAATGGCTGATGATCATTGAAAAGTAAATGAGAGTTCCTAAATCCTAACTGAAGACCAACAAAGACCGTAAAGTCTCACAAGGAAATTACCTATGTTCACATGCACATCATCGTCAACCTTAACATAAAAGTCGGCATCCCATAGTGAAACAGCTGTAGCAAAGTAGGTCTTGGTTTTGCCTGACAATGCAAGGTATCCTTCAACATGATCCTGAATAAAATTGTAACCACAGTGAATAGGGAGGCAAATCCAGCAATCTGAGCAAAACTCAGAACAAAATTCACATATATCAGTCCTGCGCGAAAATAATAGGGAATTAACTTACTATCCTCATGAAATCCCCATGTTTCCTGTCCTCTGCTTCAATTGCTCTATCAACAATTCCACCCGATATAGCACTGCAAGGCACGTGCAGCTTAAGGCAAGTTACTTTCATGGTTGAAATAAGTAAACCCAGAACTTCTTGTAAACGTCAACTACAGATAGCCACAAAGTCTGTTTCCATCACACCTGTGGCCAATGACGAATCGAATAATGATCCCCTTCTCTTCTTCAAGCTTTTTCCTCTTTTCACCTAATTTGAAGTACTATATTATTAGTTATCCAGAGCATGGTAACAAGAAATATTCCAAACAAATGACATGTATGATGTATCAGTATATTTTTAATATTAGAACCTTGGGGCATCCAGGTGTAACGTATGGAATCTCTCCTCTTGCGACTGCTAAACGCGGTATTGATACCTATCACCATAAGATACTTTCGCCTCCCGATTGATTCGGAAACTTTAAACTCTTCTGCGACAGGGGAACCGTTCAGCAGGGATTCTTGTAGTGATCTTGCAGCTGAGAGCTCTGTCTCTAAGCTTGCTATCGTCTTATCTAGTGTTCTACATCCAAGCATTTGTAAACACCAATCAGAAATCCAATGAAAAAAAAGGTTATAATCTCAAACATGGGACAGACATTAGGTCAAGAAAGAAAGGCCAATACATACTGTACATCATGATGGCTATCTTGGACTTGTAAAATATCTCTGTAATCTTGCTTTTCTTGGACCTGGTACCAAATGATAACAAAATAAAGCATCATCAATGATTCCAAGCGTGGCATTGTATTAACCGTAAAGTACTGAATTTTATAACGCTAACTTGTTGTGGCAGCTGTTCTAATAACAATAGAAAGGCATGAATAAAACTACGAGTCGCTGCCTTTGGAATTCTTGGAGGAATTAGAAGGGGTAGAAAGAAGCAGCCTACCTTTTTAGAACCACACTCTGCAGCAACTGGCACGTTGCCTTCCTCTACATTTGCGTTTGGCCTAGCAATCTCACTTGCCTCAGGCAGTGTCCACATTCTGAAACAGAGGATCATGGCAACGTAAGGAAGCATAGATCATTCGGTCTCGCGGAGCACCACATGATACTAGCTGAAATTGCTCAAAGCCTCAAAGGTAACCAGACATCCGTACATTTGTTGCACTGTTACAGTGTTACAAAACGGAAGCCAGCAGAGAGTACAAAGCTACAAGTGCATTCTGGATTCTGAGTAGGACTATCCATAAAAGGACCACCCCAACTGGCAAAGGAAAATGGCCCATACTGCAATTGCAATCCACTGAATCTGCACCTCACGGAACATCAAAATCCCAGCTCAATTGCAATTGCATAGGAAACCAGCAACACGCCCATGGAAGAATCCAGAAACATGTAAGGAAAACAAAACAGCACGCCCAACCCAAATCCAGGGAACGCGAATTCACGGGGACACAGGAATCCATCCCCCCGATGCGGCAGGGCCCAGATGCAGACTGCAGAGCGATAATCGAACGACAGGGATCTCGAGCAGGGGCCAGCTCAAAGAAGCGAGCAGCTCTAACAAGCTAGGAATCTCGAATTGGAGGCGCGGGACGGAATCTGGAGCCAGAGCAGCGGCCGTGTTACCTGTTGGTGAAGAGCAGGCCGAGGCAGAAGCTGCCGACGCAGAGCAGGACGGCCCACCTCCTCGACACCCCGCCATCGCCGCCTCCGCCTCGTCTCCAGCTCATGGCTGCCGTTGCGCGGTATCCTGTCCCTCCCGCCAGCTGCTCGTCCTCCGGTCCCGACCTCAGCTCCTCGCCACCCAGATCGAATCCATGGAGAGGGCCGGAGCTTGACGTCGAGGAAAGGAAGAAGGAAGGGCGCTTTCCATGTGGGTGAGGGGTCGGTAGATGCGACGCGAAGCAGAGCAACCGACGCCCGACGGTCGGTCGGTCATGCCAGTGCCAGTCCACCGGCACACGCCACTTGCCGCCCTCCCGCCGCATTACTAACTACCCATTAGTTACCGCCATCCAGCAGCAGTAACTGCGAAGCAATGGCCGCCGTACGACGAGAGACGACGAGCGCGGGCAATCGAATCACCGCGGCACGGAGCTAGTAGATCGGGGGAGCGGCGGGCGGCGGCTCGGAGTTCCAGTCCATCCAGAACCGCACGCTGAACAGTGAACAACAACAACTCCTCCGCTGTTTTTTAATGGCTTCGGCTCGTCCGTTTCCCCGCCCGTCCTGGCGCGCCTCACATGGGCGGCCTGGCCCTGCGATCGCAGTATCGCACGCACGCGGTTCCACTTCCACCGCTCCCGCCGCGCGTCGACCCGACCCGACCCCCAACCGCCGCTGGCCGACGCGCAAGTGCGATGCTGGTGCGGCATCGCTTTCGTCCGGCGTGGTCCTCGGCCCCCCGGCGCCTGCGGGGTCGTCGGTGCCTGCGTGCGGTGGCCCTGGCTAGTGGGCAGCCAGTGGACACGGCAGGTAGAGGGGCACACGGGACGGGTGCCGTGGGCGCCTGGGCGAGTGGGCGGATAACGTCGCGTACTCGCGTCTGATCGTGAGCTAGCGCGCAGGTTGCAGCTGCAGACGCATGCGGGTGAATATGACTTTATGAGAGAGATCACCTGATCTGTATCAGGGTCAGGGCCGGTTTGGTTCAGTTTGCTAAAATTTAGTCCGTGTCATATCAGATTTAGACTGGGTTGATCATGAGTTAAAAAAATAAATTACATATTCGGTAGATAATCCACGAGACAAATTTATTAAGTCTAATTAATCCATCATTAACATATTTTGTTACTATAGCAATTAGTGCTAATCATGGACTAATTAGGCTTAAAAATCATCTCGCAAATTATTCTCGCCCTATATTTTTAATTTCATAAATGGGCCGTGTTTAGATCGGCTGATTTGGGAGGGGCTGATTTGGCATAGTGCAAGATTCTGCACTGTAGCATTTTCGTTTGTATTTGTAAATTTTTGTCCAAACATTGATTAATTAGGCTCAAAATGTTCGTCTCGTAAAGTACAATAAAACTGTGCAATTAGTTTTTTATTTCATCTATATTTAGTACTCCATGCATGTGCCGGTATTTTGATGTGACGAGGAATCTTCTTTTTGCATAGTGGAATTTGAGGTGAAATTTAGTATCTAAACAGGCCCATGGTCTATATTTAGTACTCTACGCATATGTCCAAACATTTGATGACTAAAATTTAGTCGTAGAACCAAACATGGCCTTAGAGAGTGTGGCAATGGTGGCGTGAGCAGGAAGGTTCGTGTCATCGTGTGTTTGATGATGTGACGGGCAAACTGCTTGGGTAACCTCCGTTTCCAAATACCACAACGTGCTTGACACTGAACTTGTAATACGTCTTATTAGAACTGGACTCTCTGTTATCGTTCGTTGGTCGCTGGTTATTCTAACTTGTATAACAAATCGAAAAAAAATCAGAATAGCATTTCGTTCTAAGTGAAATGAAAGAGAAAAGATAGATCCATGGTTAGTTCTGCATGATCAATCTAGGGCCCGTTTAGAGAGCTCAAGCTCCTCGTATCGCTTCTCATGGGGAGAAGTTTTTCTTTGGAGTTAGAGCCATTAAAAAAGGTTTGACTGAAACAGTTTTAGTAGTAGTTTTGTACTAGTAATTTATATTAGGTTTGCGAAGATGAGCTAGGAGAAGGTACTTTTTTTTCAATTCTGACCCATCGATATAAAAATAGCTTAAGCTTTTTGCAATGAGCTGTTTTTAGGTACCCATTTGGCAGGGCTCCCTGCGAGAAGCTGCGAGAAGCCAGAGCCGAAGCCCTACCAAAGGGAGCAAGCACGGGCGGTCCAAGGCCCGGCGAGCGTGGGCGGCTGCCTGGGCTCGAGCGCTTGTTTTAGGTTGTGTTTAGTTGAGAAAATTTGGGTGAAAAGTTACTGTAGCACTTTTCGTTGTTATTTGGTAAAATTTGTCCAACCATGGATTAATTAGACTCAAAAGATTCGTTTCGAACTTTTACAGACAAACTATGCAATTAATTATTTTTTTACCTACATTTAATGCTTCATGCATGCGTCTAAAGATTCGATGTGACAGGTGGAAGAAGAAATATTTTGGGTATGCATGGCAAGTGAACGCGGCCTTAATGGTATTTCACTCTGATAAACGGTGGGGCCTTCCTGGATGGGGAGCCCGCCACGTCACCCCGGTATCTCTCAACCGTCCGATCTGGATCAACAGCTCAGATCGGTTCGAGCTGATTCTCCACCCTTCCACTCCCTCTCTCTCTCTTCGCTCGATCTCTCCCTCCCTCTTCCTCCCGATGCGCGGCGCGGCGGCCCTCGGCCGTGGCGGCCCGGGGCGGGCACTCCCCGGCGCCCCCCTCCCCCAGCGCCGCGACACCTTGCCGCGGCAGCCCCGGCACGATGGCCCTCGGCGGCGGATGCGGACGAGGCGACGGCGGCTGGCGCGAGCGGGCCGTCGCCGGTGCGGCCGCCCTCCTCCTCCTCCTCCCCCGCTCCCAGCTCCGCCACCTCTCGGCCCGTCCTCGCCGCCGCGCCGCGCCATCCGTCCCCATCGCCTGCGTGCTCCCGATCTGCACAGCCATGCAGACTCCGCCATGGATGCCCGCCTCCCGCGCTGCCCCGCCGCGAAGGAACGCCACACCGGCGCGGGCGACCACCGGCGTGGTGCGATGACGCGGCCACCCCCGCCGTGCCAGCCTGGGCGCGCACCCTTCCCCAGCCAACAATAACCTCCGACGGCAGATCCTGTGGAGTGGAAAACAAAATTTCCTTCAAACACCAAGACAATGTTTACAACATTAACCCTTTCAGAATTTCAAATGCCAAATCATCTTATACATGTCTTCATGGTTCCTATATGATTGAATTAGCATGCTATAGGTTTAGTTCTTATTTTGGTCAGCTCACAAAAGAAAGTTCAGGTTGCTCTCAGGTTCATTGGCCATGTCACCATTGATTCATTGGCTCACGAGTGTTGCTGCATTGCGAACCCAGGAAAGCTCTACAAAAGGTATATCATGGTTCACATTTTTGCGTGTTTATTACATTCCATTTTAGCTTCCTTCTCCCCCCACAAAAAGAACATGTATATGTTTACTACATAGTATTCTAGATCTCCATGACATTGATAATAATTTCTTTAAGGTATCTAATGTTATTCTAAATTCCTATTTGGTACTTTTGCTGAACACTGCTATGGTTCAGGTGGATACGTGCCATTCTATTTTTTTTAAGGTTGGCGGGAAAAATTACAGTATCAATTTTTTTTCCTGGGCTTAGGACAAAAAAGCTAAAGTTACTCCACAGCACTTTAATGTCCCTATTTACATAGAAGCACTAGATGATTAAGTGCTTACTACAATGCAGAAAATAGTCATACCTCCTCTTTATTTGAGTTTCTGTTCAAACTGTTATTGCAATTTTCATAATACCTTTTTTCAGTAAGGTATTGAAAGAAGTAATCAATTCAAGGTCCCATTCAACGCTGAGGTCTTCCATCTTATACGAAAATATATCCTCGCCTATAATTATCATACTGTCATATATATTATAAAGAGTTCGTTAATGATCAAATTCTTATTAATATTGTACCTTCATAAACTGTTAGTTAACGTGATGAAGAATTACCTAGGTTCTGTTATCAATATCCTTTGCTTCGATAGATATGGGGTGCATACAGTGTACACACTGCCTCCTTCAGTTACGAATTTCAGTTCGGAATGCAATTGACACCGTACAAGCTAAAGCTGCGCTTAGCAAAGTAAAAAAAAAAGTTCAATGCCTCTTTGAACAATATTTTTATTAGATGAAATCTGATTTGCTATTCAACAGTAGCCTTATCTGAACTTTCTACAAGTTTCACCTACAGGCTGCTATTTAATTCATCAACAATTCTTTTTTAGTCCCAGCTGTGTTTGCTTCAGAAATGCCTAGGGTCCACCTCCTATGTTCACAGTTCATCAAACAATCCTCCTTTTCTTTGTTACATGATTTTCAGGTTGCGAAAGAAAGGAATTTTGGTATTTGCTTACAAATACCATTTCCAGATTTAGCCTACCAATGTTTGGCACTGTGTTATATTGGTAGGTCGTTTCATCCATATTACTGCTAATGCATGCTGACTGATCCATGTTTCTTTGTGCTTTACTTCGCTGTATACTGTTACGGTGCCTCCGTCCCAAAATCAGTTCATGATAGATATTGATAATTTATACTTACAGATCCAAACTCATGCCCTCATGTCTGTAACGAAGTGCCTTTGTTTGTCTCCATGGTGATGTTCTCAGGACCTACTTTCATTATTGCTCACATTTAGAGGCTCATGTGTCTGCTAAAAGTAAACGTATGGAACTTGGAGAAAATCCAGTGTTGAAATAGATTCTCCATCTGTCAGGTATTTTTTTTACAGTCATCAGTTAAGGAGTGTTGCTTGATTCTCCAATTCTGATCTTTTTCCTTTGAGCAATAGGTTACATGAGTAAATAGTATTACCACGTACTGATAGGATTATGAAAAGACTATATTACTTTAGTTGTATCCATATATTTTCATCAAACATACAGAACAATAGTCTTGATTATAAATGTCCAAAAGAATCAGATTTAGTTGACGATGCTTTCTGGGAGCAGGTGACCGCCATCTGTGACAAGTGCAATGCTCAGTTTGCTGCCAAGAGCCAAGAGCGGACCAAGGAAGAGAAGGAGGAGGACACCTTGGTGCTGTCCTGAGGTGATGCTTCACTCCTGCTATCTCCATGGCGGTCGAGGGTGGGGGAGGTATGTGAATATTATGTGTTCGTGAAGTTTTTTTTTTTTCTGATTCCATGAATGAGAGGCGCAAATTGGGAATTCGTGTATGGAGTGATGGGGTTGTTATAGATTGGGGGACAATCCTTAACATAGGACGGTGCTTCCGAGTGATTTCTCTAAATTTTTGTTTCATGAACTGAAAAAGGGTGTTAGGAAATGTTGTCGGACATAGCAAATTCATGTTTATTGTGTGTGGTCAACATGGGAAATGAACATGGACAATTTGGGATTCATTGTTTCTTGAAATTCTGCTGTGTTGATGTGCCTGATTTGAAAGAGAAATTTATTGTATTCAATCTCTGTTGAATTTCTTTTCAGATGAATTTAGTTTGGAGGTACCTTCTGGAAGATCAATGTCATTAGTGAGGAACACTATACCAAATCTCATGCCAAGTATCAGGAGGGGATCAAGGAGACAGAGGACCAAGATGGTCCTTCAGTTTCCCCAGTAATTTCCATTGCAAAGGGGGATGGAGAGGTATAGCTTTTTTTTTCTTCAGACAATCGAATGCTGAATAGCTGTAGGACGTTTGCCAGTTATTGTTTCCTGTCTAGGAATAAGGATCAGTACAAAATACAAATTAGTACTGAGTGGTTTTGGTCTGGAATGGAGTTTCTAACTCAATCCATTTGATTCGTTTTCTCCTAGGGAACCTCTCGCTCATTCTGCTTGCAGCTTTGCAGAACACATGCTGAAAAGAATGTTTTTTCTGTTGGTAGATCATACCTAGGGTTCAATGGATTTCTGTATGCTTCTGCTTCAGACTGAGTTGCCACATATTAATAAAATCACTGATGTACAACATTTCTGGGCTCTGAAGAAAATATGAAACCTGTAGGATGAAATGGAGCCTGCCCAAAAAAACATGTTCAATGTAGATTCATCTTATCAAGAGTTGCTTAGATTATTTTCAGCTGTCACGACAACTAATTAATAGTCTCAGATGCATAAACGATCATGATCATTTTTAAGCTTTATAAGATCATGGAGTATTTACAATATATAACTACAATTCAATACCTGACAAGGTCAAAAAAAATATGCGATTATAGATCAATAAATATATCAACACTATATAATGTTATGTCCTTGTTGCATCTTTATGCTCTCTTTTCAACAGATTCCATGCCGATTTTGAACATATGTACCCTCTATTACTTTACAGGCTACATATCTGGATGCAGCCACCACACTGAATGCATGTGCCGCTATGAGCGATCTGGTAAATTTCCTGCATACTCGAACTGAATCTCCTTATCTTATACCTCACAAACCACAAACAGCTAACACAAGCGAATCTGCAAACACATTCATCCAGCAGAGAAGCTTCACTCTCAACGGAAAGTGGCCTTTCAGACCCAGAACCAAGATACTAACAAGGTCATCACCAAATGCTTCACCTACAATGTATAATTACCTCGACCTGTCACTGTGTGTCTAAACTATGTGTAATCATATAAGCACAGCCGTTGCTGCTTAACGTGCAGCCTAACATATAAAGCTAGCGTATTGCGAGCTGTTATGTTAGATCCACGGACCGTTCGTATGTAGTTAGGATCTATCTATGTAATATATACATATGTGCCATCACCAGGCTACGAGCCTGAGTATTTGTCGTGTCAATGCGTATGAATGCTCTCATCTTCCTAAAGATTATGTGACCATTGAATCCTGCGCTACATCTTCAGTTGCCTGCCGACGCGCACAATGGCGCGCGCAACTAGTTCTACAATCGCTGCTGCAGAAAATTGAACGCTCGTCAATGCAAGCAAATTGAGCCTGAGATGAGCGGAGCACCTGCTACTGTTATGTGACCGAACGCACGACGCTAGTCGGCACATATCACTTTCTAGCAAAACTACTACCGTTGCCGCAGTTAAACCTCTAATGTATCTCATGTTTCTGCTTTGTGGCTCCTGGATATGTTATATATTACAGGTAACTTCATATTTCCTTAGCCTAGTACACACAATCCAAAACTAGATAGGTTTGGATTATGCAGCAAATTAATAGCTATCCTTATAGAGTGCAAATTAAATGAACTCACGATCATTTGATGGGATTTCCTGAGACCACATAACCAACATGCATCACCACCATCGGCCAGACGCTAGCACGATGTATAATGTCAGAAGAGGCTTAGGGTCCATACTATGATACTAGTCTTGCAGAGACCGCGTTGATCTTAATAAGCCTATATTTACTAAGATCATGCATTATTATAACTTTTTTCTTCTTAACAAAAATGTCCTTAGGTACGTATGGTCATGAAAAAAGGCTGGCATTCATATATATGATCATATTCATGGTCTATGGTTGTAACCCTGTTCCATACTAAGATGAAGAAAACTTCCTTTGACTTCGCCCAGGTGAAAGTCCCTAGTTTGGTTTTGGCTAATTGATGAAACCTAGGACTAACCTTTGTATCTAAGTGGATGATTTAGATAAAGGTGGTCATTGCATATGAGACATGACATTGACTCATATGACCAAGATGGTGAAGACCAAGATGAGGCTTGGCTCGATGGACCGGTTGTGAAGGTGAAGGGCAAGTCGAGGCTTCGAAGCGAAGGACCATGCGATGGTGAAGCTTGAGCAAGACTTAGCGCCGACGGACCGATGCAACGGTGAAGAGCAAGTGAAGTCAAGGTCGATGGATCGAGACGGTCATATGATGATATGAAGTGGATCATATCATTTGGAGAAACAAAATGGGCTTAAGGCAAAGGTATAACCATAGGGCCATTTTGTTTTACACTCAAGACACCATAGAGGGTGTGAGTGGTTTAGGATCGATAGCCGAACTATTAAGAGGGGAAGTCTTATCGGTTATTCGATGCACGGGTGCCACTAGGTGAATTCATGAAGTGCATTGCATGTAGGGCCTAGTGAGCTAATTGGAAAACCTTTGAAAATGATTGAGAAAAAGCTAACACACAAGCACATGGAGATGTACACTTGATGGTGTTGGCACATTTGCAAAGGTGGCGTTGGTCGCGCTGTGGTTTGCGGGTAGAGAGGGGTTTGGGTTCCTCTCTCCCTCCCGCCGAGCGTGCGAGCGCGGGATTCAGGCGATTTCGGGGAAATGAAATGCCTATTTTCCACTACGCCGAAAGTCGGAAAAGAAACGGAGGCGAACGGGGTCACTGAGGTGACCGGACGCTGCACCGGACGCGGTCACGGTGTGACCGGACGCGTCCGGTCAGTACAGCGCAGGAGTCGGGCGCGCGGGCTAGGGTTTGCAACCGGCGCGTCCGATCACTCGCGGGACCGGCGCGTCCGGTCAGGCGCCCTGAGGGAACTGCAGTTCGCAAGGTCGATCGGACGCGGTGAGCGTCCGGTCACACACGATCGGACGCGTCCGGTCATCGAGGGAGCTTACTGGACTCCGACCGGACGCTGGCACTGTCGCGTCCGGTCATCTTCTGGAGCGCGTCCGGTCATTGCTTCGCGGGCGCGCGGTACTGTGCGACCGGCGCGTCCGGTCGATTGAGCAGCGCGTCCGGTCATAGCGTTTGACCGTTGGCGCACAGTGACCGTTGGAGGATCTAACGGTCGCGTTTGAATTCGAGGGACACGTGGACGTCGCAGGACGACCGGACGCGGTGAAGCGTGTCCGGTCAGTTTCGACCGGCGCGTCCGGTCATCCCGAAAAAACGGTCAGTGGAGTGGCAACGGCTCTATTTGGATGGGATGCTTATAAATACTCGTTGGCCGGCCCTTGGGGAGGTCTCTTGGCATTTCTAACACTCTTGTGCATCCTTTGAGCTAGAGCTACTCCTCCTACTCATCTCTCTTGCTTGTTTGCAAATCAAAAGTGAGATTGAGTGATCCCAAAGTGCATTGCATAGCTTGAGGGCATCTAGTGGCACTTGTGGGTGGTTTAGCCGGTGGTTTTCTTGTTACTCTTGGAGAGTACCGCTCCTAGCCGGCTTGGAGATTGTTGGAGGCGTTGGCAAGAGAAGGTGATTGTTCTTGGCCACCTCCGGTTGTTTGTGAGAGGTTCTTGTGCTTTCCTCGGCGGGACGCCAAAAGCAACTCTAGTGGAATGCGCGTGTCATTGAGTTACCTTACTTGAGAGTGGCGTCTTGCGGTGCCTTGCGGGGCGTGCCTTGAGGGGCAAGTGACTTGAGGGTCACACCGGGAAACCATCTAAGGGTTGGTCGACACAACCGGTGACGTAGCTTGTCGGTGCACAAGTGAACACCGGGTGAACAAAAATATTGTGTCTCTTGTCTCCCGGTGATTGGTCTTCATATTGTGTTGTTGTCAATATTGATTGATTGTATATCATCTTGGTGATTGGCAACATCTTCACTACACCGTTGGTATAAGATACACAATCCTCTCTCTCTCGTTTACATTTACTAGATTATCTTGTGTAGCTCCAGTGATAGCCTTTGCTAGTGTTGTTAGCTTGCTCACTAGTGTAAGTTTAGTGACATACCCCTTGTGTGAACTAGAGATCATAATCTACTAGACTTGTGGATAGGAGGCTTGCATCACAATCGTAGGCTAAGCAAAACTCGCTTTGCGCCGTTTGTTGTTCTAACAAGTTTGCTTAGTGTTTCTTGTAGAAATTTTTATAGGCTATTCACCCCCCTCTAGCCATCTAGGACCTTACACCAGGCTCGGTTCAATTCTTAGGTCCGCCACTTGGGGGGCAAGAGATGTGAAGGTACTCTGCAGTTGTGTAGGCCGTGCCTCGCCATCGCTGGTTGCTCTAATGTTCGCTGCAGGCGAATATGACGAAGCAAACCGCCACGACGTATGACTAGGTTTCGAAAAATGAAACACATGCAACAATTTGACCAGGAGTTCAGCTTCGACAAAACACGAGCATCATTGCCTACCTCCGAGCACCCGAACTGTCCTCTATTATCAATGCACGCATACAGGGCTAGCTAACAAGCCAGCTCAGTCTAGCCCGTTCTAGCTCGTTAAGATAACAAGGCAACTCGGTTGAGCTCGTTTACGAGCTCGAGCTGGCTCGTTTAGCTCGGTTCAGCTCATTTACGAGCTCGAGCTAGCTCGTCATAGAAAATATAATATATGTTTTTATCTAAAGCTTGAGAATAATAGTAATACAAAAGTAGTCCATTTATAAGCCTTGAATCAAACAAATAAATTACTATGTGCTAACATACGTATAAGTATATCATATATCAATGTATTATAGTACTACACCATACATCCATGGTCCACACTCCATACCATACATAATGCATCCATAATCTGTTATTGATTATCGATACATCCATTTAAACAAAATGATAGTCATAGTAATCCCAAATTTATAAGGTAAGAGCATCTCCAACAGTTTTGCAAATAACTTTAGTATCCTTGTTTTTTTAAGAAAAAACTCAAAAACCCCTCTCCAACAGTTTGACATATGGGTTCGGTATCTTTGGGGAATTGGCAAAAGAGCGAGCAATCGGCGCATATATGCGCGCGTCGGGGAGCCGGGCATATGTTTGGCATCGGTCTTTCTCGCGGGGCTCTTCGTTGCTTAGCGGGGCTCTTCATTCGCTTAGCGGGTCTCTTCATTTCTTAGCGGGGCTTTTGGGTTTTTGAAACGAAATTTGCTAAACTGTTGGAGATGCGATCTTTTTTTCCTCCCCGCATTATTTTGGGAGTTGGCAAACAACAAGACTTGAGAAATCAGATAAGTCCAGTCATCAATCAACCAATTGCAAACTACAAGACATAAGTCATACAAAACTAACAGAAGTTTAAGGCCAAGTGAAAGTCCCTAGTTTAGTTTTGGCTAATTGATGAAACCTAAGTACTAATCACATGTACTTGAGTGTTGATAGCAAAAGGTGATCGGTACACTCTTAAGTGATGGCAAGATGCATGTTGATCATGATGATTTGGTGCCATACTTGGAGAAGAAGAGGAGATGAAGTGCAATTCTATGGAGCTCAAGGCAAAGGTATAGATAGGATTTACTTTTGGTAATCAAAACACCATAAAGGGTGTGATCACACTTAGGATCGATAGCCGTACTATAAAGAGAAAAATTTTCGGGGCTATTGATCACCTAAGTACCACTAGATGAGGATTCATTTGCATATGCATTTAGATCCAGTGGTGAGCTAACTTAACGCCTCGAAAATAATTGTGAAAATGCTAACACACATGCACATGGTGATGTACTCTTGGTGATGTTAACACATTTTGCGAATGCGGTGGAGTTTGAGCGGCAGAGATGGGTTTTGGGCCCTCTCTCCCTCCCGCCGAGCTTGCAAGGCGGGATTCAACGCTTTCGTGGAAGTGAAATACATATTTTCCACTACGCCGATGACAGAGATTTTCTCTAAGTCATCGTGGATAGAAACGTAGGCGAACGGAGATCACTGGTAGTGACCGGACGTGGTCACGGTATGACCGGACGCGTCCGGTCAGTGGCAGAGCAGCGCGCGGCGCGATGCGGGTGCGGTCAGTTCGATCGCCACGTCCGGTCGATCGCGGGACCGGCGCATCCAGTCAAACACGCGGTGAGGCAACGAGGTGCACAGGGTTGATCGGACGCTGGGTGCATCCGGTCAGTCGCGATCGGACGCGTCCGGTCGCGAAAAATTGTCTCTGGACCCTTTCTATACTCGGACCGGACGCCGCGTGTAACGCGTCCCATTAGTTCAAGCAGCGCGTCTGGTCATGTGGTCAGCAACGCGAATCAGTGGCAACCGGACGCCGAGGCGCGTCCGATCAGTTTGATCGACGCGTCCGGTCACTCTAGTGCGTGAACGAGTTCATTTAAGTGACCATTACGATCGAACGAACGAAATTCAAAGCAAGACACATAGCGTTCATCAGGGAGGTCGCAGTAGAGCGACCGGACGCTGTGCGCGTCCGGTCAGGCCGAACCAGCGTGTCCGGTCACCCCGAGTGTGGCTGTTTCGTGAGCCAATGACTCTTTTCTTTTACGGGCTCCTATAAATACTGGTTGGCCGGCTCCTACAAGTCTCTTTTGGACATTTTGACTCTCTAACATCCTCTTGAGCTGAGCACATTCCCTCCCACTCATCTTCCTTGCTTGATTGACAAATCAAAGTGTGTTTGAGTGATCTCAAGTGCATTTGCTTGTGAGTTTGCATCTAGTTGGCACTTGAGTGAGCATTGGTTGCGGGATTCTTATTACTCTTGGTGGTTGCTGCCACCTAGATGGCTTGGAGGCAGCGGAGGAGTTGTGGCAAGAGTAGTGCTTGCTTTTTGCCACCTTTCGGTGATTTGTGAGGGATGTTGTGCCTTCCCGGCAGAGCGCCAAAGACAACTCTAGTAAATTACTCGTGTCATTGAGTTACCTTACTTGTGATAGGTGCTTGCGGTGCTCTTGGGGAGCTTAGCTTTGGATTGCCAATTAGCCACTGAACCACGAAGTGGTGGTCGACACAACGGGGACGTAGCGTGCCGGCAAGCACGTGGATCTCGGGAGAAAAATTGTGTGTCACCTTTGTGATTGATTTCTTGGATTTCTCCCGCTGATTGGTCTTCATATTGTTGTGATTGGTTCATTCCTCGCCGCGGCGGTATAAAGATCACATACCTCTCTTTTACATTCCGCAAACTAGTTGTAACAAGCTATTTAATGTAATTAGTTTTGAGAGCTTGTTTTATCTTTGCTAGTGTAGCTTGTCACCTAGTTGAGCTCTTTAGTGTAACTAGCTTGTGAGAGCTCGTAGTGACTTAGCCCTTGTGTGTTATAGTGATCAAAGTTACTAAAATTATTGGATAGGTGGCTTACAACCCTTGTAAAGTTAGAGCAAATTTACATTTCACCATTTGTTATACTAACTTTTTGCTCTAGTGAGTTTGTAGAATTTTTAATAGGCTATTCACCCCCTCTAGCCATAACCTTTCACCAAGAACTTTGGCTCGTTAGGCTCACGAGCCAACTCAAGCCAGCTTGACTCATTAACTACACGAGCCAAATCAGGCTTAGCTCGTTGAAAAATATAAACGAGCCAAGCCGAGTCAAGCCACTAACGAGTTGAGTCGACCGAGCTATCGAGCCGCGAGCTTTTTGTCCAGCCCTACATGCGTATCGTATCAGACGCGTACATCGTAGCGAGACTACAAACAGACAGGAAAAAAATAGAAAGAAAGACAGGACAAATAAATTATCTATGCTTTTATCACAATCCGACGATCGTTCCAAATATAGTTGAAAAGCATGCATGAATAAGACGTGTATTTGAACCATCTTTAACATCCTCGGCTATCTCATCGAGGTAAAATTGTTGCTGAAGATTGAAGAAAAAGGCCTTGTCAACCCATGAGTCGGTGTGCCATAACTGGACCTTCAGCCCATCCGCCCGTGTCGTCCATCTCCCATCCGCCCGTGTCGTCCATCTCATCGACTTTAAGTGACGCGTGCTTCTCGATGTAGGTGGTGTCAGTGCAGCTTGAACATCAGCCCGCCCCACTCATGTCGTTCGGCTCATCGATGCAGAGTGGAGAAGAGCATAGTATATACTTTATATGTGAGGACACTAGTTCCACCCCTATAGGAGAGTAAAACTAAGGAGGAGGAGTGCAGAGCACTACATCTCATTTAAGAGGAAATGATGAAGAAAAAAAACTAAGATTAGTATTTGTTGTAAAAGAACTTACAAAATATTATAAAACCAATAAAAACAATGTCACCGATTTATATTTTGAGGAGTTACAAAACAAAACTATTTGTGCTTCAGCAATTGCCTATGTCTATTTTTTTGCTTGTTTTCTTTCTATAGCATTGGTCATTTACTTCTATTATATCTTGAGATAAGACATATAACTAATTTAACATACAACCAATTTTTATAGGTATATATGTTAGATTTATTGACGTGTACCAAAGATATAGAAAATTGTTGGGGATTTGCATATTGTATATTACAAAATAGGTATAACTAGATTGCATTAGTTTATTAGAACCAATGATAGAGAACAGAGAGTCTTGTGTTGTTGTATTGCAAATTGCAATAGCCCAAAGGGCAATATATAATACTCGAGGGAAGTCTCTAGACTATAGCAAAATACCTAAACAACCTTGCACCTGCATAATAATACATATTACACACTTCTACACTTAACACCCTTAAAATCACCTCCTCAAATGCAATCCTTATGATACTACTGATCTTTCATGAGTTTGACATGAGAGAACCACAACCTTAGCTTACAGAGTGAATAGAAAATTCTAGAAACAAATATCCAAGTGAACATTGCTTGCAAATAAATATTCATGGTCAACTTTGCAACAGAATAGGTGAATGGCAAGTAATATCTACAATGCATGGTCAAACAACAATGGTCGTAAAGAAAAGATAGATGTCGCCTTTGTCAATGAAATGCTATGTTATATATGACTTATGAGTGTCCAAATATATCAAAAGGCAGATGTCTCCTTTGATGATGAAATGTTATATGTGTCCAAATATATCTTGAGATACACTTTCATGTAAGCAGACAAGGACATCGTATTATCTGAAATAGGCAAAGACACGGCTTGGCATGACTGCTAATTGCATGGGAGATCACTCTAAGTTCCAAAGCATTCAATAATGAAATTTGTCTTATAGTAACCGCCTTTTCAAGATAGGCACCATTAGATGTGGAACCACTAAAATGTAACTCATATCTCAGCATATGCGAAGTTGGCACACCTACATCAAGGAGTGATGTCTTATGTAAAGGAGAGACAAGAAATAACAAAATAAACTATTTATTTAGCATCCATATTACAAATGATTATTCTCTTAATATATTTAATCTTTCCAAAGCAATGGCGCTATCGATGTGCCAAAATTGTATTTACCCCACAAAAGTACCATTGATGGACCTCCTTAACACTAATGTGAAGCTCTGCCACTAGACCTAAGTATCATACATCTAAATCATGCAACAATTGGTGAAACTGAATAATAAGATTAAGTTCTTTTACCCTCACTAATACCGACATAAAATGAGTTTTTTTCTATATCTTATTTAATGTTTCAAACCAAAGTTCATCTACCATGTAGGTTTCTATGATTAAAAAGAATTAATATCACTGGATTCATGAAAGTAGTTTTCAACAATCATGAGTTTTTAGCAATTGACAACATAGCTTTTTTTTAAAGAACACTGGCCGCGCCAACAACTCTGCCCATTATTATATATTAAGAGAGGAGTAGTGGACACATGTAACACCCCTGGTGTTACGAGCTCACTTAGCCACGAGGTTAAAACCGGAGAAAATTACCGAAACGCGTTCTCCGGTTTAGATTTAAAACTCACAGGAAATGATGAATAAATTTTGGGTGACTCACTTTTGTGGTTGAGAAAAATCAAAATAAATATTGTAAGTTAGTTTACAATGCCTAAAGGTGCTAATGAAAACCCTAGCCAAAAAGGATAAAATAAGCAGTTTTAACCGTTGGCGCGAAATACAATGTATGTAAACGAAAATAAAGTATAACTTGTATATAGTACTTAAATAGAATTTGAAGTGCAAGTTTAGTAGAAGGAAATGCAACTTTTGTTTCGGTAAACAAATGTTATTCAATAGTTTGTTTGATAGCCCAAGAATTGAACTTGGAATTTAATTCCGGCTTCTAGAACTAAAGGACGAGTCTGAAAATCTAATGACTATGCCCTTTTGGCATTTAGATTTTGACTTAGTTTCTTAAACACTAGATTCATGTTTTTGCACTGTTGGTTGTGTCAACGTGGGCACCAGAGCATGGTGTAAGTGATAGTCACGTTGGGCGTCACATTACTCTCGTAAAAATTCGGCAAAACGCGTAACAACCAACTGGTTCTGGGCGTTGGGGTTTTCGGCCGCGGTCACTACGCGTTCAGTGCGGTCTGGCGCGTCTGGCCGCGTCGCTTGCGCGATGTGCCGCACTCTGGCTAGCACTGGCTGCCTGCCTGCTGCGTCGCTGGCCCCGGCCTGGCGCGTCTGTCGGTTGTGTGCCGCTGCCGCTGCGCCGCGCTGCGGCTCGCGTGCTGCGCACGGCTGTCCCGTTGCTCTGGCGCGTCTGCCCAGTTGCGTGCCGACCTAGGCCGGTGCCGCGGCCGTCGCTGCGTGGTCAACGTGGCGCTCGCCCTGCCCTCCCTTTCACTTGTCCCGATGAGCTATCGGACATGTGCCACTGTCGTTGCATTATGGTCGTCTAGCCCCAGCCGCAGTGGCGATGCGACGCGCCCCTGCTTGGTTTGCCCCCACCTGTCGACGCCGGTGAGCCCCGCTCGGTATGGTCGCTCCATTCAAGTGTGTTGCACCAAGCCTTCACGTCGCGTCACCTGGGCGCACGCGCTCGCTTTGTCCTCCGACTGGAGCTGCTATCTCGGCTCGCTCGAGCACACTCCACAGTCGCGCCATGCGCTTGACCACCGCACTTTCCGCCTTCCATTCGCCTAGCTCTGAGCTACTTAGTTCAATTGCTCGTGCCAGTGGGTAGAGTAGGAAGTTATCTTGACGCCCCGTTTCTCTTCGAGCTCAGCCTTGGTCCGTGGGTGGCCAATTTCAGATTTCTCTCGCCGCCGGCAATGTCCGCCACCGTGACTTGGAAATTTGGGGGTAAGGCTCGAATTAGTCGATTGCTTGTGCCCTCAATCTCGTCATGACCTCCTTTGTCTGGTGCTCGCGTCAGTTGGTCAGGGAGCCCGCACGAGATGAGCTGACGTGGCCATGTCAGCCTCGGAGCGCCGCCGCCGTGCTCAGGCGCACGTGGCCAGGCCATCTTGGCGCTTCTTCACCTTCACCATCACCATATCCATGTACGGAAGAAGGTCTTGATGCTCCCCAACCCTTTTCTTTTTGGTCTCCGAGGTCGTAGTTCGCCAGAACGCCGCGCCACGGCCGTGAACTGCTCGGGCTGGGCCGCCGCCGTGGCCAGCCATGTCGAGGTGTGCCACTCCCCGTGCCTCCGCTCCCTCGCGTGCGCCCAAAGGTGGGATAGGTCGCTGGTCCTTGCGCGGCCGCTGGCGAGCCCTCCCTGACCGGAAAATGCCGTAGCGGCGGCGCCGCCCGTCGCTCGCATGTCGTGTCCCTGCGTCCGCCGAGCAGGGACCTGGTTGTTGCGAAGACAGAGTAGTCCAGGGTGTTTTATGCAAGTGCGAGTCTGGTGGAATAGTGCGCTAGGGTGTCGTTTGTTTTTCTTAGAAGCGCGAGCCCTCTTTTGCAATTGTGCAGCGCGCGTGCGGGGTGCACCAACTGGGCTGGCTGCGCCGCGCGCGGCCGGCTTGGGCCGGACCTAGGCCGCTGGGCCAAAAGCTTGGCGCGCAAGCCCTTTTCCTTTTTCCAGCGTTTTAATCGTTTTCTTTTTCTTAAACTAGCTATAAACTTGTAAATTTGATATCTAAATGTGTAGAAGCTCAAAAATTACGAAACCAATTTTGTTAGACTTCAAAAATCATGATCTAGCGACTGGTATATCTTGGTCACACAGTTTCTATAATATTTTAAGGAGCGCTATAAGTAAACTAAGATGCTTAGTATCTTTAGTATATAAGTTTGTGGGGATTTTTGGGATAACACGAAGATAGTGCTAGTTTTGGAACTTTTACAGTTGCTGCCTAATATTAGTATATGCTCTCTGTAATTTTTGTAGCTCTATAATAATTAAATTGTTAGGTAGCTAATAAACCCTAATTTCAATGTGTGTTTAATCGATAAAAGGAATAAAGCAACACCTTGGTCTGTATAACAAAAATACTGGATGGGAAATAACGCCTCATTCGACAACATGGATACGTAGCTCAATGCGTTAGACGTTGAGCGAGTTCGTTAACTTGAGCGACGAAATCGTATTTTACAAGTCACAGTTGTCGTTGATTAATTATGTTTCTGCGTTGCACCGCAAACATCATAATAGGAACCATGGTGGACCGTGGAGTCGTCTGGAGTAACATAAAAGATGGTGAGTCAATGATTGTGGCGCTTGATGGAGTGCTAATTTTTGGATATTTTTCATCCAGGCAAGCCCCGGTGCATAACCCCTATTATTCTACACTTTATTTTATGCTTGTGCATTAAGTTTAAAGGAGTTGAATGAAACCCACTTGCATATATATATCCTTATCCTATGAGTCTTACTAGTATGATATGATCGTGTAGCGTGCTATGCTATAGGATTCTGGTAGAAGTCGAGCGATTACCTGTCACTTGCGAGAGATATGTAATATATTATTATTACTATTATCATATTACTATCACATGGAATAAATATGTATAATAATTGGAGACCGGACGGTATTGGGTTTGGATGGACTTGGACTTGGACTTGGATGGGCAACAGAGTGGGGCTCTGATTGCATTTGTCCCGCCTGTGTCGATTGAGAACCGTCCGTTTTGGACACTAGTCAGGTCATAGACTTATTATCCCGAGCACATACTTGCTTATGGGAGCAGAAAGACTTGTTACTCTCTTGTCATGGGTTCCGGTTCTTTCCGGACCGACTATTATGGTGGATTATTGGATAGGAGGTCTAAGCACAACACTGAGGTCGGACCTGCAGTGTTGGGGCTTCGAGTCCTAGTTTGGATGGGGACCTGGACCCCGTGACAGGAGTGGAACGGGTTGATCTTGCTTGTGCCTGGGGTACAAGCGAGACGTATATTTTTTTAGGTACCCAGCTAGGCACATTGATTCGCGAATCGCCGTTTCTATACGACGGTACAACTTGGCTACTGTCTAGCACCGTAGTAATAACTGGAACATGAAAGAATAGTAAAATGGTTCTGATGGCTTACCACCTGCTTGAAAAAAGCATAGGTGCTTACCTAGCATGGTTAGTTAAGGAACTAATTATGACTGCTAATAAAGTTGATCATAAGGATGCACATTTAGTAATGCTCCCTGCAGTTGCAATGAACCCACAAACCAAATAGCCTTGCATAACCTTGGAGTCTTTTATTTTTTCTTGTCGGGTAAGTCTTGCTGAGTACAATTGAGTATTTAGAGTTTTATTCCTCCTGTTGCAGGTGACAGATGTTTTTAGAGCTGACACTTGTGTGTGGAAACCTCCTGATGCGCTCAACGATGATTTCCTTTACATACGGACATAGAGTTTATTTAAAACTTCCACCAAGGATGTTTTTCAAAAGAAAGACTCATAACATGTTATCATTTTATGCATATAAATGTTCTTCATAATAATATTTAACTTGGCATTAAATAATTTCTAATCCGCTGAAACTCTGATAACATTTTATATTCTGTTGTTACAATCAAATAATAAATTACTCTGATATTGTACTAAAAGTGATATAAGAAATAGCAAGGATGTTGTGAGCTTTATTATTCTCTCATTTATGATCCTAATGTAAAAATGTGGATTTTCGAGTTCTCCCTTGTGGTGTGCTCAACGAAATTACATGATTTAGTGCGCTCCCTCGTGTGCTTAGGGTCTAATGGAAGACGAGTGCTCTTGGGAAAGCATTAGATTAGACGGTCCTGCCACAACACCATAATAAAAAAACTACTTCTATTTCATGAAATGAGTCACTTTTTATTTGTCAACAAAATTCAATTGCAAATATCGAGTTTCATGCCTAGGACGAGGCACCGGAAAAGTCAGGAAACGGACTTGCAGCACCCCTTCTTTTTTCAGGGAAACTTGCACCCCTTCTATTTCCTCACACTATACCATGAAAAGTCCTTAACAGCCACGGACATTGTCCTTTCCCTTATCATCAGGAAACCCGGAAAATAAAAGGGATTTTTTTCACTGTTTATGAACAAATTCCAGAAAAACGAGTTCTGGGCATACTTGTCTTCCCATCATCTAAAGACTAGCATAGTAAAATTGCTAACCGCGGCCTTTGATATGCACATAATGTCTAGGCGAACCAGAAATATAGAAGAACAAACGAAGAATGCCACTTTTGCAGCTTCTGCTCTTCCATCTCCCCATCTCCTCCTGACACAGCAAGCTATCTCTAGCTGATTCGTAAAAAAAAAGATCACACTCTAGCTACCCCGGCCAAGGAGCCGAAGTTACTTTAAAAGAAGCATCACTAGTTTATAATTAGGACACTTAATTGGCTTAAGATGTTGAGTAAGTAAGTATTCATGATTAAATCTAGAACATAAATCATGGTAATATCACATACTAGCATGCATAGCCCTAACATTCTAGTTGCACAGAGCAACATGAACATTATCAAAGCGAACGGCAACATGCTTATTTGTAGACAGAGACGTCGTGATTGGTGTTGGTACAAAGTCGTCTATAAGCGGTGGAGAAAAAGCTCGAAGCAGCTAGTGATGGATCGACATGACGGTACAAATCACCGTCTAACTTGGATGGAAGACAACCCACCGTGAAGGTTGGGAGCAGCCGTGCGAAAAGTGCTTCCCAAAAACCATATTCGCTCTCATGATCACAGAGCAGATTTCGACAGATCATTTACGCAGGTTCTATGTGCCCCGCGAGGCGAGTAAGCGTGCACATGTGGGATCAGGCTTACATGTAAATTTTGCATGATAGAAACTTAGAAAGGAAGCACTTATATTTGCTTTCTGTTTTAAGGTGTATTTGTGTCAATGTGTTAGTCTTTTTATGTTTGATCATTAGATATTCAGATGTACTATACTGTTTGACGATATGGCACAACTTATCAACATGGCGTAGCCAATCTGGCCAGAAACAATATCGGGGTTGCTTCATTCAAGGGTGAACAATATTTTGTTAATGAATTATAAAAAAGAAGCTGGAAATGATTGTGGCTACTTCTTTTTGCCTTATCTTGTGGTTCGGTGTTTTGTGAATAAAAAATGAATGAGACGAAGGAAAAGAGATAGACGCAAATGCAAGTGCCTACTTTTCTAAAAGGGGAGATGCAAATTTTAATTAATTGAAAACAATATGGTTTTTTTTACCACAGTTGCCTCTCCATATTTAGGTCGTAGTCTAAGCACTTCATCTTGGTTTCCTTCCCATCATTCTTCAACCTTTAACACACCTCACCTTGTCCCATTGCTCACTCCTACTCCGCGGGTCATCTTGGCGGTGAAGTGAACCCTTTCCTACATCCAAACTTTATATAAGAGTTACTTCCTTATGATGTTGATATTATGCATTATTTTAGACCCCCTTTAGAATGTATGATCTTCTAGGAAATATAATCCAATTTCATAAAGAAAAATAGAATTAAAGAATATATTGTGGTCCAAAATAGTCTTATTATATATCTATACCTAATAATAAAGAGGTAAAATTTCAGGCCATTTTTTTCGTCCATCATCCTCTAACTAACTTTATGAATATGAAAATTATCTCTTCATGTCTGTCTTCTTTCTGTAGCTTTTACGTTACATGTGTATATATATATATATATATATATATATATATATATATATATATATATATATATATATATATATATATATGATATCTTGAAATAATCAGAATATAACTAGGAATTCTAATCAAATACAAAATGTACCGATTGGATTTCTTTTCTGTTTGTTTTAGTATAAACTAAGACTCCATATGCGAACCGAACTCACACAATTAATTTGCTGGTGTCAAGGAAGCAACTCAAATTTGTTAATTATTTGCTTTTTTTGGCAACATGTGTGCTTGAGCATGACTTATAAGTGCAAGCAAAAGAGGCAAATCCAAGCACACGTAGTTTAATTAAATACGTGACTTTGGTTCGAACTCATAGATCAACAGGTGCAGCCTTGAAAGCAAAGAAACTCTATTTAGTTTTCTGTGTCACTTATCTCCTCGCTCAGCACCCGTGTTTTCTTCTCAGCCTGCATCCCATTCGTCCCCGTGACGCCGAGACCGCGGAGCTCCGCCGGTGCCTCCCGTGCCGCTCCGCGTGCTTCGTGGGCATCTTGGCCGCCTCGGTCACGTCTGCCATCCCTTTCGTCCCCATGACGACGAGACCGCAGAGCTCCGCCGCTGCCTCCCGCGCGCACCGCTCTGCGTGCCGGTTGTGTCCGCCATCCATTTCGTCCCCGTGACGACGAGACCGCGGAGCTCCACCGCCGCCTCCCGCGCGCGTCGGTTCACGTGCCTCATGTGCATCTTGGCCGCCTTGGTTGCGTTCGCTACCACGTCGAGCCGCCACCGCAGCGTGTGCGCACATGAAAGCCCAAGTTTGGTTTTGGTAATTAATGACACCAAGTTGCTAATGCCATGTGTTAAGTGTTTTGAGTTAGGCATAAGCAACACATGTGATGAAGGTGTATGTGGCAAGGAGTGGTGGCCACAAGATCACAAAGAGATGGTGCATGGACATAAAATGATGATCATGGTGGAGATGCACATGATGATCAAGTGAAAGAGAAGGATCTAAGAGCGCAAGGCAAAGGTATAACTATAGGGTTTTTCTTTTGCCGGTCTAAGATGAGTAGAGAAGTGATTGACCGGATTTAGGATACATAGCCGACTATCAAGAGGGGCAATCACGGTTAGCTCGGGAATCAAGTGCCACTAGATCAATGTCTTGAGCATATGCATTAGGATCTAGTAAAGAGCTAACATAACGCCTTGGAAAATGATTGTGAAATGCTAACACACATGCACATGGTGGTGTATACTTGGTGGTGTTAGCACGTTTGAGAAGGCGGTGGAGTTTGAGCAGTAGAGAGGGGTTTGGGTTCCTCTCTCCCTCCCGCCGAGCTTGCGAGGCGGGATTCGGCGCTTTTTGGAGAAGTGAAATGCCTATTTTCTATTGCGCCGGAAGTCGGAAAAGAAACGGAGGCGAACGGAGGTCACAGAGGTGACCAGACGCTGGACCGGACGCAGTCTCTGTATGACCGGACGCGTCCGGTCAGTGTTCAGCGTCTGTGCGGTTTTCAGTTTGATGATCGGACGCGCAGCGCGTCCGATCACTGATGACCGGACGCGTCCGGTCATCCAGGGAGCTTACTGGACTCTAATCGGACGCTGACACTGTGGCGTCCGGTCAGTTCAACAGCGCGTCCGGTCAGTTCTCCTGAGCGAATCAGAGCGCGCGACCGGCGCGTCCGGTCCCTCACGTAACCGGAGCGTCCGGTCAGGCGTCCAGAAGGGTAGAGCGAAGCGGAGTAACGATCGGACGCGCGGCGCGTCCGGTCACGTGCGATCGGACGCGTCCGGTCTCAATGGGAGCATACTGGAATGCGACCGGACGCGGCCACTGTCGCGTCCGGTCAATCGGTTCAGCGCGTCCGGTCACGGCAACGGCTAGTTCTGACACGCACTGTTTCTTGCTGTCGTGTAGTGACCGGACGCATCCGGTCACCCTGACCGGAGCGTCCGGTCAGTGCGTTTTTCGCTGCGTCGTCTGTAACAGCTAGCTGCGTACCCCTTCGTTATAAATAGACGTTGGCCGGGGTTTGAGGGTAACTCTTGCACATTTTAAGAACTAGAGACATACTTTGAGCTAGAGAACAACCCCTCCACTCATCTCTTTGCATAGTTGCACATCTTGAGTGAGATTGAGTGAGATTCAAGTGCATTGCTTGAGAGTTGCATTCTAGAGGCACTTGATCTTCGAGTTGCTGCGGATTTCTTGTTACTCTTCCGTGTTTCCCGACACGGTAGACGGCTTGGAGCAGCGGAGGTGATTGAGCTCACAATTGGAGATTGTTGGAGCCTTCACCAAGTGTTGTAAGGGGTTCTTGATCCTTCCCCGCGGGAGTTCGCAAATTGGATACTCTAGTGGAGCTCGTGGCTTGGAGGATCCCCATCTTGTGTGCGGTTGTGCGGCGCCCGCCGAGGGCTCGACTCTTGATAGTCGATTAGCTCGCGAACCGACAAGTGGGTGCATCGCCACAACGAGGAGTAGCTTGACGGGAAGCAAGTGAACCTCGGTAAAAAATCTTGTGTCTTCTCTTTACCGAGGATTTCTCTTGTGGTTGATCATTGTGATTGATTCTTCGAGTGCTTTACTTCTCTACATCGTTGGTATAAGAATCAAGTCACTTGCTCTTTACTTTCTCGTACTACTTCTAGTGTAGCTTGTTTAGAGTAACTTTTATCACATAGGAGTAAGTAGCTTAGTGACCTAGCTTTGTTGGTGTGTATTAAAGATCATAGCCTTGCTTCACTAAGTTGTATAGGTGGCTTGCATAGTGTAGTTGAGCTAGTGCTAGAATTAGCTTAGCCATCTTTTATACTAACGTGGTTGTTTAGTGTAGCTTGTAGATTTTTGAATAGGCTATTCACCCCCCTCTAGCCATTCGGACCTTACAGCACATCCCTCGGCTGTTGGATTTGCTGAATGGGCGCCTTCTCGTGCTCCGATGATGCCGCCGGCTGGCCCTGCGCCAGCAGCGGCAATGGCCTACCGCCCGGGGCGCTAGGTGGCTTGAGGTCCGTGTCTGCGTGGTCGACGGCCAACTCGATGTGGAGGACATCGTGCGTGATCGAGTCGGATCTGAGCTGTAGCGCATGTACGAAGTTGGACGCTCCTTCTCATGTAGTCATGCTCGCTGCCATACCGGTTTAGTTTATGGTAACGTACGTGGACCAAAAGCTCAATACTAAGGCCCCTAAACACGGAAAGTGCCACAACCCGTAAGACATTTTCTTTTTATTTTTTTTGTATTTCCTTCTAATTTACCATTGTGGCACTATACCAAAGATTTTACGGTCTTTTTTCTCCTTCCCTTTCATTGCCTCTCCTGCTTTTTATTGTTGCTCAGATATCATGTATTTTTTTTTTATCATTGTTTGGCTATAAAAAAACTATAAATCGTCTCTTGTGATCTATCTTTCTAATTACGTAAATATTTAGGCACCTGAATATAGCAATTTTTGAGACACATTTTAATAGAAATCACTTTCTATATATTGCTACCCTTCAATGGCTTTTCTATTTTTTATATGCACTCTATAGAGTCAATCTCACCCTTCAAATTTTCGAGCCATAAATTATCTAAGTATAAGTTTGGTGTGTTTTGTTGTAATACATGGATATATGTGTTTGTTGACGGCGCACTACTAATGTCATGGCTGTTGAAGCTTGTTCGCATCATAGCACGTGTGCATATGTGTGCCTTGTCTTCTACCTTTCTAAACTCACAATAGGTACATACAAATAATTATTTAATCTCCTATTAATTTTTCACACATGGTTAATACTTTATTGCACTAGCATTTATTGTCTTGGAATCTATTAATATATGGTAGTCCAATTAAGGTCAACAAAAATAACTACCTTATTTTTATTTGCACGACTGCATCAGCACCATACAACAGCTATATAACCCGTTGCTACGCACGGACATATTTGCTAGTATAAATAAAACCGAAAAACCTAAAGGACACAAGTTCATCTTCACCCACGAGCTGGAATTATACACAAACAAAAAGTCATCTTCACATAAGCTTACAAACTTAAAAAGTTTTTCTTTCTGAAAAAGTCCCAAATGAACTAATTTCTTTATCATATAAAATTCATATATAACTAAAAACAGAGGAGTAACAATTCAGAAATAAAAAAGTACCTGTGGATTTAACACTGGCATGGGCCATTTCACAAGGTGAAAAGATGAAAATGGGTCATCCATGTCGGCTCACGTTTGGGCGAAACAGAACCCAACCAAAGTTAACAGTTGCCTAAGGCCCCCTTTGGTAGTGATTCCTCACCAGCTCCTAGAGCTGTTTTTTTTTTAACTCCGATAGCCAAACGGTGAAAAGTGAGTGGCTCCCGCGTAGGATCAGGGTTAAAAAAACCGCTGAACCGGTCCGGCCCGGTTAGGTATTCCCCAAATTTAAATTTAAAATTTGAAAAAAATACTGAAAAAATTCCTAAAAATAGTTCATGATTTATAGAAGCCAATGGTGTAAAAATTTTTCAAATTCGAGTTCGTTTAGTATTTATTTATACATATAGAAGTTTGAAAAAAAAAGAAAAAAAATCCCGGTCCTGCCCCGTTAAGGCCCCCAAATTCAAATTTAAAATTTGAAAAAAAACAAAAAATGCTGAAAAAATTCCTAAAAATAGTTCATGATTTATAGAAGTCAATGGTGTAAAAATTTTTCAAATTCGAGTTCGTTTAGTATTTATTTATACGTATAGAAGTTTGAAAAAAAAGAAAAAGAAAATTCCAAACTCAAACCGAGCGGTAAACCGCTCAAACCGAGCGGTTACCGCTCCAAACCGCCCGGTAAACCGGTGACAAACCGAATCGAAGACACGTTTGAATTCAAATTCAAATTCGACCAGTTACCGACCGGTAAACCGGAACCGGAGGCCGGGGGTTTGGGGTGACCGGTCGGTAAAAAAAACCTGGTAGGATCCCCGTAATTCCTGCTCTCACATGGCAGTGTGATCCGCTAGAGAAAAAAAAAACAAGCTTCCACCGGCTCCGGTGTCAGACCCACCTGAAACGGTATCTCTTTGGCCTTAAAGTTCACAAGAAATTACAGCATCTGCCATCGTCTTCCCACCCAACCTTGGCTGTGTTTACTTAAAAAAAAAAAAAGTACTGTGCAAACAAAAGATTTCCCGTCACATCAAACTTGCGATAGAGTACTAAATGTAGATGAAATAAAAAACTAATTATACAGTTTGGTTATACTTTGCGAGACGAACGTTTTGAACCTAATTAGTCAACGATTGAACACTATTTGCCAAATAAAACCAAAACGTGCTATAATACTTTTTTTACACCTTTTTATACCTTTTTACACAACTAAACACAGCCCTTTATCAGCTTGTCCACGCTGAGCCACATGCAGAGCACCTCCATTGCTCCTTCCTCCATGGATTCACAACAGCATGAGAGGCAAGATGGCGAGGAGGTTCTGCAGACCGATAGATTTGGCGGCGCTAAAGATGGATCCATGGGCGTGGTGGGCTCGGAAGGAGTGACGGTGGGAGGTTACTCCGCCCTCCTCGCTTGGCCGGGCATCGCGCCAGGCGGTGGCTCATGGCCGGGCGCACGGCCTGGTTGGTCGCCACCGGCCCCGAGCGGCGCCTCGTGGCTAGGCGGCGTCGCATGGTTGGGCGCAGGCGCAGGAGGCGTCGCGTGGCCGAGGGCGGCCGTAGGAGGCTTCCCCTGCCCAGGCGCAGCTGCAGGCGGCGGTGCAAACTCGAGCGTCGGTGAACAAGGCAGCCTATGACCTTCGTGTGCAGGTGCGTCGACCGGTGTTCGTGGCAGTGGCAGCTGGGGTTAGCCGGAATTTTATGCACAAGCTGCCGCAACTTTTGGACCGGATTGGAGGACAATTGAAGATCCTGGGGCTGTTCGTGAGGAGATTGGCGGCTCATCAGCTGGTAAGGGTCGTGGTGCCTCTGGTCGGCGACGAGGTGGGAGAGCACAGAGGCCGCCAGTTCCCGTTGCCCCTGCATCTGACACCGTTGATCTGACTGATTCAAGGTATATAATCATTCTGTCGCCTAGCGTTTTCATTCTTCCCCAATTTTTATCCTATGGCTAAGTTCAGTTAAAGCATCTGTATACTTTGTCACAAGAATCTTCATATTTCTCTGAAGGAATTTGGCTGACAGCAGCAAACAGCCTATTTATGCATGTTTAGTAGTAGTCATATCTGCAATTTTGAGCTTTCCTAATGAAAATATTTGCATAGTCCTAATACGTAGCTTGCTACCATCTTATGAACATTAATTTGCACACAACAGCGAGGCCGTTTGGGATGATGAGAATACTAGTATATTGTGTGACATTTTTGCCGATGAAGTTCTGAAAGGGAACCGTGCGAACACTCATTTGAGTAAGACCGAGTATAAGAATGTAATACAAAGGTTCAAAGATCGGACTGGGCTTGAGTACAGTAGAAGACAATTCAAGAATAAATGGAATAAATTGAAAGACGAATATAGTATTTGGAAGAAGCTTACTAACAAGCAGACAGGCATTGGATGGGATGCAGGGAGAAAGAATATTGATATGTCAGAGAGTTGGTGGAAGCTGCAATCAAAAGTAAGTGCCTTTGTAAGTTAATTTTTTTTTTGTAAAATTTGATGACCTCCGACTGTGCACCCAATAATTATTTTGTTTTTGCAATTTAGGAAATCAAGGGATGCATGTGGTTCAGGCATAAAGGCCTCCAAAATGAAGACAGGTTGGAAATTATGTTTGAAGATCTTCGTAACACAGGTGATGATGCATGGTGTGCCTCTAGTGGTGTACCACCTTCTCCTGTCAATGTTGATGAAGAAGATGAAGACAACATCGATGGGGACAGTGAACCAGAGGCGGTGACACCAACTAGTGTGACTGAAAAAGAGAGGCAGAGGGACAATTACCAACAAAGGAAAGAAACCTAAGACAACTACAGGTCATTGGTTCCAAGAACAGATGGGTAAAATTGTTGAGATGAATGAGAGGACACCTGTTTCTTGTGAGTCCATTGCAAAGAAGGAGGCAAACCCTGGATGTTCCATAGACAATGTCATGGCCTTAGTTAAGGAGTGTGGTGCTGTTCCAAGATCAAATGAGCATTTCATTGCTACCACACTTTTTACTAAGAGGGCCGAGAGAGAGATGTTCATGACTATGGATACTCCCGAGGATAGGTTTGATTGGTTGAGGAGGAAATATGAGTGGATGACTAGAAATGATGTCCCCAAGTAGAGCTTATCATTCCATTTATGTTGCAGGACCATGTATCCTTCTGTTTAGACTAAACTGTGATTTATGTTGCATGACTATGTATCCTTTTATTTAGACTTGCAATGTTTTATTTGTTTGGTACAATTGTAATGACTTGGACGTATATTCATGAGTGTCCTTTTTTGGTGTGTACAGATATGATTCTTCTGGTTCTGACACTGATAATAGTGGTTCCGATGATAATGAGAGGGTTTCAAAAACTATGTTATTGTTGTGTTCCAATCAAAATAATCTATTTGCTACCGCCCTTGTTGTTGTGAAGTACTACATGACTTATCTGGACAAAAATGAAGCTAGAACTCCCGCACAGTCTAGATTTGCATGGACTTTGGAGATACTGCAGACTCCAGGAGAAAACGAAAAAAATGTTCAGAATGACTGCAACATTGTTCCATCAGCTGCATGACTTGTTAGTGAGTACATATGGTCTCCAATCATCTATTCACATGAATTCCATAGAATCACTTATTTATGTTTCTGGTAGTTTGTGGGCATGGTATGTCTAGTAGTGCTCTACATGGTATATTCAAGCATTTTGGAGAGACAATTAGTCGAAAATTTGAGGATGTGTTGGTTTGTTTGGTGTCCATGTGTGAGGACTACATCAGGCCGATCAATCCTAATTTCTCAACCACTAGGATCGGTAATGATCGAAGGATGATGCCACATTTTAAAGATTGCATTGGAGCACTAGATGGTATTCACATCTCAACAACACCTCCTCCAAATGACTTTATTAGATACCTTGGTCGAAGTGGTAAACCGACACAGAATGTTCTTGCTATTGTTGATTTTGACATGCGATTCACATATGCATCTATTGGGCAGCCTAGATCGATGCATGACACTAATGTGCTCTTTCATGCACTTAAGAATGATCACGTCAAATTTCCACACCCTCCAAAAGGTATGCATGGATGGTATGCATGGGTGGATCCTAGTTTTTTTTCATAACTATTTTCAAATTATTTTACATGCAGCTCATATATCTTCAAATTTGCATATTTGTATCCAGGGAAATATTATCATGTTGATGCTGGATACCCAAATAGACCCGGATACTTAGCACCTTATAAGGGTCAAAGGTATCATGTGCCAGAATGGAGGAAGGGTCCTGCTCCAAGTGGTGAGCAAGAGTTGTTTAACCATTTGCATTCAAGTATTCGAAATGTGGTGGAGCGCTCATTTGATGTGTGGAGAATGAAGTGGAGAATCCTTCTCAAAATGCCGAGTTATCCAATAGAGAAGCAAAAAATGATTGTTGCTGCAACCATGTGTTTACATAACTTTATTCGTGAGAATATGGTGGAAGACAAGCTTTTTAGTAAATGTGATCGTAATTCGGATTATGTGCCCACTGTACCTTCACGGTATAGCACATATGTTCCTACTAGAAATATTGGTGATACGTCAACTTCAGAATCTAGTGACAGGAACATGAATATATTTTGAGATGACCTTGCAAGGGCTATCTACCTTTCTAGATCATCATGTGCACGTGTGTTTGGTTGTACCAACAATTGTGATGTTCGTGAACTTTTGTTAACATTCCTGTAATAGGTGGGCCATGACTTTGCAATATAAGCAAACCACTAATTATTGCTGGTCAATAATCTGTATTTTTTTATTTCAAAAACACTGAGATATAAATACATCTGCAAACATATAACAAACATGATGAGCTATTCAGCCAGGGGCATCTTCGACATTGTCCCTACCTTAGCCATTCATAGCGGACAGGAGGAGCTGCTTAGCCAAATAGTTTTCCAAAATAGCTCTAGCTCCACTAGAGAATCTGCTCCAGCACAAGATCCCAAGTCAGAGGAGCTGGAGCGGGGGCCTATAATTGATCAGTGACACCCGCCCGCAACAGCCGCCGGGTCAACAAGAAATTATAGGGCACCGAAGATGTAAGGGCCTGTTTAGATAGCAATTTTTTTTGGGTAAAATTCCTGTAGCACTTTTCATTATTATTTGACAAAATTTATCCAATCATGGACTAACTAGGCTCAAAAGATTCGTCTCGACATTTACAGACAAACTGTACAATTAATTATTTTTTTACCTACATTTAATACTTCAGGTATGTGTCAAAGATTCGATGTAACGGGTACTGCGCAAAATTATTTTGGCTGTTTTTGCCATCTAAACCGGCCCCTAAAGAAGTCTGCCGGCCCAGCCCATCGTAACGGGATTTTGTCACAAAAGCTCCTAAT
Source organism: Saccharum hybrid cultivar R570 (assembly GCA_038087645.1). Taxonomy (NCBI): domain Eukaryota; kingdom Viridiplantae; phylum Streptophyta; class Magnoliopsida; order Poales; family Poaceae; genus Saccharum; species Saccharum hybrid cultivar. The sequence goes on along the minus strand of JAQSUU010000199.1, from coordinate 10,106,550 downwards.
AAACAGTATGGTTATTTTGTAATTTTCTCCCTGAACTTCTCCCCTACTGAGAAACAACCCCACCGGACCATTGCTTCCCTTCCTTCCAGAAGACGTCCAGACGACCAGATCCCCCCTCTCCCCTCGCACTCCTCGATCTGACTGTTAAAAAAAAAACTCGCTCGCTGGAAGAAAACCGGCCGGAACATTTTATCCTGTTGCAATTCCCCTCACGCGATCTCGCCGTCTCCACTTCTGTCACTACCTGGGATCGGGTTGGGCTGGATTGGATTCGAACCGAATCCTGCGGGCTCGCCTCGCGTTGTCGCGTCGTCGTCTTCGCCGCGGCGGTGATGCGCTGTTGCCACTGCCGCTGCTGCTAGCGCCGGATCGGGGGCGATGAACATCGTCAAGGGCGTCGCCGATCTCCTCCGCAAGTCGGCGCCCGCCTCGCCGGGGTCTGGCGCCGGCGGGGGCGGCGGAGGCGGAGACCGAGGAGGCGTCGGGTCCCCCTCCCCGGACAGGGTCGCCGCCCCGCCGTCCCCAAGGGTCCGCTTCAGGTAACCCACGCGTGCCTCGTTTGCCGTGGGCAATGCGACTTGCTTGTTTCAACCCTGGTGTTGGTGGCCGCCATTTGTTAGCGCGCGAGCCAGTGAGTTCGAGCTCGCTGTTGCATTTTCTACTTCGCTTCTGTGCTTTGCACCACCTTTTAGCGGTCGTTGGTGACTGGTGAAGCATCGTGGTGTTAACTCGTGCTGATGGATAGCTGCAATGGAATGGAATTAGATGAATATGTTGAATGTTAACTGGTTAAGCTGTAGCGAGATAATGTAGTGACTAGTGAGACAAATCAGACAATGTTGTTTTGTTGTCTAGTTAACTCGTCATACTTTTCTATGCCAGTGTGCGTGACAGTTGGATGATGAAGGGTAAAAGTATCCTTTCTAGCATGTTATGGAGGGTGCGTTGAATGAGGCAATCCTATGGCCGAGTGGGTTACTCTGGCTGGCTATGCCTATGCACACCAATTACAAGCTAATGTTATGGAGGTTTTGGATTTGAGATAAATAACTAAGTTCTGTCGATACGTTTTGTGTCCATGTTTTTGCCCCTAAGGTTACATCATGGTGAACTGGACTTTCAGTGCTCCTTGTATTGTTACGACACAATCTGATATGCTTATGTCTCTTCTCTCTCAATCATGTGTTTTGTGATTCCAGTGACAGAGGTGAGGAAGGAGTCCTTAATGCACTTTGGCAGAAGTATGAGAGTGGCATTGACAAGGTACCTGGCTGACAATGTTGGTTTGCCTTCACAGACCTTTCCTTGGATTATATTGGATGTAATTGAAGAATCATTTGACTAATCAGTACTTATTGCATCGCGTGCATCCTAGCATTAAAACTTTCAGCAGATGTGTCCTGATTTCAGTGTAACACTTATGACAACTAGTCAATGTATTATGTCCTATCTTTCAACAATTCCTATAAGATAACTTGGTTGACTGAGTAATTTGACTAGCTTCCTCACTTGGTATCCTGTATGAGGACATGAGGAAAAAGAATCCAAGACCATGAATAGTATTAATTTGTATTTTAGACCATAGAGCTTAGTTTAAGGATGGAACTATAAGCATTTTTCACTTTTAGCATAAACATAGATACACTTGAAGTTACTAAGCTTCTGTGGCATTTTTATGGGAAGTACTTCTTTTCAAAGTGAGATCATGTTTCCTCATTTCATTGTTAACAATTTCATATAGGCTGAAAAGAAGAAGTCCCTGCAAACATTTGTCATGCATTTTATAAAAGCATTTAAAGATTGGGAGCCAGGCCATATTGAGCAATCAGTCGATCATGAATCATTATCAGATGATACAGTTTTAGGATGCTCTACTGGTCATCCTTCTGAGGTCATCCTTATTCTCATTCAAGAGATTTCTCAAATAACTTCATCTATCACTGAAAGTAAGTGGATCTATCGAACAATAAGTAATTCTCGTTTCAACATTTCTTATATTATATCATACAACTTTTGAGGTCTGTATTTGACACTACAGCTGTACCTTTTCAAGCTGCCATTCATAAGTCTGTCAGGATCTCTTTTCATATTGTTCTAAGAAAGGCGCATAACATTTTCCCCCAAACTTTAGATATCATTAACTTAGGCAGCAATTTTATCCAGTAACTGCATCGGTATTATATACTCATACATTTAAAAATTAGATGTGTGCTTTTGGTGATGTTTGTGAATTCCCTCAAGCTGGCAACTTATATGAAGGGCTCTGTAAATCAGATAAATGCTGGCTTGTTTTTGCTGAATATAGCACAGCCCTCTAATTTTCTGGAACCTTGGTTTTTGTATGTCTAATTACCATCCTGGCTGTTGATGTAGTCTAAATTTCTAAAGGCACTAACATGCCAGTAAATAAACTTATTCAACTCTGGGCCTTTTTTTTTGTTGATGATGAATCTGTTCCTCTGGTGAGGAGACACATCCTGGCATTCCGCTGAATTATTGATATTGGTTTAATAGCAGCTGCATTATTTGATGTCTGATTTAACAATACACAATTGTAATATGTGACAATTGTTTATTATTCAGTGGTTTATTAGGCTTGGCAACTAAAATGATAAATTTGGATCTTGTTTTTCCTGCATTTTTAGGCAGCAGCTGTCCAGAATCCTCCACTAACATTTCAGAGTTATTGGGTGACCTGGGATTAAATACAGAAGGTTTGACAATTTTGGAGTGCTTGACAATTCTTACGCGCTCAGTGCATAACTGTAAAGTATTTAGTTATTATGGAGGCGTGCAGAAAGTCACTGCTCTTTTGAAAGGTACACTCTCTTTACTGGGCTATAAGTATTACTACTTCTAGATTTATTTCATTTCCTAATACTTCTAGATTCATTTCATTTCCTTTTTATTTTCTTTCTTTGATAACAATTTCACTCTGTAGCAGAAGACTATGATAACTGATATATGTTTACTTTTGCTGTGGATATTGCCCTAACTGATTTTTCTCTCGTATATTCAGCCGCAGTTGTAAAGCTAAAGACCTTGACCAGCTTGCTTGCCGCAGATGAAGAATTGTCAAATAAAACTGTAGAGAACATGAGAACAATGCAAAAGGTTCTTGTGTACATTGTTACAATAATTTCAAACTTCATGGATCTGGAACCAAGTACAACAAGGATTTCACAGTTTGTACTAAACAGCTCCAGGCGTACCCTATCAAGCAATTATTTGGCCACAGTTGCTCCAAATACTTCCAAAAACATGGTTTCTGATAGGAATTGGCAGAAAAAGGCCATTGTTTCAGTTATGGAAGCTGGTGGTGTCAATTGGTTAGTAGGTAAAGTTATCTTCTCAGTGTTGGTATATGTTACTATCATTGTAACACTTACTCGTTATTGTTGAGTGACTCTTAAAGCATGGTATGAGTCTAGTTTGCTCAGTTGTCTGGTGATAGTTTCAAGTGCATTACATAATTTCTAGAAACATACTCCCTCCGGTTCTTTTATCAGGTGCATTAGGAATTAGGATTTGGAGAAGTCTTTAAAGGTGTACTTTGACTACAAATTTTTTCAGTAATAATGTATTATCAACTGCTAAAAAATCAATCTCGTTTGTCGTGTTACAATATCATTGTCACGTCTGTGGGGGAGTAACCTGATGGGGTAGCTGTGGGAGGTCACCGGCCGTTCGGCCGCTGGTTTCCTACCTGTGGTGGTTGGTGTCGATGTAAGCAGCAGGGAGATGAGGAAACAGAGAAGGGAGATGAGAATGGGAATTGGCTGTAATTGCTTGTTTATTCCTTGATCACCACTTATTATAAAGGATTTACAAGCATAATCCTCTCCTAAATTCTTGCTTTGCCTGAATTACGCCTTCCTGATTGATCCCTGGGACCACCTAATTAGCCCTTGTTACGGCGCCTTTAACTATTCCTGACCATAAGAATCATGTTGATGCAATTTTTGTACGGTACCCATGCATACAATTTGATTAACCGTTAGTCAAATTCAGTGAAGTTTAACTTCTCCAAATTCAGTATGCCCCCTATAAAAAGAAACAGAAATTTTAGGAATGAAATATCATAGGAAAGATGACGATTACATGTAGTTCCACTTGAAGCTAAGAGCGTGATAGAAAATACTACACGGGATGCATGGTGCCAAGACTCTTGAATATAAACTGGGATCAAATAGTCTTAGCCATGGGTTTGCTGGTGTGATTAAATTTTGTTTTGGTAAAAAGAACTGAGCCACTTGAGTGCCAACCCTGAATGTAGATGACTAATCTGAAAAAACTAGGACCTTTTCTACATTATATTTATTTTCTGCGCAGGAGGGTGAATCTGAATCACTTTTGTTTCATTTCTCAATCGGCTCAAAAATGGTACTGTGTTGCCTAGTCCATCATTTGTGTTCCTTTTACATTTGCCTAGCTTCTAAAAGTTGGTTTGTTAATAAAACTTCTCTGGAGTAGATTTGTTTGTTCAGAGGTATTTCCCTCTATTTTGTCATCATATTTTTTTTGGAGGTCAGATAGAGTAAGATGTACCTTGCCATCACCAGCAGCACTGGGTCTTCTGTTATTTAAACAAAGAATGTTCTATGTACTATGTTATGTATTTATAGATATCTAAGTTTTTATTGAAGACGCTGGTATATGTAATAAAAGGCAAGACTGTTTCTGATAACAAACACAATATATCTGTGAAACCGCTAATAAACGTGTGAGTATGTCTTATTGAACTTTTTAATTCTTAATGAAACGACACGCAGCTCTCCTGCGTAGTTCAAGAAAAAAAAACCCTCTTAATTAAATGTTGTAGTAAATAGATTCAGAGTAGTTTTCCATACCAAGGTATAGCATGTTTTTTCTATATGCTTCAGTGGGCAGAGCATTCAAGGAAATTGTTCCAATGAATTGTCCTCCTGTTATATCATTTAACCACATTTTTACATCATCGTTATCTTACACATCTGTTTTTTTTTCTTCTTGCAGAACTCCTAAGGGTTATTCGAAGATTGAATTTGAAAGAGCAGTGGACTGATTTGTCACTCCACTTTATAACTTTGTACTCTCTGAGATCAACTATATCTGAAAATACTCGTGCACAAAATCATTTCAGAAGTATAGGGGGACTGGAGGTTCTATTAGATGGACTGGGACTGCCATCAAGCAAATTTTCAGTCTCGAAGCAGTCTTTTGTTCCCAGTGATGAAAGGTATGTGTTTCATCAGTGGCAAAACCAGACCTTTGATGTAGTAGGTTCTGAAGTTTGGAACAGAGAGCTGTAGTTACATCTGAAGAAAAAAACTAAATAAGATATACTTCTCTACACGAATGTATCTTTCTCAAGGATTATAATGTCATCCCTCAAGTTGGTGGAAGATTTATCCGTCCAGTGCCTCCTTAGGAGAAAGGTTTTAGGAACTTTTATGATCTAGTTTAGTATGTCCTAAAAGCTTAAAGGTTTGGATCCCAAATTCCCCTTTCTAAACAGTGCCCTAGGAGGTATTTTAGTTCTGTCCCTTTGTTCACTGCATTCACATTGTTCTGGTTACAGTTTCATTCTTCCATTTTCATTCATTTTGCTGTTCTGCCAGACATCATGATTAATTCTATGATTGATACATAATTACACATTCCATATCTTCTCTAGAACAGCTACTGCTGTCATTTGACTGCTACTTCATCAGTCAGGACTCAGGACAGGATGAAATTTTGCAATCTACAAGATTGCCAAAATGCACTTTGACCACTAACTTAGTTTACCATGTGTATATATTTAGTACTCCCTCCGTTCCAAATTATAAGACGTTTTGGCTTTTCTAGATACATTGCTTTATGTATCTAGACATAGTGTATATCTAAGTGCATAGCAAAATCTATGTATCTAGAAAAGCCAAAACATCTTATAATTTGGAATGGAGGGAGTACTTATTTGGGAAAATATGCAGATATCATTTTCACATATCCAATCTGAATATCCATAAGAAAAGCAGCACTATTTTTGACCGCACATTCCGTATAGTTGCTTGTTTTTATTGAAGGGAGTATCTTAGAGTAAAACACCTCCATTTCCTCTTTGATTGAATGACTATAACTTGACAGTGATAATGATGACAGTATCTGGCAAGCAAACTATTGCAGGTGTTCAATAGGAGAGCTTTTACCATTATAAGTTGATGGTGCACTGTTAAAAGAATCTGTCAGAGTTTACCAGCTAAATATACCAGATCCTATCTGTTTTGTTCTTTGATCATATATAGCATCCTTTTGCTTGCAGGAGTGGCATTCTCCAGCTCCAGATACTATCTTTGGAAATTCTGAGGGAAGCAGTGTATCCTTTTCCATCATTTTTAAGTGCTGAAATGAGTGCAGTTGGTTATAGTAGTTTGTGTTGGAATATGAAGTGTATTAGGCCCATGAGGCAGGCCCATGAGGCCCATGTATGGTTACCTATATAGCTACCCTTCTAGGGTTAGCCCAAATCAATAGAAACTAATCCTCTAGCATGGTATCGGAGCAGAGGATGCAGGGAAGCCAAATCCTTTACAGTAAGACTAGAAGAGTCAAATTCCACAGAACAGGAATTGTCAGCTGTAAAACGACGAATAAAAAGAAGGTTGTGAACCATAGAAGGAGCGACAAGAACATCAGTAAGACGAAAGGAGCCATGAGCACCGGCGGTACCCACAGATGTGACAGGAAGACACGAACCATTTGCGACCATAATGGACGAAGGGAGAGAAGAAGAGGGAGAATGGACAGAAGAAAGTATACCAGGGTCAGGGGTGGTGTGGTAGGTGGCACCCGAGTCGGCGATCCACTCAGGACCGACAGGGGGTGTCGGGCCCATAGTGCTGAACGAACCGGTCAAGGCCGTCTGGTCCCAACCGGCAAGCCCGGGCGGGGTGCCGGAGGGTGTGGCCCATGGCGACGTAGTGGAGACGCCGGGAGGTGGAGCACCAGTGAACATGGCCGCCGGTGGGCGAGGCTCACCACCAGGAGCGTGGAAAGGCCACATAGATATGCGCCCAGACCACGGGTTGTGGAAGAACGACCATGGTGCACCCTGTGGAGCCGTCGGCGCCACCTGGTTGGCCCCGCCACGGCCCCCCCACGTCCAGTGCCGCGGCGACGACGACTGCCACAGCCCCCCCACCCCCGCTCGGCCCAGAGGGAGGACCAAGAAGGGACGACGGCGGCGTAGCGGACGGACGCGGTGGAGTGGCCGCAAGGGCTGTCGAGGAAGTCGAGGACCCCGGGGCGGCGGTGGACCCAGGCTGGAGACCCTGAGCAAGCTCCTCCATGACAAGATCGTCACGGACCTGGAGGAAGGTAGGGAAGGGGCGCTGGCGGGTGATCCATGTCCGGAGGTGGGCGTAGCGGTCGCTGAGCCCGCGGAGGACATTGCGGACGAGGTCGTGGAGGTCGAGGGAGATCGTCCCGATGATCCACGAGAGGACGATGCTGTCAAGACGCAGCCACGAGGGGGTCTGAGCCGCGACCGTGGCATCGACGAGGACGTGGTCGTCAAGGGCGTAGTGGCGGAGGGTGAGGAGGACCAGGTCCCGCCAACGGGCGTAGGAGGGCGACTCGGGCTCGAGAACCACCGGGACGAGCAGACGGATGTTCTGGACCCCCCCGGCCTGGTAGTGAAGCTGCGCCACGAGAGGATCGGCCGGGTCGTGCCAGATGACCGCGGTGGTGGACGCGTGGTGGCCCGTCGAGCCGGAGGAGGTGGCCCCGAGGTCGTGGTAGGCGGGAGGGATGAGGCGCTGCTCCACGTTAGCGATCTGGTGGGCCAGGGCATCGGCCGCATCCCGCTCGCGCTCCCAGGCGTGGGCTGCTGCGCGAAGACGAGCCTGACCCTCAGCAGCTGCAGCCCGAGCGGCGACGAGGGCAGCGACGAGAGTCGAGTCGTCACGACCGGGGTAGAGGAGGGTCGGCGGCGGCTGAGGCGGGGCCGTGAAAGCATGGACGCCGGCAGGAAGAAGTCTGGCGGCATCCAGACCGGCACCGGGGAGGTGAGCTCCAGGGAGGAGGAAGGCGTCGGCGGGTGGCTCGGCAGCAGCAGCAGCGCCACCCGTGCCCGCGCCTGCAGCGCCACCCGCGTCCGCGCCTGCAGCGGCAGCGGCACCAGCACCAGCGCCTGCGGCTGCTAGGGCGGCGGCGGTGGGGGCCATAGTCACATAAAACGGGTTCATCACCTTCGACCCTCGACCCGGGTTCATCGACCCCGACCCGGGTTCACGGGTTCATTTTCGACCCGAAGTGTAAAAATCTCTCACGAGTAGCGTACCACGTACCGCGACCCCGTACCTCGACCCCATCGACCCAGAAACTTTGTGACTATGGTGGGGGCGCCCGCGGCTGCCAGGGCGGCAGCGCCAGCGGCGCGCGGGCCCGGAGGAGGGGGGCCAACAGCGGGCCCAGCAGCGGCCGCAGGGGCTGCGCCGCCTGCTGGGCCGGCGGTGGCGGCAGGAAGCAGGGGGTGGGCGGCGGCGCCAGGGAGCAGGGGCCGGGCGGTGGTAGCAGCCACCTGTGCCCAGGAAGAGGATGGGAGAGGTGGAAAATCATGGAAGTAGGAAGGAGGGGGAGGAGGAGGAGGCCGGCCAGCCATGGGGGAACGGCGGCGGCGGCGGCGCCGGCCTGGGGGGCGGCGGCTAGAAGGGGAGGGGAGGGGAAGACCTAGGCTGCTGATACCATGCTAGAGGATTAACCGGGACGAGCTGACGGATGTTCTAGACCCCCCCGGCCTGGTAGTCAAGGCGCAGCCACGAGGAGGTCTCTTCTCCACCGGGGACACCGACACCACCGCCGCAGTCCCCGCCAGCTCGTGTCGCACCGCCGGTCTACCACCCGCCGCTGCTTCACCGCCACCCGCGGCATGTTCACCCGATGGTGATACGGCACGCGGCCGGCATACTGCCGCCCCGAGCCCTTGCGGCATTGCCCGGCGACACGCCGGTCTCCCCAGTACCCTCTTCTGTCCGTGATGCCTTGTTGGACCCCCACTGGCGCCGCGCGATGGAAGAGGAGTACGCCGCGCTCCTCGCCAACCAGACATGGGAGTTGGTGCCCCGGCCGCCCGGCTCCAACGTCGTCACTGGCAAGTGGATTTGGACCCACAAGCGTTGGGCTGATGGCACTCTCGAGCGCTATAAGGCTCGCTGGGTTCTCCAGGGCTTCACTCAGCGCCCTGGGGTCGACTATGATGAGACCTTCAGCCCGGTGGTGAAGCCGGCCACCGTCCGCACAGTGCTCTCGCTGGTTCTTGCTCGGTTCTGGCCCGTCCATCAGCTGGACGTCAAGAATGCCTTTCTGCATGGCCTTCTCGCTGAGACAGTTTACTGCAGTCAGCCGGCGGGGTTCGTTGATTCTTCCTATCCTGACATGGTCTGCCGGCTCAACAGGCCTCTCTATGGCCTCAAGCAGGCACCCCGGGCGTGGAACCATCGGTTTGCTGCTTTCCTGCTGACCCTGGGGTTTGTGGAGGTCAAGTCTGATACATCTCTGTTTATCTATCACCATGGAGCTGACACTGCGTACCTGCTGCTCTATGTTGATGATATTGTCCTCACAGCCTCCAGTGAGCCACTTCTCCGCCGCATCATTACCGCTCTTCAGCAGGAGTTTGCTATGAAGGATCTGGGTGTGCTCCACCACTTCCTCGGGGTCACTGTTGAGCCTCATCCTGCCGGGTTACTTCTTCACCAGCGGCAGTATACTCGAGATATCTTGGAGCGGACTGGGATGACTGAATGCAACCCCTGCTCCACTCCGGTTGATACACAGGGCAAGTTGTCAAAGGCAGAGGGCCCCCCAGTGTCAGATCCCACTGCTTACCGGAGTCTTGCTGGTGCCCTTCAGTACCCCACCTTCACCCGGCCGGACGTCACATACGCTGTTCAGCAGATCTGTCTTCACATGCATGATCCCCGAGAGCCTCACCTCACTGCTCTCAAACGCCTCCTCCGCTACCTCCGGGGCACGATCGACTACGGCCTCCTTCACCGGTCCTCCTCCGCCGAGCTTGTCGTCTACACTGACGCCGACTGGGCAGGGTGTCCGGACACTCGGCGCTCCACCTTCGGCTACGCGGTCTTCTTGGGCGGCAACCTGGTGTCCTGGTCGTCCAAGCGCCAGCATGTGGTATCCCGGTCCAGTGCCGAGGCGGAGTACTGCGCTGTCGCTAACGGCGTGGCTGAGGCCTCCTGGCTACGACAACTTCTCGTCGAGCTCCACACTCCGCCCTCCCGGAGCACGCTGATCTACTGCGACAATGTCAGTGCGGTGTACCTCTCCACCAACCCCATCCAACACCAGCGGACGAAGCACGTGGAGATCGACCTACACTTTGTCCGTGATCGGGTTGCCATGGGCGAGGTGCGAGTCCTTCATGTTCCGACCACCTCCCAGTTCGCGGACATCTTCACCAAAGGCCTCCCGTCCTCGACCTTCACCGAGTTTCGCTCCAGCCTCAACATCACCAGTGGCTAGTTGCGTCTGTGGGGGACATCGTGTGTTTTTTCTTTCTTGTTCAGTCTGAAACTCCGCTGCGCCGGTAGTTCAGACTGCGCGGGGGGGGGGGGGGGTGGGTGTTGGAATATGAAGTGTATTAGGCCCATGAGGCTAGGCCCATGTATGGTTATCTATATAGCTACCCTTCTAGGGTTAGCCCAAATCAATAGAAACTAATCCTCTAGCAGTTTGTTATTTTTTTTATTCTGGCATTTGGAGCTATGATAGATGATCTACTCTGACATCCTGTATGACAAAAGAGCTTCATTGGATCATAGGTTAAAGAGTTTTTCTCTTGTAAAAAAGTCGGTTGCATTGGCTGATTAGTCATTGACAAGTAGGTAAACAGTCAGGTGTGAGGTAGCGCCTTGAAATATTACACTACATGACGGTTAATCATCTGTGTTCATTTACTATTAGGCAACATCTTTCTGATTAATCTTCTGTCTTGCCTGGTTTACACTTTAATAGTCTATAATGCTGCTGAATGAACGCTCATATGCACTATGTGTTTCATATAGAAACTATATAATGAAAGGTTTGATTGATGATGAATTATATATCTTTCTATAATAGTGATTAGTAAGTGTTCATGACTATATGATCATGTAACTTTCAATTAAATATGATTAGTTGGCCATATAACAATTAAATATTTGGCAATACCATCCTGTCTGACTAGTGTATACTGATAGGGCTAAATTTTACTTTTGATGTCACTATTTTGTTCAGAACTTCGTTTATTGTCAGAAAATTGTTGCCATATACTGTTTTATGATTTGTCTTTCTTGTGTCCTTGACTGTTGATTCAGCTTTGGTAATGTCAATAATCTGCAATTCTTGTGTGAAAACGGGCGGATACATAAATTTGCAAACAGTATCTGTTGGCCTGCATTTATGCTTCAGGAGTTTCATCAGCAAAAATTTCTTAATGCTCAGGCCATCCTGAAAGCTGATAAAGAAAGCACTGGCCCTTCACCAACATTGGAATCTTTCTCAAATCCTGTAGATATTCTTGATACATCAGAATGGAATGAGTATTCTGTAAAATTAAGCACAGCACTTTGTTCATTTCTTCTTCCTCCCAAGGAGATCAAATACTGCCTTGCTCCAACCGATGTTACCCAAATTTCACTATCCATCTCATTGGCATACTGGGAGCAATGTGCAAGGTGGATTATAAAGGTTCTTTCAACAGTTTTCCCGTGCATCAAAGCTTGTGCTAGTGAAACTGAATTGCCGAACCATATAAGGTCAATTCCTTCTCCTTTTGTTTGAATGTCACTTTGTTGACTTGATGCATCTCTAACCTACCCTAACAACTTGCTTGGGAAAATGGCTTTGTTGTTATTGTCAAGCTATTGTTCTTTACACTCATTATGTCTAATCTATGTGTTTATTGGGTTTAATATAAGATATTTTCCAAGCTAAGATGCATTGGTCAAACATCAAATCAAGGAAAATGAATATACTCAGTCGAATGCTCAATGAGTGTCAATTTAAATATTCTTCTAAATTTCCACCATTTGAGCCATCTTTCAAATAGTTTCTGTTTTTTTATTATCTGCTTTCTAATCTTTTTCACCTTTCCTAATTGTTCACTGTTCTGGCTGTCATGTTCTTTTTTTTTTGGGACAAGGTAACATCAGTCTCTATGTGAAATATTCTTTTTAGGTCTTTGCAAGCTGAACATGTAGTATTTTAATGGGACCATTTTGTTACTAAATTTCTTTCGCTGATATTTTCTTTTTGTTGACTAATGCTCCAGGATTTTAGCAAGTACCATGCAGCATTACATGCTTTGCACGTTTAGGAAGGTTCTCATTTCAGCACCAGCTCTACTTAAATCTTTTCGAGAGGAGGGTCTCTGGGATCTGATATTTTCAGAGAAATTTTTCTACTTTGGATCATCTTTGGACTGCATTCAACAGAATGATCAACTTATTGATGCTCCCAAATCAATCGATTCCAAAAGCTTCAGTGAAACTGATGTCAACGTTCTTCAAGCAGAAGCTATTTCCTTCTTGGAGTTTGCTGCAACACTCAATGAAAACTCAAATAACTTGGTATCCCAATTTTTCCCAGCTTTAGCTAAGATGTTACTCCTATTATGATAATTTGAACAGTGCCATTTTTTTTTTGTTTGCACCTTCTCTCTCTAAAATTGCCTTGTTTTGTTTGTAGCCAGAATGCTTAGCATTGGTAGGTGCACTTGAACATTGTACCTATGATCCTGGATTGGCCGGTGCTATTGTTAAGAGCTTTCACGTGATCCTACAACTTGCAACAGAACAAACTCTAGCTTCTTTCAAGTCAATCGATGTGCTCACTAGAGTCCTGAAGGTTGCATGCCTTCAAGCACAAGAAATAAGGAAGCTGCCCCAAGATGACTTAAATCAAAATGGTTTTCAATCCAGAAATGCTCAGATGACTTATTCAGATGAGAGAATTAAGAACACTTGTACATTTGTGAAACTGGCTTTCAACCTTTTCAAGGAGTATGCCACAATATCTGACATCGGAAGGATAGCAGTTTTACACAATGCTAATTGCATCGAGTGTTTATTTGATTTCTTCCAAGAAGAATACCTCAGGAAACACATATTGGAGCAAGTACTTGCCTTATTTAGGGTAAGCCGTATTCACCCTCTTTCCTTATATTGTTCTTTATACTAATGTCTGGGTCTTAAACCTCTCCTTTCTTTCTTACAATCAGTTACCTTCGTCATCAGCTCAAGACCACGCAGCAAAGATGCAACTATGCTCCAAATATCTCGAGTCTTTCACTCACGCAAAAGAAAAGGAAAAGGGTTTTGCAGAATTGTCGATTGATCTATTAGTCAATATGAGAGAGGTCATAATGATAGATCGTGTGGTATGTTTTTTGTTCTCTTGTAAAGATGGATTTGCACATGGTACTTACATATTTTTGGTATTTCTCTTCTCATCATAATCCACATTGTCCCTGACAGTTTTATTTATTTTTTCACTATTATACTTTTGGCAGTATTATCAAAATCTGTTTCGCAATGGGGAGTGCTTCTTGCATATAGTCTCTTTGCTGAATGGAACTTTTGATGAAGCAGTCGGGGAGCAATTGGTCCTTAATGTCCTTCAGACGCTGACTGCTTTACTTGCTGAAAATAATGAGTCAAAGGTAATAAAATATTTGGCTATAGTTCATGCATGTGTTAATAAACTGTACTAAGCAAGTACTTTGAAGGCTGCTGCTACCATTTTGGTTGTTCCTGGATAAGCATCTGTGTCTTGTTTTTGGATGTCCTCCTGGGTTACCATTGGCAACTTAATCCCTGCAGTGCTGCATACCAGCAGCATTAGGTGCTGCACCAGCACCGTTCGCACGTTGGTGCTATTCACTTGGTACTTAAGCTGGCACGGACACTTGGTAAAGTTCATAGGCCTACACGCACGGCACAACACTAGGTGGAAATTAGACTATTGGATAGGTCTAGTTATGGTCTTATGGCTGTGCACACAGCCCACCCAACCCTCCTGTTCCACCCAACCAAAATCATGAAACAAACTGATGCATGGATTGGATCAAAAAGGGTTGGAAACTAATTAGATTCATGGATCACCTCACTGCGCTGCCATTCCTGCATTTGTTGGCCTCTGTGATGCTTCTCTTCTTTCCTCCTTGCGACACAGTTCGCAGCTCCTATTCCCAGTGGGCAGATGCATACATAGGAAGGATGGCTGAAACTGAACTGGTTCAGTGTTCACTCCTTGACGACCATGGGCCTGTTTGAAACAGCCGGCTGTAGCTGCGGCTGCTGCAGCAGCAGCACAAGGAACACTGCTGTGCAGGTGTTCATTTGCAGCCGCAGCGGTAGGTAGTAGAAGCAAACAGGCCAGCACATACAAGCAAGCACCCCCCTGAGCTGGATTTTTTTTACAAGGGGGTAGTTAGTCTAAATATTGGTCTCCAGCTCTTTACTCGTGCTGTTATTTGCTTGATGTGATTTTAAAATTCTGGTTTGCCTTACCCAGGCTGCCTTCAGATTGCTGGTCGGTGCAGGTTATCAAACACTGCAAAGCTTGCTATTGGACTTTTGTAAGTGGATTCCAAGTCCTAAACTCCTGGATGCCCTACTTGACATGCTTGTTGATGGGACATTTGACATAAATGAAAAAACAACAATAAAGGTGAGGAATGCCATGTTTTTGGAAGCAACGGAATCCTTGTATATATACTTGATTTGCTTCAGTAAATTGTACCCCCTTCTATTACATTCTGCTACATGATATTTGTTACCTGATTCTGCTATCCTTTTCATCAGAATGAAGATGTGATTATGCTATTACTAAATGTTCTGCAAAAGGTCCGTCTGCCCCTCCCTACTTCCCTCTGTTTGCGTGCGCGCATGCGCTGTGTTGATACTTACGTGTATGTAACATTGGTGATTTTCAATTGGCAGAGCAGCACTTCACTCCAGCATTATGGGCTTATGGTCTTGCAACAGTTGCTCAAGGGGTCCATTACAAATAGAACTTCTTGTTTCAGAGCAGGGTTGCTTAGTTTCCTTCTTGATTGGTTTAAAGATGAGGAAGGGGATGATATTGTAATAAAAATCGCAGAAATAATTCAGATCATTGGTGGACACAGTATTTGTGGAAAGGATATTCGAAAAATTTTTGCCCTCCTTCGCGACGAGGAGATTATTGCAAAGCAGAAGCACAGTTCATTGCTTTTGACAAGTGTTAGTCACATGCTCAAGGAAAAGGGGCCTGAAGCTTTCTTTGAGTTTAGTGGTCATGATTCTGTGAGTGTTGATCTTAATGTACTATAAGCCGTTTTGGTAGTATTTTCTTTCTGCTAATTTTAGAAGGATCATTTTTTCATCATATCTTTGTCTTATTTTGCTTCCTTTGTATGATTCCTGAATCCTGATACTTTTATCCCTAACAGGGCATTGAAATTAAGTCACCAGTTCAATGGCCTTACAATAAAGGTTTATCTTTCTGTTGCTGGCTAAGGGTGGAAAGTTTCCCTGAGAAGGGTCTGATGGGCCTTTTCTCTTTCTTCACTGAAAATGGAAAAGGATGTTTAGCTATGCTTGGGAAAAATACTCTAATCTATGAGGTAACTCCAGCCTCCTGCCTATGTTCACTTTTTATTAAATTTTTGCCAGTGCTCCTTTTCTTTCATCAACTAAATTTATCCTCATATAAAAAATTCTTTGGTAAGTGAAACAAATTTTAATCCAAGCAGCTAGAGGATTAATTTGATAGCCTGCTGGCAAGTGGCAATGAAATTCGGTGAAATTCAACACAATGCCTCGCTTATATTCTCATGACAGTCCTGTAAAAATGTATCCTGGTTGCACCTGGGATTAATAAATTTCTGACACAAACATGACTATGTTAGTGCTTCTGTTAGATGCTATGCTGCCTATTGACTAATCCTAGTTATTTAGCTGTGTTACCAATATGTGCTTCACATTTCCAGCTCACAAGGACCTTTCTTTGCCATGGTTGCACATCTATGTATATATGGCATAAATTCTCTGCATGACTTGAACTGTGAAGTGGTAAATAGAAACTTGATTTTGGTATTAACATATGTCAAATTACCTCCACATGCTTTGCAGTCTGTCAGTCCAAAGCATCAGTGTGTTTTGTTATCTCTAAGCCTCCCTACAAAGAAGTGGAAATTCCTTTGTGTTACTCATACAATTGGGAGAACCTTCTCTGGAGGGAGTCAACTGAGATGCTATGTAGATGGCGATCTAGTATCAAGTGAAAAGTGCAGGTATGTCAAATCCTCACTTCTTTGCTGCATGATTTACATTTTTTGAGTCAGTTTTATTCAATCATCAGATCTAAGTACTTACAATAATCTTCAAATACTTTCTTATTCACTAATCACAATAGCTGTTGTGTTTCTTAGTACATGGGGGTGTTCGGTGTCTCCTGGAGGAAGATTAGACATTAACAACTTGGACTAATAATAGTAGTTTGCTCAAAACACCACATTTGAGATAGTATTCTGCCACTAGCAGTGTCAAGATTGTAATCTCTATTAGTTCTCCTATGGTCGTACAAGAATGGTATTACTGCTAAGTTGCTCAAACATTCAATGAAAAGACTAAAAAGTGCAGGGCTTAATTGCATAAAAAATAGCTGTTGCATATCTTATATACTCGTTTGGTTTTTATGATATCTATTTTTCAATAGTATCTTATCTTTCTTTTGCTAATTGCAGGTATGCAAAAGTAAATGAAATAATGACTCGCTGTAGTGTTGGTACAGAATTGATGCCCATCGGTGAAGAACCTTCTTCTCTTGGTTTTGAGAGCACTTTTGCTTTTACTGGTCAAATGGGCCCTGTTTACGCATTTTCCGATGCTCTCTCCCCTGAACAAATAAGGGGCATTTATAACCTAGGACCAAGTTACATGTACTCTTTCCTTGGTGATCAGAATTTGCTTACAAACGATGACTCACAGTACAAGGGAATACTTGATGCAAAGGATGGCATTTCATCGAAAATGATTTTTGGCTTGAATGCGCAGGTTTGAGCCGGCCTCCAAGCATGATGTTCTATCTTTTTCAAGACAATGCTGGAATTATATAATTGAATACTTATCCTTTTCTTCTCTGCAGGCTAGTAACAATCGGACTTTGTTTAATGTATCTTCTGCACTGGATGGTCTTGACAAGAGTAAGTTTGAGGCAACCACCATGGGTGGAACAAAGTTATGCTCCCGGCGCCTGCTGCAAGAAATAATCTATTGTGTTGGTGGCGTATCTGTATTTTTCCCTCTTCTGATCCACTTTGATGATGCTGTGGTTCAGAATGGAGAGTCTGCCGCCAGTGATCAATTGGCTGGTCAAGTTATTGAGCTTGTTGCATCTGTTCTAGATGGAAATATAGCAAATCAGCAACAGATGCATCTTCTTTCTGGATTCTCTATTTTAGGGTTCCTGTTCCAATCTGTTTCACCGCAGCTGCTAAATTCCAAGACTCTTTCAGCATCGAAATACATGTTTACTGTTTTGAAGACCTCTAGTGAGCTTTCTCTCTCCCTCTCCCTCTCTCATCTTCCTACTTGTTTGGAAGAGGTTATATCAGTAGCTTATCTGCTTTTTCAGGCATGTCAGAGATTCTATTGAGAGATGCTCTTTCACAGTTTTACTTGAATCCACATATCTGGGCATATGCAACCTATCAAGTACAGAGAGAACTTTATTTGTTTCTGATACAATATTTTGAAGCTGATGGGACATTTTTACCAGTATTATGTGCACTCCCTAGGATCATTGATGTCGTAAGACAGTTCTACTCAGAAAAGCCTTATCCAAGGTCTTCTAAGCCTTTGCTGGTAAGCAAAAAGGTGACTGGGGAGAGACCAAGCATGGAAGAAATTCGCAAGATCCGACTTCTCCTGTTGAGTCTGGCAGAAATGAGCTTAAAGTAAATTACTTGCAACTGTTCATCAAAGATTATCTTATGTGTTTTCTCTCCATAAGCAGTCCTAAATTTCTGTCCTTTTCATTTTCATTGTTGCGCTGTACACAATTCTGAATCTTTTTTCCTTGATTTGCACATGCTAATATTTTCATTCATATTATTTTGGACTTAATTGGTGATGTAATTATCTGTTTCAGGCTAAAGGTTTCTCAACATGATATCAGAGCTCTTGTTTCCTTTCTTGAAAGAAGTCAAGATGTTGCATGTATTGAGGATATACTTCATATGATTATCCGTGCCCTTTCACACAACTCGCTTCTACCATCTTTCTTGGAGCAAGTAAATTCACTTGGTGGTTGTTACATTTTCATAAATCTTCTTAAGAGGTTATTTTCTTTGATTTACTTACAGATTATTAGATAAAAGCAAGCAAAGCTTTCACACTGTATAGTGTGAAATCAATCTACATCAATTCTCATGTTGACAGGGAGCTTTGTTATCATTGTTACTCATTAGGATTTATTAAATTGCAGCTCTTCTGGACTTCTTTTTGTTTTTTTTTTAAAAACTGAAATGTCTCCAACTGGTCAACAATATTTTTCCTATACTTCATGTCATCCTTTTTGTGATACCATTCATGGCAATAGATGCAAATGCAGTTTTTTTTATGTCTGTTTTCTTTCTGTATCGTACTTTTCAGTTTATATATGAAGATGCGAATATTACATCATTTGTTTGCCAGGGAATTTGAGCCAATCCGCCTATTGGGCCTTCAGCTTCTTGGAAAGCTTTTGGTTGGAGTTCCATCTGAGAAAAGAGGACCAAAAATATTTGGCCTCCCTGTAGGACGACCTAGATCCATTGCTGAAGATATAAGGAAAGGGACAACAGCAGCATCTCAACTGTTTTTCTTTTCAATATCTGATAGACTTTTCAGATTTCCACTTTCAGATCATTTATGTGCTAGTCTTTTTGATGTTCTTCTTGGTGGAGCCAGTCCTAAGCAGGTAATCATCAAATTTCATACCAAGTGTAATACTATGATATTTATCCTCTTATCTCTGACTTCCAGTGTTAACTAATGCCCACAATAAAGCAACTAATGCTTATATTTTCTGTCTAGGTTTTACAGAAACGTTCACAATCTGATGCTTTAAAAGATAGGAGCATGGCTCCTTTCTTTGTCCCTCAGATTCTGGTTTGCATTTTTAAATATATTCAATCTTGTCAAGATGCTTCAGCACGTACAAAGATTTTAAGTGATCTTCTTGATTTGCTGGATTCAAACCCTGCGAATGTTGAATCCCTTATGGTACTTTCTAATACTATTTCAGTGATTATAAATCAGTTTTATATTGCTCATAAAAATGATCCTGTCAGGAGTATGGTTGGAGCTCTTGGCTTGAAACATCTGCGAAGCTTGATGTACTTAGGAACTACAAATCGAATTATGTAGCCAAGGCTGATGGTTTGGAGACCAATGAGCTGATTCTTGTGAGGAACATGTATTCGTTGGTCCTCTCCTATTGCATATTCTCTGTGAAAGGTGGCTGGCATCAGCTGGAAGATACAACAAATTTCCTTCTACTGAAAATTGAGCAGGTTGAGATTCTGTTATTGCAATTTCGTAACTTTTTCAATTTATTGACACTTCAGATTGCTTAATTGATAATGCCTAATTTACAGGGTCAGTTGCCAAATTCCTCCCTGCTACGAGACATTTTTGAAGATCTCATTGGAAGCCTTCTTGAGACATCTTCTGAAGAAAGTGTTTTCAATTCTCAGCCATGCCGTGATAATATCTTGTATCTTTTGAATCTTAGTCATGAACTCTTTGTTGACCAAATTGGAATTAAACTCTTGGTATGTCTGAGTGATACTTTGTACCAAACTGATTTTTTTTTTCCAGCTGTGGTCCTCATTCACTCATCCTACCCTTCTCTTTTGCAGTTTCCTTCACCTGACATGTCTGCACAATTGTCATCTGATGACATCAACTCGGCAGTTCTAGAAATTGCGAATACTGAGGGCAATGGCCTACTTACAAGGTAATATAACGGTTCTGTAGCCACACAAATTGCTACTTCTGATAAAAACATCTAGGTTTGCCCTAAGTCAACCTTTTTTGAACTTTGGCCACTAGTTTAAAAAATTTTATATGGATTGTTTTTTTTTTCTCGAACATGCAAGAGCGCCGCATATCTTTATCAATTAGAGAGAAAAAAGGGAGAGACTCTCATACAAAGCAATCTCTCCACCTCACTTAGGAGATAAGAGCAGGTTGCAAGATGAAACAAAAGAGGGATCACCCTAAAAACAAATAAGAAACGACCAAAAGATGGATTGACATCCTTTTTTTTTCTCGAACTACACAGGATAGCTGCGCGTCATTTCATTAAGGTAGAAAAAAGAGTACACGAGTCCAGAAAGACCCAAACCTGAGTACAGGAACAGCACACACACCAACACCCAAGGAATTAGATTACAGACACGTCACAGGCGAAAAGAAAAACAACCAACGACCTCAGGACTTAAGATCCAAGGGCCACCAACCTGGGCAGGAGCTCTTGGAGCTTGGATACCACTGCTGAGCACCAGAGCCACCCTCCATGCTTACTGCCCTAAGCACGGCCTGAATACTTGTCCTCATATTCTCAAACACACAATCATTTCGGTGTTTCGAGACCTCCCACGCCACCAAGATTATCAAGGAATTGAGGCCCTTACACATTTATTTTTGGCACTGCTGTGATTAAATTCCTCCACCATCCAGAGAAATGACTCACTGAAGGTTCAGGTGCCACCTGCATTATGCCCAGGTGCTGAAAAATTAAGGCCCAGACTTGGCAACAAAATAAACAGCGAAAAGATGATTAATCGTCTCCTCGGCTTGTCACAGAAGGGGCAAACCGCGGGGGGGGGGGGGGGGGGGGGGGGGGGGGGGGGGGGGGTGCAACTTTTCCATATTCTTATCCATAGGCTGGACTTGATGGTTCCTACGAAGAAGGCTGTATAAGCAGACTTACTTCTAGGAGCCCGACGGAGTCAACGTCCACTTATACTGGTCTGGCACATCCTGTTGCAAGGCTATGTCATCCACCAAATCCCAAAATTGAAGATATTCAACCAATACCTGTACTGTAAGAGCCCCTTTTATGTCGTCGACCCATCTTCTATTTTGGAGTGCTTGGGCTATGGTCCGCCTCTTTGGTTGTTCGTTTCGAAACTGTTTTGAACAGATTGGGGGCCACCTCTGCTATGGTATGGCCATCCAACCAACGATCTGTCCATAACAGTATTTTCTCCCCATTGCCTACTATGGCATCCACAGCAACATTAAAAAGGGCCTGGTCATTTCGTGGGACTTGGATTGGGAGGCCAGCCCATGGCCTTGAAGGGTCTGTCTTTTATGCCCACAACCAACGGATTCTTAGTGCCTAGCCAAAAAGTTTAAGATTATGAATTCCAAGTCCTCCATATTCAAGAGGCTGCTCCCTTTACCATGCGACCAGGCATTGCCTGCTCTTGCCCCTTCCAGAGGAACCCCTGCCTCTTTAATACATAACTCGTTTAACTTAAGATAATATGTTTTTATAGATATTGGTAGTCAAAGTTAAAAAGGTTTGATTTGTAGATGCACCTATTTGTGGTCAGAGGACATATCAAGGAAAATACTATGAAACATTTTTCTAACAGTTATTGTCTATATGCTTGAATTCTTCTAAATAAGGCATTAAAATATCAAATTGCTTGAAACCATGTGCCAAAAACATGTCCTGGTGTGTCCACATTATTGCTCTTTACTTTTTGAGAAAATCCTGTTTGTTCCCCTGAATGACTCCCACTTTGCAATCTGCTACTGCATCGTTCCCGTGCTATGCCATCAATTTTTCTATAATGAATCCCTTTCATACCTTCAGAGTCAGTTTAACCATCAAGTAGAGGTTTGAAAGGTCATTTTGCTCCTCTTCATGTTCCCAGGAATAAGATATTGAAATATCCGCTGTGTTGGGGCCCTGATTTATCTTTAGCTTAAATAGTAGAAGATTGGTTGGAAGGCAACCAATAAGTGGAGTCCAGTGAATTTCTCAAATAAAAACTATGAATGTGTGGCATGGATACATGGTGGCCATTTTACACTACTTCACTTTTTAAATTGATGGGATGGCATGGAGTGAATTGGTTTGGCAAAACGACTCGTTAGAGCAAGTTCTGCAGTGGCATTGAGAAACCTTTTTTTTTGTGCAGTTGGTTGCATCATGTATTAAACATTGCAGTGAACAACTTGGTTGCATCATGTACTTAGGATAGTGATTTCTGCAGCAATACCTGTAAAATTGTCTTGCTACTGGATTTGGAGTAGTTCAGTGTAGATGAATGACACCAAACTTCATGCACTTTCTGAAGTTAACCCACTGATTTGCTTTTTATTTGAGGTTGGCTGTGTTAGTTTAATTAGTTTGATATTACCTTGCTGGCCTGTTGACTCATTGTTATATTGTTTTCACTGAATTGGTTTGTGGGCCATATATAAGTAGTACTTATGAGCATTTTGTATTTATACAACAACAACAACATAGCCTTTTGTCCCAAGCAAGTTGGGGTAGGCTAGAGATGACTGGCAATCTAGCTATGGACAAGAGCGCTTGGAGACTGGCAATCAACGTGCCTGAACCGTGACCTCTTTCTGTCTTGTGCCCTTTATGTCCCTTTATGTGTCTCCCTATTTCTCGTCTCTTTTGGGTTTCATTTCTAGCCTACCCCAACTTGCTTGGGACAAAAGGCTATGTTGTTGTTGTTGTATAAATACAAAATGCTCATAAGTACTACTATATACCAGTAGTAAATATTTCAATTTGCATTTTTGCAGTCTTCCTTGGAGTAATACATTATTTATTGATGGAGAAAAGTCGAGCGATGATTGGTGGAGCTTTTTTGACAAGATATGGACGCTTCTGTGCTATTTAAATGGCAAAGGACAAACCAGATTAACACCAAAGGGTTCAAATACAGCTGGCCCATCTATCGGGCAAAGGGCCCGCGGATTGGTAGAATCCCTCAATATCCCGGCTGCAGAAATGGCTGCTGTAGTTGTAACAGGAGGCATCAGTAGCGCATTAGGTGGAAAGACTAACAAAATTGCTGACAAAGCTATGATGCTAAGAGGGGAGAGATTTCCAAGAATTATCTTCCACCTCATCATTATGTATCTCTGCAAAGCTGGCTTAGAAAACGCATCCAAGTGTGTTCAGCAATTTATATCACTGCTCCCTAATCTTATCTCTGAAGATGATCTGTGCAAAAACAGACTGCATTTTTTGATTTGGTAGGATTTGTACTCTTTAGTTATATATAATCATTCGCTTGATGATGGTTAATTTGACAGTTTAGTAACTTATTGCTGCAGGTCCTTACTAAGGGTAAGATCCCAGTATGGGCAACTTGATGATGGTGCACGTTTCCATGTTATGTCCCACTTGATTCTTGAAACTGTGATATATGGAAAGTCTATGCTTGCAACTAGTGTGGTAGGCAGAGATGATTCTACTGAAGCAAACAGCAACAAGGAGGCTGGGTTCATTCTTAATCTTGTACAGAAGGACCGGGTTCTCGCTGCGGTTTGTCCCTGTCTTCACGTTTAGTTCTATGCAGAAACTATTGTGTTTCTCAGAAATTTCTGAAGCATCTAACAGATTTAATAGCATGCATTGTTGCTTTGCTCTCAGCTGTGCTTTGTGTTTTTTTTAGCTGGAGGGAGAACTTTCAGTGGGCCCCTGAAGTCTTTTTTTTTGTTCAGTTTGCAATTGATTCTGAAATAAAGCTTGTTCTGACATGATCACTTTTCTGCTACCCAGGCTACTGATGAGATAAAGTACATGAAGGATGCAATGGTTGATCGCATGAAGCTGCTCCAGGAACTCCATTCTAAACTTGACGAACGCTCAATTCAAGACGTTGAACAACTGCAGAGTTTTGAGGATGATATACAGTTTGCCAAGACTGCTGCTATAGCTGCGGACGACAGTAGAAAAGCAGCTTTCCAACTAGCATTTGATGAGGATCAGCAAATTGTTGCAGTATGTCGTGACTAGCCTCATTTTTATGGTTTTACCAAACATAATGTTTAGTAATTTAATATTCCATATATAAACTGATTTATGTTTCATACAGGACAAGTGGATTCATATTCTCCGTGCTCTGAGTGATGAGAGGGGCCCATGGTCTGCTGCTCCTTTTCCAAATAATATTGTGACATACTGGAAACTTGACAAAACCGAAGATAAATGGCGGCGCCGACTGAAGCTCAAGCGGAACTATAAGTTTGATGAGTGCCTTTGTCAGCCATCATCCATCAAATCTAGCAACGAGAATGCTGCCCCAACTGTTGACCCATCTGCTAATGCCAAGATAACGGAAAAAATGAAGCACTTACTTTTGAAAGGAGTGCGCGGAATTACAGGGGACATAAGTTCTGAATCATGTGAGGATAGCAACGACATGAGTGATCCTCCCCAGAATGTCCCGCCAGAGAACCACCCTGTTACTGATACTACTGATTCTGCAGATTCCTCAGATTATCCTTCTATTGTTCAAAATAGAAAAGAAAGTTCATCAACCAGTAGTGATAATGATTATATCGAGGTAAGCAGGTTCATTGTGTAGTTGCAGAATGGCTGGATGGGTATTTGTTGTTCTTCCCTCACTCAATTTCTTTATTTCTTTCTCATTTCCCAGGTGCTAACATCAGTTCACTGTGTTCTTGTAACCCCCAAAAGAAAATTAGCTGGACAATTGACTATCACACGAAATGCCCTTCATTTTTCTTTTGAATTTCTAGTTGAAGGGACTGGTGGATCATCTGTTTTCAACAGATTTCAAGATAAAAAAGATTCAGACTCCAAGAATGAGATGGGAGGTTTGGAAAAACTGAAGGGCAATCTCGATGGTGGACGAGGCAATGCTGCTGAATCTAGTGACATTCAAATTAAAAATCAATCTGGTAAAATCAAACACCACAGAAGGTGGAAAATAACTAGGGTATGTCTGCTTTTTCTATCTCAGAGTTTGTGCGATCTTGTGTTGATTGTATCGGCTAGTCACAAATTTGAGTATTTGACTAATTTTTTTCCTTGTTGACAGATAAAGGCAGTTCATTGGACACGTTACCTGCTACAATATACTGCCACAGAAATATTCTTTGATGATGCAAATGCACCAATATTTCTTAATTTTTCCTCCCAAAATGATGCTAAAAGTGTTGGGTCTCTCTTAGTTTCCCTGAGGAATGATGCTTTGTTCCCCAAAGGAACAACCAGAGACAAGAATAGTTTAATTTCCTTTGTTGACAGAAAGGTTGCCCTTGAAATGGCTGAGAGTGCTAGGGAAAGTTGGAGAAGAAGAGAAATAAGCAACTTTGAGTATCTTATGATTCTCAACACTCTTGCTGGACGATCTTACAATGATTTAACTCAATATCCTATATTTCCTTGGATATTGGCTGACTACTCTTCAGAAAAGCTTGATTTCAACAAATCATCTACATTCAGGGACCTGTCAAAACCTGTAGGTGCCTTGGATGCAAAGCGCTTTAAGGTAGGATCAATTCTTATGGAGCTCTCACTTCTGGTTAATCCGCTTTCTGACAATTTTGAATAAACTATATGCAATATGCAGGCTTTTGAAGATAGATATCTTAATTTTGTTGATCCGGATATACCAAGGTTTGATCTTTCTTTTGTTGTATTCCTTAAAACATTTCTCGTGTGCACCATCTTACCCTAGATACCTGTTAAACAATTCTTTCTGTTTTTCCTTTTTTTCTGGCAGTTTTTACTATGGATCTCACTACTCTAGCATGGGAATTGTTCTTTATTACCTTCTAAGGCTTGAGCCTTTTACTGCGCTGCACCGCAATCTTCAGGTTCTTTCATTATTCTTGTCTCCCTGCCCTGCCTTCATGTGTTCTTTTTGCAGTTGTTCTTAAATCTTTGCTAGCTTATTTTTTTCTTATAAAACTGAAAGAGTAGGATTTGAAATTTGTTTTTTTTCTATGATGGCATGTTTTTATCATCAGAGTTCCGAAAACACCAACTAATATGTTGTTTTACATGTTGCTTACAGGGTGGTAAGTTTGACCATGCAGATCGTCTATTTCAGAGCATTGAAAGCACATACAGGAACTGCCTATCAAATACAAGTGATGTCAAAGAGCTTATACCTGAATTCTTTTACATGCCTGAGTTTCTTGAGAATTCAAATTCATATCACCTTGGCATAAAGCAGGATGGTGAACCATTAGGTGATGTTGGTCTCCCTCCATGGGCAAAGGTAATCCATTATTTTGTTTGTGTTAGTATTACTATTTTGCTGAATAATACTGATAATATTCAATTGGCTCTAGTTCATGGAACAATCCAGTACTGAACAGTGTTATAGCTTTATTCATATTCTGTTAATGCAAAATTATTCAGTTTTTGTTCCTGATAGTTCTTTAATGATGTCTTCATATAGCTACATCACCACATTCAGCTGTAAGAACTCTGTTTCAAAAAGAATTTTGAGTAATGAACTTTTCTTAGTGTGCAATGATTCTGCATGATATTTCAGGTGGAATATGAATGTAGAAAATCTTATTCTGCATCAAATCAGATAGCATTATGCATCCTACTGTGTTGCCGTCTTCCATTTTAGCAAAATGTTTAAATAATGAACGATAGTAACATTGCATCTTATTCCTTATATCTTATCCATTTAATTTGCTAGTGGAGGATTTTTTTTATGTTTGCATTGGATATGTTAATCTTAAATGTGGTGCAATCTCGGTATTCAAAAACCGCCAGGGTGCTAATATTTTATCACAGTATTATATAATTGTAAAAGTTGTAGAAATACATGATTGGGAAATTATTCAAGACGATGCTATCATCCAAAGATACAAAAGTTTGGCCTTGCACTTACCGTGGCCACCAGCCCTTGCATGATATCATCCGAAGGAAACATGTCTCATTGTTTAATTTTTGTGTGACAAATTTAGGGCTCCCCAGAAGAATTTATTCATATCAGTCGAGAAGCCCTTGAAAGTGAATATGTAAGCTCTAATTTACATCATTGGATTGATCTAATATTTGGTTACAAGCAGCGTGGCAAGCCTGCAGTTGAGGTACGTATATCATATTTTGTTTAAAACTCATCACCCATGGGTCGATGGTTTCTCAGTGCTCAAACTTAACCTTGCTAAATTTGTATCTATTGTTTGGAGCAGGCAGCAAACATATTTTATTATTTGACATATGAGGGTGCAGTTGATTTGGAGAACATGGATGATATGTTACAAAAGTCCGCTATTGAGGACCAAATTGCAAATTTTGGACAGACACCAATTCAAATTTTTCGGAAGAAACACCCAAGGAGAGGTCCTCCTATACCAATTGTGCACCCACTATATTTTGCACCACAATCAATAACAGTGACTTCTGTTGTCGCGACCACAATCACCCCTTCATCTGTATTATTCATTGGCTTGTTGGACTCAAACATTGTTTTGATGAATGAGGGGCTCATACTCTCCGTAAAGCTTTGGCTAACAACACAGTTGCAGTCTGGTGGAAACTTCACATTTTCTGGATCACTGGTATCTTTCTAATTGCAAATATCTCTAAGGTGGCATTGTTTTGTTTCGTTTACTTCCTTTCACTTTTTATTCTTTTCTCGCAGGAACCTTTCTTCGGAATTGGTTCTGATGTTATTTCTCCGAGGAAAATTGGCACTTCTTTGGCTGAAAATGTTGAGTTTGGAAGACAATGCTTAGCAACTGTTCAAATTCATGGTGACAATTACTTAATTTTGTGCGGTAATTGGGAGAATAGTTTCCAAATCATTTCTCTAAGTGATGGAAAAATTGTGCAGAGCATCCGGCAGCATAAAGATGTAGTTAGTTGTGTGGCAGGTAACATTTCTTATTAAACTCCTAGAAGCTCCAGATTTAAGCAGTTGTTAGCATAGTACTATTTTGTGCTAAGAGTTAGCAATGTTTCAATGGGAGTATTATGTAGGGATGCAAGTGTTCTAATTACTATGGGTCAATGAGTCAGACCCAAAAACTTTCTTAAATGAACTAGAATGGCACTTCACGTAATCTGAGTGAGGGGAGAAATGAACTAGAATGGCATTTGACCATAATTAGTTAGCTGACCCAAAAAAACACCATTGGATACCCACTTGCATCCTTAGTATTATGGGGATACATTACAATTATGGCTTGCAAACCTGTTGATTTATCTTATTCAATGTTTCTCACTTTTTTCACTGTTAGGAAACCAAGTATATTGAACATAACTTCTAAACTTGTGAAATAAATCATACTTGCATCTAGCACTAGAGTGCTCTACAATTACTGTAGCATCTTGTTCAATATTGCTTAGATATTATAATGTTGCTTAGTCAATATTACTATATCTGGCAACATAATTTTGTGCAGTTTCGTCTGATGGAAGTGTGATTGCAACTGGAAGCTATGACACAACTGTTATGATCTGGTATGCATTCCGAGGGAGATCAAATGACAAAAGATCTAGGAATGCAAATTATGACATGTCAACTAAGGATCATGTCATCATTGAAAGCCCTTCCCATATCTTATGTGGCCATGATGATATTATCACATGCTTATTTGTCAGCACGGAATTAGACATTGTTATCAGTGGGTCAAAGGACGGGACTTGTATGTTCCATACACTGTGTGAGGGGACATATGTTCGATCCATTCGACATCCGTCAGGTGCTGGTTTGTCAAAACTGGTAACATCACAGCATGGTAGGTTAGTGATATACTCTGATAGTGACCTTTCCTTGCATATGTATTCCATAAACGGAAAGCATATTGCTTCTTCGGAATCCAATAGCCGTCTCAATTGCATGGAGCTAAGTTGCTGTGGAGAGTTTATGGTATGTGCTGGGGATCATGGCCAAATTGTTCTGCGCTCTATGCATTCTCTTGATGTTGTTTGGAGGTACGAGGGAGCTGGGAAAACAATAACTTCCTTAGTTGTAACTCCTGAGGAGTGCTTCTTGGCGGGAACAAAGGATGGTAGCTTGATTGTTTTTTCAATAGAAAACCCTTTGCTTCGTAAAAACGCCATGCAACGGCACAAGGCAAAACCTTCCATTGGTGGTTAGTGGTGCAGATGAAAACAGTACCAGAACTTGCTGCATGTTTCAAATAGAGGTGAGTCATGTTCTCATCTATATACCTTTTACCACCATCGTTTTTTCTCTCCATTTGTTTTGTAGCTCTCCAATTTTGTATAGTGTTCATCGTGCATTTTTAGTTCTTCAAGAACCAAGGTATCCATTTTTTCTGGACATTAGCTTGAATGCTTGGTTTTCTATATGTTTGGTTTTTGTGCTTATGAGTACTTGTAGTAAGACAATGCTTAGCTAGTTGAAACTAGTACAGTTTTTATTGGAGAGATACAATTACTGTAGGTGAGTCATCATTTTCCCCAAATGTAGGTATCATATATAAAACAATGCACTGTTCTGACCTTTGACTATAGTCAAATCCAGTGACTTGTGAAATGCTTAACTACCAGATATGACATACAAGTTTGGTTTTCCGCGATGTTTACCAATTTCGCTATGTGTATTGCTATCATACTATCTAATGCATTGATGTTTGTGGCCAAGAGCTTTGTTGTGGTGTGCATTGATGTCTGTGACTGGTTCAACTTCATTTTTTTTTTGGCTAGGAATATTGATGAGTCTAAATAAAATTCTGCAGGTTACTTATCAGCAATAATTGTAAAAGAGAAGATTCTATAACTCCTGTATAAATGTACATATGGCAACTCAGATTGAGTTTAGCATTCTGAAGAAGGCATGTGCCGATCACATTCAAGAGGATAATTCTTCTGACTGCAAAACACATACTATGGAAACCAAAGTAGATTTATGTTTCATGTTCAAGACAAGAGCAAGGGGATAGGACCTTCAATATGATACTCTTGAGATTTGTAGGGTGGTAGCTATTTTGTAATGGGGGCGCATTTGGGTGTAATATAACCTTTTTTTTGTGGGGCAGCTAGATAAGAGCGAGCCATAGTTTTCCCAGATAGAATTTTTAGGTAAATAGGTTGTCACTGACCTGTAACTAATAACCAGATGAACATTGTAAATGGGAACTTATGGGGGTTCATAATAGAAGGCGTGCAGCTTTGGAAAAGATATAATCGTAAATCTTATGAGCCGTCTGAATTTGTCACTGAAAAGCTACTATTGTGTTGTATGACTGCACAACTTGATTTATAGTTCAAACGTGCTAGGGTCAATTTCACAAGCCTACCAATATTTTGAGATAATAGTTACAAACCTATAATATTTTTTTGCCTCTTTCCCAATCTCACCCCTACTATGGGCTACTTCCTCTGTTCAAAAAAACTTCTGACTCTAAAAAAAATCGAGACAAATTAGCATTCAACTCAAATTATCATGGTGCCCTTAGTTAGATATCTCTTATAAAAAGATAGGTTGTCAGATGGGTAATTGGCTTAGTTAATCTTGCAGGTAGCAGCCATGTAGACAAGGATTGGGTAAATAGAGACAGAAATGCGCCGGTGAGTTTGATACATGTGGACCACATTGGCTGTCAACGAACTTATGATAAGTCTTATAGGGAGATAGATCCTATAATGACAAGTTTCTTGGGGGTGGAGAGAGCACGTTGTTGCGAAACAGCTTTCCTCTTTCATAGTCATGAACTCATGACTAGCTGGGCTAACAAGCCAAATTTGATTAATTTTCATTGACACTTGGGCCTGGATTGTATTGAAATACCCAAGTACTCCCCCGTTCCCAAAAAGTTTGACCACGTTCACATGAATTTTTTTTCATATTTATGTCTCTAATTAAGTTTACTATGAAAATATATTTCATAATTAATCTTATGATACTTATGTTACTAATTTTATTATAAATTTGATTAAACGTAAAATTGGTTGACCTCTCGAGAAGTAAGAATTACAATTTTTTTTGGAAGAAGGGGAATAGTCGTTTTATGAGAAGATGGCTTAAAATAGTGGTGGATTGTGAATTGAGCATAAAGTATGTAGGCTTGTGAAGTTGTGACAACTATTGGCCTAAATTTTTTTTAGAGTTCTCTATTGGCCTAAAATATTGGCATGTCTGTGAAATTTACTCAGTATGGTATTATTTCTCACCAGATTCCCATAGATTAGAATAAAAACGGTTGTTTGAGAAAATTTCTTATTTGACACTGGAAAAACTTGTTCTCGATTTAGCACCCAAAGTTAAAAAAATTTATTAATTTTCCTTCCTCAAATGACACTACAGTGAGAATGGGCATGTAACAGTGTTAATTGAGACGCGAAAAGACGATTTTGACGGTAGTGTCATTTTCTCAAAAGTAGTTGTAGCAGGTGACTGCGGCAGGTGGGTCCCATTACATGTGCAACACTAGATCTACTTTTGCAACACCTAGATGAAACATTTGCAACATATGTGCGAAACAGCTGAAACACTTGCAACGTACGTCTGAAACACTTGCACAACATCTAGATGAAACTCTTGCAGCATATGTATGGAACACCTTGCAACATACATTTGATACAGATGAAACATTTGGAACATACACTTGAAACATACGCGTATAGCCATGACAACATGTGCAACATCTGGATTTACTTTTGCAACATCCCGATCTACTTTTGCAACATCGAGATAAAATACTTGCAATATACCTCTGAAGCACCTGAAACACTTAAACATACATTTGCAACGTGCTCTTTGAGCGCAAACATCTCCTTGCTGCTTCCGCGAATGGAGGCTCGTCGGCGCGTGGAGGTCACCGGTGTCTTCGCCGGCAACACGGAGCTGGGCGGCGATGCACAGGGGGCAGTGGCACAGAGGGTGGGTGGGTGGCGCGTGGAGGTCACCGCTGTGCTCGTCGGCGGCGTGAAGCTCGCCAACAACGTGAAGCTGGGTAGCAGCGCACAAAGAGCAGGGTGAGGGTGGTACGGGCAGTGGTGGCGATGGGCGCGGTAGCTGTGGCGCAGATGGTGGGTGGAGCGTCCGGACGATCGGACGCTCTGACCTAGCATTTTGGTTTTTCACCAAAACTAGAAGCATAGAAGCAAGTATTTCCTCCGTCCCATTGAAAGTGTCATTTTAACTTTTAGACTTCTTGTTTGACCATTTATTTTATTTAAATTTTTTATACAAATAATAAAATAAATAAATCATTATTAAAGTATTGGTAATGATAAAATAAGTCATAACAAAATAAATAATATTTATATAAAAATTTTGAATAAGACTAACGGTTAAAAAAAAGTCTAATAAGTTAAAAATGATACTTCCAATAGGACGGAGGGAGTAGAAACACACATGAGTGAGAGATTATGGGGCCACATCATCCTTTGTCGTTGTGCATTTAACGATCTAGGGCATGTTTACTTTTCCTCCAAATTCTAAATGTTTACACTCTCTCTTCATCATATCAATCTTTAGACGCATGTATGGAGCACTTAATGTAGGTATAAAAGAAAGAATTAATTACACAGTTTGGTTATAAATCACGAGACGAAACTTTTGAGCCTAATTAGTCTATGATTAGACACTAATTGCCAAATACAAACAAAAGTGCTACAGTAGCAAAATTCCAAAAAAAAAATCATCTAAACACCCCCTAGATTTCCATCCTTACGTTCCGTACTGAAGTACTGATGTGACCACAAGGTCGGTCACGCCACGTGCATCCAAAAACTGCTGTGGCGTGCCTGACTCGTGAATCGTGATGGGGGGGCACATGGCGTGAGTCGTGGCCTCGTGGGCTCGTGGCACATGCATGCATGCCTCCGCTCGCCTGCATTCGCCTAAAGAGCTAGATATACTCACTTACACTGTACTGATGATGCATTGGATTGTATGTATAGCATAGTATACTCTATATAGCAACCCTACGATTGGCCGGAATCTTCGACGCTTCGTAGATGCCGTGTGATTATGATCGTTCTTCGGAGAAAGGTGGCCCCGACGGCGGACGCTACGTACCAAAGCGATCACGTGCGCGGCGCACGCACTCGAAGGGGGAAAGCTGGCCCAGCTGCGAAAGCCTTCACGCACACGGTCACCACACGGACGGATCATGCTCATGCACGCCTCCAAGAAAAAAAAACAACACATGTAAAATGGGAGCTACTAGCTGATGACAGGCGCGGCGCGACGCGACTCCGGCGGCCAACTCAGCTCCAGTAGTACTATACGTAGGATGGCTAATACAGAAGGCTATCCATGGGTTCCTCGTGCCATCTGGCCCAAATAAAGTCCGTGCTAATCAAGCAATTTGCCAGGTGACAAGGACGTACGTGTCATGCCGTGTGGTGTGTGGGCGTCGACGTGAAACCGTGCAATGCAACCAACTGGACACCCGGCTGGCCCCAAAAGCGCGCGCACACAGGATCCACCACTGCGTGCGTGCGTGCGATGCGTGGCCCCACACACGACGACACACTGGCCTCCGCCCAGGGCCGGCCCTGAGTTTTTTTGGGCCCAGGGCGAAACAAGAAACCGGGGCCCTTGTACATACACGATTGCTGATGTTTGTTTCTCCTCCTAAACTTTAGTCCCCGTGACATCGAATGTTTAATACATGCATCTAGTATTAAATATAGACTAATTACGAAACTAAATGCATAGATTAAGATTAATTTGCGAGACAAATTTTTTAAGCCTAATTAGTCCATAATTTGACAATGTGGTGCTACTGTGACATATGCTAATGGCGAATTAATTAGTCTTAATAAATTCATCTCGCGGGTTACTGAGGACTTTTGTAATTTGTTTTATTATTACTATCGGAACACTCGATGTGACACCCCTAAACTTTAGCCTTTAGATTCAAACACCCCATATATGTAAATATATATAAAATGTTACCGATAAACAGTTAATTTCATATGTAAAAGTAATATTCATACAACACAATTTGTACTCCACATTAAATTACCTTCAAGCTCCTGACAATGTTGTCCTGCAATTAAATTCATACGTTCCTAGCCTGGCCTGCTCAGGAGAGCCAGGGTAGCACTGGACAGGCCCAGCAGGTGTAACACTTGCTTTGGTTCATTTTACCGGTAGAGCCAGGCTAGAGCAGGACTGTGTTTGCCTGCGCTCTGGTATATGGTCACCTTGGAGTGTCACATGGTAGAGTTACCACCCAGTTCCTTCTCTTTTCTTCTTTCACACATTTCTACAAACACCTTGAACGCACAACAAGGCAGCAGGAGCTTCGGTCCGGTCGCTGCGGCTCCACGGTCATGGCGATTCGTCGGAGGCATGCTCTTCCTGGGTCTCATGGTGACCGCCGCGCTGCTCCACCGCTTCCTCCGCGCGCTTTGCATGTTCGTGTGTGCCCATGGACTTGCCGCCTGAGGATGACTTCACGTGGACTGCTTTAGGCCTTGGCTCTTGGGCAGGCCAGCGACGCTTCGCTGCTGGGCCAGTGGGCCTTGATAGTTGACATGGCATATATACATATACGTACTAATGTACATACTTGGGGTGGGGCCCCTTGGAATGGGGGGCCCGGGGCGGTGGCCCCGCTTGCCCGCCCCCAGGGCCGGCCCTGGCTCCGCCGGCCGGCGCTATATATTCAGCGGCGACCCGCGACCCCGTCGAGGCGGGCTCCATCATCCATCTCCTGTTGTATTGTACCGCTAGCTCTGCGCCCAGCTCGTGCCTGCCGCTTTGGAGTTTGGACCCATCGAATAGTTCGGATTGTTGGTGACTACTCCGGCCGGATAGAGACAGGAGTCGTAGCCTTGCTTGTCGACCATGACGTCGTCGCCGGAGCTGCCGTGCCGCGTGACGGGCGAGCTGAAGCAGAAGCAGGCGGCCGCCACCGCCACGCGCTGCTGCTGCGGCGGCCGCACCGACACGGAGCTCCAGGTGCGTACGCAACCTCGCCGTGCGTGTGTTTGCTTAGCTACGAGTCGTTGTGGTTCAATCAATTGTGCCATCTCGATCAGCTTTACCTGACCACAAGTACGTGACGTCCGCATGCAGGCGATGGCGGTCCTGCGCGTGGCGAGGCGAGCCGCCGCGGCGGAGGAGGCGGAGGAGGGGAGGTCGGGCCTGTCTATGAGGAGGTCGATGGAGTGGTTCCTGCAGCGGCGGCGGGAGGCGAGGCGCCAGCACGGCGTCGCCGCCGAGAGCACCGTCGCCTCGCCTTCGTCGTCGTCCTTCTCCTGCTTGACTGACTGTAGCCGAATCTAGCTAGCTTCGATCAGTTCAGTTCAATGTAGCTTTCTTCGTTTTCAGAAGAACCGGCCAAACCATTTTTTTTTGGAAGAAGATGACCAGCTCATATGTGCGTTGTTGGAGCGAACGCGACGCCGCAGCAACGCTTGGGCGCCGCGCCCAAACCAAACCTGCAGAATGCAATTCGAAAACAACCCCGTGGGTTTGCTAGGCACAACTGCGACTTCCCCCCACGTAGCCTACGCCCCTACGCGGTCCCGATCTCCCTACGAGGTACGAGCTGGGCTGCGACCCTACCGCGCACCTGGCAGGCCGGCACACCGGCGGCGCCGTGCACGCCTAGACATACCAGTCTCTGGAGCTCTAGGCCTGGTTTAGATACACTCCAAAAGTTGAAATTTTTTCACTCTCTCTATCACATCCATCTTTGGACTCATGCATGAAGTAGTAAATGTAGGAAAAAATAACTAATTACACAGTTTAGTTGAAAATCACGAGATGAATCTTTTGAGCCTAGTTGGTCTATGATTGGACAATATTTACCAAATAAGACGAAAGTGGTACTATTCATCGGGTTGAAATTTTTTCACAATCTAAACGTGGCCCTAGCCTCAAGCCTGGCGGTGGCTGTAAAATTCGGGGGTTGCCCTTTGTGCCCCCAGCGCGCCACCACATGGCCAGCCTGATCTATCATCTATCGGTGGAGTCTGGAGTGTACCTAGGCCGTTTTTGGCCGAGACCAGCCACAGCCTGCCTGACCCGGTGCAAGGTCCCTTGTTTGGTGGCTTGTACCAAACTGACCAGGGCCAAAAAAAAAGATTGTGTTTGATTCCATAACTAGGAGTCAGGCCCAAAGCCAACTACCACCGACTGTCATTTCCAAATCATGTTTGATCCCTGGCGAAGCTAGCAAGCATGGACAACGGCCAACAGAAATCAATAGATAAAAGATAGATAAGAGTAATGCAACATCACATAACCAACAGGCCTCAGACTAATTAGGTAAATAAGCATGGAGTCATAGCTGCTCTAACTTTACAAAAGTACCAATGAAGTAGGGCAAAATAACAACATCAGCAGCTTAATCAGTAATCACTGGTCCTTAAACAACACAAAGGAGATAGGTAACAAAAATGAGACAGAAATCAGTAAGACACAACTACAGCTCATCCATCATGTAGTTGTAGTCAACACATGCCTAAGAGGGGCAGTCGTAGCTGCCAGTTTTGCCCCCCTTCATCCATAGTCCAACCACTAAGATAACAAGTGAGGTGATTAACACCTTCTTCCACCAATCAGCCTTACCATTATCATCAGAAGGAGGAATAATTAGAGCAAAAGCATCATGAGGGACAAGATTATAGGGGAGGGAAGGTGCTGCTCCATGAGATGGATGGTCATCTCTCATGGCTGTCTGAAAAGCTCTAACAACTTGCTCATAGTTGCTATACTTCTTGTATATAGCATTTCTCACCCAAAGAACATGCTTACTGCACTCATGCCAACTCTGGTAAATCCCACGAGCCTTCTCATTGAAAACAACATAGTATCCTGCCATTTCTGTGAAAAAATAGTGGTTTAGCCTCAGTCAAATGTAAAGCCCACTGATGACCAACACCATCAAGTTCATATGTAAGAGAATTAACATCACAGGCATTATAATAAAAGGTTGGCTTCAGCTTTACAATGTGGTGGTGTTATTTTAGTTCAAATTATTGGTGGCTTCCATAGAAAACAAAAAACAGTAGTGCAGCAAATCCAAGCTCATGCCTGCCATGGAATCCATGTGCACATCCATACACTGCCATCAGCACAAGAAAGAAGGGGCTGTTGGTAGAACATGGATGTGTCACATGGTTTTGATGACATACATGACAAATCAGAATAATCAAGTAAATAGGGCAGGCATCAAACAAGTGCAAATCCAGGGTCATGACTGCCATCGAACCCTATTGTGCACATCCATTCGCTGCCATCAGCGTAAGATACAAGTTGTTGATAAGTGAATGGATGGCACACATAAGGTTACATGGCAGTGATGGAAAACATGAAGAACCAATTAAACAAGGTAGCCACCTCATGAATATATTGTTTGCATCATAGGCCTTATAGATTTTCCATAGTTACAACCAATCAAAAGAAACCAAATCAACAGTTTAAAAGTAACAAAAAAAGCTTTGGCCATGGGACACAGACCAAGCAGCAGCAGCATCATCACTTATCTATGCTGCTACCACTGTATGGCTGAGTTTCATGGCCAAAGACAAGGTAACAGTGACAGATGATGTAGTAAATGGACACAAAAGAAATGAATCCAACAGAAATAAAAGAAAGCATGAACAGTACCAAATAGAGCAGCCAACAGAGACCAATAATAGTGCATTACAGATATCAGTACAACCTCACACATGTAGGCTCAAATAAGGTCCATCTTGCTTAATGTTACCTATAGTCAGCCACCCTCCAACTACACTAACCTAAAAGGACAAGTGTGAATCAGTCAACTAAGCTGGACAAAAGCTACACCTAAGTGTGTACAAAAGGTAAGAGAGTGGGTGAGGGAGGTGGAGGAACTATACATCTCAACAGTCAACCCCCTCTTTGCCTTGCAGTCCTAATTGGACAGTTTTACATATAGTAGTTCTTGGCAATGTAGTTTCTCAGTCAAATGTCCCTATGGCTGATTGCCATCTTCACAAAGCCTATGGCAATGGCCTTGTTTTCTAGCAAATAGGTGTAGGCAATAGTGAGGGCTTCAATGGTGAAGCCCTGCATCTCCATGACTGCAAGATAGAGTCAGGATCCACATGTGCAGCATCTGTCTTCCTAAGTGCATTAGCAACATTGTTGACAGCATCAGACATGTTGGTCAGCAAGAGCATCTCATCCTCAGTGAAGTTCCCTCTCTTCCTCTTCCCACACACAGTAGAATGCAGCACCACCGCGCGCACCACCAGAACCGAGGAAGACGAAGGAAGAAAACGACCACCTCCTGGAGTCCCATCTAGGAACAAGGTGTGGCGCCGCGTCCGACCAGATCTGGGCTAGGGGAATGGAGAGGAAGCCCGCTGGGGAAGAACGCGTCTCGCTGGACACCACACCTCAACACACCGCTGGTCTCTCACGGGATTTGGTGGAGAAGCAATGGAGATGAAGGAGGGAAGTTCGCCGAGGGAGGGGGCGCTTATAAAGGCGGTGGATTTCACCGGTAGCGGAAGCACGTGCAGAGGTTTCACACTTCCCGTGCGAGCCCATGTGAGCCAACCGCCGCCGCCACGATTCGCCCCGAAATCGCCTGAGAGGAGCCGTGCTCGGCCATGCCCTAGAAAAACGAAGGGGGAGCGTTTCCCTAGAGCCAGGCCAAGGGGACAAAATGCAACTGGGGAGCTGGGCTGGGAGACGGCCCATGGACATCAAACATGCGCAGTGCAGCTGGGGGGCGCAGCCAGGCCGACAGGCCAACGCTCCAAACACGCCCTAGTAGCTACATAATGTTTATCCAACTAAAAATTACTATCTTTGCCGTAAAAAGAATGTAACTATGGGTTGCGTACCATGACATGTGATTTATATTTGACCAAGTTTTGAATGAATAATATTCACATTTATGTCTTTAAATTAATTTATTATAAAAATACATTTGGTAATTAATCTGGTAGTATTTATTTGGTATCATAAATATGGATATTTTTTATCTATAGATGGTCAAACTTAAGGTAGTAAAACGTGATACTGTGTTAGAATTGCATTCTTTTGGGGACGGAGGTAGTAGATGACTAAAGTTTAACCATATACTGTTTGTACATGGATTATCGGAAAAAGACTAATAGTTACTCCTTTCGTCCTAACATATAAGAGATTCATCAGCTTTGTCTCAAAGTCAACCATAGTAACTTTGACTAAATTTATAGAAAAGAATATTAACACATGCCACATCAAAGAGGTATATTATAAAAATATATTCCATAATGTATCTAATTAAGCTAATTTCAAGTCCCACATATTTTTTTCTTCTTTCCTATAAACTTGGTCCAAGTTACTGTATTTTAGACTTAGGACAAAATTGGATGTCTTGTATTTCAGGACGGAGGGAGCAGTTAGCTTACTTTAGAACAACGATAATGTTCTCCTCTGGACGTCCGGACAGACAAACGCGGATTCCCCACTCCCATCCGTGACCCTTCCGCCTAATATGGCTGCTCCTCCGATGCTCCGCTTCTCCATCTAAAAAACAGGATGTCGATTCCCTATTTCAGTGCTACTGCTTGTGCTCTCCTCAACCTCGCTCTCCTCCCTGCTCCTACTCCTCTCCCTCCTTCGCCTCGGCTCCACGCCGCCGCCGCCTCCCGCTCTCGCCATCCCTCCTTCCCTGCCAATGACGAAGGAGAAGGAGCATTAGCAAAAAGCTCTCGAGGTCGCACACCCGCCGCCTTCCCTTCTCCAGTACACCGCGGGGGCGCCTCGCCAGGGGACGTGCCTGCCCGTACTGTCGTCTAGAGCGGCGCAGCCGTTCGTCGGGGCCGCGGGGCCGCTCGTCGGGGCTACACCCAGCCACTCGCCCACTGGCGTCCCCCGCGTGACTCTGTGGCATCGAGCTCCGAGCGGGCGTCGAGCTTCGTGTCGACGAGCCTCCATTCGTCCAAGCAGCAAGTAAATGTTGTGCTTGAAAGCGTTTTGCAAGTGTATGTTTCAAGTGTTTCAGATGTTTCAGAGGTATGTTGCAAATGTTTCATATGGATGTTGCAAAGTTAGATCAAGATGTTGCATATGTTGCAATGGTTGTACGTATCTGTTCTAAATGTTTTATCTGTTTTTTAGATGTATGTAAGTGTGTTTATCTGAATATTGCATATGTTTTTATCTAGATATTGCATATATTTTGCAATAGCTTTTTCAAGCATTTTCAGCTATTTTTACAAGTGTTTCACACGTATTTTGCAAGTGTTTCGATTATTTTGAACGCATGTTGCAAATATTTCATTTGAATGTTTCAATAGTAGATCGGGTGTTGCTTCTCCCTCCTCGTCTTTTGCTGCCTAACCTTAGTGTCTCCTCCTCTCTCGATGCTGGTGATGTTCGGGCAGCGTGGGGGCGGACAGCGTGGGTGGGGCGAGTCGTTAGAGCGGCACTGAATCCGAACGAGCGGGGCGTGCGGTATGAAGCAGGCACGGGGAGCTTGCATTTGGACGTGTGCCTAGGGACGGACGTCGAGGCACTAGCCTGACTATTAGAACAAATTTTGATCTCTTTATATTTCAAGACCAAAGGAGTAGTACTTACCGAGTTAAATAAATTATTCAGTATACGTGTGAAAGAGCTCGGAATATAAAAAGTATATTCCCCAATGTGCCCCCACGACATATCTTTCCCGTGGACCGATCATACTAGTATACTACAAACTAGCTAGGCCGTCTTGAGTCTCTCCAGTCTTGACACAACTCGCCACCAGCTGACCAGTTTGTTAGCAGCTGATCGATCGCGATCGTGCCCCCGCCGCCCCGTCCTCTTGCACAACTGTGGCCATTGTGGTTCGGAACATTTCTAAAACTATTAGGTAAAAAGAAAAGATCACTCCACCAACAATTCACTTTTATCCATTCTTATAAAAACATACACCTCATCGTCTTCTGTATATACCGAACTGGCGACCATAGATGAAATAACTCGCCGCTATATCCAGCCATCCTGGCACTCTAGCTTTCACCTGGAACCTTCAAAACCAAATCTTCATTGTCCAATTCCGATAAACCTCCTAGGAAGCAACAACAGTCAAGCCGTGGCCGGCCATCCCAACACCATAATTCACACCCAGAATCTCCAAAACAAATCTCCATTGCTTGCTCTATATCCCAATATTTTCATATCTGAAATTAAAATAGTGGCCAGACATCCAATTTCAGTGATCAGCCAGCTGGCAGAGACGATGGCGGCAGAGACAATCGGGAGAAACAGAGAAAGCAGAGGGCGCAAAATTGATATAGGGAGTATTGATCATCCACATATCTCTCCATGTGGATGACTCCATTTTTCTTAGGGTAGATAAATTGAGAGTTAGGATATAAGGATCCGTTGCAATGGGATTTTTTTTTCTTATCGTGCAAGAAAAAAGAAGATTGGACCTGGGTTTGCCAAACTGTTGAAGATGCTCTAAACATCAAGAGATTGCAAGGTGTAGGTTGCTAGATCAATATTTCAGTTGGTCCAATCTACTTTTATCAACGAGATTTGTCCCTTTTCCCGTATATAAGTTAAGTTTAAATTAAGTAAAAAATATGTGTGAACATGATTTCCTATATTAGAATAAAAATATTTTTTGTAATTATTATTTTCATAGGTTATGGTAATTAAATACTGAATTTTCCATAGATAAACATACGGAATTGACTGAAAATAATCATGAAATGTTTTGGTGCATTTTTCAAATAGAGGACATCGGGTCCTATATTATCCCACAAATCTAACTTAAACTTCATCTTTTAGGAGGGGAAATAAAAAAGACCAATCTCATTAGTGGCAAACCAGATCAATTGAAATAGTTTCAAAGAATATCGAGCCAAATTTAATTTAGGAACTTTTTAGATGATTAAAATGTACTTCTGGGCGCGATACATGCATGATGCTTAACCAGGCAGCTCCAGCCAGCGGTAGACCAAATAGGCTCTAAATGCTGTTTGTAGCGATTACAGGCTCTAGCACATGCCTTTGACCATTACACTTTTGAAAACTAAACATATACAACTCGTTCAAAAGTAGTATTAGTCATGACAGTTCTACTAACATACTCCATTTCCCATTTACAAGTCTTAATATTTTTGTGTATGTAGGGGTAGATAATAGCTTCGTGGTCAAATTTCAAAAGTTTGACTTACACGTGTGTCTCTAAGCGTCGTACGTCATTAATTCCACAGGTGCTTTTAACCCAAAATTGTATCCATGGCATGCTACATTCAGAGCGAATGAAGCACTCAAAAGTTTAAGCGCACCGCCACGAAAAGAAAACCGCACATCTGAAATGGTAGGCCGGCACACAAACACTGAACGCACGGACCGTTCCGGCGGCCAACTTCCGTAGCGGGAAGGCAAGCATCACGCCACGCGCGCGCCGCGGCCTGCGCACGTGTTGCTTTCCATTTCCTCACGCGCGCACGATGAGTTGCCAGGATTAGCCGGTGGTGTCGCCTGGTCGGCCCAAGGTGACGGCGACATGCATGCATCACGCGGCGGCGCACCTGCTGGAAAACGCAACGGATCGGCCGGCCCAGCGGAGGGTCCGTGCTCTCCTCCGGCCAAAAGAGCACACGGAAAATACTTACCACGCGCGCGCGCCGCCTGCGCTGCACCGTATATAAACGCGAGCAAAGAAGATCTCTCCGATCCGCCGTCTCCTCTCCCTCCTGTAGTTTTCAAGCCGCCGGCGGTCAGAACCATCCAGATCCAGATTCACGCGCGTGTTCTTCGCCAGGAGCTCTGAGTCAGTCCATCCATGGAGACGACGATGGCGCAGTCGTCCAAGAAGAGGCGGTGGTGCTGCGACACGGAGCTGCGCCTCGGCGGCGGCTGCGCTGACGACGCGGCGCCGGCTCTGTGCGCGAGGTGGGAGAAGAAGCAGGCAGCGACGACGACCGGCGGCGCGCACTGCTACGCGTACGACAACGGCGATCGACTGCTGACGTTGGCGCAGCACCTGGTGATGGTGCCCGCCGGCGGCGGCCGCGACGACGACGACGACGTGACGGGTGCGGAGGTCCAGGCAAGCGCCATCATTCGCATGGCGAGGGCGGCGGCGGGAGCGCACGCCTCGGACCGTGGCGCGTCGAGGAGGCGGAGGTCGCTGGGCCGGTTCTTGCAGCGGCGGCGGGAGGTCAGGAGGGTCCGCAACGACGCCTCCAAGAATCCTCACCTCCGTGTCTCCGCGCACCCAACTCACACCGAAATCTAGAATATAATGCAGCTACCTACTGTAGCACGTATAATCGATTTTATTTGGGACTACAGTGGCGGATCCACGGCCCGGGCTGCCCGGGCTGCAGCCCCCCGGAGCTTGATTTTACCTGTAAAACACTGTAGCTTAGCCTCTAATCCACCAACAGCTTAAGGTCTAATCCTTTATTATTTAGCCCCCCGGGTGCTTCATCCTGGATCCGCCCCTGGGACTGTCTACTCCACAGTCATGTGTTTGAGAGTCCCCAAGCAACCGGTTGTTTTTTTTTTTTAGGGGAGCAACCGGTTGTTGGAATGAACTAAAATAACCGAATATACAA
Organism: Saccharum hybrid cultivar R570; assembly: GCA_038087645.1. Taxonomy (NCBI): domain Eukaryota; kingdom Viridiplantae; phylum Streptophyta; class Magnoliopsida; order Poales; family Poaceae; genus Saccharum; species Saccharum hybrid cultivar. The sequence continues at coordinate 10,063,056 of JAQSUU010000199.1, read as the reverse complement.
TGTGATTCGAGTGTTTGAGACCCTCCACCAACAAAATTTTGATACACCAGATCAAAACCCAATAGTCTAGATTTGCTCTCTATACATTGTACAGTACTGTTCCCTTTTTTTTCGCTGATGGGCTGTATTACCATGGGCCGGAACACCCAACACCGTGACTACCAAAGTTGAAGTAGCAGTGCTGATGCATCCTTGCCCTTCCTGCGTGTTGTGATATTTAGCTCGTGTTCACCAACAGCTTCTGTTGTAAGCCGTTTTTTTTTTTTCAAACAGGTCTTTTCCAAATAACTTCACCCATGAAGCATATAAAATCGTGCTCCCACATGAGAATGGAGTGAAATGAAACTAAAAATAGTTGCATTTCACAGCTTAATCTCGCACACGTGGATCTAGTTTTTTTTTCGAGATCGTGCATCGGCACGTATATCATTAATGTAACAACTCAGAAATTTTCATAAACCAAAATTCACAACTACAATTTTTTTCCTAAAATAACCAAAGTTTGGTGAAGTGGCATATAGGGAACCTACCCTAGTTGCACAAGTAGCACCTATTACAGATGTTTACATCCTTGCATTTAATCAAAACCTACTTGAGTTGCATCTTATGTTCTTCGTATTGTTAATTAAAAGCAATAGCGTTTATGTAATGAATTGTTTGATTAAATAAATGTGAAAATATAACTCGGTAATTAGATGGAACTCTGAAATACCTCTAGTGAGCCCCAGTGGGATACCTAAGTGGTGGCAACAGACTTGTATGCATATAAGAGTTTTGGCTTAGCTGGAATGAAGATTTGCAAATAGAAAAAGTCAAATAAATAAGTTGTAAAGAAAAAACTCATTTCCGGCCCAGCCACTTGAACCAGCCTGGCCCGGCTTGCTTCACGCCGCGGCCTCGCGTGCACACGCGCCCACCCGCACAATGGGCCGGCCCAGCAAGGCTGCGATTGCCTCAGCCCGTGTCGCCTTCCCAAGCACGTCAAGGACGGCCTGTCCCTCTTCCTTTCCCCCACTGACAGGCGGGACCCAAGGTGTCATCCCTCTCCTCCCGCTCTTCTTCACCTCTGCCTCACCGAAACGGAAAGGGGGGGACAGGGTCACGCCCGTGGGCACGGGGGAGATTCCCCTTGTCCCCTGCCGCAAGCGTGCGCGCCAAGCCTTTGCGCATTCGCTCCACAACGTGCCACGTCATCCACTCACGCTCGCCTCGCCCCGCTCTCACGCACCGGCGCGACGCGCGTGGTCGCCATGGTCCATGGAGCTCTGCCACCACCGTACCCTGTCCAACAGCATGAGATTCGAACTTGACTTCACCAATTCGATCGCCAGCCGCACCGCTACACCCTAACCCCAGCACAGGACACATCACTGCCCTCCACGTACCCCTTCTCGCCTCCCCACCGTTCACCGCCCAACCATGGCCATGTTCGGCTATAAAAGCAGAGCCTCTCTGTTGCCCTAGCCTTTGACCCCCCTGAGCCGCCGCACTGGTGGCACCATAGCCGCCCTGCACCGCAAGAGGGAGGGGAGAAAAGAGGAGAAGGAAGGAAGGGAAGGAAGAGAGGAGGAACGAGGAGAAGCCGACGCCGTTGTCCGAGCTCACCGAAGAAGGAGAAGACGCCGAACTTCCTCCTCTCCACCACCGGTCTGCACTGCATGGCCACCGTTCTTCACTGCTTCAACTCACCACTGCATCGTCACCCAGCCACCATGAGCCCAAGGTGATCCACGTCTCGCCGTACCCTCCCCGCCTACCATGCTCGCCACTGTGCACACGCCGCACCGCCGTGATCGTTCTCGCACCGGGAAGGATCAAGGCCGAAGCCCGGACACCATCCACGTCGACACACACGCACGCACACGCACATGAGAACGGCACAGCCTTGCGAAGCCGTACCAGCTCGGGAACGATCGCAGTGCACACGCGCTCCATGCACGGGCGCCATGGCCATGACCGCCACGGCGACGTCATGTTTTCGTCACATCGAGTCTGTAGATTAGAGAAGAGGTGGGCGCATACAGTTCGCCTTGGTGGAGAACGTCGCTCGCAGTTGAGGGCGGAAGGGCACGATGCCGTTTGGCGATTTTCCACCGGGCGGAGGAGGCATCGGAGTGCCGCCCGCCGCCATGGAGACCCTCGCTGGAGGCACCAAACCATCGAGTTCGCCATGTACTAGAGGCCCAGTTGAGCCCTAGAGCGCCATCGGGGAGCCGCCGTGGTTTGAGAATGGCCGCTCGCCGGCGGTGGGAGCGTCACCGCACGGGGAAGCAAGGAGAGGGCCGGGACAGCAGTTCAGTGCACCGTGTGCACCATGAACCAAGGGGGAGAAAGAGATGGTGAACGCGGTCCACCGTAGATCCCACGTACACCCGTGAACCGCATGGTCAAGTTCACCGTGAGCCACGCCTACAAAAGACTGGAGCCCATTTCGAATCCACAGCGCAACGTGGCATCACGGGGAGCTGCCACGTGTTCGGGCCAGCCCGGCCCATATTCGGCCCTGGCCCGACCCGCCAAAGGCCGGTCACGGCCCGGTCAAAGTTGACCATTGACCGTTGACCAGTCAACGGACCCACCTGTCAGTGACACACTCCGTCCCAGCAAATCAGATGCTGCCACGTGTCACTGCCTGGAATTTTCAATTCTTTTTCTTTTTTTAGAAATTCATTTAATCTTTGAAAATACATAACTAATTCATTTTAATTCAGAAAAATATCAAACTAGTGTCCAAATTTTTCTAAAAATGAGCTCTATGTCATAGGCTTGTGTTTGAGTGCATTTGGATCTTTCAAATTTCTATTGCTTCTTTGTGTACCTCTATAGGAGTCGCTCATGCGACCATATGTTACGTTTAACAGAGCCGGAGGACCTACCGATTGAGGAGTACGACCCCGACTACAACGAAGACTTGGGTGATGACCTACCAGGTGCCACGCCACACCCAATCTCGTAGATCCTATTACGCATGCTATAACTAGAAATGCTAGTGTTTTATCTTTTACGCAATAATACGATGTTAGGTTGCATGGTAGTTTTTTTACCTTGAGCCTTATACCTTGTTGCAACCTTATTCCTGCACACCCGCTGATAGGCTAGATGCTCGCTTGCTACATACTTACCGCTTACTCTTACTCGTATTATATCTATGATGTGATGCTGGTGACAGAGAGACGTATGTGCGTAAGGCACAAGGTGCCGTAAACTTAGAGAAACTGGACAATGAACATGGGGAGATATTGGCGTGTGTTTTTGGTGTGTGGTGAGGGTTGAGTCGAGCGGACAGGATCCTACGACGAGTCTTTGGGGCAAGTCTTGCCGGAGGGGTGTGACCTGGGAATCCCTTGCGAGAGTTACCTGTGGCGGGTATATGTGAGAGGTGGACCGGGGTGTTGGTTATCCCTGGTGGAGGTGCTGTCATGGCACGGGAAGTTGGTGATCCCCTTTGAGAAGAAATCATATCCGGTCCCCCTAAGGACTGGTATGTCTTGAGAACTAGAACCATAGGACCTTCGTGCACACCACTCGCTCCCGATGGGCGGGGGACGACTACCCGACTGACTAGGGCGGTGCCACTAGCGTTTCGGTGGACTCTGGGGTGGCCCAGGGCTGAGTGGTAGGGTGGTACCGTACCGGTTGGGAGGCAGTCAGAATCAACTTAGACGAGCCGGATCGTCAATGATGGCGATCTTGTGGATTACCAGGTGTACACGCTCTGCAGAGTTGATCGATCTATACATATAGCCGTGTCCACGGATATGGACATTCTCATGACCTATGCTTCACTTGATTAGCGAGAGGAGTCATTTTCTATCTTTTCCCTGGGTTTCGTGTTGGTTTCCGGCTTTGGCCGTTGAGGCGAGATCTGAGTGGGAGTCGATCTCATCGCCTAGAGAGAGAGTGTGAGATGATATGGGATGTGTGTGATGGGCTGGGAGAACGTGTGAATAAGATAGGTTAAAACCTGATGAACTTAATATTATTTAAATACTAATTACTTGCATAGGAGATCCACAGTCTAAACAGGTCTTTTTCTACTTTTATCTATGCATTCCACTTTCCACAAAGCAATGCAAGCATAGCGTGGGCGATGCGTGGCCAGTACCAAGTGTACTGATAGATTGTTGGCAGGTTCTGAGCCCGAGTACGACTACGAGAGTGATGACTGGGAGGACTAGAGGGCCTGTTCTGCGCTCGAGCTGGGTCCAGGAGGTCGTTTTCCGCTGCTGTCTTCGTCAGATGCTGTTCAGGATGATGTGTGTGCGTGAGTTCCGCCCTGCGTGGCGAAGAGAATAATTTATGTAAAACTCTCTATTGTACTCTGATAATCGTGTATGACTTTGTATATCATTGAGATTTGGGTAAAATGACGAATCGTTTCGTTATTTTACACTTCGTTTCTGTGGATTTCTCTTTATGGAAATCAAGGACGTTTCAATTAAGCAGGAGAACACGTGGGCCTAGTAAACGCGCAGGATGGATTTGCCCTACTCTGGGGAGGGAGCGCGTATGCTGGCCTGCAAGGGCACGACCGTTGGGACGCAACCCATGGGGACGCGGCCGCCGGTACATGGCCCACCGGGGCAGGGCCAGAGGCGGAGGTGCAGCCTTCCAGCACGAGCAGTAGAGCTCGACAGAAGAAGATGATGGAAATAGAGAAGTAAAAGGAAATCTAATGGCATTAAGACTTTTTATTCATTTGATCTACCATGTGAAGCTGTTTTGCCAAACTGGTCTCGGAAACAGCTTTAGCTTTCACCGAGAAAGCTGATCGTGAAGCTGAAACGCAAAAAACATCTTCGCTGGTGAAGCTAAGTTGTGCCAAACGGGACCTTAAATGTGATGTCTTCTACATAAAAGGCTCCCAATAACAGGAAAAACAAAATAGCCCTTAGAGTGACACTTGAGCAAACCGTGGGAGAAAAACATAACCCCATTCAGAATGGATGCTACGACCTAATGACGACCCATAAATCAACCACTAATAAGCATGCATGCATATATAGAATCCAACTTCCTAACAACAACAACTAGGAGCAAATTAGATAGGGCTCGTGCTTTGAGATTTCTAAAAAGTAACAATATGAAAAGATAGTGTGGCAAACCCAAAACCCTAATCAGTATGCTAGCCACAACCCCTAATCGATCCCTATGACGGTTGCAATCAAGAAGCAACAAAAATACAAACTCCTGCATTGTGAACGTATAAAAGAATAACGCCCTGTTCGTTTGGACTTATCAGCACAATCAGCAGTCATCCAGCAGTGTTTTTCTCTCACAACAAACCAGCGAACAGTACTTTCAGCACAATAAACCAGCGAAACGAACAGGCTGTAAGTTATTAACTGAGGAGCAAATTATAAAAACAATCCCAAAACAAAAACAACAAAACAACATAGCACAAAAATGTCTATCGACCGTAATCAAGAAGCAACAAAAATACAAGCTCCTACATTACGAACATCATATTAAAAAAATAAGCTGCCAACTTGAGGGTGGGGTGGGGGACTATAAAAACAACTCTAACAACAGAACAATATAGCACAAAAATTTTTACCACGACTGCAAAACAAAAAAACTCTGCATTGTGGATATATAAATTAAAGAACAAGTTACTAACTGTGGGCCACAACAACAACAACAAAATATGACATAAAATGCATGTCATGGCCTTACCGTGATAAGGAAGCAACAAAACACAAACTTCTGTATTGCAAGCATATAAAAGAAGAAGCATAGGGGGCAAATTATAAAGAAAATAACAACAACAACAACAAAAAATAATATTTAATAAAAAACATAACAAAGCCTAAACAAGAAAATAAAAACCGAAACAACAAAAAACAATAGTCCTTAAAAATAATGCCACAACACAACAATAAACACATAGTTATAACCCCTAAAGCACCCTAAATCACACGTCTTCAAACTGGGATGGCAAACATAGTAACAACCCTTGAAAAGGTATCCCACAACACAACAAGATGACAACTGAAGAACAAAAATATAGTTGTAACCCTTGAAGTAACCCTAAAGCACAAAAAGCTTTCAACTGGGTGGCTGACATAGTAACAACACATAAAAATAATCCCACAACTACCCTACTAAATGGAAAACGTTGTTGAACCCTAAATAAAATAACCTGATCACCCCTAAATAAGAACCTTGATAAACCCTAGACATAGAACACTAATAAAACACTAAATACAAGGGCATTAGTCACCCATAAGTATAAAATCCTAGCATACAACCTTGCTTGTATATAAATACTTAAAACTAGGGGGAATAAAATCTAGAGTATAAAATCGTAAGCCCCTAAAATAAAAAAAAACTAAATATAAATGAATGGTAAATTTTAAATAAAACAAATAATTTTATTTTAGATGCATGTTTTAAGTGTTTTAAGCCTCATTCAGATGCATGTTTTAATTGTTTCATCTATCTTCATACGTATGTCGTAAGTGTTGCATCTAAATATTTCAAAAGTAGATCGGGTGTTACATCTCCCTCCTTGCCTTCTGCTGCCTCGCTTCGGTACTCTCTGTTCGCCTTCTGCTGCCTTACATCCTTCTCGGACTGCGGAGGGGACACGGCGGGGGCCGGGGGAGAGAAGCCCCGAGAGATGGCGGCACGGACGGAACCGCGTTCTCCCCTTCTGTTACATGGGCAGGAATAGCTTCCTTTGGACTCCAGTTGGTGGGTAGGGATACCGCTTCCGTTGCTAGCCTGAGGCCACATATCGAGTCACGGTTGGCTGGTGGGAGTTGCGTTCGGACGTGCTACTGGAGCCAGATGTCCGGGCACTGGTCGTCCCAATAATAATATCATATGATGCTTGAAACAAAACCAAAAGTTTACCTAATCTCGGGCAGGTGGCATGAAGATCAAACTTGATCGTGATGAACCATTGCCTTATGCTTCTCAGTTCTCAGGGTGCTGCACAGTGATGCACATTATTGTCTGACTGTGCAGTTTATGTTCTTTGAATATACTCCATTTTATTCATGTCGGCGCATTAAGACCCTTTGTAATATGGGATTTTTTTGTCACTTTCTATAAAAATAAATTGATTCTTGTAAAATTCTCGTGTGATTCGTATAAAATTCTTGCATTCCAAGGCCTTGTTTAGATGGCAAAAAAATTGACTGAAAAGTTCTGTAGCACTTTCGTTTGTATTTGATAATTATTGTTCCACCATGACCTAAGTAGACTCAAAAGATTTGTCTCTCAAATTATAGACAAACTGTGCAATTAGTTTTTTTACTTACATTTAACGCTCCTTATATACGTACAAAGATTTGATGTGATGGAAAATCTTGAAAAGTAACTTTTCACCCGAACTAATGTCCAAAGGGACAAAGTTCCGCTGCGTTGGGAGCCACGAAAACAAGGCAACTGGACGTGGTGCTCAGTCTGCTATCAGGGCACTCAGCTCAATCATCTGACATGAAAAAATTGAATGAATTGGTAAATTCTCTCGCCCAACTGCATAGAAAAAGTGAAATTTTCTGTTTTTCTATATACTATTGTTTGCTGGTTCTGTCTAGCAACACAAAATTTGCTCTACATAACATGGCAGCAGTATTTACATTAATGAATAATCATATAGGCATTGCAGCAATTTGATGTCCCCCTTTTTTGAACAGAGGATGTGTCTCCTGTTCCAGCTGACAGGGCCGGGTGGTAGGAGAGGAAGGAGGCTGTAAAAATGTCTTCTGTTCATCATTCTCGTGGATGTCATGTCACCAAGAATCTTTGGTTAAGAGAGTTTATGTAGTATTATTACTTATAGATTTAAAATGTTCAGAGGAATTTCTGGGTTTGCCCACTGCTCTTAATTACAGACTAGATGTATCTGCCAATTCAGCAATAAATTTTGGTCAAGGAAGGTTTTTGGTCATATTTATGCAAGCAATCTCTGGATATTTTGACTCTGGTGGGGGCTGTCTGTTGAAAAATCCCTTGCATTTTCATCTCAGTTATGCAATGCTCCATTGTTGCATTGCCGGTTTGCAGGCTTGCAGCAACTGATTCTATCAGAATCAGTTCAGTATCGGCAAGAACGTGGCGGTTCCTCAAACCAAAACGTTTTAACCAAAGATTCTAGCAATCCAGTGCTGTTAGCACTTAGCACCATGATCAGGTGATCCCAGTCGAGCATTTAATTAAAGTTCTGTTTTTCTGCTGAATCGCAACGAACACGAAAGGTACACCGTACACTTTGTTCACAATCACACACGGTTTCAGTTTGTTACACGACGAGGAAGAACCACTGCCTGCATCCAGTGGTATTCAGTTTCAGAACTCAGAAGGCAAGCGTGGCGTAGGCAACGCAGCCTGCAACCGAGGCGGCGAAGCCTGCCGCGGCGAGTCCAGGACCAGCGCCGTTCCTGTCGTTGCCGGCGGCGGGAGGGGCGCCCTTGGCCGTGGAGTTCTTGGCGGCGGGGGCCTTAGGCGAGGCCGGCGGCACCGGAGCGCCGCTGCCGTTGGAGGGAGCCGGCGCGGACGTCGACGGCGTGGGAGAGCCGGAGCCCTGCTGGGCGGCCGGGGCCGGCGCGCTGGCGCTGCCGGCGACCATGACGATGAGCTTCTCGTTGGCGCGGCAGTTGGCCTCGACACCGCTGATGAAGAAGAAGGCGCCGGCGCGGTCCAGCGCGAAGGACGTGCTGCCGTCGTCGAACTGCTTGTCGTAGGAGGAGGTGTTGCAGGCGTTGTAGTCGGCCGGCTCCACCAGCAGCACCGAGTCCTTGTCCTTGGGGTACACGAACACTACGGCGGGTTGCGAGAGCAAGAACAACGCAAAGATCACTCACGAGCTGAGAGGATGCGCAGTGTGTAATGCTCAGACGCAAATGTGTGGGTGGGTGACTCACAGAGGCTGTCGCCGATCTGGAAGCTGGTCTTCTCCGCCCAGGTGTTGAAGGACTCGGCGGCGGCGTCCGGCACGGCCCAGCCATTGTCGCCGCCGACCTTGTACTGCGTGGCGCCGGCGACCGCCGCCAGGAGCACGAAGCAGGCCAGCCCCAGCAGACCGCAAGATGATGAGCTCGCCATGGCTACAGCCGCAAAAACCACAGATCAATAAGCTAACGATTGTGCTGTACTGCTGTCCCTATGCCTGCAACTGCAACGGATATGTGACGTCAAATCTTGGGGCAAGAGCAAGAACGCAACGGATATTTGTAGGCAAACGGCGCGTGGTCTATCTGCGACTGCGACTGCACCCGCCGTCCTGCTGCCCCAAGATCGAGGCTTTGCAGGCTGTGGGGTACCTTGCTTTGGGTGGTCGGTCAGGTCGCCACCTCGAGGGATGCTCTGCAGGGTGCAGAGCACGTGCTGCAGCTTCACCTTTTGCTGCGTGCGTGCGTGTGTCATCGTGTGCTAACCCATGGACTATGGAGTATTGTTGCCGTTGGCGTTGCCTTTGGGACGAGGAATTGATGCTTCCCATCCCCACAAACGGCCATGGAATGGAAAAGGTGATGGCTTATTTCGTTTTCGTCTGCCTGTTTGTGATTCAGAGTTCAGTAGCTGATACATCGATGGTCAATGGGCAATGCCATTTTGGTTAGGAGGAAGAGGAAGCATGTACCCTGGGCACCGTACTGTTGGTTTAAACTGTACTGTACCTGTACTACCGTACACTACTCCTATACGTATTCATTCATGCTCATGCAACGATGCAACTGTATTTTAGTCTTTTCTGGGGTTCAATGTGACAGGGGCAGGGAGAAAAGAAAGAAAAAATCCTTTATATAGGATTCTGCAACTTCACGGGGCCACCTAGAAAAGCTACAAATCACAATGGGCCCCCAGTTTTTGTATCAAATATATGGGCTATAACTGTGACAGCCCATTATTAAACTCGGGCTGGCCCAAAACTTTAAGGCTCAGGAGACCAAAATAGAAGGCTGCTCTGCTCCCGGGACCCTGAGTCTGTAAGCCCAAGACACCGGATGAATGCTCTTCTAATTAGTCCCGTACTTCCGTACAGTTGAGTCCGCTAGCAGATGAACCTGATTTCAAGTGAGGGTGTGTTTAGCTCCCCATTTTACCCAAAAATTTTTAGGTTTTGGCCTATTATTTTGTAGAATGAAACTAAACACCATGCAAAAATTTTGACAAAAAGATATCAATTCTCCATTTTGGATTTTGGCCTCAAGAGACTAAAAAAAAGCCAAAAAGCCAAAAAAAATAAAAACCCTCACCCACCCCATGAAAAATTTGGCATTCTAAACATACCCATGAAAATTTTAGTATTTTACATTTCATCATTCCAAAGTAGTTGGCATTCCATAGGAACTAAACACAGCCTGACTCAACTATGGACGAAATGGTTCGCAAAGACAAATGGCACGTTGCTCTGCTCACTTGTCGTTTGCTCGTCCGCCAGCACCTTCTACCCGCTAGAACATTTTTATTCTCCAAACTGAAAACAAAAATGTTTCATTGGAAGAAGGATTAAGTAAAAGAATGCTCCATTAAGTGAACAAAGCTAAATGTTAGAAAACATTGTTCCACGAACAAGATACCATATGTTCCACCAAAAAAAATGTTTGAGGAATACAAAAACATTGTAGCACCATATGAGATGTATATCAAAGTCCCCTCCTCGTGTTCCTCTCCTGACAATGGTGCGTTTAATTTGTTTGTCCTTCAGCAATCTCGTGTGTCATTTCTTAGTAAGGTACAAAGCCCCACCCATATCACAAAGATGCTCCTCTAAACATGGATGGTGGGTGGAGAGAATCAGTATTGAGTAGAGGTGAATGCTATTTGTTTACTTTTTACACTCAGGTACTAAGAACAAGCAACAAGTGTAAGGAGGTTCTAAGATAGCACCTGATGTGCAATCATGGGAGGGCCTGAATACCGTTGATTTTTATAAAAAAAAAATCATACATATAGTGTATACAGCATGCGTATTAGAAAAAGGCAAAAATAGAGCTATAGTAGGGTATTCAAGAGTTGAGCTCAAAACAATAGACTCATGGTACTCTCCCTTCCATTTTTGTTGGCCCAACAAGGCCCGTGACCCAATTTCCTTCGATTCCCAATAGCTCATTGTGCGACTCCTGTCCGCTCAGCGCGTGGCTCCTGTCCGCTCAGCGCGTGGCAGCATAGTAGCTAGAATAGCAACCATGGTGTGAACCAATTCAGAATCCTTCACTCTGTTCGTTTGAACTTATCAGCCTGACTTATCAGTCATGGTACAATGTTTTTCTCTCACAACAAAACAACACCAGCCGGCTTATCAGTCGTAGAAACCATCCAGCGAACAAGGTGCTCATCGGTCAGCAATGTCTATAGCTACGCTGACAACTAATTACATGTTGTCCTCGAAGATAATAGTCAAAGTGCGGTATGGATGGAAGAAGCCCCCCGAAGGTAAGTTAATGGTAAATGTTGATGCTTCTTTTGATTCTGGGCTGGGTAGTGCTGGAGTAATCATCAGAGACGCGGGTGGGGGTTTTGTTGCTGCAGCGACAAAATTCCTGTCACACGTGGTGGACGCCCAATTGGTCGAAGCATATGCAATGAAAGAGGGCTTGTTACTTGCACAACACATAGTCTGCAACAGTTTTATTCTTCAATCTGATTGTTTAGAGGTTGTTGAAACTGTGAAGGAGGGCGGGTTTTCCGCAACAGCTGCAGCAGCAATCTTTGATGAGTGCTACAATCTATGGAAGGACCAAGATGCGGCGAGCATGGAGCACTGTGACAGAGATGCAAACAAAGTTGCCCATGAGCTAGCTTGGCAAGCATTTTGCACTAAGGATTCATGTATTTGGGTCGATAATCCCCCTAGCTTTATTCTAAATCTCTTGGTGAACGATGTAATCTTTTTACCCATTCAATAAAAGTTTGCCGTTTGGCTCTTCAAAAAAAACATTCATTTAACAGTGGGAAGCCGCCTTTTTTTTGCTTGTTAAAAAATGGATCCTTCTAGGTAAACTCAATGTATAGATACCTTATCAGTTATCAACACATGATTGTATATGTCCCAGGAAATTTGGCGGTTCAAGATACCGCTAAAAAACAAAAAAAAGTATGGGGTTCCTAAAGAGGCGGGGGGATTTACTCTTACAAAAGATAGTTTAGCAAGAAGGAATTGGAATGGAAATAATGTGTGCTTTCTGTTGTACGAGTGAAACTATCCAGCATCTCTTTTGATTGCATATGCGCTAAATTTCTTTGGAGAGTTTACTTTGTTTTAGTGCTTATGCCTCCTATATATGTACACAACCTTTAAAATGGATGGTACAAATATGGTCGAAGTTCAATTAGTCCTTAGTGTTGATAGGAGGGTTAAGAATTTGTTGGACAACGTGGCTTAAATAGACAAGTGTGGATGTAAAACTTTTTGCACGTACTGTTTAGAAAACGCATTGGTTCAGCCAGTGGGTGCAATTGCTGCAATGTGAAAATAAGAAGGAACACGTCTTCCAAGTTTATCGATCACTAGAGACAGTTGTGATGAACTTCGTTGCCTACTTTGGATCGCCAAACAATTTTAAAATTGAGTTTCGAGTTCGACACTTGCGATCTGTCTTTTTATGTAACAATTGGTCTGAATCTCTTGGTTTGGAGAGATGAAGGATTTGTTTCCTTCATCTAAAAAAACTATCCAAATTCTAGGCATAATGAATCATTGATTTCTTATTCATCCGGCGGAAAACGAATGCAATATTTAGCAACGACATGCGCAAATCGCATGTCTTAATTAGTAAATTACATGTAAGCACATATTTACTGGGGTCTCCCGTTTGTTGTATCGTGTCTACTTCACTTCACTTCAGACTTCAGAGAGCAAGCATGGCGTAGCCAAGGATGCAGGCCCCCAACGAGGTGGTCAAGCCTGTGGCCACCGTGAGGGCAGCGCCGTTCTTGTCCTTGGAGCCAGCGGGAGGCGACAATGGCGTGCCTGTCGAGTTAGCCGTCGCCCCATGCGCGCTCGGAGCCGGGGAGCTCGCTGAGGGCACCGGCGGTGCCTGCGGGGCGCCGCCGGCCGGGGCAGGTGGGGGCGGTGGGTTTGACGACGCCGGAGGAGGTGAGGACACGCTCGGAGCAGGGGGCGACGACGATGCAGGCGGCGGCGTGCTCGGTGTCGTCGTGGGAGCAGAGGCCGGGGGCGGAGCCGAGGCGGCGGGCGGCGCCGGGGCCGGTGGGGGTGGCGACGCGGTGGTCGGGGCCTTAGGCGGAGCGGGCGACGACGACGGGGGCGGGGTGGAGCTGACAGGAGGGGGCGACGACGGTGACGCCGGCGGCGGCGCCGTGCTCGGAGCCGGCGCGCCGCCACTGGTGCCGTTGCTGCGGGTGGCGAGGACCATGACGATGAGCTTCTCGTTGGCGCGGCAGTTGGCCTCGACGCCGCTGATGAAGAAGAGCGGGCCGGAGCGGTCCAGCGTGACCACGGTGTCGCCGTCGTCGAACTTCTTCACGTACGACGACGTGTTGCAGGCGTTGTAGTCCGCCGGCTCCACCAGCAGCACCGAGTCCTGGTCCTTGGGGTACACGAACACTACGGGCACAAGCAAAAACCGTCAATGGCGTCGTGCACGGCGTATGCATTGGACGTGCATGTAAACCAATCTCAATTACCTAGGGAGTCTCCGATCTGAAACCTCGTCCTCTCCGCCCAAGCGTTGAAGGGCTCCGCGCCGGCGGTGGGCACGCTCCAGCCATTGGCACCGCCGACCGTGAACTGCGTTCCGCCGGCGACCGCAGCGGCAATGGCGAAGCAAGCAAGAGCAAGACCGTAGCTACTTGACTTCGCCATGGGTGAGAAGAGAAGCTACGCAGGTAGCTAAATTTAGGCTTTTGCAAGTGATCTTGTGCTGGCTGGAGGTTGAAGAACCACGGGCTTGCATTGCTGCGTATTTGTAGGCGTCAATGGTTGGGGCTTTACAAGCTGTAGGGTTCTTTGCTTTCCATGGCCACGTTGAGCTGTGTTTCCAAAGCATATGGCACCTCGCTCCCCTTTCCGTCTTGTCTAGCTCGGCTGTCTTCTCTCTGCTCTGCCTGCCTCCTGGATCCATAGCTTGGCCGAGGCATTGCCAATTGCATGACGCTGGAATATGCATCGCTTGTGCACTGGTCCATGCATGGTTCATGGACAATTGTCGCTCTCCAAACAATTCATGGTTTGTCAATGCCGCGCCGTCAGCACACGTGGCACGTTGTGATACGCCTTGGTCAGATAACAATAAGCTAATGGCCTAGTTAAGTGGATCAATGAATCCTAGAGACCTGATTTTTTTAATGGTAACTACTGAAGGTTAAAAAAAAGTTGTTTCAGAAAGTTTCACCTTTTTTGTCCATGCAAGGCTCCTCCGTCATTCTGTGTCATCTCTGCAGGCTGTATGGCATGGGCGCATGGCATAGGGTTCTTGACCTTGGTGCTGACGTTATGCTTCCCCCATTTGCAGGGGAAACAGAAGTACAGCTGCAGCATCACAGAGAAGCATTTTCCTGATGATTTTTGTTGCCAACTCTTCAGCTAGCTAGTGCAACCTTTTTCCCCTCACAAAACTTAAACAAAGTGCTTAAGATCGACATGATGCAATGCAACACGGCATCATGTTTGTCGATGGCACGTCTGTCATGGCGTGGAAATACCGCTTTGTAGGGCCTGGCCAGCCTCTCATACATCAGTATTTACCTTATGTGCATGCCATAATCGATGGCGGTACTCAGAACAGAGCCATGCCGACTAGTCCCTGACAGTTGTATATCTTCACACAAAAGGAAAAAAAAATCCTGAAACAACAAGCTGCTGTCTGTGCGTGGCTGTAAACGTGCTTGAAAAAAAAAAGTGAAGCTTTGTAGGGTCGTCGTCATAATCTGGTCAGCCAGAGATTCTGTACTAGTAGAGTCTATGGCTAATAAGAAACTTAAAAATCATAGACAAGACAAGCGCATGTTCAGCATTAACTTGAGTCAATTTCCCTTTCCATTTCCAACTACACCTCACTGCAAAGATTCTGAGAAAAAAAACAAATAATCAAACAATTCCAAACCAAACTGTCTCCCTAAACCGAAAGCATTTACATTTACAGTTACAGTTACAGGCATGGCAATCGATCGGCATTCACGCACGCATGATTGTTTGTTTCTGTCCTGCCGCGTGCCCGGCCGTCAGGCGACCCGGAACCCTCTCTGGGACTCGCTGAAGGCATCGTACGCCGTCGCAAACGAGGCTCTGGACCTCGAGGAAGATGACCTTGCTGACGAAGCAGGCGACGACGCCCTGTTCTTCTTCCTCCTCGCCTTCTTCGCCCCCCTTGGCGGCATGTCTGGGTTCTCTTGCCCGGGCCTGTTGTCCTGGAACATCTCAATGGGCAGCATGCTTCTTGGCTGCTCAAAGTCTGCAACGAATTAAAATTTAGCAAATTCAGATCAGAAAGGATCTGTGAGATTCTTTCTACAGTGATTTTTGTTCATTACAGCTTGCATACATGCAAGCGACCAAGAGTCCTTGGTGTAGTGGTGTGCCACTAATATCATTATGAAATAGGACAAGAAGATTCAGGCGCCTAATCATAAGCACAAATGATTACTCGTGCTGCCTGTATGATTATGAGGCGCAGATTTGTTTAAGGGCGTGGCTGGAATATCGTTTGGGACATCAACTTTATTTATCTTTCTCGAAGTATTGACTGATCATGACATTTAATTAGTCTGTTTTTTTTTCTTGACTGAATGTTTTTGAAGGGCAAACAATGTCAGAGGTGAGAATCACCTGCAGAGGCCCAAGAAGTCTGCCTTGACTGCGCAGCTGTGCTCACAGAGCCTGCCGATAAATCATCTGTTCCCTTGAATTCAGCCATCTAAAAGTTAAAAAAAGTACATCACCATCAGTTAAAGAACTATATGAATAATGTAAACTCATGACAACAAATAAAGCATGATGCTGCATATTGTTATGATATTCTTACCCAGCTTGGAGACGTGTCACTGGTGCCCAGACCTATGTGAGCCACATGCTTTACATCTGTAGGGTACCCAATCTCCATCTCATGTTCCTTATGCACTGCAAAAGAGCAGATGTCTAGTTAGGTACTTGTGCTTTCACCATTTGCTTTTAAGTTGGTACTGCTTTTTCATGCATTTACTATTGAAATTTTTAGAATCTGGATGTAGAAACCAATCCACAGAAACTCAAGTCAAGTAATGCAAAAATGCAGAAATAAAATAAAAATATAGAAGGATGGATGGGATTATTACCAAACATTTGAGAAATTATCTTCAGCCCTTTGAAGATCCCCTTCATCTTTATCGCCATTGGCGAAACCCTTTGACGGAAGAGAAAGAGTTCCTGCAAGAATGTAGAATAAGATCAATGTTCTTGGAGTATGAAGAAAAGATTTTAGCTTTCATGCTACAAAAGATACACTAAAACATGGCAAGGAAAAAAAGAGACAACAAGGATACAATTTGCATCAATGACAAGGATACACATATCTCCTGAATGTTCATATTGAAGAAAAGATTGCCAGAGGCCTATGCATACAGTAGAATGGATCGCAAACAGAAAAAACAAAGCACAGCCGCCATCTTACCTCTGGAATTGTTCTCTCAGTTGTAGAACTCCAACTAGCAGCTTTCGCTTCTGAATCGTTAGACCAAAGTTCACTCTGAAGATGAAGAGCAAAGCAGGAGCAGATGAGAACAAGCAGTTTGGTTTAGAGGGGTACGAAGCGGAGGGAGCTAAATCTTCCAAGAAGGTAGCATAGAACCTCCTTAAATATGGTGACAAGTTAGTTGGGAACAACTCTTGTTGTTGATGTTCTTTTATTTTATTCTGTATAAGTGCAACCAGGCTTTTCTGAAAAATAGACGATACTTGTCTGTTCTAGCTTGCTAGCTAGCTGTACATGGATTTCGTTTATGCAGTGATCATTTCTTTAGATGTCAATAGGAACTCATTGGTATTATCCTATACTCAGTTAGTAGTTGAACTTTTTATTTTTCTATATAATTTTCTGGAGAGACTGGGCACGACTTTTTTTTTTCTGAAGAAAGCTGGATTGTTCCCTCTTCTGATTCGCCATACAAACGAAACTAACATCAACGGCTCAGTTACACAAGGCCTTAAAGGTTCCAGGCCTAATGTTTGCTGAAATCTGTTAACGAATCTCACAACATGTGCCTCATGGTCCTTGCACTTCCAAGTTCCAACCAACATTGCTTACTACTGTTTCATCGCTGGTAGCAGCAAAGCCTAGACTCAGGACCAGTAAGCTTAGTTGAAATCTCATCTCAGAATATCGCGAAACTTTTTTTTCCTCGAAAACGCAGGAGAACTGCGTCTCATTATATTAAGAAGAATGAAAGGGGCTAGAGCCCTACAACGCACACCACACACAACCCCACACAAACCCAGGAATTACATTCGCGCCTGAAAAAGGGCAAAGGACGACCAAACACTAGCACTAAGCTAACCACCAAAAAGAGGGGCTGTCAAGGAAGACAGACCCTTGGCTCCTGCTAGATTCCACAACTGGCGCTCTTCTCCAGCAAGGGTGAGAGCACCACCAAGGTTAGGGGTAATACCATAAAAAACGCAACGATTCTGGTGGTTCCAAAGAGTCCAAGCTCCAAGCACAATGAGAGAGTTGAGACCTTTTTGTGTCAATCCACTTGTTGCTCCACTAGCCTTTTCCCATCAGCTATCAAAGGAAGTATCTGAAGGCTGTGGAAACAAGGAGTGGAGGCCGACCTGTCTTAGAAGGAGGTACCAAAATTGTCTAGCAAAGACACAGGAGACAAGGAGGTGGTTAATAGTCTCATCCTCCTGGTCACAAAGAGGACACTGCTAAGGATGAGGCAGCCCACGACGCGCAAGGCGATCTGCCGTCCAGCACCGATTGTGGGCCACCAACCAAAGAAAAAAAATGGCATTTGGGCGGTGCCCAAGTCTTCCAAATCCTCTCATATGGTCCAAACTGAGTAGATCCCAGAAAGAAACTCTCATAGGCAGACTTGGCTGAGTATTGCCCACTAGCAGAAAATCGCCATATGTGGACATCTTCGACATCAGGTTCTAACTCAAAGTTATACAGCAAATCCCAGAGATAGAGGAATTCCACAATAACACCAACAGTGCGGGCTCCCTTAATATCCAAAACCCAACTGCGACCATTAAGAGCTTCCTGGACAGTACGTCGCTTCACCCTTCTCTTTGGGATGGCTTCTAGTAGTCGAGGTGCAAGATCAGCAATACACTGTCCATGGATCCAACGATCAGTCCAGAACAAAGTGCGATTTCCATTGCCCGCTTCCGATACAACAGCTACAGAGAAGGAGTTAACTTGGTCCGGGATCTGAATAGGGAGGGTTGCCCATGGACGATGAGGCTCAGTTTTTTTCAGCCAAACCCACCTCATCCTTAGTGCCCAGCTGAGATGCTTGAGGTCAGAAATGCCAAGCCCACCGAGTTCAGGCGGGCGGGTAACCTTTCCCCAAGCCACAAGACAATGTCCTCCACGAGCATCTTTGCGGCCCCTCCAAAGGAAACTTCTCCGAAGCTTGTCCACGGCTTTAATAGCCCATGGTGGGAAATCAATTGCCATTACCAAATAAATTAGCATGGCAGTGAGGACAAACTGCACCTGAATTCTTCGTCCTGCCCGTGTCATGAGATCTCCTTTCCATCCCGGTAGCTGATCAGCTATTTTATCTATTATAGGTTGGATGTGTTCCTTAGTTAACTTCTTGAGAGAGAGGCAACCCCAAATATTTGCAAGGAAAATCCATGAGAGCACAAGGGAGAAGTTCCTGTACCAAAGACATTTCTGTATTCCCACACCTGATTGGCAACACATTGCTTTTCTGCAAATTGGTTTTGAGACCTGAAGCTTCACCGAAGAGTTGGAGGATGCCCATTGTGATAGTAATATCCGTTGCCTCTGGGCGGAGAAAAAGAACCACATCATCTGCATAGAGGGATATACGATGTTGAAGAGCTCGAGAAGATAGTGGCTGCAACATACCATCAGCCTTGGCTACCATATGCCCCAACACGTCCATAACTAGAATAAAAAGCATGGGCGATAACGGGTCACCTTGCCTTAATCCTCGTCGGTGAGAAATACGCCCCCCAGGTATCCCATTCAACATCACTTGAGTAGAAGAGGACGAGAGTAACCCACTGGTTATGTCCCTCCAAATCTGGCCAAAGCCTAAGTGGTGTAAAACCTCAAGCAAAAAGGGCCAAGAAACTGAATCAAAGGCCTTTGAGATGTCTAATTTTAATAGAATTCTAGGCTGCTTTTGTTGATTGAGAAATCTTGCCGTTTGCTGAACAAGCATGAAGTTGTCTTGTATAAAACGCCCCTTTATAAAAGCACTTTGATTGGGAGACACCATCTGCTGCAGCTGACATGCAAGCCGATTTGCCAACATTTTAGTGATCAACTTAGCAAAACTATGTACCAGGCTGATAGGCCGAAAGTCTCTTGGTTGCTCAGCTTCCTCCTTCTTAGGTAGAAGAGTGATGTAGGCTGCATTAAGCACCTCAAAACCAGCAAATCTCCTACTCCACACAGCAGAAACTGCAGCCATAATATCACTTTTTATAACCGACCAGCAGGCCTTGTAGAAGCGGCCAGTAAAACCATCTGGACCGGGCGCTTTGTCCGGAGGCAACTGCTTGATTGTTTTCCACACCTCTTCCTCAGTAAAAGGGAGCTCGAGATCAGCCAAATCATGGGAGAGGATCCCAAGCTCATCAAGGTTGATAGTGCGCTCTCTGTCTATGTTTTTCCCAAGCAAATCCTCATAGAATTCATCTATCAATCTTGCCTTGTCTTCATGCTTGGTGTAGATCTGGTCACCAGAAACTAGCTTGCCAATGAAGTTCTTCCTCTTGCGGTGACGGGCATGGAGTTGAAAAAGCTTTGTGTTGGCGTCCCCATCACGTACCCAATCAATTCTTGAGCGAAGACGGGCAATTGTCCGCTTGAGGGATGCAAGAGCAAGGCTGTGCTTCTTAAGATTGTTTTTCAGCCAATTTTCTCTTGGCGAAAGGTTGAGACTGTCTTGGGCGATCTCCAATTGATGAAGGATTTCACGAGCAAGGGCTAGCTGTGAATTAACATGACCAACTGTTTTATCACTCCAACTCTGTAAAGCTCTAGTAGCAGCTTTAAACTTGAGGTCCAAGGTGAAGAATGGACAAGGACCAGCCGGCACTGAGGCCCAAGCAGCTGCTATGGTGTCCTGAAATCCCTCTAGCTTAGGCCAAAAAGACTCGAAATGAAAACGTTTGTGGCCCGATTTATTATCCTGAAGCCCAAGCAAAAGAGGGCAATGATCTGAATCCTCCGAAGCCATACTTTGCAGCACACAATTTGGAAAAAGATCCTCCCAGTCCACTGAACAAAACACCCTGTCCAGCTTTACCAAAGTAGGATTTGTTTGCTGATTTGACCACGTATACTTCCGACCATGCAGAAGAATTTCCTTGATAGCAAGATCATTAATTAGACGTCTGAAACGACCCATCATAGCTCGGTTATAATTATCATTATTCTTGTCTTCCTCTTTGTAAATCAAATTGAAATCACAACTAAAAAAATTGAATATCGCGAAACTTATTCTTTTGTTCCTGATGAATAATAGATGTGCATAAAGCTTACATGTAACATGAGCAGATGGAATTCATGCAGATTTTGGAGAGTAGCACAACATCAAGTAGACACTACAGTTATGAGATTTGATTCTATCTTGGAAGTCACACGTCTGACCTACCTATTTGATGAATGGTGACCTGTCCCATTCCATCAGATCAACAAAGCTTTATATCATGAACAGTTCTATGTATTCCCTTGGGTTAGTTTATATATGTGAAATTTTCCAAGCTGATAGGCACAACATCAGCAGCCAATCCCTAGAGGCTGCTTGCCTTATCCTCTTATATTAAAATTTCTAATTAAATGGCTGAAAGTGTGACAGATGATGCCATCAACCTCAGACCAATTAAACACAACACAAAATAAAATAAAATAAAATAAAATAAAATAAAATAAAATAAAATAAAATAAAATAAAATAAAATAAAATAAAATAAAATAAAATAAAAAAGGCAGTCTATCTTCCTGCAAATCAGAATTCACCCGGTGTCCATCTTCTGACAATACTTTTCTAAACCTTTTCTAGAAAAAAATGCAGGAACCCATTTCTATGGTGCAGAAATAGTAGGTGACATACATCTATCATGTGCTTTGTGACCTGAGCATTTTCTGAATTGCTTGGTGATGGCGTGATACAATGTCCAAAATAAACCTTTAGATTATCGCAACATAGAAAACCCTGTTTTCTGAGCTTTGGAGGTAAAAGCCTGCATTATGGCTTTTTTATGCATATGAAGCAATGTGTATTCTGCAAATAAGAGTTTGCTGGTGAAAACTCATGACCAGAGAAATGAGCACAGCTAGCTAAGCCTGAATTACGCGTTTCTGAACTTGCTGAGTGTTGCATGCCTGTAATCTAAGCTGTTGCCGACTGGATTAAGAAGGGAGATTTGAGATGTGCATTTCCATTTCATATGGAAGAGAAGAGAATAGCAGATCACATTGCATGGTTGGCTCCGATTTGGCAGGTGATGGGCGTCCACGCGACAAGATCGGGTCATGCCTCGCATCTTGCCCACCAATACCGTTGCAAGTCGTGGCAAGACCATCAAGTGGCATCTTTTTTTTAAAAAAAAGAAAAAAAAAAATAAACCATACATTTACCAAAACCAAGTTCTACTCTCTCTCTCTCTCTGTTGTATTCATGTTATTCTTTTCATGGCCAGGTCACACAGAGTCACAGACTACCTCTGTTGAGTTGAAATCCAAATTGGTAAAAATAGTTTTTACTGTAGCAAAAAGGGTAGTTGAAATACAACATAAATCCATTTATCTCCCGTAGAATGGAGTACACTTCTTTGTCTTTCACAAAAAAATTGATGGATTCTGCAAACACAAGAACAGATCCACAAAATTTTAGTTAACAATTTCCCTTCACCCAAAAGCAAATGCAGATCGACAAAATCCAATTTACCATCAAAATGTTTGCGACGAATGGCTTTATTAGGACCGATTAAGACCTTGTTTGGTTCATGGGAATCCAATCCGCAAGCTAATTTTTTCCACCCCGGGAATGAGTGGATCCCTGACTGTCACTCCAATCCCTATTGGGGATCATTACCTCTTAGCTTTAATCCATGTTCTCTGTTTGTTGTTCGGTTAGGCCAGGGATCGTTACAATTCAGTGCACACGTGTCCATAGCCATTTCCATTGATCTGGTTTGCACCCATAATAAAGCAAAACATGATCTGAGACAGTATGCTTATCATAATCACAAATGTAATCACTCAGTACAGCCTAGCACTGTTTCATCATCAGATGGGGCCATTATACATTCCAAGCACACATAGTACAGTAGAGGCGTCTCTCAAAGCCACAACAAGCACAGATGAATTTGAGCTCTGACAATCCTTGCAAAAAATAGTTGAAATCTAAAAGGCTAACACCTTAGAAGCTGCCATGAATCAGTGTTGAATTTGAGCAGTTGTTGCTGCCAGGCTTTATACAACAGTTGCACTGGGCTTCAGAAACAGTCGCCAGGTATAATAAATTGTTGTGCTCAGAAATCGTCACATTGATTTCTTTTCTTCATATATAACTGTTGATGGCACTGATTCAGCAAACATCAGTCAAAAGACCGCCCAAAGAGGGGAAAAACTACTACCTCTGCTGGTACCCAAAGTATGCCACACATTGATATCAAACTTTGATGAGCTCCCTCTCATGGAATAGGGGTGAGGGGTGGTCGCCTCTGGACGTTACTACTGAACGAATGCAATCAGATATCCATTGCTTGAGAGCTTGATGATGCACCCTTCTTCCTCCTCCTTTTCTCTTTGTTGGAGTCCTTCCCCTGCCTCATGGCAGCGCCCTTTACAGCTGCAGGTGGCTGTGTTGCTAGCAGATGCTGATGGATCCTAGCAAATGGATCAAGCTGGAACTGCAGGTTGTCCAGTACAGCCTTGAGATGAGCAGCCTCCCGTAGCCTGGACAAGAAATTCAGGTTTAGAGTCCAAAACTAGAGTTGAAAAACGTGACGACCAGAAGCAAGGAAGGAGGTGTGAAGAGAGGATTACACTAATGTCTGCCTTGACTTGCAGTTCAGCTTTGCTTCAGTCTTCTGCTCTGGTGCAGCTGTTCTGGGAAGAACTCGGACAGTGCGGAGAGATCATACGCTTCCAGTTTCTTCTGACGCCGATTCTGTATTTTTCTGCTGAACAAAAAAATGAAACAGATAGTAAAACACTGGCATCGTAACAAAAAGTGAAAGGAAATGCAGGTTATACAAATATGATGACAAGTGCATGTGAATTTACATATTGGATCCACATCAATATTGTATATGGTGCACACTCCAATATAGCAATACAAAAGAAAATAAATATAAAGCTGCAGGAGTCTTCTTTGGAATGGAGTAGACCTCTAAAAATATCCACAAACATATAACTAGCTAAGTGAAAGCGACAAAGGATTTCGAGTTAGTTTTAAGTTCCCATCAATTGGCAAAAAATTTGGCTTATGCTGATTTATTGTGAGAGAAAAACACTGTTTGTTCGCTGAAAATTAGTGCAGCAGAACAGGGCCCACGACTAAAAAATCTGCAGCATTTGTTCACTACTACATCAGGAACAAACAGAATGATGTGGGGGCATACAGGAAACTGGCGCTACAGCATAAGACTAACCAAATACACGTCAATAAGGACTTATTACAACAGAGACAATACACTAGTGTCGAGACTTTGAAATTTGAACCATTTATTGATGTTATAAACTGTGCAAAAAAAAAACACATCTTCCATCAGAAATGGAAATTTTCCTGTGTATCCACCTAGGCAATTTTCTTAATCCCTGACTTGAGGACAGGCTGGCATTGCTAGGGCAATGGTTGCACCTGAGCAACTGCTTTAAGTGATATTCTACATGTGGATGACCTTGACGCACTAAATTTTTCCACTTTTTTATCATATAAAAGGACATATATTTCGAATTAATTCTCAAATAACGCTAGTGTGGCATGCTAATTGTATGTCAACAAGTTCAAGGATGTAGATGACACCGCCATACAAGTTTTGGGACTCAAATATCAAAACTAGATAGTTGGGGACCTAAGCGACACCACAGTACACGTCCAAGGACTCGAATGTTAAAAATCGAGAGTTAGGGACCCAGACGACACCACCGTACAAGTTTAAGGACCGCTCGTAAATTTTACTTTAAGATTTACTTTATATGGGCAGAAAACTAATGTTTAAACAGTCTTTAATTACTCAAATGAAATCAAAACTGCAGAGTTTAACAAAAATGGAAATGCCGGGGAAAATGAATTATATATGCTAATGAAAGAGAGGAGTTTGAAGTACCTTACTGATAGTCTTCTTAGCGTTTAAGGAAGTAACTGCATCTTTTACTTCTAGAATAACAAACTTGAACTTATCAGCCATACTTTTTCAGCGAAGAAACCCCTAAATACCAAACCACTTACTATCTCCTTTGCTGCATACAGGGTAGAAACTAGCAGGGAGGGGGGGGGGGGGGCATTTGCAACCACAAACTAACCCCTAAATACCAAACCACTTGAGTTGAACAATGCAGGCCCCCAAGTACTAACTTTTCTTGAAAGTTCTGTTATGCTAACTATTTGGTGCAACTTCCATTCTTCTATAGAGACTTGGAAGAGCTACTGCCCTTCCTCAAAAATATGTTCAACAACAGCAGAAAGTTGTTATGGCAAAAGCCAATGCCTTTATCTAAGGTCAGCACTTCAGTTGGTTCTTCCATACAATCAAACTTTTAAGCCTCGACACCATCCTACCTACATGTCTGGCTTATAAATACATCTAATTAACACAGGTAGTGAAACACAGATAACATGAACAACATCATAGAATCTATGAATCAGAATCATATAGGAAAAAATCATCAACTTAACATGTTCACACCTACTTGTGTAAAAGTTGAGCTTCTTTTCTAGTTTCTGCTTAGATTTGAGCTCATGTTTCTTAGACGACCCAGTCCTGCAAGCATTTTTCAACAAGGAACTTTCAGAAATGCAGTGGTCTACTTCAGACATGTCTAAACAAAAACAATGGCAGTATTGCAATCAAGCGCTACTTGAGCAGAACAATAACTTCCTTAGACTTCAACTATAAACCATCGAAGTGACAAATGACCTTAACATTATCTCCAACATCCTAGTTCATCAAATACCTAAGCGTTGGTCGATGAGCGCCAACATAGCACTACATGCAGGCAAACAGGAATCAAACGGACCGCGAAAGAAAAAAGGAGAAGAGAAAGACAGACATGTCGTCGCGTCGCGGTGGCAGAGCAGAGGAAGGGGATTGCGATACAGAGAAGACAACCCCGATGCCGGCGGCGGCTGGGCTAAGACAAAGCAAGCGGACGAGGAGAGAGCGTCCGGCTGCCGGCCTGCTGCGCAGGGATGAGGTCGGCGGCGGCGTGCCGGCATCTCGGTTGTTTATGACTCGTGACATTTTAAAACGTATTTTTTTAACTCCGTATACTCTGCAGCGGTCGCGGGAAATTTTACATTTTTACCATTATTAGGATCCCCACTCGTTCGATTGTCATCCTTACGATGTCTCTTATATATTTACCATCCTTAAAAATTATGCTCTTCCTTTTGCCACATTTGCTCGTCTGGCACGCCATGGCGACGCGACACGGTAGCATCCAGTCAGCAAGGCAATGTGAAAAAGACCAGCCTGCCCCTGCCTATCTGCTGAAGAAGAGAAACCTGTTTTGCAATGAATTTGTGATGGCCTTTTTGTTTGAATGAATCATCAGTTGTAATTGGCAAACCATTATTATGACATGCAAAAAAAAATATCCATGCATAATAAAAGAAGCACATTCTGGTCCTTAAAAAACGAGATTTACATTCTAGCCATCTAAAGATAAGAGAGGCACATCATGTCCATGTAAAATAATAGAGGCACATCAGCTTTAGGAAATTAAGGTCACTACATAAAGTACTTGTTTGTGGCCATTGCCACAAAGAAACCAAATAGGGGCAGTTTGTGGCCATACATATAGAGTTCTTGGTCATTGCCCATTACACTGGAGAGCATGCTGAAAGTTATGCCCATTTCATTACAATAGAAAGCCATGCAAAATAATGGTTCCGACCAATTACACATATTACGAAGAGTTCAGGCTCTTAGCAAAATAAAAGCAATGTTCCAGTTCATCTTCAGTCTCCATTTTCCTTTCATCCTTAGGTTTTCCTCACTTTCTTTGCCAACTGCTTCCTCTAAGTGTCATTTTTCTTCACAAGCTCAACTTGCAGTTCATCTTCTGGGAACATGGTTTTCAAAACAAGAAAAAGTCATGGATACAATAGCATACATAGGCCTCCAGCCAACCAACAGTGCTTTTTCTCTCATACTAATTCAGCACCAGCCACCCGCCACCAGCCAGCCAGCAGTATTTTTCTCTCACAACAAATCAGCACCAGCCACCAACCAGCCGAACGAGGCCATAGGGACATGAACAGGATCCAGCCGTGGTGCACTATACTACTTTCATGAGAATCAAATCATGCATGTGAATGAAGAAAAACACTAGCTGCAGTCTGCCGTTTGAGCTGTCATTACTACACTCATATGTATCAAGAGTAAAAGTTGAAGAATGACTAACAAAAATTAACATGTTACATTTTCAAAGACAATCAATAATAAAAACATGTTTCATTTGAGAATTATAGTACATAACTTTTTAATTTAAGAGGAAACACAATTACATAAGCTTTTAAAATCTGCATAAATCATTGAATTAAACTAATAAAAAATTAATTTAGAATTATAGTACAAACCTCCGCACATGGCTATATCTCCGTATCTACACCCAAGGCATCACCAGAATGTCCAAATCGAACCAAATAATCGAGCAACGGCACTTAGGCAAAGCAAGCAGCTGAATAGCGTAAAGCCGCACCAGCACAAGAGCATGCCACAAGCAGCAGACGCGCAGGCGGCGAGGGGTTTGCGTTTCCGTGACTCTGTGTGCTCTGCCGGTTCAAAGGGGCCTGTTCAACCATGACCTCATGAACCCTAACCCTAAATGTCGTGGAATGTGGGTGCAAAGGGGCGGCAGGGGGCACGTACCTTCACTCCGTCACGGTGGCCGCCGTGGCTCAGGGACGGCCGGAGGGGAGCAGGCGCAGCGGCGGCGGGCGAGTTGGAGAAGAAGCAAGCGGCGACGGCGGGCGAGCTAGGGAAGAAGAACACGTCGGACATCGGCGTCGGATGCCCGTACGAGAAAATGGATGATCGAGCGGCTGGGCCGGCCCGTTTCTTTCCCTTCAGCAAATAGCCAGGGGCAGACAGGTCATTTCGCACCGTCCTGCTGACTGTACGCCACCGTGTCGGGTCGCCGTGGCGTGGCAGATGAGCAATTGTGGGAAAAAAAAGACGTACAAATTTTAAAGATAGTAAGGGGGTGTTTGGTTTGAGGAGTTAAAGTTTAACTTGCACTGTAGCACTTTCGTCTTATTTGACAAAAAGTTTTCAATCATAGAGTAATTAGGCTTAATAGATTCGTCTCGTGAAAAACCCCTAAACTAGGTCAATATGCATGCAATTAGTCTACATTTAGTACTTTATACATATGTCGTAACATTCGATGTGATGGGAGTTAAAATTTATCTCCTCAAAACCAACAGGGCCTAAATATGTAAGAGGCATCGTGGATGACAATGGAGCTGAGTGGCGATGTCAGTAATGGTAAAAATGTAAAATGCCCGCGGTAGCGGAATCTACAGCGGCACAGCGCACACACGACACAAGTCACCATTCACCAGCAGAAAGATTCCACCCACCATGTCACCGGCGGCGAGGCGCCTCCTGCTCGCCGGAGCCGCCCGTCGCCGCCGCTTCTCCACGGACGCAGCGGCGTCGGACTCGTCCCGGCCGTCGCAGCAGCTGCCCAAGGGCAAGCGGTGGGACGCGGTGGTGATCGGCGGCGGCCACAACGGCCTCGTCGCGGCCGCCTACCTCGCCCGCGCGGGCCGCTCCGTCGCCGTGCTGGAGCGCCGGGGCGTCCTGGGCGGCGCGGCGGTCTCGGAGTCGGACCTTGTCCCCGGATTCCGCTTCTCCCGCTGCAGCTACCTCCTCAGCCTCCTCCGCCCCGCCATCCTCCGGTGAGTAACCTCCCCAAAGGATACGTCCTTTGCGATTACCACACCTCGGTTCCTGTTACATTCATGCGCCGCAGCCTTGCACTTAGATGCTTTCTATCAATGTCGGTTGTTCTCCTCTGTACACAACTCTGAACTGCATACCGATGTTTTGATTTGTATCTGGTGATGATGAGTTGATGACACTACTGCTGTTGTTGCGGGTGCTTGCATATACACTATAAGCGACCTGGAGCTGGAGAGGCACGGGCTGAAACTGCTGCCGCGGAGCCCTTCGTCGTTCACGCCATGCCTTGACGGCAGATACCTGCTTCTTGGTCCGGATGCGGAACTAAACTGCTCAGAGATCAGCAAGTTCTCTAGGAAGGACGCAGAGGCATACCCAAGGTGCAGTTTATCTTGGAATGATCTTAGATTAAATAAATGTCTAAGTTCCTGATTCGTGTGGTATCTATGTACATGGTAGCTCTTTATTACAATGATGATCTTGGTAGGATCTGTATGTGAATGCAGATACGAGGAGAAGCTGGAGCAGTTCTGCAAGCTCATGGACTTTGTCATAGACTCGGCTCCACCCGAGCTGAGGCAGGAGATCCACTTCTCTATGGTTGACAGGATGAAGCATAGGGTCGAGAAGTCAGCATTCTGGGGCCACCTTTTTCGGCATGTGATGCAGCAGGGGCAGGCGAACATGGTGTGAGTACTAAGTACTGACCCCTTGTCAATGATTTGATGGGCACCATTTATGCTACCCTTTCTAAAAATCAAATTGTTGTCGGCAGGGAATTCTTTGACCTCCTTCTTTCTCCGGCATCGAAAATCTTGAACACCTGGTTTGAGGTCAGCATTAGTCCCATCTTAAATGCTTCTGTTCACATTGATCATATGAAGCAACTGTGTGGTTACTTTATTTCAATTGACAGCCTGCACCTAGTCTTCTTTGACCTGTGAACGAAAAGGCTTCTCATTGACTTCTGTCTACTGCAGAGCGAGGTTTTGAAGGCGACTCTTGCAACTGACGCCGTGATAGGAGCTATGGTAAGGGTGCTTTGAATGAACTAAGCAAAATATTTTTCCTAGTATATTGGCATTTGACTGCTGGATATCTCTTTTTATAGGCTGGTGTGCACACTCCAGGTTCTGGATATGTTCTCCTACACCATGTCATGGGGGAGACTGGTGGTCAACGTGGTGTTTGGGCGTATGCGTCTAACTTTGACTCTCTAAGATGCTTCTTATTTTTGTTATTTTCAGTAGGGACTTTGATCCCAAATGTTTCCTCAACTGGTTTGTATATCCACTACCTGGGAAAACAAGTTTTCAAGTATTAGTGTTATAGAAAATGGCATCATACAATATAGTCAAATCTGCTTGTTAGTATGTTGGGTTCATTATTAGTTCTTTCGTCAGTTCATCTTTGTTTCAGTTTTCAGAAAACTTCTTGTTTAAGTAAACAAAATAATATGCTTGTTACAGGTATGTCGAAGGTGGTATGGGTTCAGTGTCATCAGCTATAAGCAAAGCAGCTCTTGAAGCAGGAGTGCAGATTGTAACAAATGCCGAGGTGCCTTTACAATTCTTATAGCATGTAGGGCTGCTCTTTGGCAGAGTAATTTTTCCAAATTGAAACAGAAAAAAAAGATCAATTATTCAAAGTTGTTAACTGGAGTTCTCAAAGGAAAAGGATCATTTGTTTATGTAGTGGCAATTTTTCATAATTGTGGTTTACATTCCATATTAGGCATCTTGCTTGACTTGATCCTTTGTTCTTGTTTAGGTTTCCCAAGTAATGGTTAATAAAACTAGTGGAATGGTAAAAGGGGTAAGTACTTTGATTAACCTGTAAGTGCATATCATTCCTTTCAACCTCTTGAAAGATTGGGATTTGTAGGTAGCTTTGGCTGATGGAACAGTGGTGCACTCACCAGTTGTTCTCTCAAATGCCACTCCATACAAAACATTTGTGGTAAGGAAAACTCAGAAATATCTAATATTGCAAAGATGTACCAGCTCTAGTTTTGCTAGCATAACTAAGCAAATATTTTTTTTATACTGATATGTGGTTTATCTTGCAGGACCTAGTACCTTCTAGTGTTCTTCCAGAAGACTTCCTCTGTGCAATTAAGGCAGCAGATTACAGCTCTGTAAGAACTTGTGTACAAGCATATTTCAGTACAATAATAATGGTGTTTTCTTTTCAACCAAAGAAATTGCACCTAACAAATAGTCACTGAGTTGAAAAGCACCGTCATAACTCATTTACACCAACATGCCTGTCTGTGGCATCTATGAATGGGAAGACATTTTTTAAATGGAATGGGAAAACATTATAAAACTTGAAACTTAGAGAAAGTCAACATGCCTGTCAGCATGTTGTTGATTATGATGTTGCAAATATTATTTGTTTCTTCTGCTTCTTTCATTGTTCACTACATGATGCTGATTGTTACCGTCTCCAAGATGTGACTTGACCATGATTTTTTTCAAAATTTTATATTGGTAAAGTAGATATTTATATTTTATGGAATTACTTTTAAGATGAATAATTTGAACATTCCGATAATCAACAGTGACTCCAACAACTAAAATATTATAACTCTAATCGATATCGTTAATGATATAATATGATTTTTTGGGGGGCAGGCAACAACAAAGATTAATGTGGCTGTCGACAGGCTGCCACAGTTCCAGTGTTGCAAAGACAGCAACCCTGAAGGTGGTCCAGAGCACATGGGCACCATACACATTGGGTCCGAAAGGTGTATAACTAAAGTCACATATTTTTCATATTCAGTTGTCTTTGATCTTTATTTGCAGTTACTGGATAAACAAATAAGGTGTCAGATACTATTTGTTGTCACATTTATCATTTTTGTTAATGTATTACGCATCTTCCTCCAGAGCCAACTTTTTTAATGTATTGTACAGCCTATGCTTATCAACATGAGTAGGACAAGGGAAATGATCTCTTAACTCAAGAATGTTATTACTCAATAATAAGATGTGCTGTTCTGAAACAGTGCCCTGCACTAGTTATCCTGACTTTATTTACAAAATTTGTTTACCTACATGTATAAATTGATGTAACCGCACTCATGTTATATGAGGCCAGCCTATAGTTAGATATTCATTCCTCATTCTTTTCTCATAAGGAAAGCCAGATGATCTGGCCTCTCATGTGATTGTGTGAAAACTATTATTTGAGAAGAGAAATAGTATCACCTTGACTGAGTTATTCCACACTTAATGTCTTCTAATATGGAAATTCTGCCTTCTTCCAGCATGGAGGAAATTGACCTTGCATACAGGGAAGCAGCAGGCGGCATCTCATCCAAAAGACCTGTTATAGAAATGACAATTCCTTCTGTCTTGGATAAGACCATCTCTCCACCAGGTATGCATGTTTCTTGTTCCCTCATCATTGCCATGGCATAAGGCAAAATATATAGTGCAAACTATCTACTAAGACATATCTCACTATCCCAAAATCCTAATAGAGCAAGAAATTATATGGGCATGCGTCGTTAAACTGTCATACGATCCTACCACTACTCTTTGTGTCCAAGGCAATTTCGTTCCTACCCTGACATAATTTCCATCTTTTGCTTTATCCTTTCAATAGGTCAGCATGTTATTAATCTTTTTGTTCAGTACACACCCTACAAACTTTCAGAAGGCAGTTGGCAGGATTCTAACGTCAGAGTATGTTGATCTTACTCACACTTTGATCTTGCTATACATTCTGTGTTCAACGTTTGCACATGCGGATGGCTCACAAATATTGTTAGTCATTGTTGCTAACACCTTCTGTGGATAGACTTATTTGCTGGATTAACCATTTTGATGGAAACTAATTTTCAGAAAGCCTTTGCTGAGCGATGCTTTTCTTTGATTGATGAATATGCACCGGGCTTTAGCTCATCGGTGGTAGGCTATGATATGCTGACTCCACCTGACCTTGAAAGAGAGTTTGGTCTAACAGGTAAGCTCTTTCCCATAGTATACACAACCTTCTTCAGCATGCCGTGCATACTTGATCCTTTCCATGTTTTAATTTACTGTCCAATACAAGACTTAGCGCTTTTCGCAGGGGGCAACATTTTCCACGGCGCAATGGGCTTAGATTCTCTTTTCCTCATGAGGCCCGCCAAGGGATGGTAGTAGCTGTCTATTGCATTGATCCTTTTTCTCCTTGCCAATCTTTGAAGCTTCAATGTCGGAAGCTTTGGGATCATGACTAACCTGTTTGCACTTTGGAGCATACAGGTCAGATTACAAAACTCCTGTGAAGGGACTGTACCTCTGCGGGAGCGGCGCACACCCAGGCGGTGGGGTGATGGGTGCGCCAGGACGCAACGCCGCCACCATTGTTTTGGAGGACCTGATGAAGGCAAAATAGATGTAGCTAGCTGGAAACGGAGATGGCATTCTCATCATCAGGAGAAAAAGAAAAGCCTGCAAAAACACATCATTCATTTGTTATTGCGCAATTTTAGTGCCATTCCGGTTGCGCAAGTTCCTTTTTTTTTGGGAGAATTATCGTCGCAATCCATTGTCAGACCCGGCGTTGGATCCAAACTCTCAGCGAGACTGATGGAGAACTCATCATGTGAAACAAATGGCCACTAACATTTTGGTCCGTATCCTGCGTGAAATTAGAATTGTGGTGAAATGTGGACCCATCTCTTTGGACCACAAAGGCTATATGGCTTATTTTGTGATGAAACAACCAATCACGGCTCATTGGACATGGGCCATCCTTAAGACAAATGAACAAGCTGAGCTATTGTCATCATCATTATTAGGTGATTAAGCCCATGCATATGCTATAGAAAGAATCATGGCCTGTGGATTGCTCAAGTTGCTATTAGTACTACCCTCTCAAAAATAATCTACTTTTAAAAAGTATCTTTGTATTTAATTTATATTGAAATATGTCGAGCAACTCCCTTATAAGAAATCTAAAAAAGCAAACCATCTTAAGCAATCCATCATGAAGAGCATATGACTATCTAACATGTCAGTTTATTTAATTTCACGATGACTACATGTTTTAGAAAAAAAACAAAATAATGACAGGGTGCAATGATTCATAGAAATGATAATAAAACGGAGGGGGGAAACTCTAGACCACTCATGAAAAAAAAAATGAACCAGTCAGCTTCAAATAAAGTATGCCGTGGATTTCAGAATGTTCACATCTCGAGAAGGAAAATGACGCTGAAAGAATCTGTATCCATATTGAAGTGAAATGGTGTGACCCGTTGTCCATTGGTCTTATCCGAAACGCATCATGGGATGATTTTTTTTTTTCTGTTCCTATGTTTTTTTTAATTGAACTGATTCTTATATCCTATACAATTCATGTGAAATTCATATGTTCCAAACAAACTCTCATCTGTGCATGTATGTATTGGTTTAGGTTTACTCACAAGAACAGTGAGTGTAGGACCCTTGCGTTTTCTTTTTGTGATTATTAGTTGGTGATGGCACCAAGAAAATGTGGTTAGAAGTTGCAGCTAGTGTCCTTTGCATTTGTTATACAATGCCACACGATTTTGTGACCATAGACTAACTATTGATTGATATTGGCACTAGTAGTAGTGGTTGACTAATTGTGCAATTTGTTTAGCTGAGTTCTTCAGCGGTCCCAAGACGCTAAGATACTAATACCATTTCAGCTAACCTGAAAAGAAATGCATCGCAACCTATATCCACCATTTAATGTAATCCACACCTTTACTGACTTTTAAAGAAAGGTGGTCATGGTTTGTTTATCCAATGAGTTTGTATTATGGTTTTTAAATGTTTGCCTTGCCATCTATCGGTTGACCATACACCTCGATGCTCCGTTTCATACATGATTCATTTTGTGACATCATTTTTACTTTCTTGAGTCTTTTCAATTCCTTCGTACCCACTCTGTACGTAGCAAATTCAATGCAAAAGAAAAATCAAAGCGATTTATAATTAGAACGGAGTGAGTATTTTGTTCTCGTG
The DNA here is from genome assembly GCA_038087645.1 of Saccharum hybrid cultivar R570. NCBI lineage: Eukaryota > Viridiplantae > Streptophyta > Magnoliopsida > Poales > Poaceae > Saccharum > Saccharum hybrid cultivar. Next base: position 10,028,821 of record JAQSUU010000199.1, on the reverse strand, counting down.
CATTCTTTATCTCTCCGCACTGTATATTTGTAAGACACATCTATCGTAATGGTGAATCGCATCTCACTACTATCATATAGAGATAGTAACCTCCCGAGTTCACGACGACAAAAAAAAATTGAGTTGGCTAAAAGTTTTCGTGGAAGTGAAACACAGCATAAGCTTCTGCCTTGAATTAATATTTTTTTTGAAACTCTTGGATTAATATTTTAGAGAAGTGGGGAGCGAACTCATCCTTATTTTTAGGAAAAGAGAAGAATCTTTCAAGCGGTAGGCCACATCTGTCAGTGAGCATAGAGATACTAACGGCGTGGCGTTGACAGATCAACTAACGGCATCCAACCAGCGAACCACGAGCGTGGCAGCGAAGCAGATGGTCGAGACGTTGACACAAAGCATTGAACGGTCTCTCTCGGCTGTCCTCGAAAGCTCCGTTGCGCTGGCTGGCGGCATCCGGAAATTGCGTGGCGGAGCGGAGCCGAGGCGGGCTGGTTTCACACGGCACGAAACCGTCACGGCACACGGCACCAGGATTTCCTTGCCTTCCCCTCCCCTGCCGTTCTCCTCATAAATAGCCGCACCCTCCTGCGCCTTTTCCCCAAACTCATCTCTAGTGTTGTTCGCCGCACACAGCCCGATCCCGATCCCTCTTCTCGCGAGCCTCGTCGATCCCCCCTTCCCTCGCTTCAAGGTACGGCGATCATCCTCCCGCTTTCGCTTTCACTTCTCTCTCCTCCTCCTCTTGGTATGGTATACGATTTATTTATGGGTTAGTTATGGGGGCTGCGAGTCCTCGATCTGGCGATTTGTTATGGGAGTTCTGAGTCCTCGATCTGGGAGCCGAGTACTCGATCTGGTAACTGTGGGATGCTTGTAGGCGGCCGCGGAGAGGTTGGGTTGTTGTGATGATTTGGGCTCGTTGATTAGGGTTTGATCTGCTCGTGGTTTTATTTTAATTAAATCCCCTGATGCAGAATGATGTATTGCTCGTCCTATTAGATTAGATAGATGGAACCAGTTGGGTTACTGATTTATTTATTCTTGATCTGGTTCGATGGTCCTAGCTAGGCCTGTGCGTCTGGTTGGTTATACCAGTTTTGTTGTTTTTGGTCTGGTTGTGATGCCCGTCCAGATCAGAGTAGATTAGAGAATGGTTATATGAACTCTGCTGTCTTATTAAATCTGGATCTGCATGTAACATAAATGTTCATAATTAATATGATGTATATGAACTAGCTGCTGGTTTTATTTTTTCAGCCTGATTGCTTCTGCTTTTCTGGCTGCAGTTGCTTCACTTATTAGCTACAGTAGGTTTTAGTTGTTTGTTTGCAGCCACAGCGAGCACTCTAATTAAATTTGGATCTGCATGTGTTAACATATTTGTTCATGATCACGATGGGTGAATATGTGCTTCAAAGTTCAGATATTTGCAGTTTTCTGTTGATGCTGTACTAGCTTTTTCTGCCTGATTAAAATGCATCGTGCTTGTCTGTTAAACTCTAGGGCATGTGAACGCCGGTGACGGTGGTTTAATCTTTGTAATTTCACTGCTTAATAGTAAAATGCAATTCATGTTTGTCTGATGTGGGAGAAAACATGCACTGTCCTGCTATTTTGTTTGCTTAGCTTTTATCTGATGTACACATGCTTAGAAATATATATGTGGCTACTGTTGGATAATTCTTTAGCGTCTACCTGTTGAACATGCATGCTGTTGTTAGTTGTTACTTATCTTTATGTACTTGGATTCTTGGATGGTGGCATGCTGCTACTGCTCCTTGATTCTGTGGCACCTACATGTTTGAGCATGCATATATATTTTATATTGTTGCTTTGCTTTTCCTCCTTGGTCTACTACTATATGCTTACCCTTTTGTTTGGTTTCCTTGCAGATGCAGATCTTTGTGAAGACCCTCACCGGCAAGACTATCACCCTCGAGGTGGAGTCTTCTGACACCATTGACAACGTCAAGGCTAAGATCCAGGACAAGGAGGGCATTCCCCCGGACCAGCAGCGGCTCATCTTCGCCGGCAAGCAGCTGGAGGACGGGCGCACTCTTGCTGATTACAACATCCAGAAGGAGAGCACCCTCCACTTGGTGCTGCGCCTCAGGGGAGGCATGCAGATCTTTGTGAAGACCCTTACTGGCAAGACGATCACCCTTGAGGTGGAGTCCTCTGACACCATCGACAACGTCAAGGCCAAGATCCAGGACAAGGAGGGCATCCCTCCGGACCAGCAGCGGCTCATCTTCGCCGGCAAGCAGCTGGAGGACGGGCGCACTCTTGCTGATTACAACATCCAGAAGGAGAGCACCCTCCACTTGGTGCTGCGCCTCAGGGGAGGCATGCAGATCTTCGTGAAGACCCTTACTGGCAAGACGATCACCCTTGAGGTGGAGTCCTCTGACACCATCGACAACGTCAAGGCCAAGATCCAGGACAAGGAGGGCATCCCTCCGGACCAGCAGCGGCTCATCTTCGCTGGCAAGCAGCTGGAGGACGGGCGCACTCTTGCTGATTACAACATCCAGAAGGAGAGCACCCTCCACCTGGTGCTGCGCCTCAGGGGAGGCATGCAGATCTTCGTGAAGACCCTTACTGGCAAGACGATCACCCTTGAGGTGGAGTCCTCTGACACCATCGACAACGTCAAGGCCAAGATCCAGGACAAGGAGGGCATCCCGCCGGACCAGCAGCGTCTTATCTTCGCTGGCAAGCAGCTGGAGGATGGCCGTACCCTTGCAGACTACAACATCCAGAAGGAGAGCACCCTCCACCTGGTGCTGCGCCTCAGGGGAGGAATGCAGATCTTTGTGAAGACCTTGACTGGCAAGACCATAACACTGGAGGTTGAGAGCTCCGACACCATCGACAACGTGAAGGCCAAGATCCAGGACAAGGAGGGGATCCCCCCGGACCAACAGCGTCTGATCTTCGCCGGCAAGCAGCTGGAGGATGGCCGCACCCTTGCAGACTACAACATCCAGAAGGAGAGCACCCTCCACCTGGTGCTCCGTCTTCGTGGTGGTCAGTAAGCCATTAGTCGTGGTCAGTAAGCCATTAGTCGTTGAAGCTGCTGCTGTACCTGGGTCGTCTAGTGCCTTTTGTTTCTGCCATTGATGTTACTGTCTTTGAAGTATTTGTATGGTCTGTGTCGTGACTGAGTTTGTTTCTTGGACCGGTTGTGTTCCTCTGTGTTCTACCCAAAACTATTGTGCGGCAGCAGCCTAATCATGAATAAAAGTGATTTAAAATATGTGCTGAATATTTGTTGTATTTTGTTATGTCAGTTAATGTTACTAAATTGGTTGGCTTTTAAATTTTGTCTACCGCTGTTTGTCGCACCTACATCTTTTTACTCAATGTTCAATTTTTTATGGTTAAAACAACAAATGCAGTTTTGATTTTCATTTGAAGTTTGATTAGAGCTATTGATACCGGACCATCAGGTTAATTGTGCATAGAATCATATATATTAATCATGTTTTCTATGAATTTAGTCAGACTATGTTTTCTATGAATTTAGTCAGACTTGAAGAAAATTTGGCTTAATCCAAACCTAATATTTTCTATGAATCATATTTGATATACATGTTCGATTGTTTGATTATTTGGTTTGGCACTATTTTACTAGGTTCAGATCGCTAATTTTTTTTTTTTTGTTGTGAATAAGTTCAGATCGCTATTTCTTGGTGAGCCTATGTAGGCTTGTAAAGAACCTTATTTTTGTGTGTTCTGTATTCATATCCTGTTACTCTGAGAAACCTAGTTTTTGTTGGAGTATGTATTTAGGCCCATGTGGCTAAGGCCCATGTGGCCCATGTATGGGACCTATATAGCTACCCTTTTAGGGTTAGCCCAAATCAATAGAAACATTTTCTCTAACATGGTATCAGCAGCCTAACCTTCTTCCCCTCCCAGCCGCCGCCGCCAGCCCATGGCCGGCCGGCCACCCCCTCCTCCCCCATCTTCCTACTTCCATGTCTTCCCTTCTCTCCCCTCCACTTCCTGGGCGCAAATCGCTGCTCCTCCCTCTTCTCAGCCCCCTACCGCCGCCGTCCCTGCCCCAGGTGACGGCGCCGCCGCTCACCCTCCTGGTGCGGCCGCCGGCGCACCTGGCGGCTCCACCGCAGGCGCCACCGTCCCTGCGGGCGCTCCACCGCCGGCGGCACCGTCCCTGCGGGCAACGCCCCTGCGCGGTGGCCTCCTGTGGGCGGATCTCGCCGCTGCAGCTGCCCTGGCGGCTGCGCCTGATGCCGCCCTTGCTGCCTTGGCCGCGGGAGGGGCCGCTGCCGGTGGCGCTGCTGCCCCTACCGCCTGGCAGGCCGCTGCCCTTACCGCGGTAGGTGGAGCTGCTGTCGGTGGTGCCACTGTTCCTGTGCCGCCGGCCGCCGAGGAGGTTATCGGGGGACTTCACGCTCCCACCTCCGGGACTCCTGATCTGACACCGGTGGTGCTGGACTGTAACACTCCGGTGTTACGCAATGCATTTGCATGGCAATCATACTGCATGACATTTCATGTCATCATAATCATGTGTGATAATGTTATAATTTGAATCAAATAAAAGCTTAAAAATAATATATGTAATGAACTATATTAATATGATAATCACATTACACCAAAAATCTTGCAACTATAAATTTTACATCACTTGGAACCTTAGTTCAATTTTTGGAGCAGCTAGATGACTCAAATTTTGTCGAAAACCTGTTCAAAAATATTGAGTAAAAATATTCAAAAATATCCCCTATTTTAGCTTTTATTCTGCCATTCAAAATCTATTGGGAATTTTTATTGGGAATTTTTATTTGGCTCCTTAACCCAAGTTGTAGAGAATTAAATTTTGAACAACTTTTGTTTTGGGGGCAATTTGTGAAAATGTCTTTTTCATCTTCAAAATTTGAATTTGAATCAAATAATAAAATCTGGAATTTTATTTAGAAAAGAAAATCACTTTTTTAGCCTTATCGGGCCGCCGCCCCACTTCCGGCCCAGCGACCGAAGCCGGCCCGGTCCAGCCGACCGCGCGCTCGCCCGCGCGTCGTGGCCGCTCGCCAGCGCGCGCCGCGACACGCACGCGCCCGCGCAGACGCCGCGCGCCCTGTGGCCGGCATGCGCCGCTCGCCGTCGCCATCTGGCCGCCGGTGGCCCCCGCCAGCGCGCGCCCCGCTCTTCTAAGCCGCCTGCCCTCCGCACCCACTCCCCCATTCCGAATTTCCTCACCCCGGCCCTCCTCCGCTCTCTGCCGCACGAACGCCGCACCGCGCGAGCACCGCCACTGCCGCACCCGCCGGCCAAATTGGTCGACGGTGAGCCGCCATTGCTCTCTTCTTCGCGCACCCAGCTTCGCCCCCTTCTCCGGCATCCCGTGCGCACCTTGTTGCCGCCTTCCGAGCCCAGCAGGTGCGGACCCCGTGTTTTCGCCGCCGACGGCCATGGCGCCACCGCGCGCGGCCTCCCGCGGAAGCGACTCCCCGCTACCCCTCTCGTTTCCCTAGCACCGAAAACGGGTTCGCCTTCTCGTCGCGGTTCTCGTGCGCGCCACGCTCCGCCCGCTCGCGACCGGAAATGGCCGTTGGCCGTTGGCAGTCGCCGCGCTGCCGCGGCCAAGGTCGCCGGCGTGGCGTGGCCACGGTCGCGCCCGACCGCGCGGGGCCAGGCCGGCCTTGGGCCGAAGCCCGAGCCGGGCCGGCTCGCCCTTCTCTCCCCGCGCGCGTGAGCAGGCCGTGAACAGCCGTGGGCCGCTTGTTTTCCCGGGCCGGCCCAGCGTCGTATAAAGAATTTCATTTTCATTTTCTTTTTATTATTCTTGATAAAAATGCTTTGGACAATATTTTTAGCAGTCATTTCAGCTCCAAAAATTGTGAAATAAATTTCTCTAGATGCAATGGAACCAGATCTATGATATGAAATTATTGCATGTCAAATTTGAGATACTTTTCTGTAGAGTTTTTAATTAACTATTGAAATGGCTGTTTTCTTGTTAATTGCTTAATAAATCCTAGAAAAATCAAAAAAATATGATTCCAAGTTTATTAATCTTTTTATGCCATGTACTTGCTAGGGAAATTTTATCTCATGCCTGTTCTATAGAAAAATGTTGAAGTGTAGTTCAAGTGCCTTTAATGGCTGATTTTTGTTACTTTTGCTAGAGAGCAAACTTTGTATAAAACATGCATGTGATAATTTTTATACAGTCATAGTATGCTATGAAGAATCTAGGAAAAATATTAATTCTGTTGTTTGACACTTTTCATAGTACAAAGTAATTTCATGCTCATTTTTATGCCATAGCTTGTCATTTTTGTGTAGGATAGTTTACTTATCCAAATGCCATGAAATTTTTATGGTAGTCTATTTAGAGTAGTATTATGCTACTGTAATTTTCTTAGATTTTTAGGAGCATCAGAAATATATGTTGCTATTCAAACCTACTATTATTACTTAGGGTTTAAGCAAGTATTGCTTTAAGTGTGATTAAGAAATTAGTAAAGCTTTGGTGTATCTTTGAAGCATTTCATAAGGTAGGTTAACTTAACATAATAGTAGTAGAAGAGAATGCAGTAGATGACATGTGCTTGTAGTATATAGTTTCTGGATGATGTTGACTACCTTGCATTTCAACATATTCATTGCATTCATCTCCTTCGATGCACACTTGCATAATCACTTACGCGCATTGCATCATACAGGATCGCAAACCGAGAACCCAGTCATCTTGCCCGAGGAGCCAGAGGAGCAGATCGAGGTGCAGCAGCAAGAGGTGACAGAAGCCGAAGAAGAGGTCGGTGAAGATCTCCCGGAGTGCCCCGATCACCGTCCAAGCTCCTTCGAGAGAGGCAAGCCCCGGAGCATTTCTCTCCTGGTTTGCAAATAATTTATTATTAACTTTACTTAATTTGATACATTACGTTTAGGAGTTGTTTGCAAACGTTGCTGTATTATACCTTGCTTACATTCGTTATACCCTATCCTTGTTACCCTGGTATCCGCAGTCAAGTCAATGCTTAGCTGGCTTAGACCGGTAGAAGTCGGGTGATTTCCTGTCACCTGCGAGCTATAGGTGGTTACCTGGATCTGTTTGATTGACTATGAAGTCATGGTATAACTAAGTGTAAAATGAAATTGAGATCGGGCGGAAACTTGCAGGGTTTCGGACTGTAGTGTTTTCCGTCTGTGTCGGTTAAGGACCGTCCGTTGTTGTCCCTCGGGTCATGTTGAACGCATGCCTCACATTTAGCTGGCCGGATAAAGTACCTTCCGACCGCGAAACTGGGAGATTATTCTGGCCGAGTGGATTGCTCGTAACGCACTGTACCGGAGCAGTAGTGGCAGGATACGGGGGCGCGATGATAAGGCCAAAGAGCAGTCGGGCGGCCCTCGGGTACAAGTGGTTCCTGACAAGCTCGCGACTTTACCTGAATGGTTGACTCGGCGACCAACACCTCACTTTAGCGGGTGAGTGAGGTTTGTGTGAGGAATAACTTACCAGCTGGTTCATAATCGATTCGAATCGCCATCGTTCACTGGATAGTGAACACTTGACTTGAGCTACTTCATCGTAGTGATATTGATGGAACACTTGGACAGTTATATGAATTATGACTTAATGGAAGTTGTTAATGATCATTGGTTATTATTGCCTGTTTAATTACATATTACTTTAGTACATGTGCAAATGTAGTTGACAGGTTAATAAAGCTTTAACTTGATGCAAAGCTTTTGTAAAGGTTTTTTCTAAATGCTAAAAATGTCTTTTACAAATGAGTCAGCTACCCCACCAAAAAGCCTATCATGATTCCTTGGTGTCTTTTATTTCTGGTTTATGACGGGTAAGTCTAGCTGAGTACCTTCTCGTACTCAGGGCTTTGTTCCCACTTGTTGCAGATGGACAGATGTACTATGGCTATTGTATCAGCTGTCTCTACCCTGCGATGGGCGAAGCTTAGGACCAGGGGCAATGGTCATTCACTACTTCTCGCCTGATGCTTTTGCTGGAGATGATCGCGAGCTGGCACTTTATCTCAAAACAATGTGTGTGTGCGTGTTTTAAACTAATGCTTCCGCTACTTTTATTTGAAACTGGTTTGTAATAACTATGTTTAAACTCCGATGTATTTTGTGTCATGAACTTCTATGTAACTTATGACGGTGACCTCTAAACTTAGTATGATCTTGGCTGTTATGGGAATGGTTTGAAATTCGTCGAGATTTCACGGACTACCGGGTTATACGGGCTTAAGTTTGTTAAATTATCCTGCCGTTGAACGATTTTCTTACTTAATCTCATATAATTGGACGGTTCTGTTACAGCTGGTATTGGAGCATGGTTTAGCGTGATTACTGTTCATAAGTGTATTTAAAACAAAATTATATTTAAAAAGTGTGATTTTAAAACTAAATGTGTGCCAGTGATCATATTCTGTATGCCCAGTTAAGGACTCTAGGTGGCTATTTAAGTACTAACTTGGGGTTCTTGCACCATATTTCTCTTTCGTCGCTCATACGGCGTGATATTGTATGAGTGCCACTTAATTGAGTGGTAATGTATGGATCAGATACCTCTACGCTTTGGTAAGTGTGAGCTGTGAGAGCATGATCGGATACACCGCCGATCTAGGGAGAGTGTTTTATATGATACTAGAATAATTACATGTTGTACACATGTTTTTATGAATGTATCGTATGTGTGGGTGTTCCGTTCGTTGAGGCGATGCCGTCAATAGGACGATGTGTTTGGGTAGTTACTGCCGTTGTGCACGCATCTGGGGATTCGTGTAGAGCGTGTAGGTAGATTTACTGCTTTCATGCATTCATGGGGAATGGGCTGAAATGAATTTTCTGCAGGTACATAACAGCGTTTATCGTGTAGATCGAATTAGTTACGTATATGAGAGATCGTTTGTATGCCACCGAATTCATCGTTAGATGTCTTTATTTTCTAAGTTTGTGAGAACGTAAGACTCGCGCATGCATCATATTGCCTGTGCATTTCATTCATAACATGCATTTCTCCCCTTATAAAAGGATTATCCCAGTTCGATAAAAGTGACGTCAACTTAAAATATGTTCTCATCGGGTAATTTAAAATTTGTGCTACAGATGGCCCGTACTAAGAAGACTGTCCGTAAGTCCACTGGTGGAAGAGCACCACGTCACTAGATGGCCCCGCGGGAACGCCGCAGCACGGACACTTTTCTAAGTGAGTTTGGCATGCCCACCTTGCTTTGGAGAGTGCTCCATGATGTGGGGCACCCAGAGGGTCAAGAGCCGGTGTACTCTTGGAATGAGAGCCAGCTAGCTGAGGATGGACTTGCAATAGTAGAGATCACCGTCCCTGCCCTTGGTGATGCGCCAGAATGGGCTGGTTGGCATTTGGAGTTTGAAGGACGCACTCCAGTTGAGGGTGCAGAGGGTGCAGCCTTTCACGTCATCCGAGACATAATGAGCAGGTTCCCCAATGAGTTGGCAGCAGCTTTGGCCGGTACTTTCCCGAGAGATGATCCTCGCGATGCCATTTGGGTACAGCCGCAGGGAAGTGCCCTGGTTAGAGGCCCCAGTGAAGGACGGGCTAGCGATAACCACACCATGAGTGCCATATATGCAGCCATCAGAGCATACCAAGGTCTGGAGAATACCTATTGGACCTTGACTGGCCTACGTGGTGATGATCGGCTTGAAGCAAGGAAGCAGAAGAAGAAGCATTGTAGGAGCAGTTGGCCGACATGAGCTTGCAGCGGGACCGAGCTCTCAAGAGAGGCGAGAGTTCCATGCAGCAGGTACAGAGGTTGACTCAGGCCAACAGAAATGCAGACCGCATGATGGGACAGCTAGTACAAGAAAGGAATGAAGCCTGGAACGAGAGGGACCTTCTGAGGCAGAGGGTCGAGGAGCTAGAAGGGTATAATGCCAACTTGCATGAAGAGTTTCATGCCCTCTACCACGGGATGGGCCCGTATGCTCCTCCAGACGCCGCCCAGATGGACGCCGACGACGACGCTGCTGCTGAAGGTAGCGATGTTGATGCCTCCGACCTCGACGATGGCCCCGAGGAGTAGGCTAGTTGCCTTGCGTTAGTGATAGGCTTTATCGCGATGGTCTTCTTTTGGTTTCCATGTATCATGTTGTATCCTGTTCGACCTGGAGACTGGCGATCTTTTGGATCTTGGTTGTGTATGTGATGCTTGAACACAAAAAAGTCCAGTGTATGTATGCTGGCAACATGGTTGTATGGAACGCGATGTTGCATTCGAAGTAATTTGATTAGTGATGTTGTTTTAATTGGAATGTGATTATTGTGCCTCTGTCTTATTGCATGACTTGTTCTCTCCAATAAATTCAGTATGACATGATTGTTCATTCGGATATAATTACTACCACTTCGCTCAATTATTACTTGTTGCTAAAATATGCAGATGACAAACACTCGCCGTGCCACGTATGAGGCCGCTGAAACTGGTGGCAACGGTGCAGGGGCTGGTGGGGGTGGTGCAAACAACGTCAATCACCAGGAGCCACAGCTAGAGCCACAATTGCCCCCTCCTCCACCGCTCACTGCAGAAGTGTTCTTCGTACAGTTCCTTGGAAGCCAGCGCAACGCCGAGCAGTCACAAAGGAATATGGAAGATTTTCTGCGTACCATCGCTGAAAATGTTCAGAGAGGAAATAATCAAGGTGGTAGCCATGGAGTAAACCAGTACAGCAATTTCAAGGATTTCATGGATACTAGACCACCTATTTTTAAGGAAGCAGCAGAGCCACTCGATGCTGAAGAATGGATCAACACTATGGAAGATAAGTTCCGTGTGTTGAGGCTGACAGAAGTTCTAAAAACAGAGTATGCTGCACATCAGCTACAGGGACCAGCAGGAATGTGGTGGAAACATCACCGCACCACCTTTCCTCCCAATGCCCAGATTACTTGGAGAGATTTCACTGAAGCTTTTAAGGGAGTTTATATTCCCCCAGGGTTGGTTGAAATGAAGCTTGGAGAGTTCTTAGCCTTGAATCAGGGTACCAAGACTGTAACACAGTATTTGCATGCATTTAACAACTTGTGCCGCTACGCTCCAGACATGGTCGACACAGATGCAAAGAGAATTGCTAGTTTCAAGAGAGGGTTAAGTCCGAAGATGATGAAGCATGTGGGTACCAATACCCGTGCCAGGTTCAATGACTTTGTCAGTGATTGTTTGAAGCAAGAAAAGAACAACAACGCCTACACTGCATCCAAGAATCGCAAGAGGGTGTTTGAGTCAGGACCCTCCCAGTCCAGAGTTGTCACTGCAAATCGTTCTTCTTATCGTCCGTCCGCACCTGGTGCACGGTTCAGGCCTCCACAGCATAAAACTCAGAACTACAAGGGACCACAGAAGCCGTACAAGATGGCCGTGCCGCCAACAAAGACCACCGCAGCTGCAGAACAGAGCAACTCCAAGGGAGCTATAGGGTCTGCTGGTACAGTGAAGGGGCCCTGCTATAATTGTGGTCAGCCAGGCCACTTTTCAAAGTTCTGCCCTTATCCGCCTAAAAAGAAGCAACAAACTTACAATGCTCGTGTACACCACACCACCGTTGATGAGGTTCTTGAAGGAGAACCTGTAACTGCCGGTAAGTTTCTTGTTAACCATCACCCTGCAGTTGTTCTATTTGATTCTGGATCCTCGCATTCTTTTATGAGTCAAGCATTTGCACGGAAGCATGAACAACTATGCACAGAATTGAGTTATGGTTATCGCATAAGTTCAGCAGGGGCTGATGTGCTAACCAATAAGATGGTTAGAGGGGCAACCCTTGAGTTAGATAGTCGGAAGTTTCGAGTGAACCTGATAGTTATGCCGGGACTAGTTTTGGATGTCATAATAGGAATGAACTGGATGAAAGACTGGGGAGCAGTCATAGATACAAGCAGTCGATTGCTTACCCTTAAGGATCCGCAGGCAGAGGGTACTTTTCAGGTACCATTTCCCGTAAGAACAGACCTTGTAAGTGTGACTTATGCCATGGAAGTCGTTCCTATCCACCAGATTCCGGTAGTGTGTGAGTTCCCGGATGTGTTTCCAGACGAGTTACCTGGCCTTCCTCCAGTTAGAGATGTTGAGTTTGGAATCGAGTTGATCCCCAGAACAGCTCCTATTTCGAGGAGACCCTATCGGATGCCTCCGGATGAGTTAGCTGAGTTGAAGAAACAACTGGAAGAATTACTAAAGAAGGGGTTTATCCGCCCAAGTAAGTCTGAATGGGGATGTCCTGCCCTGTTCGTAAAGAAAAAGAAAGAGGGTACTCTCAGGATGTGTGTGGATTATCGACCTCTTAATGTTGTAACTATCAAGAATAAATATCCCTTGCCTCATATCGATGTTCTGTTTGATCAGTTGGCTAAGGCTAGAGTGTTCTCCAAGATAGACCTAAGGTCAGGGTATCATCAGATAAAGATTAGACCACAAGATGTTCTGAAGACCGCCTTTTCTACCAGATACGGGTTATACGAGTATCTTGTTATGTCTTTTGGCCTAACAAATGCTCCTGCATATTTTATGTATCTGATGAATACGGTTTTCATGCCAGAGTTGGACAAGTTTGTAGTTGTCTTCATCGATGACATTCTAGTATACTCTGAGAATGAGAAAGATCATGAAGAGCATCTGAGAATTGTCTTGACCAGATTAAGAGATCATAAGTTGTATGCTAAGTTCAGCAAATGTGAATTTTGGTTGAAGAAAGTTCCTTTCCTTGGTCATATTCTATCGGAGAATGGAGTTTCGGTAGATCCGAGCAAAGTGCAAGAGGTTATGGAGTGGAAAACTCCAACCACAGTGCCAGAAGTCAGGAGTTTCCTAGGGTTAGCTGGTTACTATCGCCGCTTTATCCCAGACTTCTCGAAGATTGCTAAGCCAATGACAAGTCTGTTACAGAAAGATCATAAGTTCGTGTGGACAGAGGAGTGTGAGACAGCTTTCCACACCTTGCGGAGACTGTTGACCACTACTCCAGTTCTTGCACAACTAGACATCGAGAAACCTTTTGATGTGTTCTGTGACGCATCAAAAACAGGATTAGGCTGTGTTCTAATGCAAGAAGGAAGAGTCATTGCTTATGCCTCCCGATAGTTGAGAAAACATGAAATCAATTATCCAACACATGATCTTGAGCTTGCCGCCGTGGTGCATGCTTTAAAGATTTGGAGACACTATTTACTTGGTAATATGTGTAATATGTTCACCGATCACAAGAGTCTCAAGTACATCTTCACCCAACCAGAATTGAACATGAGACAACGAAGATGGTTGGAACTAATTAAAGATTACAACTTGAATGTACAGTATCACCCTGGGAAAGCCAATGTGGTAGCCGATGCTCTGAGTAGAAAGTCGCATTGTCTGAATATGCAACCCTTACTCGAAGATGGTTTTAATCTAATGCACCCTGCCGTGTTACATAATATTCAGACCAGTTGTACCTTGGAGAGTAAGATAATAGAAGGTCAGAAAGCAGACAAAGGGATATTCCACATCAAAAGGAAAATTAAAGAAGAACCTTCAAAACACTTCAGAGTGGACGAGCAGGACGTGTTGTGGTTCGACAACCGTCTTGTTGTTCCAAAGGATAGAGAGCTTAAGAATAAAATTATGGATGAAGCTCATCACTCTAAGTTATCCATTCATCCTGGCAGTAGTAAAATGTATCAAGAACTAAGACCTCGTTTTTGGTGGACAAAGATGAAGAAGGAAATTGCAGCCTATGTGGTCCGATGTGACACATGTTGTCGAGTGAAAGCTATTCACATGAAACCTGCCGGATTGTTGCAACCTTTGT